>JAZDUA010000003.1:8687500-9887500 GCA_038098605.1 Gryllus longicercus | reverse complement strand
GAAATTCCACAATTCTTTCAGAACCAATCTACCAGTATTCACGATAAAATCTTACTACCAATAAAGAGATCAGAGCTAGAAAGTGAATATTGAATCAATTCTTCAAAACCAAATCAAGGCTATCTGTGACCCATTGAAAATCCTGTAAGTACAGCTAAGTTCAAAATATTAATATCGCCATGGCTCCAAAATTTTAAAATATAATTAAGCATAAACTCTTAGAAAATTGTAATTTCTGCCAAATACAGACTATTTCTTAAATATATAAAATTTTCCTTTATTCTTCCCATAGTACTTTCCTAAATACCTCAAATGCTCCACTTCCAGCAGTTCAAACCATACCTCATCAACAAGATTCACTTTTCAGTTTCTACTTCTCTACCGGAGTATAATGAGATCTATCACTTAAACGTTTTATAATTCACAATCTGACTCGTCCAAATAATGACTAATGAAAACACAGTATTAATTTGAAACCTTTTTTTTTTCAAATTTAACAACAAGATTCAAGGAAAGTCCAGGGCTTACACAATGCAATGACCAAAGTATTTAAAAAAATATTTCTATTGGTACTTCACCACAGAGGTAAGTTTTCACTGTTCTTTGACTAAAATAAAATAAATTGCTCATTCAAAACTACAGAAAATACACCATTCTTACAAACAATTCTCTGAAATGGAACCAATCTTGTACCGAAAATCTGCAACAGCAAAGTCTCATTACCTACGAGTACGCGGGTGAAACCAAGAAACTACTGAACTTCCAAGCATACATGCGGCACGAGCATCAACAACCAATGTATGGTATTAGCCTGTTTTTACGTACATATCGATACATACCGTACAAAATTCAGAATAACTATTCCACTAACATCTACAACATCCTAAAATAACGTTCAAGAGAACGATCTGGGCATAAATTGTACTTACATTTCCAACAACTTTCAGCTTTATGTACTCGGAATTAGCATCCCCCGTCCCGGCTTCGGTCTTCTGTTCCTGTAAACAATTTTCCCCCACAATAAGATGGATTTTATTGTACATGACGAATCCACAGAAATATAAGCCTTCGAAAGTGCTTCATTTCGTAAAATATAAAAACAAATACTGTACCTGATTATCTGACATCGTGAAACAACACTACTCTGCAAATAGCTCACACGCGCCAAGAAGCTCAATATGGCGCCACGCTTTGTTCGTTCAGTTTGTTACCACAGCCTTCTATATGCCGTTCCCCCTCACCAAATGTTCGTACCAATAGGAAACAAGAAGAATGGGATGTGTTCAGAAAAAATGATAACGTTTTGCAATACATATTTTATAACTCAATTTATTTCGTTTAAAATAATTCTTCAAGTAATTATAGCATCAGCCAGAGAAATATATACATTTTTAAATAACGTGTAAGAAAATTAATTTCATTATAACAGTTCATTACACTAGATACAAAAAATGTCCGTGAGGTGGCGTCACAAATCAAAATCGTGCATACTATTTATTGTTCGCCTTCCTGTGGATGTGTGGCCTTACCACATCATGATTATAATTTCACAGTTAAATAAATCAAAAATAACTGAGGACTGAAGTTCTATTTCAAGACAAAATCAAAAAAAGAGCACGAAAATGTTGCTTTCCTTCTATGCTTCTCCATTTCTGTTTATTTCACTTTGTTAAAAAAATTATTGTGTGTGTGTGTGTATATATATATATATATATATATATATATATATATATATATATATATATATATATATATATATATATATATATATATATATATATATATATATATATATATATATATATATATACAGGGAGAAAGGGAGATAAAAACGAATAACGAATCTCCCTTTCCACATCGTACTTGATAGCTTGAGCAATACCAATAATGCAGTGTTGGCGATCGTTGACTAACCAGCAATCTTTCATTCCATGACTAAAAGTTTTCTCATTTCGATAAAAAGAGGAGTAAAGACACCCTCACGTATTTTCTTCTTCTAGATGTAATTACCAAAATATATTTGCTTCGATATTTAACGGAAAATCGTAGATAGATGAGAAAATAGATATTATGTTGGTCTAATTTATGATTTATGAACACGCAACGCAACACGCATTCAGCAACGGGAATAAGATTTTTACTAGCTCATAACACTATAGAACAAATCATCCATAATATTCCTATCTGTCCGTCTATTCATCCGTAATATTAATACTGCCTTTTTTAATATTGTCTGTAGTATTGGCCGGTATTACACTGTAAAAGGTATTTGACAAATCTTTGATGATGAACTTTGTGGAAGTTCTTTGAATTATGACGAAGGAAACTTGATTAACGTATTACATTTCGTCCAATAGTTCATGTAGTTTTTCTCGCGATTCAAGATGGAAGTCACACAAATAGTTGTGTTTGTGCTACTTTATGCTTAATAATAACTTAATCTATGTTTTTTTAACGCCGCCTAGATAGCGTTCGTTTAATGCTGAAGTAAAAGGTAAAGAGGAGACGTTTGAAGGTGAGGTCGTTGGTCGCACATTATTAAGCATAAATTTAAGAACTTAGAAATGAAAAATTATTTGAGGATGGACGAGGAAATATTCAATTATCTTTAACGCTCTTCTTCCTTCTTTCAAAATTGGGTCCTCTGATTTTGAAGTTTAAAAAAAATTAACTTCATGAATTGGACATTTTCCACCTCTCGGGAAAATATGTTATACTGTCAATTCGTTTGGTTTTATTTTTGTAGTCCGGATGAATAGTATTATATAAATATTATAATTGCTCATATTCTGCAATTAAAACTTTGGTTGAAGCAATATCCCACGTATACCTATCGGACGCCATGTTTCCAAATGTA
Source organism: Gryllus longicercus (assembly GCA_038098605.1). Lineage (NCBI taxonomy): Eukaryota > Metazoa > Arthropoda > Insecta > Orthoptera > Gryllidae > Gryllus > Gryllus longicercus. The sequence continues at coordinate 9,884,643 of JAZDUA010000003.1, read as the reverse complement.
TGATAAAACATTGAGAATAAATCTTTTATAAAATATTATCTATTATATTGTCATATCTTCTTTTATAAAAGATTTTTGACAAAGTTCTTCTACAGTGTAATAATATTCGCGCAACTTTTCTTGACCGATGACCTTGAACCCCCACCCTTGTGCAAGAAACAGTTGAAGGCAAAAGCTCGCAGCGGGCACTGATGACAACCTTCCAAGCGTTAAAACTTCGTTGGCGCGAAACAGAAGCTAGTCAAAGCCAGTTGCTATTACAGTGCAGAACCTCTGTTCAGGCTTTTTGTCTAAATCAAAAGAAATGGCTGAGTCAGGTCCAGGTCCTTCAAGGGAGTCACCTAAAACTCCTGAAAAAGTTAAGAGGACATATCGTAGCGGCGAACGCAAAATGATTGAAAAAGTGGTTCATGCATGTGAAATGGAAAAGGGGAACAATGTTTTGTTGCATCCTCTAAGTCATGCTCTAGATCGGGCTTCTGCGTATACTGGAGCCAGTATTTCCACTATACGTAGAATAAAGTCAAAAAGAGCCAATGACCCTTCACAATCCCCCGAAACGCCCGGTAAAAAAAGGTAACATTCAAGGAAATCAATTTATCATACTCTCTGTAATTATATTTCTTACATACTATTTCCATATACTTTACACAGATCTTCAAATGAAAGGCTGATTTATAGTACTTTAAGACATTAAAAATGTTCGCCTTGTTACTTCCTCTTTAGACAGTCACAATTTATAAGAAGAAAGTATTACAATGAATGTATTACAATAAAAGTATTTCTCACTAGAGGCAAACAAAAGTCAAGAAATTAACCAGTCATGTATTAAAAAATGTGAGGAGCAATTTTAAATACAAATCTGACACAGAACATTTCTATTAAAGATGTACTGAGAGCAAAAATCAATTAAGCTAAAATGAAAAAGTTGCGAATGCTTAAAGTACAAATCTTAATAATCTATTATTTTCTGGAACTGAATATTACTTTACTACAATCAGTCAATGAATAATTGTTATTGAGTATTATTTTTATAATTATGGCATAATATAATATTAAAAAACAAAAATATTAATGTTTATTAATTTTTAAATTGAATTGAATTTCCTTCCTCCATAATCAGTATTGCTATTTGGTATCCACTCATTAAAAACAATGATGGTTTAATTAAATAACATTTAATTATGATATAATCTAATGTTTTAACATTTCTTTATTTTTAATCCACTTTGCCTTATTGACTTCAAAATGATTTTAGTTTTTTTCTGATCAGCAAAATACAAACATCTGCATTTTGCTGGGCATTAAACTTGGTTGCATTATGACATAAAAATGAATTCCTTCTTCTTAATTCTGTCAACACTAATATTGTTTTTAAAAATCTAATTACTTATGATATTATAAATCAACCATTCATTCTAAAAATTTGGAAACAATTGTGAAAAGATGTAAAAGGAAAATATAGATATACTTCAATTATAATAAATTGGACACCTCTGTAATTATTAAACTAAGGCATCCTATCTTAAAATATATAAAATGGAATTTTGATGTAATTGCGTCATCATTTTTTGCTAATTTGAAATATTCCATAATATTTACATATTATTTAAGGGCTTATTCTTTTCTTTTTTATATTAGAACAAGAACAAGAGGTAAGGTTGCTGTTGATGATTTTGACAAGAGAGTTATTCGAGATACAATCCAGCATTTTTATTCAGTAGAAAAAGTTGTTCCATCAATAGACAAACTTCTACCTGTTCTGCGAGAAAAGATTAATTGGAAATGGGGGAAAAGCTCTCTTAGAAAAACATTGCACAGCATGGGTTTTTTTTGGAGAAGAGTTCAAAATAAGAGAACTTTGCTTCTGGAGAGAGCTGATATTGTGGATTGGCGAACTCGTTTCATTGTACAAATGAAACATTTCCGAGAGAATGGGAGAGAAATTTTTTACCTAGATGAATCATGGATCGACAGCAATCTTACTGTGAGAAAATGCTGGCAAAGGAAAGACGTTATTGGTGTCACTGATTGGGGAAGTACATCTAAAAGATTTATTGTTGCCAGTATAGGTTCCAAAAATGGATTCATTGAGGAGGCTCAATTAATATTTAAAGCCAAATCAACAACAGGGGATTATCATGGTCAGATGAACTCAGAAAATTTTGAAAGATGGTTTTGTACAAAAATACTTGACAATCTGCCTCCTGAATCAGTAATAGTGCTGGACAATGCATCGTATCACAGCAGACAGGTAGACAAAACCCCATGCAGATATGACACCAAAATAACCATGGTTCAATGGTTAGAAAATAAGGGCATTTCATGTGATATGTCCATGAGAAAAGAAGCACTATTTAAAAAAATTAAGGAAAATAAGCCTGCTCATAAGACATATGTTGTAGATGAAATTGCAGCAAAAAAAGGCCACACAGTAATTCGTCTGCCCCCATATCATTGTGATTTGAACCCCATAGAACTTGCATGGGCTAAAATCAAAAGATATGTCAGAGAGCAGAACATTTCAGGAGATATGTCGGCAGAAAATTTGCTTAAGCTAACTAAATCAGCTTTTGCACAAGTATCACCATCAGACTGGGAAGGTTATTGTAGACATGTGCAAAACCTTGAGGTGGAATATTGGACCAATGATGGCATTTTAGAAATGTCGATTGATGACATTATTATTAACACCTCCTCACGGTCCAGTGATGAGAGTGAAGATTTGCATTCATCAGAAAACTCTGATTCTGATTAATTTGACCATTACCCGATTACGACACCAAACCCGGACTTGACATTAAAAACCTCGATTATGACTAACTTGCTCTCAAAAGGTAGGGTGGTTGGGAGGGCAAGTGGGGAACTCGATGTGTAGACACCTCCACGTGGTGAGTTCTGGGTAATTTCGACAAAAATACTTGTCAAAATTAGCGAAGATCTACACTATCTGACTGCTTAAATACATTTTCATTCATCTAGTGTCCCTGCTGTTGCTTTCCCAGGGCGATGACCTCGCCGCACAAGATGCAGGTTTGACTTTCATTTCACAGACGTTGGCATTACTTAAAATACTCTAGTGGCCGACTTCGTAACTAATATCCCCACTCCTCCCAAAATCGTCAATCCATCGGTCAAGAAAAGTTGCGCGAATATTACCGGTCATTACGAGTTATCAGACAACCACGTGACCGTGAAGTCACAAAGAATATCTCACGGCATATGCGTGAAAGTAGTGCGGAATAAGGTAAAAACAGCGAGCGTAGTGTAGAGAACTGGCAGGCAACGCGGTCATTGGAACAAATTTCTTTCACAGAAGCGCTGGACATAAAGGGAAAGTGAGGCACAGTTCTGGTGCTCTAGAAGTTCTAAAAGTAATTCGATGACTCGCAAAAGTAACTCGTATTAGTCAAGACAGCCAACCGCAACGACCGGAATAACGAGCTGCAGTGACATCTACCGAAAATGCCAACATCAGAGATGTCTCAGAGCGATCCAAGCGGTAATTGTACACAATCATTCACGGCAAATCCAGAAGTGATAGGATGCTTAACATGGCACCACAGTGAGTGCGCAGGTGTATCAGCCGAGGAATTCAAAGTCCTCAACCAAAGTAATGACATGTTGTTATGGGTATGCCCGGACTGTAGACCACAGGTAATAAACGCACAGTTATTGCTACTGAATTTTGACAGTGTGAAACAAGAAATCACAAAAATCGGCAAGAAATAAGAGAAATGACCACCATACTCACAGACAACCTAGACAAAATAGATGCAAGAATAATGCAAACAACAGAGGCAAAAGGAGAAAAACACAAAGAAATTTAACTGGAGACCCTTTACAATAACAGACAATGATTCTTTCCTATCCCCAATAGACAAAATAGAAGATCCAAGGATACAACATACAAACGGGGGTAGATGGTGACAGCCTTGACGAGGCCTACTCCCCTCAGTAGTGAGTGTGCACCGCTACTGAGAGCTAGTGTGTGGTAGAAAATATCACTCATGAAGCTAATAGTCACCACAACGATGGCCGAACGTCCTAGTACCTCCCGGCCCAGCCAGAAGCGGCAGCGACAGATATCACAGCAGTATAAGAGGAGACGTGGTAGGATGAGTAGGGAAGAATTACCAATAAAGATGAAATACCAACTTCGTATCTTACAAGTGAATGTGGAAGGCTATAGTAAAGCAAAAGGAGATGATGCACATAGAAAAGATCGACGTACTGGCTATCCAGGAGACGCACCTAGACGAGAGATCTATCCATAAACTTAACATACCCGGATATGAAATCGTTACATCCATGGGACATGAGAAATTTGGTACCGCAACATTGGTTCGACAAGAACTTCTGGACAAAGTGACAGAGATAATGGATACATCTATCCATTGTATTGGTATGAAGATTGGTGGTACCACAATATACAATGTCTACAAGCCACCTTCCCAGGAGTGGGAGCCCCACGTGCTGCCCAAAGCAGAACATCCAGCTATATATGTCGGAGATTTTAACTCCCATCATACCAGGTGGGGTTATCATTCGCCTGACAAACATGGAGAGCGCCTTGGAGACTGGGCCGACATTAATAGCTTCCACTTAGTCTATGACGGGAAAGATAGAGCCACCTTTACTTCTCGGGTGTGGAGAACATCTACCACTCCCGACCTATGTTTTGTCTCAACAGAGAGCTCGGGGAGAGTGTTGCCAGTACAGAGGACAGTACTTAGCAGATTCCCAAAAAGCCAACATAGGCCCACAGTTATCAGTGTAGGCCTCCAAATACCAATTCTGATAAGCCCCCCCATCCCACGCTGGAATATGAGGAAAGCACAATGGACCGAGTACAAGGAGTATATAGAGAAGGTGGTGCCTAGGATTCCTCCCATCCCAGCAAATTATTATAGATTCTTAAGACTGGTTATTAAATCGGCCCATAAAAGCATTCCTAGAGGGGCAAGAAAGGCCTTCATACCAGGTTGGTCTGAGGAGTGTCAAAGGCTGTTGTATAGATATAATGAATTGGAAGAACCGGAGACCGCAGAAGCCCTAACATCGCTCCTGGACGAAGAACGGAGACAACGTTGGCATGAGCTGGTGGAAAGCCTGGATTTCTCGCACTCTAGCCGAAAGACCTGGAATCTATTGCGGAAACTCGGAGGCGCACATCTACCTCAAAAGAAGGCGAGTAAGATGAATCCAGTGAAGATAAGTGCATCCCTCGCTCGAAGAGCAAGAATCAGCGTTTCAAAAAGGCAAAGGATGAAAATTCAGGCATTAATGAGGGACGCTGAGAAGAACTGCTCTGAGAATACCCAGTTGTCTGAGCAGATATCCGTAGAAGAGGTGAATAAAGGAATCCTACAAATGCAGCAAGGGAAAGCTGCCGGCCCGGACGATATCCCGCCAGAATTTCTGAAAAACCTTGGGCTCAGAGGAATAAAGTGGCTGGCGGACCTCTTTACTAATATCCTTGAGACTAGTATGGTGCCTGAGATATGGAAAGAGGCAAGAATCATAGCTATCTTAAAGCCAGGAAAAGAGGGGAATGAGACTGCAGATTATAGACCGATTTCCCTCCTTTGTACTACGTACAAGCTCTTTGAGAGAATCCTGTTGACAAGATTAGGACCTATATTGGATAAGGAAATACCCATGGAACAAGCTGGCTTTCGTGCAAATAGAAGCTGCTGTGATCAGGTTCTTTCACTGACTACATTTATCGAAAATGGTTTCCAAAATAGGAACAAGACAGGAGTCGTACTGCTCGACCTATCAGCGGCCTATGACACTGTATGGCTGGATGGTTTGTTCTTCAAACTGACAAGAACTATAAAGTGCTTAAAAATAACTAGACTTCTGAAAAATATGTTGTCAGGAAGGAAGTTTCGGGTAATATCACAAGGAAAAGCTTGTCAACCACGGTTTTTGCGAAACGGACTACCACAAGGATCGGTAATGTCTCCGTGTTTATTTAATCTCTATATAGCAGATCTTCCGGAGCTGAAAGCAGAAAAGTTTGCGTATGCTGACGACCTTGCGGTAGCTCTCCAACGTAAGACTTTTGAGCAATTGGAAAAAGATTTAAACCCGGACCTGACGAGACTACAGCATTACTATCGGAGATGGCACTTGATGGCTAACCCACACAAAACTGTATGTACGGTAATGCATCTCAATAACAAAGAGGCTAAGAGAGAGATGAAATTGAAGTTCTGCGGCCGGAACATAAAACATGAAAGAGCACCAAAATATCTAGGAGTTAAACTCGATCGAAGTCTTACCTACAGAGAGCACCTGGTGGCGACAAGTCAAAAAATGAAGACCCGAAACAACCTTATTTCGAAATTGGCAGGTACCTCGTGGGGAAGTTCTGCTGCTACTCTCCGTACATCCGCGCTGGCGCTGGTCTATTCCGTTGCGGAGTATTGTGCCCCAGTATGGAAGAACAGCGTACATGCCAAAAAAGTGGACGTCCAGCTAAACGAGGCCATGAGGCTGATTAGCGGAACGCTGAAAGCAGCCCCTGTCCACTGGCTTCCTGTGTTAACTAATATACAGCCACCATATATCCGCAGAGAACAAGCCGCATCTAAAGAAAGATCGAAAATAGAAGCCAATCCCAAACTCCCAATACATGAGTATGTGTATGGAAACAATCGTCTCAAATCGAGGCGACCCTTTTGCATGAACCCAAGAGACCTGTACGACTCCTCTGGAGAATGGAAAAGAATATGGAAGGAGACGAAGGTTAGGAATTGGACCCTCATAGATGACCCCACTAAGCGGGTTCCAGGTTTCAACCTGAAGAGGCGCCAGTGGACAACGTTAAATCGACTCCGGACTGGATTTGGAAGATGTAAAGAGCAGCTAAGGAAATGGGGATATAGTGAGGACGGTGAGTGTGAGTGTGGACTACCCCAGACCATGGACCACATTATTCAGTGCCCGATTTATGGATTTGAAAATGGTAATCTTGAATCACTTCATAACTTAAGCGACGCGGGAGCCGAATGGCTGAGAGACCTAAAAGTGTGTTTGTAGTACTATATTACTATATTATTTTATTGTTATGTTTTATTTCTTGCATGAAGTGACTGTGTATGATTCGTGTAAGCATCTGGCAAATCGAACGAATAAATAAATAAATAAACATACAAACGAAAGAGCTAACTCGATTATTAAGCACACTACCGAGTCCGAATTAACTATGCTAAATTCCGACATTCAAGTCTCTTCAAGAAAAGAACAGATACTTGAGGAATATCATGAAAAAGAACCAGCTGCACCAGAAATCAGCGCGGGGAAGGAACTCTCAAAAACAAAAGTAAAAGACATGGGCAAAGAGAGAAACACTCCACTTAAACATTCAATAATAGAAACAGGAAAATGACCAACCAATTCTTTAAATCAGATCCAAAAAGAGAATGACTATTCATAGGAAAAATTTCATTGGACGCAACCAAAGAACAGTTTCTAGAATTCTTAAAATCTCTTCAATTTAAGGAGGATATCTGCGATGAATTAAACACTAGAACAAAGAAGGAATTTAAATTGGGGGTTCTCGAGCCACATGTAGAGAGGATAAAAACCCCGACATATGGCGGGAAGGTGTGACGGTCAAGTTCTTTTGATTTCGGGGTAGACCAAAAGCGTGGAACTCCAAGAGGCCCTCACGACCACCTCATAGCCCTCAGCTGGAACGCGGAAGGAAATAAAAGTGCCTGGTCCCTCCTACCCCGCGATCTTCTAACGGACTATGACACTGTTATTATAAGAGAAACATTTCTACTCGAGCATTGGGACCACAAAGAATTCTACAGCACTCACCTCTTAGCTACCAAAATTCATGAATCGGACAGAACATCAGACGGATTCTCGATCCTAATTAAACCATAATGGCCAACCATAACACAAGCAATGCTCTAATCGTGGATACGGCAAGACTGCAAGTAGTTTCATAGGAGCATATTTCCCACCGGGACACAACGCCGAGGATATAATAGATCAACTGTTCGAACTACTAGCGAATATTAATGAAGACAAGCCAACTCTTCTAGGTGGTGATTTAAACTGCAGAATCGATAAGCCAAGCCATAAATCATCCACGATCATTGACACGCTCGTCGTCTACTATTCATCCTCGCAACTACAAACCTGATCGACATTGCAAGAATCAAGAGAGTAACTATATACGCATATGCCGACGACGTGGTAATATGCTCAGAGGAAATGGACACTTTACAAGAAGCCATTGAGGAAATTGAAAAATGGTGCAAAACCCGAAACTTCAAGATTAACATCGAGACAAAATCAATGATTTTCAGAAAGGGAGGGAAAGCCACACATAACACATTTAAAATTGGTGTTAATAAGATTGAAGCAGTCCCCCTTTTCAAATACTTAGGGACGACAGTACAAACTAGTGGTAGAAGCTTCACCGAACACATTGCAGAGAAAACCTCTCAAGCAATGATCGCCATCAATGAAGTCAAATATATTAGGCTCTTGAACATGAACCCAGCTATGAAGCTTTTTCAATCAAAAGTCTCACGACATTACTTATAGTATTGATATCATCTGGGAAAACTCACAATATATAATCTACACGACCTGGAAAAAGGAAAAACCACATTTTTAAAACGAGCATAGAGCATATCTAAAAAAACAAGATCTAGACTGGCATACGTTCTTTCCCAAGAGGCATTCTTGGTGGAGGAGCTCAGACTACAATTCTTCCTACCAAACACTAAGGCAGCGGAATCACTCTTACAAAGCATGAACAGGAAAAAGAGAGGAAATATGGCAAGAGTTCTACGCTATCGAGGCAACAGGCAACAAGAGCTTGATACGCGGCAGGCTACGAGATGCGCCACGAGGTCATGAGGTCCGCTGTGCACGGTTTTCACCATTGCTGTGCAAAATGAAACCTTTCCACAATCCAGGGGAAACCTGCGTGTGCGAACTCTGAGGAAGCGTCTGCGATCGATACCACATCCTGCAGTGTAAAGAAAGACGGCTGTCAATCAACCAGTATGCACGGATGAACAGTAACTGTGTGATTTAGTGAGTGTCTTTAACAGTGACATTTATTTTCTTTTATTGTCTTACTCTCTGTAAAGAAATTGCACTCACGTGCGTCTTTCAATGTAATAATGTATCTTACGGCATTTCGCGACTTTGTCGGTCGTACCCACGACGCACCTAGCCGCTAGATGCCGCATGATCGCGACCGTATCGAGAAGTGCTGGCGATCATGCGATCTCTGCGATCGACAAAGACACCAATTGCCGTGAAATATTCCATCGTGAAGACAAGTCCTCGCGCGCCAAGAAATAATACCCAAGTATATAAAGAAGAAACTTAAGCACTCAGTCAAGCCACCAGCCATCAGTTGGACGGTCCCCCTCATACAACACAGACGCTGCCTGCTGGCAGGCATCGTCAACAGATAAGTGGCTTCTATTCTAATTCTACACTGCGATTTTCATAACTCTGCCCTTGGTAGGTATCAGCTGTTGACAGTTTCATCCCATCGGAAACTTGAACGTCACCACAGTGACGTCATCGTCAGCACTGCTCAATACGGTCGCGATCGTGCGACATCTTGGGGCTCGCCCGAGAAAGACGTGAAATGCCGTGAGATCGACATCGTGCGCCAAGAAATAAAAACCCAAATATACCTATATGGGATTTTTGAAAGTAAAATTCACGCCGTATTTTAAATAATCGAATTTTAAATACTATGTGAATGCAATTAAAAGTTTAAAAAATCAAAGAAGTAAAAGTCATAAAATATCGTAACGGCAGTACTAAATGACAGTCTTATTTCGATATACCTTTTTAGTTTCTAGATAAAATAAACTATTCCAGATGGATGTTGTCCAGTTGTATGTACTCTTGCCTTTTACCCATTTATTTTCTAGATTTACATTTATTTATTAAAAGAAAAAAACAGTAAAAACTGTATGTGACGAATGGGGGAGAAGATTATCTGCGCACGTTTTCTTGAGTTCCAGAATCCCCGTCATTTTAACTATAAATAGTTGAAAGATGAGTCGAAGTTTAAAATAAATAATTAAAAATAATTTTAAAAAATCGTGAGATTAGCAATATTAGAAAAATTAGACATTTTCGTTTCTGAGTTATAGAAAACTTATTTGCATCGGTAAACAAAGTGCAAATATGGTTTTTCTGCATTGATAACAAATTAGTAACTTGCCCTTACCTATCCTCCTACTGTAATGCTGCTTTGGTTACGTTGTTTGCTTGCTTGCTAGGCCCCGCTTGCACCCACAATGATATAGGCAGGCAGGGCGTCGCAGTTAAAGCAGCAAACGCGTATTACATTACAAATTATTTAGATTTTATGGGTCCTTGGGAGCTAAGTCCCTTCAGAAGACTGCAGGATGGTGGATCAGCACAAGTGAAAATGAAAGACAGAATATGTTTTAGCAAATGTCGAAACAAGAGTCCTTTACTTACACAGAAATGAAGTTATACAAAAAATGAAGTTACATCTAAGTTACGCGGAGACCTCCGACCATGTGAACGGTAGCTCGGAGAGTCTCCCCCGGGCAGGGCCCGTCCGCTTATTTTATAGTAATCAGAGCTTTTTGTAATCATACGCTTTCACGTGGGTTGCACGTGGTCTCCCCTCCCCAAACATGACGCGGCCAGAAGGCGCTGAATAGGCCCTCTGTGCCTGTGCCTCTGCGTTGGTCATATCGTCCGTCGTCCGTCACTTTAGACGCTGATGGCGGTCAGCTGGGGTCACATGTCGCAAGAGCCCTCGTGCTTAAACATTCATATTTATTGGTACTTCCCAGTTGACGGGTATTTCCCAATTGAATGCGTTATGATCAAAAGCTCCCATAGAATGAAGTATGATTATACTCATTACAGTTATATTACAATTACAATTATTACAATTACAATTATTACACCTTCAATCCGTACAGTTACAATCATTACACCTTCAATCCGTACAGTTACAATCATTACACCTTCAATCCGTACAGTTACAATCATTACACTACCATTACAAGCAAAAGGAGAGTTCAAGAAAACGTGCGCATAGTGAAGTTACAGTTACGTCTAGAAACAAAACAAGAAGCCATTTCAGCATTTGCTCAATGTGTCACGGAAACGACGTAAACATGGTCGAGATAGGGGTCATTGGCCCGAAGGCTCAAGTACATTATTTGTTACAAGCATATTAAGTCTTTTTATAAAATGTATACAATACAAATGTAAACTAATTTATTATGTATCACTGTTTTGTTAAAATAAACATTATTTTTCTTTTTGACGATCAGAATAGTTTCTAATTGTATAAAAACAATTATACAGCAGAAAATATTTTACTTTTAACTTAAATTTGTGAACCGACTTCAATTGTTTAATGTCAACTGGCAATGCGTTGTAAAGTAACATACATGTATTGTATGTGGATTTCTGATAGTGAGCTGTGATACTGAAACTTGATGAACGTGATTTTTACGATGTGTGTTGTAATTATAACTGCTTGAAATGCATGCAGTACTGTAAGAAAATATGTTCCCACCGTTAAGTAAGTCACTTTTGACAAATATTACAGATTCGTAAATATATAGGTAAAGCAGTGGTAAGATTCCAAGCTCAATGAAGAGAGGTTTGCAGGGATCACGCGGATGGCATTTTTTCATTATTCGAATAATTTTCTTTTGCAATATAAAGGTCAGAGTTTTCCCTATGAATTCTATGCCATATGTCGGGCGGTTTGCAAAATACACGCAAGGAGCTGCATCTAGGCTGACAGAATTTAAAAGAATTCTGACTGCGTAACATAATGAACTTAATTTAGTGTTTAATTATGTTATATGTACACTCCATTTGAAGTTTGAGTGAATTGAGAGACCTAGAAAGTTTGTTACCTTAACATCAGGTCATTGCATATTGTTCATTTTCAACGGAGAATGCGATTGCTGATTTAAAATGCAAAATGTATTGAAACTGTTTTCCCTTCGTTAACTATTAATTCTTTATTTCAAAACCAATTTGAAACTTCTAAAATCGTACTATTTATTGTTTATTTTTTGCAAAGAACATTCGTGTCATTGGCAAACAGAACCGTTCTTCCATTTTTAATAGACGACGGCATATCATTTTCATATAATAGAAAGAGGATAGGACTTACGATCGCGCAGTGCGGGACCCCATATTCAATTGGTAAAGAATTGGAAGAATAAGTAAATAATGTCCTCTCGTGCCAGTACGGCATTTCTACTCTTTGAGATCGATGTTTAAGGTATGAGGTTATCCAATCTAGCACGATACCACGAATTTCATAAGAAGGTCATTCACTTCTATTCACGTATCTCAAAGTTTCCTCCTCTACAAATCATTGTTATGAAAAGTCATACGGCAGGCTAAAATCATGAAACATGACAAGGGTATTTTGAACTCAAATAATAAAACAAAAGCAATTTGGAATATAGTAAAAAATTGGACCAAATCAACTAGATACCTTGTCCAGAATGTTGTTTTAAAAGACGATAGAAATGTGAACGATCCGGTAACAGTGGCTAGTCTCTTTAATCAATACTTTTCGAGAATTGCTACCGATCTCACTAAGGGTCTTCAGCCACAAAATTCAGCATCACGATGTTTGTTTCCGAAACTTCTTCCTATGAAATTTTCAAAATAATCTGTAGACTAAAAAGTAAATATTCAGAGGGTTTAGATGAATTTCCGGATCGTTTGTTAACGGTTTGCGCGCCCGCATTTATACACCCGTTAACTCACTTATTTAATGTATCCTTATGTACAGGAATTTTTCCAGATATTCTTAAGATTAAGCCGCTTTTCAAAAAAGGCAACAAAATTGAAATGCAAAATTATTGGCCAATTTCTCTTTTGTAATTTTTTTTCAAAATATTAGAGAGACTTTTTTATGTACGAATGGAAACATTTCTTAGTAAACACGACGCGTTTTCAGATTGCCAACATGGGTTTCGAAAATCAAAATCTACGCAAACAGCCATTTATTTTATTTTCTTAAAGATGTCGCCTCATCCATGGATCAAAACGAAGCATCTATTGGAATAATTTTATATCTTTCAGAAGCTTTTGACGTCATTGATCATAACATTTTACTCTCAAAATTACCTTCGTATGGAATTCGCGTTGTTCTAGATTGGTTAGGTTCGTACCTTAAACAACAATCTCAGAGAGTAGAAATACCTTACTGAAATAATGTAACATTATGTACACACCTTTCTGATTCTTTACCAATTGCATGTGTAGTTCCGCAGGGATCGATTTTAGGCCCTATTCTCTTCCTACTATCCGTAAACGATATGGCTTCGACGATTAGAAACGGAAGAACAGTTCTCTTTGCGGACGATACAAATATTCTTTGCAATAAAGAAACCATAAATAGTACAATATCAGATATTTCAAATTGGTTTAGTAATAACAAATTAATAGTAAATGAAAAGAAAACTGTTTCAATACAGTTCTCCATTTCAAATAAACAACTCGGCACAATTTTTTCAAATTCAGTCAGCCTCCACACTGCTCGTTGTGTATATTTCGCGAATGTTCATTCCCGCCTGAGATATGGCATAATATTCTGGGGAAATACATCTTATAACTTCCATACTTTTAGATTACAAAAACGAATTGTACGAATAATAAGCAAATCCCACCCACGCGATTCTTGTAAGCCTCTCTTTATTAATCTAGGTATTTTATCATTACCTTGTCTCTTAATATATCAATAAGTGGTTTTTGTCAAAAATGACTTACTTAAGGGCGGAAATATATTTTCAGCAGCCGCCGTTGTCTATAACTACAACACTCGACGTAGTAATCATATTCATCAGGTGTTGCAGGTAGTATCAACAGCTCACTACAAAAAATCACACATACTACATGTACATTATTTTACACCTTGCCAGATGACATTAAACGATTAAATTCGATACAAAAGTTTAAGTCCCAAAGTCCCAAGTAAAATCTTTTCTGCTGCACAACTGTGTCTATACAATTAGAGACTATACCGAGCATCCAAAAGGAAAGTAATATTAATGTTAACAATGACATTTAATGTATTATATATCATTTGGATTGTATAATTGTAAAGAACCTGTAACAAGTATTGTACTTCAGCTTCTGGGTCATTGAGCCCCATCTCGATCAGGTTTTCGTCCAGTTTCCCTCATCCTCGGGCAAATGCTGAGATGGCTCCTTGTTTTGCTTCTGGACATAAATATAACTTCAAATTAACTTCGCCCCGTAGCATGTCACACACAGTTTTTAACTGTTTTTGACGTAAATAAAAGTCATTTTGATAGCAAAATGTTATGGTCAATAACGTCAAAAGCTTTCGAACGATCTAAAAATATTCCAATGGGTGCTTCATTTTGGTCCATTGATGAAGCAACATCTTTAAGAAAAGAAAAATGGCAGTTTCCGTAGATTTTGATTTTCTAAACCCGTGCTGTGAGTCTAAAAACGCTTCGTTTTTCCTGAGAAATGTTTCCATTCACGCATTGAAAAGCCTCTCTAACATTTTTGAGAAACCTGACGAAAGAAATATTGTTCGGTAATTTGAATTTCATTTTTGCTCCCTTTTTTAAAAAGTGGGTTAGTTTTTGCTGTTTGGAAATATCTGGAAATATTCCAGTACATAAAGAAGCATTGAAAATGTGAGTTAGCGAGTGTATAAAGGCAAGTACACAAGTTTTCAATAAACAATCAGGAAATGCATCTAAACCAGATGAATATTTATTCTTCAGTTTACTGACTATTCGTAAGATTTCGTTAGAAGAAGTTTCGGAAATAAACATCGTGTCGAACATATTTTGGGAAGTTGTTTAATGATGTTAAATTTTGTCGTTTTAGTCCCTTCGTGAGTTCAGCCGCAATTCTAGAAAAGTGTTGGTTGAAGACATTTGCTACTTTTTCCGGATTCCAAAAATCTAAAAAATTCATACAAGTCTTCTTGGGTGGTTTCTATACTCCTTTGAAACTTCACGAACTCACTACACTTGAAGCAGTACATTGCTCACTTCAATGAAGTCTCTAATTACGATAAAAACTTATCCCATTGCAAAATTACGCAGAGTGAGAAGAAGTCGGATCATGGTGATTCCTCAGAATTGCTAACAAAACACAAAGTATACATTTTATTATTTTCACATAAAATTAATTTAACAAGACCATTACTTTACCATGGCGTTACAGAAATATAAGTCGGTATTCACAAATTATTTGCATTGTATTCTCTGCTCTATCACAGACATAACTTTGCTAATTATAGGCTTCCTTAACCTTTTAAACGGGATTTGCAATCTTGTTCGTCGACGATCTCAAAATATTATGGCTGACATTCCGTCTAGTCGGGCGCTCTAAACCATCAAAGAATTCGTCGTTCATCTCTATTACGTTGTCCATCACGGTAATACCACAGATATTCCTTGAAAATCTCAGCAACTTCACACACAAATTCTGTTATTTTGGAGTTATCCACCAGACAAACATTTAACAGCCTCTAGTACCTCCAGATTATTTACCGGATACTTCAACCGTGTAGATATTTCAGGCACTCGTAAAACACAAATTTGCATCATATCAGTAAGATAACTTCTGGATAGACTATCAGACACTTTATCAGGCACCGGTGAAACAGACCCTAGTGTTGATTCTCTCCAGCTGTCTGGTATATAACCTTGATCCAAGCATCTATTGCACAAGTCCATTATTGTCACATGCATATGTATCCAACAGTCTTTTAGGTGTTCATAATATATTTGGTCTGGGCATCCCGATTTTCTCTCTTTTCCTTTTCGTATTAATTTTTCCACCTCGTTTAGCGAGAACGACTCTATGTGCGCGTTGTCGTCACAGTTGTTTCCCTCTGGTCCGGTTTCTTTTGAGTGCAGCACTTGTGTGAAATGAGATTCTCATACTTCCTTTGGTATATGCTGTGGGAATTTTAGCTGTTTCGGTCTCAATATTTTGAAAGGGTCACGTTCTGCTTGACTTTTTAACTTCTCTTTTTCTTTCAGCTGGTGTTGATCTTTAATCATTTCCTTGTATTCTTTCCTCTTTCGCGAGTAATTTGATTTCTTTTGTTGGATTATGCCTAGTTTTCCACAGAACCTCTAAGGCTTCTCTTCTTGTAACACTGCCTATCAATCCATGGTTTTGCCTTCCTGTTGATATGTTTCTGGGGTTCTGTTGCCTTATGAATTATGTCCTATGAGTTGTATCCTCCTGCTGTATACATTCTGCTACTTTAAGAATGGTGCCCTAGTATGCTTGAAGCATTCCTGTATCAATTTTCCTAGGAATTGTGATCCTCGGTGGCTTTGCTTGGTTCCTATTCTTCAGTTTAAATATCGCTGCTGCCGGTAGATGTTTTCGTATTACTACATTGTCGTTTACTTTGGTGAATGCTTTATCGACTCCTATCATGTTGCTGAAAAAGAAGTCGATTGTACTAGATCCAGTTGGCCCTATTTTATTGCTTCGGGTGTTTTGTTCAGTACACTTGAGAACCCTTCGATGTTTCATAGCCTACATTGTAATATATTTTCCTTAATTTCTTCCCCTCTCCTTTTTGTCTTCGCCGTTCTTACGTAGCTATTTTTTGTCTTTTTGTTTGTTTCTATATTATCTGTACTTCGCTTAGTCCATATGTGTCCCAATGGATTGCGTGTTTGGTTGCCATCGCGGAAACTATCTCCATAATATACAACATCTTTGGGACTTCGCGATCAGCCACGTCGACGTGAACATTAACGGGTGGCCGGCCACTGTGAATCTGTGTGTCCAGATTGTGACCGAGTGACGTGGTTTGACGTGTGCTGCGCTGGCTGTGCCTGCTGCCTGATCACTGCTTGTGCGTTTGTGTCGCGTGTAAGACGACCATACGGCGACAATTTTGATTTTTCTAACTAGAATCGTCAAGTGATAACGCAGTATAACGAAGGCCATTTGATTGTTTCAATATATTTGAAGAATTTAGAAAAGAAATATGAAGAATTCTGCTGCAAAATCTAGCGGAAAGCAACCTAAATCGTTTACACGAGAAGAAGAACTTCTTCTTCAAGATTTCAGCAGAAATGTTACCACAAAATCTTCGGCATTGTTCTATGGCAATGCCCTTATTGTAACCTCAATACCCATATGTGAGTAATGCTCGCTTTCTTTGATTAATTATGGAACATATTACTTCGGAAATAATTTATTTCTGTCTACTTTCAGGGCTGTTTTACAGGATCCACATGATCGATGTTTATTCTTCAATTATTTCTTTCATTGTTGTAACGTTAGTTAGTACTTACTTGGTAGCTCTTGCATACAAAAATACCAAGTTCATTCTGAAACACAAGGTAAAATTAATATATCCTGCAATTAATTTAATCTTGCATGTATTCATTGTTTGTACCTGTCCCTTCATCTTTGTAGGTTGCTGTAAAACGAGAAGAGGCTGTCACAAGGGAAATGACTAAGAAATTGGCTGAAGACAAAAAGATGAGCAAAAAGGAAAAGGATGAAAGGTGCTGGAAGTGTTATTGCTTCTCTTTAATACTGATGCATATCACTGGTGCTTATTGAAGAAATTAAATGTATGTCTTCTTTCAGAATTCTATGGAAAAAGAATGAAGTTGCAGACTTTGAGGCCACAACATTTTCAATTTTTTATAACAATGCATTGTTTCTGGCACTAGTAATTTTTACTAGCTTCTATGTGTTGAAGACGTTCACCCCTGCTGTGTATCCTTTTTGTGTTGGCTTTCTTATTTGTAGCAGCTGCAGTAAAAAAATATATAGCTATGAAAGTCTCTCCATAGTGGTATCTTACTGATGAGAGAACTTGCAACAGAAATTATATCAGCATGAGCTGCAGCTTATAACAAAAGAAAATTTAAATTGCATACTCACCACCATGGAGTTGTGAATACATAGAGGTGGTATTACCAACCTGTCATGTTCTGCATGTGAAGCCAGTCTGCGATATTGGTGTGCCCAAAACATGTCTGTCAAACATGGAAATAAATGAGTAGTAACCATTTTACAATGAAAATTAACAATCTTCAGAATATTCAAGACTATAATAACTAAAACAGAGAAGCTTCATTGCAAATTGCGGGGTCACTTTAAAGTATTTTCAATATGCGAGAAACAAAATAACCTCAAACATAAAACGCCAAGAATAGTACATTACTAAATGTGCGTCTTCCGACTTGAAATTTCTCACAAAAAGTATGCGAATAAATAATAACTAACACTGCTAAAATTTGAAGGAGCATGAGATGCACAAATTATTATGAAATGTTCTTACAATTAGTGTTGTCACAATATTCAAAATGTGGCTACCATACTATCTTTAATGATTTAAAAAAAGTACATTGTAGTACTGCACCGTTCCTTTTTTATTTCACAATTTCCTTTCATAAACATTAAGTACTTACATCCGAAGTCAAGAGAGTAGGGTCCTAAAGTTTGGAGTTTGCAAATGGGCCAGTAATACAATTGATACCTACATTGTGTAAAACTTTCGGGTCTGTTTATAGAAGATGTCAAAAATAATAATGTTAATAATCTGTTTGAAGTCATCTTTAGTGAATTATTATTCCGGCACAATTTACTTCTCGTTAGTGTGTTAGAAAAGCTGCTAATTTTGTTTGAACTGCGAATTCCACAAACATACGTTTAATGAAGTTCCATCAAAATCTTCTTCTTGAAAATAAATTGAGCAGAACTTGCTGTTTGTTCTAGGCTGCTAGTTGTCTTTTCATACAACTCTTTCCTCGTTCGTATGAAGAGAAACATCATGAAAATTAACCAATATCTTCAAATTTTAGTAAGTTCTCAAGCCATATAAAGAAACTACTTACAGGCCTTATAAAGTAACTACAACATACTGTTTACAGCAGTAAGCAACAAAAGTAATCGTGACAACGAGTCATAACTTTTACGCAAGCTTGATAATCTGATTGAGGGTTTTGAATATTAAAAACTGTAACAAATAACACACCTCAACACGATGCCAACAAGCATTTTGGGCACACCAGTATGGCGGATCGTTGCTTTAGGTGGCTTCAAGTTTGTGACCTCATGCCATCTCCATGTATTCCTAGCTCTGTGCTCACCACAATCATAATGGATGCTGTAAGTATTCCTTTCACTTTCTTCCCAGTGGTCTGGTTGCTACCAACCTAAATACAATTTTTAAAAAGAGGCCCTGTGTTAGCTTTGTGTGGAGAGTGTTTCCTAGTGCATTGTAGCATGTGCATGGCAGTTAAATAGCTTATGTAAATATCCTGGGAGTATTTATAGAATAAATTATTTTAAAACTACTTCCTTTGGGTAAAGAAAGCTTAAGCCAGCTTATTTCTAAACCATTTCATTTATATATTACCACTGGATTAAGTTAAGCCTGGGATTGTATTAATTTCATTGTTAATACAAAATGATATGATGACAGAAACATTTGGTGCTTAAAAACTTTAATTTGTGGTAATGAAATATGAATTTAGGATATAAGCTTTGTCCTTTGTTATTGAACTTACAATTTACACAAGACTTTCGCATACTAGTTAGTTTTATAATTTTGTCGATCAGAATTACTTTTTTTGTCTTCCCCATCCTCTTGCCAGCTTCCACCTTTGTCGACGAAAGTACATTTTTAAAACTTTTCTCATTTCCTTGGTTTCCTAATTGCAGAACAGAATTATTACTTTAAGAATATTAATGCTTTCACTGCCAAGTGCAATCTCGCCACATTGAGCTTGGTACCGAACTATTATAATTTACAAAAAATGTAAATGATCTTACAGAAAGAACTAATTTTGGAGAACAAATTTCATTTGAATGAAACATCTCTATCTTCAATTTAGTTGTAGGAAGATGTAGAAAAAATTTTAAACTTTAGCAATTTTTGAAAATTTAGAGTTAACAGTAAAAATTAGATGTATGGCACCTTTGTAAGTGTATTTCACTCTATTCTTATAAGAAATTAAAGGGAAAAAAAAATGGAGCCATTTTTGAGAAAATTTTGAAAATGTCCCCCTAGGACTTAATGTAAAGTACTTCCAAAATTTAAAGAATGTTTTTCAAAATTGCAGAGCTTGGTGTGGAACTAGATTGATCAGGGAATATTCATTGGGGAGAAAAATGATGTGGATATTTTGTAATGTTGTTCACGGATGAACTGATGGACATTTTGAAAAATAATCTTTCTTGGCATCAGGGGACCTCAAAAGTGCATTTCTGTTAAAAATTTCGAAAATTCATTTTCCAGTGTTACATAACTTTCTCTATACTATGTATATATATATATATATATATATATATATATATATATATATATATATATATATATATATATATATATATATATATATATATATATATATATATATATATATATATATATATATATATATATATATATATATATATATATATATATATATATATATATATATATATATATATATATATATATATATATATATATATATATATATATATATATATATATATATATATATATATATATATATATATATATATATATATATATATATATATATATATATATATATATATATATATATATATGAAAAAGTAACTAGTGGTGCTACAGAATGGCACAGATTTTCTTGTGGCAAAGTTTTCTAATTTCCTTCGTGTGGGTTTGCTGTTTGGTCTTACCCCATCCTCTTGCCAGATGCCATCTATCGCCACCCAAAATATGTTTTTTGAAGTTTTCTCAGTTTTACAGTTTTCTAATGGTTGAAATGAAATGTTACTTAAAGAATCGTTAAGCCTCGTCTTGTAAGGGAATTTTCGTTGCAGAATTTAGAGCTGTTTTTAAGAAAATGGTGTGTAAACGTTACTGTAATACAAAATTTGTATCAATTTAGCACAGAAATCTTTTGAGTTTTTGAAAAACTTTATTGGAAGTCATTTCAAGGTCTTCCCATTTACAAATGCAATAATGCATACAAATTGCTGGAAATGTGCTTATTAATGACATGAGAGATATTTAAAAAAAATTACATTTGTGTAGTTTTTGAAGAAACAAAATACAACAAAATTAATTTTATATCATCAACTGTACAATTAGCACTATCCATACCAAAGGTTTCAAGAAAAAAATTTGGAGCTGTTTTTGAGAAAATGGTGTTTTGAGCGTTTCTGAAAACGTGGTATTTTGAGTTTGTTTTCACAGAAAAGTTTTTAATTTGCTTGGAAACTTTATAAGACATCATTTAAAGCACATGTACTGTTAAATGCAATAATGTGAAGAACCACTAATGTAAATATTAATCAGGGATAATATTAGAGGGCAATGAAAAAAATTACATTTTTGTAATTTTTGAAAAAGCAAAAGAATGGAGCAAAATGGTGTTCATGTCATCTCAAGAGTACATTTAACACTCATCCACATAAGTGTAAAGAAAAAAAACAAGTTTTTGAAAAAATATTGTTTTTGTTCTTTTTTAAAATTGCACATAATGCAAGCAATATTGCCTGAAAATTACTAAAAGTTTCACAAAAATATACATGGTCTTATTGAAAGAACTAAATACGGAGAACAAATTTCATTTGAAAGAATCTCAACCTTTAATTTTGTAGATCTAGGAAGAAGCCAAAAAAATTCAAACTTTTGCAATTTTCAAATATTTAGAGTTAACAATGAAAATCAGATCTATGCCGCCATTCTAGGTGTATTTTCTTTGAGAAGAAAGTTAGAACCATTGATGAGAAAATTTTGAAAATATCCCTGGGGCTTTATATGAAGTACATTCAAATTTTGAAGAATATTTTTCAAAATTGGAGCCCTTTGAGTCAAGCCAGATTGATCAGGGAATATCTATTTTGAACCCGCCCCCCCCCCCACATGGTCCCACAGCTTCTGAAATCTGACTACATAACTTGTTAGAGGGAGTAACTCTCTATATATCAGAACGGGTTTTGTCTACTTTTCTTGGTATCAGGCCCCCACAATGAGTTTTTGTCAAATAAGCAGTTTTGAATTTTTGATTAGTGAAGAACAGAAACATTTTTCTGTAAACTAAATTATCTCCCACAGTGAATGTGTTTTATTGTGTAAATATTATTGTTATAATGTTTTGCTCAAATAAATTGGAATAAATCTTCACATACTCAAAAATATTAAGAGGACATGACTCCTTCCCCACCCCCCTCCTCTGGCCTAGTCACATTTGTTTTGAGCTTTTTCTTTCTTATGTGGTGGTGATGCTATGTATATCATGCAGAAATCTGGATAAATTTAATTTTGCTTCAATTTCACTGCTTTATTTATTTCCTTAACTTTGCACAGAAATTATATTCTTTCTGTTGGTAGTGCTGGTGGCTTGATTGCTTTGTTGTCAACAGGATCCCAGTGAATGATTCTGTGGATGGAAGTCTACTTCACTGCCATCAACAATGAATGTATTGTTATATTTAATAAATTTTTGTATGACTATGATGGATTTTATTTTCTGTTTGGCTTTTAGGTTGTTTCCCTTCATGGTTTCATTATGTACTTTAACATTTGATATTATTTTGTTCAGAATTTGAACAGTGTATACATAATTTTCTTCTAATGAAATAAATGCTCTGTAATTTGTTATGGTTTCTTAGTATTTATAAGAAAGAATACTTGAGCACTGTGTGAATTAGAAATCTTCAGAATGGTAAACATGATTTTCACTTAAGTCACAAAATCTGTATGATTTGTAGGAATGCCCTAAGGAACCTTCTTTTGTCCAATTATCTTCATTTAGTTGCTTTGATTTAAACCTTTCAAAATGGGGCAATAGTAAATGAGGTGCCTATTTTAGGTTAATTGTAACCCTAGTAAGGAGAAATTCACTTTTCCTGCCAGAGGGACCACTCCCCAGAGGGGGGGACTGACTTGCATTCTTCCCACCCCCTCTCCTTCATCAGTTCCCTCCCGCACTCTAGTCTTCTCCCCTTTCTATGTTTCTGTAACTTCAATGCAGTGATGTAGTAGACCTTACTAGAATACTGATTTCTGTAGTGGTGTTTCCTGAAATTTAGAAGGGGTGGGGCAAATCCAGAAAAGGCAGCCATAGGAATTATTTTTAAAAAATTTCCTTCAAAGGTCTTAATTATTTTTCTATTTTGACTTAAGCAAATCTCTTAATCACTGAATGAAAGCCTATTTAGTTTCCTTGGCTGTTCTTTCTGTTTTTTTTTTTAATTTATGGAGCCTTAAAGACAATTGCTTGCTATTATCAGTTACATTTTAGACTGTTCTACATTCCAAAGCATAACCCTATGTGGTCTAATAATAATGCTTGATTGTTAGCCAAATAATTTGAAGGCAATTATTTAGTTTGTGGAATGTAGTTAATTTTAAATGATTGGGAACTGACCTATTCAAAGATTGGGCCTGAACATTTTGTGATTTTACTGAATAGTCTACAAAAAGGTTCTTTCAAGTAACCATTGCTTGTGAAACATATTCGGGCTGTTAATTGTAAATGTGTGAATGTTGATATCAACTGAGTTAATATAATAGGAATTAAACCCATGGTAATGTCTGCTAAAAACATTGTCTTGGAGGAAGCAGTTTCTACCAGTCGTGCAGTAGCTAAGAACCAGTTCGTAATCTGTAACTGAAATAACAAAACAATGTTTGAGAAGAATTCAAAAGCTGTAATCATGGTAAATTCAAGAAAGTGTGGATCAATTGAGTTGTTGCACTAAGATGTAGTTCTAGTGAAATATATTTATGTTGGTTAAAAAAAACAACTTTTGCTTTTCTCTGATCTTCAAGTGTTATTTTGCTAGCAGGATATTAGGAACCAAGAACTGAAAATAGAAACTTTGATTTACACAAATTGAATCCACATCTCTCACAGAGACTGGATGTTGTTGCTATCAATCCTCTATTTAGGTTGGCTTTTCTCAAACATAATAAAAGACAATATTTGTTTTTTTAGACTTGCCAGGTTACTAATAAGAAAGGGAGAGTGAGGAAAAATATATTATGAGAATCACTTTCCATCCTTAAAGTCAGACTTAAAAATCTAATTTTGGATAATTAGAGTACTGTAAAGGCAAGTTACTTTAGCCGTGTAATGGTTTGCCCCAAAATGAAATTGACTGAAGCACACTGCCACAAGATAGTGGCTTTAGATTGATATCTGATGTTGGTTTTTCTGACAGGCTAAGATCTATGTAAACTTGAAACTATAAGATTGTAGTATGCATGCTTCTTTAGTTTTGGGGGACAAAGTATTATGTTAGGGTCAAAGTCACCTGGCTTTGCAACAAAGTAATATAGCAGGGACAAATTATCCCAACTTTACAGTAACTATATGCCTACACATTATGTTTGGAAATCAAATCTTAATGGTTAGACATTCAATCGGTATATTTGTGTTGAAATCTTGAAAAAATGAGAGTAATGTTGATGACAAGAAGTAAAACAAAAGAGATCAGATAAAAGATTAATACTATAAAGATAGATCAGAAAAGTGTAGTTCAAAAAATTACCAGCAATATTACCAAAAATCCACCAGTGATACAAATGTTGCATTTTGCAATGACTAATAATTTATAATTATGTTCTGTATTGGGAGGGAATGGTTATATACAAATACATATCTATTTTTGGTGTTCAGAAGGATTTCATTCAGTACAATCTTTTGCTCAGGTCTTTAATATACAAGCCATTTTCTGTTAGAAATCCCATTAATGTACTCACTGAATTTTGAACACAATACTTAATGCTGCTTTTCCAAAAGTGTGATGGCTTTACTTATACATCACATTGCAATTGATAATGTATTAATTAATCTCTTATTTGTGAGTTATATATGTATAATGCAGGACAAGTAAACCCAACATCCGTGTGCAAATGGAGAGAGAATCCAAAAATTGATCTTTGACATAATGTTAAGATCTTGCAAAGATTAGAAACTATTTAAATTAATTATTGCACGTTAATTCTCATGTAAAAGATAAGGTTGTAAACTGTAATTGTGATGATTGTAATTTTGGACTGCTCCATTTTGGACAGTATTCTTATTACACATTCTCCTTTGGTCATATAACAATGAGGTGGAGAAATAAAGGTGGTAATAAAACCCAATTATCACTTTCTAAAAATAATTCTTTTCTGTGAAGAATAGAATGGTACAATATCGTAAGTATATAAGAGAAATTAAATATACATTTTGAATGGGTTTAGTAGTAAATTCAATAAGAGTACTTTTTATAGTTATTCTCAAGAAAATGATAAGGGTACACAAAATTCATGAAAAAATCTTTCTTTGTAATGTGTTAGCATTGCTTAATCGTAATGATAAACACTATATACTGCGATTTATCCACCTCTGCCCCTGGCAGGTATCTGGTGTAGACAGTTTCATCCAATCAGCAGCTTGAACATCACCATAGTGATATTACAATGGTGATGTTAAAGCTTCCAATTGGATGAAACTATCAACAGCTGATACCTGCGAGGGGCAGAGATGAATAATAATGTATATCAAAAAAATATAATTTCTTCAGTTTGGGTAGTGTGTGTGTGTGTGTCTATATACACACACACACACACATGACTGCAGATGAACATATTAATTAGTAAATTGTATTTAAAATAAATATTTTTTGGAAGAAGAAAAATTACATTAGCACTCTATAATTTAAGGAGTTTAAAATGTGTAATTTGACAATTAATATTCTTCATAAACTGCAATTTTGCATAACTGGTACATTTGCACAGTGATGCTAGGTTAACCAGGGCAGATCATGAACTTTGATTCAACGTTATTAAAACTTTAAGCAAGCTGATTTCTGATTGCTTAGAGATTAATCTTTATCATATTATATGTCCAGGAATATCAATTGATCTGAACTGATCAAGAGACCACTCTGCCAGGTTAAGTACAGGTCTAATCATGATAAAAGAGTGGTTTCAAAAAGGCCTATTTCACAGAATGAAATGAATTTTGTTCTTTACATCAATCTTGATTGTATATTGTGGTACATGTTATTTGTTCAGGAAGACTGCTTATCAAAATCCTACCTTGCAGTGAGAAATGACTTGAATACAATATATTGCACCAAAAACACATTACATCAAAATATTAATTTATGTTAAATACATTTCAGGCCACTTTAGCAATGAGCATAGTTAAACACTGAATAGATATATGTCTTAGAAATACAAGAATTGGTGCACATTCAGGCAATGCATAGGCCAATTGTTATTGATATTGTCTTGAAATGCCAGATCCTACTGCTTGGCAATTTACATCTGATGCACTAATACCTATGAGTGGAAAAAATATAATTTCACAAATAAAAAATAATCACAAATAAAAAATTTAGTTGTGAGTTTCTATTGGAATTGAAAATGTCAGAGGCACACACTTTTGGTAACATTTTACAACATGCTTTTAAAATCGATATATTCTTCATGCTTGTATTGTTTGAAGTAAACAAGACAGTGTTGGAGTTCATGAAGAAACAGTTTTATAAATAATTACATGAAAGGCAACATTGGATTACTATTATTTAATTGGAAGAGAACTGCAGAGTTTGAGCTTGCAGAACCAACACATATTCATAATAGTTCCAGATGCAAAAATTCATTACACCACAATCTCACCTATGGGTGTTTGGAAATCTTGCACCCAAACTTTGTATCTTATCATTCTCATTAAAAAATAGATTACTAAGTTGTTTTGAATTAGAAAAAATAACAAAACATAATTTCATGCTTGTAGCTCATTAAAACTATAATTAATTTTTGTTGCATTCCCCATACCAATAAAAAATGCTAACAAGGTAGTTATGAAAAAGCAAACATCCATGAGTGAATGTTAAACAGGAGTCACTGTCACTGTATCAATATCACCAATTGACTTCACTCGCCTGTGATGTCTTTGTTTAAATGTTTCACTAAGACCAGCTGGTGCAGAATATTCACTACCACCTTGTGATTGATATGATCCTGGACGATGGTAGTTGAAATTAGCAATAGATGAACTATTTTCTGATGAAGATGACGGTGAAGCCACACCGTTACTTGTTCCTGGTAGTTCTCGGCTGTCCCTCTTCCTATTATGTTGTGAGTCCCCACGTAATTTTAGACCCAAGGCACGGCTGAGTGACCCCTATGAGCAAGATACCACACAAATGAAGGAAAATCATGAAAGATAATATTAAAATGGTGAGATACCTCATTCTTATTCATTAAGTTAAAAAACTCAAATTTTACATTCACTCCTGTTTAATAATAGCTGCAACCCAAATTAAACATTCATTATTCATACCTGTGAGCTCCTCCATGATGAAAACTAAGGGGCAAAAATAATATACAAATTTGGTAAGATGGTACAATTATTTGAAAAAACTTATTATCATATTCTTATTTACTGCTTGAAAAGTATTCAAAACATGCATCATGCCAAATAAGAATGAATTCAAAGTATCAGGAAAGGTCAAACAATCTGATCTAAAACAAGAATTTACTTCCTTGCATATATACTTTCAGGAAAGATAAATTTGAAACAAATGATTAATTAATGAAATTCATGTTATCCAAGATGAAAAACAGACAAATGGGCCAGTAAAATCATTTTGCAAATCAAGTGAAGCACTATCTAATATCAAGTTAAATTAAATGAATTATTAACATTATTCTTAATTTAAAAAATAATGAAGCAACCCTGGGAGTGTCATCAAAGAAAACAATGTGTGTGAGTGTGGTATTTTATAGTAGGAAACAGAATAAATTATTCCCGAAAATAATGGAAATATTTGTAAATAATTATTTTTTAGTAATAAGTTATAATTATCAAAATAAACATTTCAAAATGCAGGGTATTACTTTTTGGGTCTCTTAGTAATTTTTTTAAAGAACATTACTTTTGTGATAATCTTCAATTATATGTAATGATATTAGGCAGTGAAATAATGCCTTGTATCTCATTTTGCTCAGCCAAAATATTTGTATGAAATAATGAAACTAAGTCTAATTGCAACTCAATCATGCAAGTTTCTGTGACTACAGGGACTCTTATACTCTATTTGTGAAGGTCATATTTCTAATCTGGGCGAGCAATAGTACTTAAATGAATGCCAACCTTTTTCAAATATAGGAGACTGTAGGTCTGATGAATGAATTGATCAATAAATTGTTTCAGGTTTGTTTTTCCATTGATTTGGAGAACAGATGCACAGCAACAAGAAAGATAAATCTCTGTTAGTTATACACATACACTACATAGTCAGATATAATTTGTAGTTTTACGGCTTGACTCCTACTTGCAGATTGCAGCTATTATCCTATAATTTACAAAAAGTAAATTAAATATATTTTTAAATACAATACAACTTTAAGCATTTCAAAGAATCTTGAATTTCTTTTGTTGTGTTTCAGGTGAGCATAATCTGTATGATTATATTCCCATGAGTTAGTATGTTTCTATGAGTGCAACCTCTGTAATAAAAAGCTGTTTTGTAATATTTAAGAAATCAGTATAGTGAAAATGAAAATTGTTATTAATTTATAATTGAGAAATAATTAACAAGATGCTTGCATAAAGAGCATGTTGTTATTCATAAATTACATGATAAAAAATTTGTGTCTGATGCTTCTAAAAACAGAATCTCATTTGACATTGCATGATGTGGTTTTAGCACCAGTGTATTAACTTAAGTAGTAAAAAGGATAATTTGGAAAGGAGATGGTTTCTGGAATCTAGATATTAATGATCACACTCCAACTTCATAACAATTTTTGTGAATTTTTAATTATTTATGCTAAGATGATACTGAAGTGTTCATTGGTTCTTCAGAACAATGTAATTTTTGAAGTGGCTTTGTGTGCTTTTAGTGGATAATTACTAAGAAAAATTCATATTCCTTCATATAAAAAAATATTTTATTTCCGTAATGACACAGAAAAACGTAAATATGTTAAGCCACTAAGATATTAGAAAATTATTAAATAAATTTATAGAACATTTTGGAGAAAAGAAACAACAACATACATTAGTTCAGTACAGTACATTGATGAAACATCAAAGATTATCATTTTTGCATTGGTTGGAGACCAATTCAGTTACACTGCATGGTCTTTAAGGATAAACAAAATTTCATCTTGAAATTAAATCTGTATTCAATTCACAACGAGCATGGGTTAGGCTTTATATGTACTCTATTGTTATATTCATATATTTTTGTATCTACACCATTATATAACAATGAAGACAATATTCTTTGAATATATTATTTTGAAATGTTTTTTGTTAAGTAACTATATATTTTCATATGTACACAAATATCAATCATATGCAATTCTACCACGTATGTCAACAGTGGTCTTGATGTAATTGGAAGAATTTCTTGTTTAGTGTTGTGGTATTATGCAACATTATCATTCAACTTAGATGAGGTAGGTTTCAAAGAAATGAAAAAGTGAACTAGTTGAAAAAATTAAAAAATTAAATATCAATTAAGGTAGGTTTTTGTACTGAACTCTTTACACATCTGAAGAAAAAATAAGACATTTTGAAGTATGAGTTCTTTAAATTTATTTTTCTGTATATGAAATAAGTTATTTAACTTATCAAAAAGAAGAAGATTACTTATACTAAAAATGTTTTTGTGTTATTTATAAACAATACCATAATGATTTTGAAAAACATTAAAAACATATCATTAACAAAAATGGAACCTTTTTATATAGGCAGCAATAATCAAAACATACAACCACAACACTAATACAGATACATTTCGGGCATTTAAAGCAGAGACATACCAAAAACATATTCTACTAAAGTTTCTAAAAAACACACATGGAAAGTGGGCGTGCTTTATTATCACAACCATGTATATAATGCTTACGTATATCAGTCCAAACACACAGGTAGCATACATGTGCAATTAAGTACAAATACACAAAAGACAAGGAGAACCTTTATTAAGGGCAAGAGAAATCTATTGTTTTTGACCCTCATTCATAAACCAATATTTATTTCGTATGTTTTTAACAAGAATATGATTAACAAACAGTTTATGTGAAACAATGTGCTGACAAAATATGTAAAATTTAGTTAAATTTTCATCTTGCAGATAAAAATATCTGAAACGCATTTTCATATTTTTTTGATTACGATGAGTATTACTGAAACCTATAACTACACAACTTTACATAGGTACAAACTATGTTAAATAAATAATAGTGAAGTTACAAGTGATATTGTAATAAAACAGACTTGTGAAAATAATTTGAAAGTTTTCACCTAAATTGAGTTTACAAGCGTGCTGAGATACAAGAGCAACCAAAATGTATTATTGCTAAGGTAACAGAACAGAAGAAATTGTGTGTTACATTATATTATTTAGAACATGATGTTTGCAATGCACATCCCAATAAAGATACTACTGTGCTGTGGCTTAGAAAGCATAAATGCTTCTGATCATCTCTGAATTATTGCACTGCAATCTCCAAAGAACATGTAATATCTTGAGACATGGTTCTATAAGTTTTTAAACAGCACTAAATATTTTGATAGAGAATATAGAAACAACATTTTGCAAAGTAATCTTTTATGATCTTTGAGTATTTTCATAATTGAATTTAATATGAAGTAATATGTAATGTGTCTTGACTTATTTATTGTAGACAGTCAAATAATAATGAGCACAAAGTAAGGGTAAGTTGCGCACATTAACCATCATTTAAAGTTTCAGTTACACCAGGATTTCTTCTTTTTTGCATTCATTTATTATCAGCGGATGAATGGATCCATTTTTCTTTTTGTGTTATTATTTTTTAAACCTTCAAACAACTACAGTTTCCTAATTATGCACATAGGTGCTATATGCTGATGTTTACTGGTCAACATACCTGAATTTAATTCAAATTACCTGAATGTGCATTGCTCCTAAGAATCCCTTTGCCCCAAGAGGTTCAAAAAAATTTAGAAAGTGGAAAAGATTAGAAGGAAAGATAGGAGAGGCATGCAGTTTTTTCTAAAGTGAGAAGTTTCTAGCTATAGATTTGTAAGTCTGTGGGAAGACATACACAATCCACATGCAAAAATATGTTTTCCTTTCAGATGAAATCTCAAATGAAGTAGAAACAATGTACTGTACAATATGTATGGTACATTGACAAATTAATGATTTCTTCTGTGAGAATAAAACAAGTCTCTAATGTAATTCATCCTGAAGAAATTAGAGAAGACAGAAATAAATAATAAACTCTGTTTTCTAAAAACTGAAAAAAGAGAAGAGACAAAAGTAAAATTGAAACAAAAATCAAATTTTCCTGAAAGGAAAAACTCCTAAAACCCTGAAATATCAGGGCTGTGCATCTCAACATACAAAATACTGATGAGGCTAAAGACAAAGCAATTATGCCAAGTAGATGCCACTGCTATTTGATAATTCTTGTTCCGAGCAGACAGGAGCAACAAGCTGTCTCAACAAACAAATTATTTGTATTTACAATGCTTTAACATTGATGGTTTATGGTTCATCACAAAGACTAGTTGTAAATAAAAAAAATATTATGTATAGAAATGTTATAGGTATGTGTTTAATTTTTCTGATATAAATTAAAAATTGTTGATTTAAGTCTCAGATTAAGAAAGCCTGTCTGTTGACAATGAACTGTAGAGTTTACTGCTCAAAAAAAAAAAAAAAAAAAAAAAAAAAAAAAAAAAAAAAAAAAAAAAAAACAATAGAAAATAAAGAATACTTTAATCTCACTTTCTACTGAATAATAACAAACTATTTTGTTTTAGAATTCTTGAAGCAACCACCTGCTCAGAGTACAGTGTGCCTACTTGAGAAACTTGCAAGCCAGGCAGGAAATAAAATGCAGTGGGCTTACTCTCAGGCTTGCACGGCGGCGCTCCTTCTCTGGCTCTGGCTGGGGCAAGGCCCGCCCGGGTGCTGGCTCGGCCCACCCGCCTGGCCGGTCCGCCAAGCTGCCCGCGTAAGAGCGAGAGAAGCTTCGCCCCAGACTGCCCCCACCGACCAACTTCTCCGCACGCTTCCTACGCTCCGACTTGCTTACTCGAACAAAGTGCTCAAATGCAGCTCTGAGACATGAACAAACACAAAATGGAAACTAAATAAGAAGTTAGATAAAAAGCAAAATTAACATGTATGTATGCGCCGCAAACAAACTTTTTGAGAGATATGGGTTCATGCTGCATACTTCATTAATATTTTGCCTGATTCTACAGTAAAAAAATAAAGAATGCCAAGAAGTAGTTTAAATTTAATGTGAAAATTTTGAAAACATTTAAATTTCATATTTCAGATGGTTAAGCACATTCAGAAAAGTTAAATACCCATTGAAAATTTCTGTAATAACTATAATTATTATTAACTATTTAGAAATAAAAGTTCTTTTAATTACGTTCTTTCCGCTGTGATATTTCAATAATTATTAAAATAAGTTAGTCTAATAGACAAAATGTATGACAAATATTCAGCAAACAGCATCCTCTTTGCCATTGTTAGAAAATCTGTAGTGATTGTAAGCTATTAAGATCATTTAAATCTGAAGATATTCCTTCAGTAATTATTTTCCTGAGTGATAAAAGTTAACAAAATACGAGAAAGAATAAATATGAATCTGTTTCATCCAAATATTGAATCTTCTTCAAAGTAGCCTCAAAAATCATTGTTTTCAAAATATTTTTATCTAATTTTTATTATTGAAACTGATATGCATTAACATATCCAGCAAATTTGTTAATTATTAAATTTATTTGCTGAGTAGCTGTGCCTTACATCCACTAAAACTTTGTAAATTTCTTTGTTGAAAACAAGCATTCTGACATGCTTTCGCATGAGAGATGTGCAGTGCAACAAGGACAAAACAAAGAGTAATAGCACATGAATAAGTAATACTATACACATAATTTTATCTATGGTATTCATTTTAAATACATTATGAAGAATTTATTATTAAATGAAATCCTTGGAAATAATAAAATATCACTTCAAAGATAGATACAATTTTTTTCTAAATCCAAAAGTTTATGGGGAAATGAAAAGGATATTCCATAAAAATGATAATCAGATATGTAGTACAGAGGCAATATAAATTTGATGATTAAGACTATCCATGAAAGAAACATTCTGGAGAAAGTTTTCACCATTAACTACAATATTGCATTTGGAAACATGGAAACATGTTTTAAGACATATAATAATCATATTTGACACACAATCATTACAAACATGAATTTAAAATTCTTATATTATGCGAGTTGCAAAATTTAAATAATATTAACTTCTTTTTTAAAACAGTAAATTGTTAACAGTGAAGTACTGAATATAATTGTTTTATTGAAATATTTGTGACATGGCTGAGGGTACTTGTCATATTATAGATAAGTTCTAAATCATGAGCTATATATCCACATCTTCCTTTTACTATTATCTGACTCTTAATTATTAAAACTGATACTAACGTTGTACTTCTGGAATTAGTACCCACAAATCAAAAAAATACTTTACATAATAAATTTTCATTAAACTACTATTCATCAGAGTAAAGTTTCCTCTTGTATCTCTGTTTTACATGAGCCTCAATGTAATATCATCTGGTACATATAGATCATGTACAGACTAAATCTTTCCAGATATTGGGGGTACATATTGCAAGGCTGCAAAAGCTGATTGGAATAGAAAAAAGCACTAAGATTTGAAAATGTAAAAATGTTATTACTGACATATAAAAAGTGTTCAATAAGAAGATCAAAATATACAATAAAAAATGTATTTGTGTTGCTTGTAAAATTTTGGGTAAATCTTTGAATACCCTATTCATTTTTAATGCAAAGAAATTTTAAACTGATTGAAACACAGCTCCACAAGTATTTTTGATGTTCTTTAATACCTTCAGAATTCTTCCAGAAGGATTTTTGAAGAGAGAATGTTTTAAGTTCTAAATGAAGGAGCTAAAAAATTTATGATTCAAATATTTAGTAACAACTACTAGTTAACAAGAAACGGAGACGATAGACAGGCTTTATCTTTCTATTAGTTACTGAAAAAATATGTGTAATCAGTAGAATCTCTTATTGAAGATTTTCTTAAAAATATTTGAATATTATTTTACATTTGTAGCGTGAACATGGCAAAAATTCAGAAATGAAGGATAAATCATGAATTAAAAGCAGCATGAGGAAAATTTCATTTTTGAACTTTTTCGTATTAATTTCTACATAATAAACAAAAATTAGTCAATCCTCTTGAATAAAATGGTCAAAACAATAATTTCTTTATAATAGAAGTAGTAAATATCTTCATCATTAAATTTAAAGAATGTTACTAATGCATATTATAACATTTTGGTTAATATTCCTAACACAAAAAATATTCGTAAAAGCAGCAAGAGTTCTAAGAACTAAGAAACATTTTTGCAGTTTTTTAAAACATCAAAAATACTGCTGTGGAACTCAAAGCCTGGCAGAAAATGTATGCACTGAATTACACCACAGTTGATTTAGTTGTCCAAATGCATACATTTGTTAGTTTCCAAATTTTTGATGAATTTTGTTATGTTCTTTACTCACACGTACTGTAAGAGTAAGCCTTTTATAGATAATAGCATGGCAAATTTTGTAGGTACCCTCCACAACATGGTAAGTCAGAATGATTTTCTTATAGTGATACATTTTACGAAAATTCCAAAATATGTAAGGAATCAAACAAAAAAAACCACTACATTTTTTTGTCTTATTTCATTACATTATTTTTGTACAGTTTTTTCATAAATGGGCAACTGTTAAATGTTTAATCAGTTTCATTTTTACACTGCATTTGCAGGAGGGGAAGACTTGGCAAGGATCTGTTTCTCATCAGTTAAATACACACATTCAGGTATTTGAGGAAAACAGCTCTTGCATATAATATTTCTATTTGTTTAACTGCAATCACATACTGCAGCATCATAGCACCTGAATCCTCATATGCATAACTGATAATGCATATATGAGCATGTTTACAGCAGGAAGGTAAGCACAGAATAACAAGAAGTCAAAATCAGTGCAAATACTGAAGTGACGTGAAGACATTGAATAGTATTTTTAATTTGTTTGTTGTAAAGCTCAGACTAGCAAAATAAAATAGTGATTTGAAAAGAAAAGTAAAATAAAATAAAAATGAAAAGAAGACAAAAAAGTTGAAAATTGTTACTAAATTGTATTCTGTGTCTCAAAAATTTTACTACAAATATAAATATTTGGACACAGAGAAGAGATAACTCTTCTAAGTGTTCTGAATTTTTTTCATGAACAGCGAATTTGCACTGTACAAGAAAATTTGATGAACTTGAATATTATCAGTTATTTAACAAAGTTTATTTATATGATCATATATTACAAATGTACATAGTCCTAAGAACGTAATATTTGAGAGTACAATGAAATATTTTTGGTATTGTATGTCAGGTATTAGGAAGAAAAATTTGGAGAACATCTGTCAGCATGTTGGCTTCATCAATTCATTTTCAGAAAGACTTCGATTGGCTTTTGATACATATGCGAGATATGATTTATGAATTTCAAATTTGTTAGCTTGAAAGTAAAAATATCACATCCTCTACATTGGAATTCAGTAATAAGAAAATAAAGTTTGATGAATCATGAATCAAAAAATTTATCATGATTTTTCATGATATTGCCTATCAGAAAAAATCTTTATAAATGTTGTAGCTGGAAGGAAAAGTATAAGGATGAATGCATATGCTTTTTTGCATGTAACAGGTATTTTTTATCTTGAATAATTTTTTCATGGCTATGTTGTGTGCATGAGCAATAATATACTACCTTCATTCATGTCCATTTTCCTTTCTTTTCTTCTGCATGAGCTCCCTTCTTTCTTTTAAAATATTGCCTCAATATTTTTTGTTCAACCTTCTTAAAAGCCTGAAATAATGTAGATATTCTTAATTTGTTGAAATGTTTCCTAACCATTTTCTATCAATTTTCCATTCAGTATCAGACATTGATGTTTTATTGTGCTTTATATTGTCAATTTTCATTACTTTTTATTCTTAGAATTTTTCATACATTTTTCCAAAATTATTCTTACATGGTGATGGGAGAGTAAGCTTTCTTCATAGTCATAATCATTAAAGCAAATAAGCATTCTGTAGGTAGTATCAACCAGTATTGTGGGGCAAATGCTAATTAATATTTATTAAACAATGGAAATAGTTGTTTGGTATTTAAAGAAATACTCATAACCCCACATAATATGAAAGCAATTTGAGCACAGAATTATAATGACGCAGAGGAGCAAATTCTTCAAATT
Organism: Gryllus longicercus; assembly: GCA_038098605.1. Classification (NCBI taxonomy): domain Eukaryota; kingdom Metazoa; phylum Arthropoda; class Insecta; order Orthoptera; family Gryllidae; genus Gryllus; species Gryllus longicercus. The sequence goes on along the minus strand of JAZDUA010000003.1, from coordinate 9,848,289 downwards.
AAAAAAAAAATTAAAATTTAGTACCTTACAACTTTGTGATTTTTTTAACAACAAAAAATATTTATAAATAGTTTCTATTCAATCTCATTTATACAGAAGAAAGTGGTTATAGTTTATATGGCATTATAGTTTTCCTGACACTATTAACATACCATTGGGTAGAAATGAGAAAATAATCATTGTGCAGAACTCCACAAATCAGGGGGAAAATTATACAAAAAACCACAACTAATAGCAAAAACAAAAAAAAACACATTTTTGGATGAGAATTTTTTTGTAGAATAGTAGAAACAATTGCAAAGAAATAAACAATGGTAAATGTAAATGTCATTAACTTTTTTCACTTGTGGATTTATAAATGTACAATGTAAACCAAGGCAAAAGCAAACAAACTTATGTTATCATATGAAAGAAATTTTGATCCCTTCTCAGCTATTACTAAAATGCCATATTCAAAATATAAATGAAAAGAGACATGATACAGAGAGATAATGAAAACAACAGCAATATATAGCTAATATTTATGTATTAGTAGTCTCCCAGTACATGATGAAGTCAACATGAGCACACAAGTTACAATTATTAGGTTGGCTCTATGAAGAGGAGATTTAATTTTTTATTAATTTTCTATCTGATTTGGCAGCAGACAAGATCAACATTAGAGAAAGGTCCCCTAAGATTTACTTCCTGATGTATAAAAAAAAATATAAAAAGAATATCTTTCACTGTAGCTTTTAATGCAGTGCAGACATTTTAATTGTGTTAGGGTAGATGAGGGAATTAGAGCCAAGACTGGAATATTTTAACAATTTGAAAGTCTGGCATCAAGACTGTATGTGAGAGTGTGAACTTTGTAAATGTAATGGGGTTTGTGAAAGTCTCAAATTCCCCAAAGAGGTATGTGACATGGTAACTTATTTATTTTAATTTCTAACTTTGCTATTGGCTCTAGTTTCCAAGGAAGTCAAATATCAGATCTTACAGTATTTTAGTAACTTGATAAATTATCAAATCAAGAGCTCTGAGGTAATAATAAATAATACATTTGAAAAGGAATAATATAATAAAAAACAACACATTAATAAAGTGGCTTCTTAAATGCGAATAAAAACCAATATTTGTATTTATTAGGATATTACTTAAATTGTCTCCAGTCTTCCTTACATCAGAAAACAATAATTACAGGTAAGGGGAACTATTGACAGAAATTAAAGCAAAATTACCAAGATATACTGAGCGGCACGTGCTACCCTGGGATTCATCTCCATTCCCGACATCCATCCAATTGATAAGGGCGGGGACCGAAACCATAGTGGACCTTTCTCTCGTGAGGGCACGCCTCACTCCGGACCGCCAATGATATGTGGGCAATGGGGGTGGGAAGGAGAGCTTTCGAGATCGGGCAGGGGGTCTGTACACTATGTACACGCGGCTAGAGTGGCTTCGATTGAGCTGGCGGCGACGGCACGCTGACGACGACGACGGCGACGAGGAGGCGAAGACACTGTCGGCGCCCTCGCTCGCGACGATGGCGGCGGCGGCGGCGGTGGCAGCGACGGCAGCGACGGCGCCGGCGGCGTTGGAGCGAGGCATGAGGCGAGGCGAGGCGAGGCGGGGCGGGACGGGGCGAGCGGGGCGGAGCAGAGCAGAGCAGAGCGGGGGCCTACCTCGCGATCGGCTTCACGTTGTTGACGGCGCGAGCCACTTCCGCTTGGTACTCCTCCATCTGGCAGAAGATGACGTACCTGGCCGGCAGTACGAGCGCCTCCAGCTCGGCGCACAGGTGGCGCCGGATGATGTTCTTGGAGGGTGGGATGCCCAGCGCGGTGGCCATCGTGTCGCCGTTGAACGACGGCTCCAGCACGACGAGAGCGCCGTGCACGCCGCTGTCTGCGCAAAGCACACACTCGCACTAATACACTGACTAAGAGAGAGATCACAGAATGACAAAACTATGCCTTCGAATAATATGGAAATATCCAACATGTAACCCAAATCAATATAAAATAAAACTAGAACATTTCCATTTACACATTTAATACTCAAATCTATATCTATATCTATATAAATATCTATATCTATATAAAGCTAGAAGTGCGTTGACTTACAGCGTGATAATCTCTGAATCAATACCGATGAAACTTTTGTGCTAGCTTCCTTTAAAAGTCTGGAGTGCTATAGGCTATCATTTACAATCACAAACCTTAATATATTTACAATACAATTACTTTTCTGGACTTGTTTCGCCTAGCTTTACATCACAGACTCAAGAGAGCATCAATGAACAATTGTTTAGCTGCGCTCCATCAGAGAATGACGACTGAGATCTGAGACAGTTCATCTATGCACAAAAATTGCGTGGCTATAGGAAAGGCCAAAGAGGTTATAATATATATTATAACCTCCTTGGAGATAACTGTTTGTTGTTTTTTCACTTTCATTTGTCTAATCTGTCTGAATCTAATCCTTGTTTTGTACAAGATTATGACAGATTTTCTTTACTCTTTATAGTAACTTAGATATTCATTTTCATTGCGTCTAGGTGTGAATGTATTAAATGTTGAAGAATCATGAAATTATTGGAAAAAAATAAATCATTTTGCTAACGAGCTTGATGACGTAAAAATTTGTGAATGCACACGTGTTCCGCATGAAATAGTTACTGGGTTAGTGGTAGTAAATTAAGCATGATTATTACGCATTTGCGAGTTAAACGAGGGAAAGTGAACCATATTAAAAATTATTTACGTGTGATGCCGAAACGGACGATTTTGTGTAGGGAAGCGATTTATTGTAGTGGAGAGTGAAAGCGTAGGATGGTGAAAAAATTATTATTTAAATTCACGAGAGTAAGAAGTGTAATTGAAGAAAAAGAAAAGTTTCAATTTTTTTTATAAATACGTGAGCAGAAAAACATATAAAAAGGAGTAAATAAAAAGTAAATTAGGCAATTGATTGAATATAATACATACATTTCACAAAAATAATATACATGAGTAAATATATTATTTTTTTGTTTAGATTTGCTTATTATTGTTAGTTATAAAGTGAGTGAAATTGGGGGGGGACCCCAATAAGAAAATCTATAAATATATATTTTTAGTGAGAAAGTCAGGAACACATGGTATTTCTAGATGGGATCAAGGCAGAGAGGGGCGGAGCAGGGCGGGGCGGGGATGCAGTAGAATAGAAGTAGGCTCCGCCGCAGGACGGAAATAGATGGAATTCCTTTTCCTGGCTAATAAATTATGACTATTCCACTCGTGAAATTAAAACTAATAGTGTTTAACTGTACATACAAAATCCCCTAATCAGGGCGATGTATCTCAAAATGTTTATCACTTTTTCTATCCGATTTTTCTTACCGCTTCTACCTACTGGCCAATCTTAAACTGTGACTCATCTATCTTAGGAGGCGGTATACATCGATCGCTTTGTCGATGTCCAATAAACAGCGTATGTACTATAACATAACATCTGATTTTAACATACGTTTTCACATATCCAATATTTGGCGCGGTTTGAAACTGTTGGGCATAATTTCGCTCGTGGAGTAGTCCTATTGGAAATTCTCAGATAAATCCCCTTCTTGTTTCGTGAGTCGGGAATTTATCGACAATTTCCAAAGCACTCAGATAAATCCCCTTCTTGTTTCGTGAGTTGGAAATTTATCGACAATTTCCAAAGCACTCGTATTATCTATGACAAATACCCCAGCAACGCGGGGTACTTTCGCTAGTAATAAACACAATCTACACAATGAAACATTTCAGGCGGAAAAAAATATTCCTCTGTGTTTCTTAAAATATTACCAATAAATAATTCTTTTCTGATTTGATTTCAGAAGCATAGATTCCCGTAGAAAGTGTTTTTTGTTTGTTTTTGTTTATAATTTTCTGATTTCATCACAGCCTGTAAGTCGCTGAGACCCCCCTGTGCATTTCCATGACTCGAAGCGCTGCTGTAGACTCGGGATGTTCTTTGTGCCATTTGCGAACAGTGAGTGGTATTAAATGTTGAAGAATCATGAAATTATTGGAAAAAAATAAATCATTTTGCTAACGAGCTTTTCTGACGGACGGCTACCAAGGTCAGGAGCGATAGCTGGGCAGCGTCTGGTCCTGAGCTGTCATAATACGCATCCCGTTTCTGTCAATTCACAAATTTGCATTTTCGTCGTTTAAATCCTAAAGAAGAATTAGTCGAATTTTTTGACAATACTTAGAAATATCTTCAGCGCTTCGACACACTTTAAGCACAACATTCTGGACGTTAAGATAAAATAAATTGGCATGATACTGTGGAGTATCGGAGTGTTTCTCAGCAAAAGGACGTAAATCGTTTGTTCACCTAATTGAGATGTCGGTAGTATATTATTTTTCCATCTGAAATTACTCACCCTGCTTACATACTATAGGGGGAACTGTCGTACATAGGGACAGCTGTACCTAGAGACAAAGCATGTTTTCGAGGAGTCTGTGAGAAATTAGGATTGTTATTTAATAGATCTGATGTGTGAAAATTAAATATTTCTGCATTTCTCTTTCATCAATTTTGTAATAACTTCTATTACTTTACGAGAATTGAAGTAGACCTACACTTACTACCACAGAAAGTAGTTATTTCAAGTTGTATACTTCTTTCCTAGAGGTAACCTATAATTAATAGTTACCTTGTTCATTCAAGATTATAGATTGTTGTATCAAGAGAGAGTGACTGTTAATGAACCTAGAAACGTCCCTAAGAACATCCCTATGTACGCAAGTGTAGTATTAAATTGAATTAGGAATTCTGGAACTCAAGAAAACATGTGCAGGTGATCTTCTCCCCCGTACGTCACACTGTTTTCTTTACTAAATAAATTTAAAGCTAATTAAATTTGTTTCATGATGAAATTGATTCTCTAATTCAAAATTAATAAAAGTTTTGCGACATGTAAATTTGACGTGAAGAACACAAAAGTTAAGCTCCCTGGCCCATCTGTGTTCGGTTTTTCTCAAAGGCAGCAAACATTTATTTTTCCTTTACAAGTTATAATCTAGGTTAAAGTCCTTTAGGTTTAAAAAATGCTATTGTTCTATCCTATGAAGTTGATATAGAGGACAGAACATAAGTTCCAGAACCAAAAAAAGGTTTGGTTGTAAGGGCAACCATTTTTTTCCTTTGCACACTGCTTATTACGACCTAAGATCATTTTATTCAATGGATGTTGTTATGTTATTCTCTCTTTTATGGTTATGGGATGCCGGGCTCACTGAATGCGAAACAGTGGTCCCGCAGGCGATGGCACGCCGCCTATGTCACTCCCCTGCTTTCCCTTCAGGGGAGCACGGGCCGCTAGCTATTCGGAGGCGCGCCGAAGCGAGGAGCGCGAAGCGAGGAGCGCGAAGCGAGGACTCGCCTTCAGCGTGAGACACTACACTAGTGGTGCTAAAACTGCACGAAAGTTTTCGCCCGTATTTTCACGCAAAATTACGCGAAAAGCACTGAGATTTTCGAAAATTTTACATGAACTTATTTCAAAATCTATCTTCAAGGAACAGATTTTATTAAAGAATAAATCTCTATCTTTAATACTTTAGTTGTTGGGAGACTCCGAAAAAAAATTGAACGTTTGCAATTTTGAAAAATAAGTAATTTCAACGAACATGAGACCTGCGCCATTCTCTTAAAACGACCTTTACACTTTTCAACAACAAATTTAATAAAAAACGACATTTGTTTTCAATTTTAAATATCTAAGAATTCTTATGTAAAGTACTCCCCAAAATTAAAATATCGGTTTCAAATTCAATGGGACGCGACATCAGCTAGATCGATTGGGGATATTAATTTTGGAGAAAATAGGTTGAACGGTTTATCCACTAGCGTTGTTCACAGACTGTCGGACAGACAGACGTTTTGCTGTCGTTTGATTTTTCGGTGACAAGGACCTTTTTCTGCCGAAAGTTCTCTGTTTTTTCGCGCAGCATTACAAACTTTCTCTCTACTTCGTACTGAGAAAATAAAAGGGGAGCTGACAACCGACTGGAGTTCAGTTCTGTACAAGTCCAGTGCACGCCAGTGTGTGCAAGCACCAGAGGAGAGGCGGAGCCCCGCCAAACCCCGCTTCTTCAACAGGTGCAGGTCGAAATCTGATCTGATATTTTTTCTATTGAAAGATAGTAGAAAGACAGTGAAAAAAAGTAGCTGCTGTCGCGCACTTGAAGTTACTGGAAAAATAAATGTTTTGTTCAGTTTTAGACACGCTGTTTTTTCTAATGCCATGGGTAACCCTAGCTGCAGGGAATGATTCACATAGTGCTGTCATTGCTCGCTAGGATCTCACCGGTTATGTCTGGCAGTTCGCTGGGCAGAAAACAGTAGTTCATTTCTGGGAAAATTGTGTCCTGGTGTGCTAAATCTGAGGATATATTTTGTTCATTCGTCAGTTAGTTACTAGAGATTAATCGCAATTAGTACAACAATTTATTATTTTGGATGATTAATAGACACAATTAAATCGATTATATTTAGGCCAATTAATCTGTACATCAATTAAAATATACGATTATACAGTTCGACCATTACAATTAAATTTTAACCTTAAAATAATTAAATTTATTTTTAGATTTAATTAAAAAAATTATGTTATTTGGCTCAAATCGAGCCTCATCATAAGTACACATTGACAAGATATACTAATTTGTGACAGGTCGAGTTTGATTTGGGTGGCCCTGATAGCGATGATTGGCTCACTGATTATAATCATTTAAATCAACCAATCATTGGCTTCCGAGTCGTTCAGAACCGTCTTGTCGAATTAAACTATGTTAATCACAGGTATTGTTGTTTTCGAACTCACTAGGTGCACCAGCATAGATAATAATCCAAATGACTTTTAACCGGGATGTACTACAAACGCATTCAACTGAACCAATATAATTGATGTGTTTGTAAAAAGTAATAGAAGGTTGATAAACAACTTCACTTACTTGCCCTGGGTACACTGTAATATTTCATTGGGTTTCTGTTTCTCGTAGTTGAAGTAGGACCCAGAAGGGTGCTGGCAAAATTTATTTGGTTAGGTGTACCTCTCCATTTGCCAAACGAATTACAGGATCTATAATAATTTGTCATACTTAAGTGCAACATTTATTTGCGTTCCAAAATTCAACAATTTGATGTTTTAACGAGAGATACAGGATCTCTTACGTATTCATTTCATACTTTAATCTTTTCCTTCTCATTTTCGTTTACAACGTTGCTTTACAGTTGTCTCTACTATATGGCGTCATTGCTTCCCTCTTCAAATTAATAACGTTCTAAACTTCATTCCGGAGCTGTTTCCGCCATTGTTCTGTTCTTTTTCTTCCCTGAACGTGGGATAACTCACGCCGGACGTCGGCTGATATTCGTTACACCAATACTATTCTGATGAATCTCGTGCGTGGGCGTCAAACATCTCGACGATAAGGAGCTCATACTCTGATAAAGAGAGAGCAAACATTCCGCATTAAATTAATTTACTACTTGAATACATAATCCGTCTTCTAATTCAGTGCTATCTCTGGGTGAAAGGCTTGCGGTGTTATTCAAAATTCCAGTTGCAAACATCGCTGTCGAGGTAAGGTTTACATTCTATGCTTTCTGTGCCCGGTGATGGTTTTATCTGGAGATCTTGCTGTTGTGTGATATATATGTGTGACTAATAATCAGTTATTAGTATACTAATACGATTATTGAGGGCTTAAAGGAATATGTATATTATCTATATTTATTGTATAATGGGTTTATATATCGTTTGAGATTCTTCCTTGGCAGTACTAAAGATGTAAGAGAGAAAAAGTAATATATAATTTGTAACATGTAGTAGCAAAAATGCCGAGCAAAACCAAAAAATGGTTTTCCAAAACGTAGCACGCATTCTGTTCAAGAACAATAAATAAGGTTGTGGTGTGGTATAGCACTGCAATAAATTAAATATTTTAACATAAGCGTCTTCACGTGAAGTCAGTGACGCATCGAGTATGAGAAATCAATCCGTACGCGGCGTATCAGAACGGTGGAATATGAAATTCAAATATTTGTATTTTTCAGTCCAAATTGTAACTGTCTCATTGTGTTGGGAATTTTCCTGGTCCCTGGGCACCTAACAAAACCGTAGACACCTCTCACCTGGACGAAGGCTGCATAGTTTTCTTTTAATTTATGCGCTTACTGGAAATTAGTGTAGATTAAAGAGGAATTATTTTACAAAATATAAGTAAGGATCAGGTTTTTTGATCGACGAAGAAATAATTTACGATATTAGGGATTCAACGAAGCCGAATCGTAGTACAGTGGTCCGTCAAAATGCTCGGCCGAACACGTCCCAATTGTATGATTCTGGATTTCTGAAGAAAGTTAAACAGGAAAACAGATTAAGAAAAAGTGTCGCCAGCATGGCCGTCACCTACCTTTGAGGTTGTCGGCGTATTCGCTGAGGTCGATGTTCCGCGCCCAACGGATGAACCGCTGGTTGGTCCACACCAGGGGGTCGGCGTCCACCGTCTCGCACTGGTGCCGCCGCACTGCCAGCGCCTGCACAGCCGACGAAACCCAGCATCGGTACATAGCTAGTATATGAGCGTTACATATGATGTCTCAGAATAAATGCTACGAACTTCTGGGGCATATAGGGGTGTCGAAAATGATTACTTTTAGACGATGAACATGCGATAGGAAATACCATGTGATAGAAAGTTACACGAGTCGCATTTGTCCTTGACTGGTATCATTGGGGTCCAGCAATGAAATTTCGAGTACGTGCCTAACACCGGTGCAAGATGAGTTGCCTACCAATCAGGGGCAAATGTCACTCGTGTAAAGTCTTACGATGAAACTTCCCACCGTAATGTTTATTGGCAAAAAGAGATCATCTTCGACCCATCTACACATCCTAGACGTTTGTGACAAGAGGCCAATACCAAAAATTGGTGAGAATGTGGCTGATAAAAGAAAAATAATAGCGCTGCCGGCATCCGCTGTTCGCTAATTCCTCGGACTCGAATCTCGAATAAGGTCACCTTGTGATTGCTGCCTGGGAGAAAATGGCCAAACATCACGTATTTCATTTTACCATTTTATAATTGCCCATGAAATCGCAATATCAGTTATCTACAGTTGGTTACCAATGTTCAGTTAGGGATATAGTACTCGAGAAAGAGAAATATTATCAATGGAAATACAATAATCTGATGGTCATATTTAAGAACAGACAGCTGACTCATGAGAAGAATTTACGAGAGTTATGAGAGGAATTATATATGGATGGATAAAAAACGCAATCTATTTTGCATTGGTTTATGTTGAGAAGGTGCTAGTATTCGTTGTATCTTAAAATAGTCGCCCTGCTTGTCCAAACATTTTTTTCTCTGGTAACTCAAGTCATCAAAGGAGGGATGGAAAACATCAGGGTGAAATTGGTGAAACCACAAACAAACCCATTTACCGAATGGCAAAATGAACTATACACCGTTTTTGAATTTCCTGGCACCAAAGTGTTTTAATGGTCCCCAAAAATGTCTCTCCACGGCTTATATTAGTTTGCGTTGCGACTTCTCTTCCATTTCCTTACAATGCATAACTCATTTCAATATGTGTATGAAATAACTTCCCAAAAATAATTAGGAAACGCGTCCCAATAATATTGCTGTTACGAGTCCTGCAGACCTCAATACCCTCAAAAGGAGACCTAAAATTGTTTGAAAGTTAGATGACCCACCATACAAGATGTATCTTGGGAATTGTATGCGTAGCACTAACCAACATGCTCTCAAAGTACTGGCTGACATGGGAGAGAGGTATCTAAAAGGTAAGTAACAGATCACACACACACATGAAAAGCGTCCTCCTTTCTACCGCTGTTACCTCACGTAAACCTGCGACTCTAGGCACCTTCCCTGCAAAAATAACTTTGGGGATCACTGTTACGAGTACCTTACGCCCTTTTGTCCGGATGGCGAGGCCCCGGCGCCGCCCTACTTCTCCCGGAGAAATCGCGTGCAGCGTCAAAGCGGCGCTTCTGACTAGGGATGCGACATCGATAACAAAACATCGATATTGAAAATTAAAACATCGATGTTAAAAATACATCGACTAAAAACCGTAGATGTTTTTCAATATCGATGTTTTTAGGATGGTTTAGTAACATCAAATATTACATTTGTGTGTATTAAAATTTAATTTGACAGTGTTCATGTTTATCAATTCGCTGAATAACGGTACGAGAAAAAGGGGCAGACGCTACGCTCGCAGCGGATTTGTTGACCACATCTCAATGAGCGAAATGAATATGAAGAAAGAGGAAGTACAAGGGCATGGAGACGTCCTAGACGTTCGTGATATCGTGCGAGAGAGTTTGGTCGATTAAGGAAGTGCAAACAGCGTTCCTTGGGTTCCAACACTTGATTAACAGTGTTATTATCAGTTATTAATTCATATTTAAAGTTACAGTATTGTGATAATGGTAGTTTTTTCATTCAGAAACAATACAACGGAAAAGGAAAAACATCGATCACAAAACATCAATGTTAAGAAAACATCAGCATTTATACATCGATGTTTCTACAAAAACATCGATATTTTGAAAACATCGACATCGATGTCGCATCCCTACTTTTCACCGTTCCTCTCGCCCATCCCCCATTCGCGCGGTCTGCCGGGATCGTCTTCCCGCCCGGGGCTTATTGCCCTTTCCACAGTTCACAAGATCAGCTGATTTCGTAAATAGCTTAGTTCAGAATACAAACAAATGTCTAAGGCATTTACAGGGAGGGGCGAAGTTGATCAGTTTTTGCAAACGAACTTGTTTTGGGAAATCACATATAACGGAGATACACACGACATTTTCGACATTGGCAGTCTATAACATAATTTCCTACGACTTTGAGATTGTATAGTAAATTCAAGGTAACTCAAGCAAGGTAGACACTTGTTATTTTGCATATTATTACTTATGGTTTAAGGATATCAACCAAAAAAGGTTTTTCGAATATAACATCTCCATAATCAATAAACTATTAAAACAGACCGTGTCGCGATAGGAATGTGGTAATAGAGGAACGACATCTGGCGATACGATTCGGTAAATTTCGCGGCGCGCAATTCGAATTCGCACATTGAGTGTTCGAAACGGCAGCAATTGCTCTTAATCTCTTGTGCAGGAAGTCGACGCCGCGCTCACGGCACTACCTGGTTCAACTAAATCCACTATCAAGTAGTAAAAAACCGAAAATGTATATTTTGTTACGAATAACTTATGTAAACATTATACAAAATATTTGTGTATATTTGTAATATATTACAAATATATAAAAATATTTTCACAATATTACAAACAACGTAATGTACACAATAGACATTATTGGTAACAACTAATAAACGAGGAAAAGGATATACTAATAATAAAAATATAACCGACAGGTGAGGACATCCCTGAAGAGATAAGACCGAGCTCTCTGCTCCCGTGTCAGAGGAATGCAAGATCTCCGTAGACAGGCTGCGCGCACGCACGAGTCATTCCTGGGAACGCAGTGGAGCTAATACAAGTATTGGATAATATCAGGACGCGATGTGCATAAAATCTATAAAAAATTCAGAGGAACGAAACTCGATTCTTTGAAGGGACGTGACACCCAGTGCCAACAATTGCCATTAGCCAAAAATTTCATCTTCACGGTCGTGCTAAAGTCCCTTCGTGGACTCCTTGAAAACCGTGGACGCCTGTTTGAGAACTAAGAATAAAGGAAATTTTGAAATGTAAGAAACGTTAAATTTAGTGTTAAAATGAATTATTAACAAGGGACATTGATCTCGTCCCTTCATTTTTGACGAGTTACCTCTAATGACCATATTGGTTTTTGTCTTCATTATTACTTTTTTAAATTTATTTCTTCTTGCGCGGCATTTCTGCCTTTTAAAGGTTTTGTTATAAGTTTTGTATAACATTATAGGATGAATCATCCTCAGGTCTAAGTGTCAATACACTTCCGGTATAAGTATGTTCGATTGACAGGTAAAATGAGTTTGACAAGCAATAGTTAGTACATGTGTGTGAAAGAGGGAGAGGGGGAGAGATAGGGGTGAGAGTGAGCGAGTAGAGTGAGGGAGAGAAAGAGAGAGGGAAGAGAGAGAGAGAGAAGTAGAAAGAGAGGGGGAGAGAGGGAGAGAGAGAGGAAGACAGGGAGAGAGAAGGGTGATAGAGAAAGAGAGAAGGGTGATGGAGAGAGAGGGGATGATAGAGGGGATAGAGAGGGGGTGATAGAGGGGCAGAGAGATGGAGAGAGGGGGAGAGAGAGAAAGAGAGAGATATTTATTTTTAGATGGTTAAAGGAGGTTTGAAAATGTCCTTAGGGTAGCGTGAGTGGATTCTGGATTCTGTGTGGTTGTAAGTCTTACCTACATCGTAAGTTGTTATTGTTACATTTGACATCAAAACGTGCAAAATCGTTAATATGCATGAACAAAACCTTCTGGACGTCAAATAAAGTCATTTTTTTGTGAAAGCTAGGCAAAAAAGCTCAATATAATTTCCAATGGACGGGTCATGCTCTGGAAGTTTGTCTACCTGCCCAACAACAGTGTAGGGTGGGCTGCCACCCAATCAGAGACGCTTGTGAAAAATGCCACATGTGTAACTTCGTCCCCTTATTTCCCCCGACTTATGTCCCCTAACATTTATTCTGAACCATCCTGCGACGCGTAGACTTGCGGACTCATTGAAGGGGGCGCATTCGCCGCGTTGACTGCACTGCCCGCCCACATTCACCCTCCTCCGCTAGGCAAACTCACCCGCGGCACGTACGTTCTCGAGAATGACGACATGTAGCCGTATGAGAAACCGTCAAATGTCTGTGAGCGCGGCGACCACCGCAGTGAAGCGGCGTGCCTAAGCCCGCCGGCGTCTTATTTAGGAAATATTACTTTATTACTATAAAAGTTACCGAAAAAGTCCGGTGAGCTATTCTTTTTCCACGATAAAGCAGGTCAGCTAAGAAAATTAGAACATTTCAACGTATGTGAACAACGAATACATGAATTCTGAAATAAATAGAGGCCTGTATAACTTTACAGAACATACAAAATAATAAACACTAGTTCTAGGTATTTTTCACTAAACGTACTAATTTCCTTTAATTACATGTAAATCACGTGTAATTAGAGGGATACCGGGGAAGTCTGATAGCTCTAGCTGGAAATGCAGAACTGTGTCCTTGCCAACAACATTTTTGTTTATTGTAAGAGCTATTTTGCAGGGCCACGGCCGTCGGCCCAAGTTCCGCGCCCGTGTGCAGCCCAGGCTTCCTTTGAAGGCCACCCCCTTCCGGGTCTGGGGGAGCGTTACACGCCGGCGCGCCCCGTGGGCATCCCCTCAATCGCCTGGGCGTGTCTCTCACTTTCTCCGCCAGATGTCGGTCTCAGTTAGCCAAGAACTCAATTAATCCATATCTAGGTGCATACTTAAATGTTAAAATGAAGAGGTCTAAAAGAAGGAAAATTACAACCTTCAATTCAATCACTAGTTTTGTGGATGTTATACGTACGTAAGAATGTGTATATGACATTTACATGTTTAAAAGAGGAACTAACACATTTCTAATGAATTATATTTATTTTGTATTTTTATCCATCTTAACACGCATCTCTATGTGGTTCAAAATCCATACATTTAGCGTTCCCATATAAGAAAATAATAGGGACATGTGATGATGAAGAAGAGCCCAGAATTTAAACTACATTTTTCAAAATATCAAAAAGTCGAGAAAAATAAGGGTATAATATTTGCAGCTTTCATCACAGATAGAGAGAAGAATTAAATGATGGTAAATCGACTCAAACGAATATTTGGAAAGGACAAATGCCCAGAAAAGCGATCGGATGTGTTGGTACTCACCTGCCGGTCGTACTTCATCATTCGAAGTAAATGGATGCCGTGAACCACTGAAGCTTGGTGGAACTTCCGCGTCACACCAAGGAATTTCTCCAACTCCTTTTTGCTCAAGTGGTCCAACATTCGCGCATCAACCATGTTGGTAGCGAAGTTTTCCGAATACTGGAAATGAAAATGATTGCATAATTACGTAATTCATTAACTTCCTATAATTCTATCCTAATTAGAAATATATACACTGCTGTGATAGTTTTAAACTACATCGGTATACTAATAAAATAACAAGTACTTTGAACCGTTGTCCCCTGTTTGACACAACCCGCACGACGTATATGTTTTAAGCCACGCCATGTTGCAGCGACTCCTGCAATCATCATGGTATCATTCATGACATTAGTGAAACGCTATTCTCAATTAGCTGGGAAATGTAGGAATATGAGGTGAAGACAGAAGTGAGACGACGAAGACGACAGAGATGGAGAAGAAGAAAATGACGATGAAGAAGAATGAGAAGAAGAAAACGTAAAAGGAAACTACGGCAAAAGGTGAAGAGAAATAAAAAGAAGGAAACGAAGAAAATGAAGACGAGAAAAATGAAGAAGATGGAGACGAAGAGAAGAAAACGACGATCACGGTGAAGAAGATGGTGAAGGGAATGGAGATGGGGAAAGAGGAGATGGAGACAGTGTTGAAGACGGCGGAGATGCGGGTGACGAAGAGAGAATGGGAAGAGGAAGAAGAAGCAGAAGCAGAAGAAGAAGAAGAAGAAGAAGAAGAAGAAGAAGAAGAAGAAGAAGAAGAAGAAGAAGAAGGAAGAGGAAAATAGATCTTCTAACGCGGCCCCATGGCGTGAGTTTGATATTAACGTAACGAATAATGTTTTCTGCACATTCTTCTTTCTCAACACTGATAACACTATTAAATATGAATAAAACTGATAAACGCGGATATTTCACACCAACTTGACAAAATACTGTACGCATAAAACTAAATAAAGAAAATTATTTTTTTTGTATTCCATATACATGACATTACATTACATATACATGAGGCAAATCCAGAAAGTAAGTTTCCCTAGGTTCTCAACAAAAAGAAAACACAATTTCATGGAACACTTTATTGTAGCAGATAAATCACACGTTGGTATATTTTTCCACATAACCACCACCCTACTCGAAACACTTGTCCCTGGGATATTCTCGTACATCAGTGTTTGACAGTCACCTGCGTACTGTGCACATAATTCAAAAACTCCTCAAAACTACATTTTTCAAGAAATACCGATATGAAGAGTAATTGAACTACTTTCAAACTAATTACAAGTAATTACACGTCTCGTTTGTGTCGGTTGGGTGCCATTGCTCATTCTGCAAAGCATAAGGAGAGACTCCCTGCAAATCATGTTTCTTTGCTTGGAAGTTTCTCACGCTTTACTGTCGAGATACCTGACCGCATAGAATCACGGCACGCTGTAAGTCATGGTGCCAGATGTGGAAACGATTCCTCAACGTCTCTTGTGTGTTGGGGAAATCTGCAAGCTGTATTAGGAATGGCCCAATATGAAACCTTAAAAAAATTCTCTTCATAATTCGTCATTGTAAGGTTAACAATTTTCATAATTCCTCTATGACTTTCTGACAAATATGACAACCTCAAACGAGCAATATTAGAACGCAACATGCATTTCACAAATAAAAACATTAAATTTCACTAACGTGAGGCATAAAAAAATTACTCTTCTTAGTTTTAGTTTCAGATTTGTATACTCAGACGAGCAATATTATTACTTTCCAATCCACGACTCTTGGAAATGAAGAGGAATACGTTGATAAAATAATGTATATTTAACATTTCTATAGTTTCAGTCGAGTCTCAAGATGTGAGGTACGAACGACGGACATTAATCACAAATAATTCCATAAAATTTCTAATTTAAAATCAAGGAAACAAAAAAAAACAGTCATCTCTCTGGCCTTTCATTGTGTCTCTCCTTTCAGCTTAAAATCTGAAATGTCTGTGACACAATGAAGGCAAAAACAGGAACTCCCCATGTGAGAGGTGTATGGTGCCAGTGAGTAGATGTATTGACAATGACTCATCAGAGAAAATCAAGAAAAAATAGACTATGCGAGCTTTCTGAAAGATTCTCATTCACTGCTTTTTTCAGCTTTGCAAATCTTCCTCCACTCAGGTGCACTGCAGAACTAATGGGAAATATCATGGGGTAGCTCTTGTCCTTCAAAGCATCCGTCCCTGAGAGTACACGGAATAGTGTCACCCAGGACGAACCGCTCCCTCCTGCCCTCACCTAGCTACGCCTTTCTTCAATACATCTTTTAGTGTTATTACAAGCTGTTGCTATCGGACGAAAAAAATGATTTAATGATTTACATACTTTGGTCAAAATAAACGTAATGGTAAATCAGAGAGGCTTTAAAAAATGCTACTTGCTCGACATCGCTTCCTTTCAAGGTTATTCATACTTGAGTAGTTCACTTTAGGGATAATTATCCTCGTGGCTGAACCAACTCACTTTCATTTGATGATGTTCTTTCGAGAGATACATAGATTTATATTGGATTCACAGTGTTGTACTATTCGTCTATTGCGGTTTTAGGGAGGATTAAAAATATTTTTCGGGTCTAACCTTGTTGGTGAATTTTGGTGGCAGGCGCGTCGGGCAGTGTTTCTTAGAAGTTGTTGGATGGTTTTAATATGTAGTCGTGGAGGAGTTCGGGTCTTAGCTCTCTGCGTAATTGTTGGTTACTAATGCACCATGGGCTTTTGGTAATTTTTCTAAGACATTTATTTTTGATTATTTGTAACTTATTAATATGACAGTGTGCTGCCTTTGTCCATACGGAGCATGTGTAAATTAGCGATGGTCCTATTATTGATTTGTACACAGATTTCCTACATTCTATGCTTAGAGATGATTTGTGATTTAATGTGGGATAGAGTTCAAATATTTTTGCTCGTGATTGCTGATGATGTCGGTGATGCGTTCTTCCCATGTTAATTTTATATCTAATATGAGTCCTAGATATTTGATTGGTATTTGGTTTGGAAGCCATTGTATGTGTGTATTTTGGATGAGTAATGGGAGTGGTGATTTGGGTTTGCGATATGTGAACACTTTTGGTTTGTTATTTTGCAGCATTGATCTTGATTATCCATATTTTTTGCCCATTGGGTAAATGTTGCTAGATTGTTTTGTAGGTTGTCGAGGGCGCATAGTATATTCGTATGAAGTGAAAAGAGCTGTGTATTCTGTAAAAAGAGTATATTCTTGTTTCACAATGAGATTGACCGTTTTTGCGTTAAATAGTGGTGATAATAATAGTAATAATGATAAAAATAATTGCAATAATAATAATATTAATGATAATAACGGCAGTAACGTACACTTGATATTATGAAATGTTTTTCAAAACCCATGGAGGAAATACGATTGTTACATTAAATTCGTAGGAAATATTTTTTGCGTGATCGTTTGAAATGGGAACTGAGGGAATAAAAATTAACGAAAAAAACAAAACAAAAAAACCCAGGAAGAAGTACAGCTGTCCGGTGCCGTCATTCGCGTAGGGCGGAGGAGGGGCAGGGAGAAACCGGGTGGTGCAGGGAGCACGGGGGCAGGGAATTGGGGAGGGGCGAGGGGGGGGTTGGCGGCGGTCGATCCCAAGGGCCCGCCCGAGGGGGAGGGGGAGTGGGAGGGGTCAGCGGGAGTCGAGCCCACAGGCCCACCCAAGGCAGGAAGGGCAGGGTGAGGGACGGGGTTGGGCCGGCGGGAGTCGATCCCAAGAGCCCGCCCGAGGCGAGGAGGGCGGGGTGGGGGAGGGGGAGGGAGCAAGGGGCGGGGGAGGGGGAGAGGGCCGGCGGGAGTCGATCCCAAGAGCCCGCCCGAGGCGAGGACGGGGTGGGGGAGGGTGCGAGAGCAAGGGGCGGGGGAGGGGCAGGGGGAGGGGCCGGCGGGAGTCGATCCCACGGGCTCGCCTGGGGCTGCGCGTGGGCAGGGCGCGTCGCTGCTGTCAGGGCGCGCGGCTGCCTCCGGGGAGGCGCCCGTCCACACGAACGAAATGCCAACCCCACACTCGGCGCCACTCGGAGGGCCGTGGCTTTCCAAGGTTGTAAATCCTTCCCGCATTATGCCTGGGCGCACAGCTGAACTTCGAAGCGAACGGGAGAATGTGCAATTCAAGGAAGGGACACCAACTTCATAGGTGGATCTCAACGAAGACCATGCCGCTGATGGCGTAAGAGATTTTAAGTCGAAAGACTAGCGGTAGAAATCAATTTCGTTGTTTGAAATTGGTGTTTTCGTGTTACATTAGTGTGTTTAAAAATATTTTTTCCATTAAATTATTTTTTTTGGTGGAAGTGAAAAGTAGTTTTAATATAGTTTGTTTTGTTTCGTTTATTTTCAGCTATGTTAATTGAAATTTATTGAATTAATTTATTGATTGCGTTAACTGAGTATGTATTGTATGAATGGAAATTAATTAGAGCAGAGTTGAACGCGAGTAAAGTGTTTTGGGTGGGGAAAGGGGTAATATACGCAACCGGGGATGATCTATCCATGGAATGCGAGTTCATATTAGCTACGGCGGCTCCTTTACAAATACAGTTTATTGAAACGGCTCTTAACAATTACTTTTAATATAAGTTTCTATTATTATAACAACAGGTTTTTCTTCTCATCAAAAACTTAAAAAACTTCAGACATGTTCAAATTAATTAATTAAGAGGTCCCTTCCTGAAGCCCCCTCAAATTTGTGCATTATTGTGCATCATGATATTTAGGTAAATGAAGAGGTCGGAACTCTGAGAGGCACAAATGACCAATAAGAAAAAAAATTAAAAAATCCAAAATGGACAAGCCCCAACTCCTCAATGGGCAATTTTCAGAAGAAAGTTTTTCTTTGACGAACACTTAATGAAATATTTTGAAACAATATCGTCTCATTGTTTAATAAGAAACGAGATGCTTGGGATACTGTCAACGATATATCAAGTAAACCGTTATAAGGGATAAAATATCCAGGTGTTTTGTTGCTATGAGTCTCAAAATCATATTAATAGATATTCATAATTTGCATTACGCTGAGGAATGAGATGGTTTTGCACAACTTATAAGATTATATTGTCAATAATCCGGCAAATATTCTATTGCTGAATAAGGAACACCATCGGGGAGAATCAAAAGGTTAAGGTTTAAGTTAAAATTTTGTAGATAATGCTAGAATGATTTGGCATGTGAACATGGAATTCGCAACACACATTGCCGTCCTGCGTAACTCAAAATACAAATTAAGAAACTATGGATACTTTAATGTTTTTAAATTTTTTTAATGAATTCAACTCTTATAATTTCATTGTACAGCGAATAATTTAATTTGATAGCTGATTGATAAAATCATGGAAAGAGTTGAAACATTTCGGAATTAAGAAGAAGAATTCCAAAGTTTTCTGTATGCGTTTTGAAACATTTAACATTCATTAAGCTGATCTAAAGTGGATTTGATATTCGATCTTTGCCCGTCCTCATGAGGAAAATTACGCCTCTGCACGCGCCGGGTCTCTAGTGCAGATTGCTCCTCTTCCGTCTCTCACGTTTCAGTTGGGGATCTGATTTCGGGAAGGCGTTGGCTTACGTTACCTCCGTATTAGTGCTACTTTGTATTGTTGAATATGCATTTTTAAGACCATTACCAATTGCTCATTTTATTTAAATGCATTCTAACAATAAGAGGCAAGTTATAGCAATAAGAGGCAATCTTAAAGTAGATAATATTTCTTTAAAAATATTGAATACAATGCATATCTTTGTTGGACCCGTACGAACATACGTTAAATCATTTTCTTCACCCTAGGATGATCAGATCAATCTGACGTCAGCATGTGTTTCGGGATGTGTTTCTAGGGTATCTTAGTCTTCGGAAGTTCTGTTGTTACTGTCTTATTTATTATAAACTCTGAGATTTTTTAACTTTCAATGTTTGTAGTTGCATTTTGACAAAAATAAGCGGTTAAAATCGCGGGGACACTCTGATCCCATGCGTCTATTTTTTCCATTATTATTATTATTATTATTATTATTATTATTATTATTATTATTATTATTATTATTATTATTATTATTAGAAGCAGCCGGTTGAATCCCTATTAGGGCAAGGGCCTCTTGCACAGGGCAAGGAAGCTTGCATATGAAGTTGGTCGTCGAGCAGCTATCTCGTAGACTTTTGTTTAAATTTATTATTTTTTTTATTACCGATACGTAATTAGTTTTGTAGTCGGTATCCCCTCCCGTTGGTTTGGGAATGTGGTACCATTGCAAAATGATTTAAAAATCATTATTTTCGTTTAATATGCATCTAGTATTGTTTGAATGTATACGTCTTCTATTGGTTGCGTCTGTGTTTGATTGTTTTACATCACATGTTGTAGGCCCTTAGGTAGTCTTGGTCAACGTGCTAGCTTTCTAAGAAGCAATCCTGGGTTCCATTCCCGCCCAAGGCAAACATGAAACTGTAGCTTTCTATTACAAATAATCTTAGTTTCTATAGCTGTGTGACGAAAGAAATAGCGCAGGGAGACCAAGAAACTTACGCACGGTGAAGGGAATATGTCATGCTCGCCACATTCCCCCTTACCCCCAAGCGATGATAATAAATAAAAACACGACCCGGGCTTGGGAACACGGCTAGCTGGCAAAAGCCGGATAAATCCGGCTCTAAAATACATATATACATTTCACTGGTTGATAGAAATTGTGTTATACAATCGCAGTGGCAATAATGGCATGAAAATAGCTTATGACTTTATTGTAAATGAAAGTGAAATAAGAGCAAGAATTTCCGAATCGTTTGGGAGTTTAAGTGAGGCACCTGAGGAAGAGAGAAGTGGTTCTGATGAAGACGGAAATCACGTCGTATCAGAATTAACAGGTAATTTTGCCCCAACAGGCAACCCTTCTGGGTTGCGAAAATTGGTGAGAACCCTCTAGTGTTACGGACTTAGAAAGCGGCGTTTTAGTGTGATGCACTACGTGTGTTTCAACGAAATGTGTGTTGACAGTTGTACATGCGCCTGTTGTTTCCCCTTAATCATAATCTAACAACTTAAATATTTTCGATTAAAATCTGTTTCATGCTGGTTTGGGAATAGTTTCCTACCTAGCTGAAGACAAGTACGGGTTTCTGTTTCGATGATTTTTAATACATAGATGGTACACAATCGTTATGTTTCTTAGAGTATTGTATACAGAGAGCAGCGGATAATAACTATCAAGTTGCACTGTCCCATGCAACGGTAGCTGCAAAGTAAAAAGTTTGTGGATTCGAATCGCACATGTTTTAAGCATCTTATAATGTGGAAGGCAACAGAAAATTACCATACATCCAAATCATCTAGATGGTCATTTAATATGTAAGCGGCAAAAAAGAGGCAGATCAGGAAAGCACACTAAAATCTAATACCCTAACGTTTTGTACGCTGTGTCATCCGAAGGAGTAATAATGTTCAATTTGTGGTACCCAATCTTCTTCACTACAAAAAAGAATATAAATTACTACTATTAATAAATGCATCCACAATGAATAAGTACGTTTACATGAAAACCCGGAAATCCTTCTTAGACCACGAAAATTTAAAATAAAAATTGTACAACACAGCTGTACTGAAAGACGGAGCATATGCGGTGCCCGTGCGTTTAACACAGGAAGAGGCGTGTGTGGAGGGGGCTGTTGTAGGGCAGCGGCAGGCGCCCGCGACAGCGCGCCTCGTAAAACGCCGTCGAGACCTTTGGCCAGGAGGCGGGGATGGTAGTCGCGGGGTGCGGGAGGGCGCATGGGAGGCGGGTTTCGCGAGGGCGGGGGCGAAGGGAGCGGGGGTGGGGACGGGGATCGCTGCCGCGGGCGAGGGAGGGCGATGGAGGGCGGTCGCAGCGAGGGTTGTACCCCGGGAGGGCGGCGCTCGCCGCGAGGGGTGGTTGCTAGCGAGGGTAGTCACTGGCGAGGGCGCGGGCGACGAACGGAGGGGGATAATGAGGCAGAGGAGGAGAGGGCGAGAAACTGTATAATCGAGGAGGAAAGATGAAAGAGTGTAGGGGAGAATGTGGTGAAAAATGAGGCGAGGAGAAAGTGAACGCCACGTCAGAAATGTCAGTTGAAGAGATGGTGTGAAAGAAATTCTGTGGAAAATGAAAAATTAATAGCAAAACATGGTAGAACTATTACCTTATAATATTACAAATTATTAATAGTAAATGGGTAGTAAACATGGACTGTAATAGGATGAAGACAGAGACAAGAAATAGAGTTCAAGAAGGAAGAATTGCAAGGTCAGAGAATAGCAGACTCCGCGTAATATCGCAGAATTAGAAAAAGAAGTCAGAGATATGACTGAGTGTAGAGGTGAGACACTCTGGGTTTGAAAATTGCGAGGGCGGTGATTTAGATAGCAAACGGCTGTGGCAGCACCAGGGACGGTCAAAGGGTGACGAGAAGGCAACCTCTGCCTCGAATGGCCACAGATTTCTTGTGCTGACCTGCATTCATTTTAAGAAATGCACTAGCAGAAAAATAAATGAAGTAAGGAAGCTGAGACTTGAACAGACAGCCGGAATCCGTATCTTTGAGTAAAAGGCCACAAGAAATGTTAGAACCCCGTCGTTTCCACTCTGCTGCAGGAGCAGCGTCTTGCGTACCGCGAGCGCCAGGGCGAGGGGTCGGAGAGCGGCCGCGCGGCCACCGCGGGCCGAGGAGGCGGCAACGTCGGATGATGTGCGCGGGGGCGCGGTGCGTGGGCGATGCGCGAGGCCGGCGGCAAGGTGCGCGCGCGCCGAGGGGTGGCTGGCTGGCCGGCGGCGGCGGGGGCGGAAGGACAGGCGAGGGGCGCGCCGCGCTCTCTCACCTGCGCGACCGGCCGAGATAGCTCAGGGCAACAACAACTGCCACCGCTGTGCCTGACCCGCAGCTCCTCGGGCTGGAGGCCCGCAGGTGGCAGATTTTCAATACGAGCTTGGCCCAAGTGTGGGGGAGAATTCTAGTCAGGGAGCTCTGATCGGTATTTTTCCATGGTTTCTCCGATAAATACTAGTCGAATGCGGCAGAAGTATCCTAACACACGGGGCGATGGACCGCGCGCGATCTTTTCTCCTCTCCCCTTTCACACTCACAAGTAGGCGGCGGTCACAGTGAAGCCCGTCATTTCGGGCTGCCGACGTCGACTACCAATGATTTCGGACGGTGACTGCAGAGGTCATCGGGGACCGCTTTGACCGTTTGCCGTTACGTGGTTGAAGAAATTCGACATGTCGAAAAAAAACAACAAAAAAAACCTCCGACGTCATTCGAACGAAATTTTGGCCAAAATGGGCTCCACTGTAACCGCCGCTTTACACTTAGTACACTACACTACCACCCATCGGGAGATCAGCCGGTTGTTTAGAGCTTGTCGCTGCTGGGGCGTTGCCCCGCGAGCGGAAGTACTTGGAGCGCCCCCCCCCCCGGCTGGACGATCAGCAACGGATCTAGCGGGGGAGGAATACTGCCACCCCGGGATATATAACATGCACTACACTTACGCAACTCATGATGACAGCAGCTGACGCGCCCGGATCGTGTGATTGGAAAGGCTTCGCGGTCTCACCTGCGCGAGGCCCAGGTCCGGCAGCCACTCGCTGGACACCCAGGTGTGGCCGAGCTGCGCGATGCACGGGTAGCGCACCAGCGCCGGGTGGCGGTGCTCCTCGATGGCCAGG
This sequence comes from Gryllus longicercus, assembly GCA_038098605.1. Taxonomy (NCBI): domain Eukaryota; kingdom Metazoa; phylum Arthropoda; class Insecta; order Orthoptera; family Gryllidae; genus Gryllus; species Gryllus longicercus. Next base: position 9,824,614 of record JAZDUA010000003.1, on the reverse strand, counting down.
CGCAGCTTCTTGCGGTGCATCGGGTGCGAGATGCCCAGCCCGTGCTCCAGCTCCACGTCGCTCAGTTCCAGCAGCACCTGCCGCACCCGCGCACGCGTTATGGACAGCCCCCGCCCACCAGCGCTCCACATGAGGGGGCGAAACCCCAACAGTCGCTTGAGTAAGTTAGCATAGCTACTCTGTAAGTTTAGATTGTAAGTGCAAATGCGTGAAAATGGTAGCGTCTAATGTAAGTTTAGTTCCTAAGTAAGTAAATATTAGTATACAAGTTTAGATTATAAGTGCAATAGTATGTAAATAAGTAGCATAAAATGTAAATAGTACTTTGTAAGCTTAAGTTTAATAGTGCCCCACCCACAAAACTGTACTCAAAAGATAAAATAAATGTCATTATAATCCTGTCATCTGACAGCTTTGCCATGCAGCAATCGCAACAATTCCAGCGTTTGTGGAGATTTTCAAGTTTGGTTTTGGGTAGGTTAGTGGTTCCCACCACACATACAAAATGCGGCTCAGTTCGAATTCTGTCAACTGGATATAAAATGGCGGAATGGCGCCGCAAAGGAACGTGCTACTCTTTGTATCTAGGGTTGCACTTCAGCGTGCACAGCGCACTGAACCGAAAGCACCCGTGCCGCGGGGGGGGGGGGGAGCGCTCAGGTGCACCTGATATCCCACTCCTACGCGCCGAGCGCTCTCAATGTGCGATCCTAACTGCGGCAACACTAATCCAAAGGAATGCAGCTACTGGAATTGTGTTGATGGACTCCCAAATGCCACCCACAAAGAACTTTCACTTTTCACTTGGTGAAGTTTTCAGCTCAACAAATGAACTGCTAGCCTTACTGGAACAACAGATATTCTTTTAAAAAGAATGCGTTTTTTCTCGAAGGTAATTTTATTATAATTTCTGTATAGTCTTACTATTATTATTGTATTAATACCTTTAATTTCTCTATTCTTATTTTAATTTCTTTCCATATATGATCTGGTTCCATTTTTTTCTTCTAATTCTGCGTAATCATAGTTACAAATTCCAATTCAAATCGAAAGTTTATCATCGACTAAGCATTATATTTTAATGCATCATATTTGCCATGACAATAGTTGTTTTTTTTAAGAAAAAAAAAGTCACAACACATCACATTATTACTGAGTTCAATTGGTTATAACAATGGCAATATTCAATATATTATCTAATTATGAACATAATTTGATTCATGGAAAAGTGGTCAATGCGGGTGTGTAATTAATTTGCAAACAAGTACTATCATGTTTTCTTGAATAAAATAAAAACAAAAAATCTTAATTTTTTGATTCTTGGGTTTGATGTATAATTAATAATAATAAATTATAATTCCACAATTCACAAAACTTTTAGTCAATACTTGCTTTATAACTTGATTCGATGAGAATTGGAGTCAACAGAGATTAGCAACTGTTAAACTGTAACTCATGATCTAAGATAGGTGCTAGCAGTTCTTTTAATATCCTTAATTCAAGATATATAATTCAAGGTCTAAATGCGTATCACTATTCTCTCTATCATCACCAAGAGCTACGTGAAAAATGCAATACCCAAATTCCCCTTCCCACGAACTTGATGTAAAGCAAACTAATATCTCGTCACGTATGCTACCAACGGAATGTTCTTTCTGTACATTGACCCTTGTATTTCATACAACAGCCTTTTTGTGGCGATCACGTACGTTATCACTCAATGCTGTTTTCTTGAAACGAAACCAACATTTCAGTAGTCGAGAAAATACTAACTATAATCGGGCGCCGATTCCATTACATGCAAATTTAGCGTCCTTTTGAGTTTCCGAGTGGCTGTTTGATGAACGCGCGCCGCGGCGGGAGATTCCCAGATGGTCCCAGTGTGAAAAGAGAAGCGCTGCTCTCCCCTCGCGCCCGCCCTCCTCCTCTGATCAATAGTCAGAGGGGCGGCGCGGCGCGGCGCGGGGCGGCGCGGCGCGCGGCGGGTGGCTCCGCTCCGCGATCGCGCTTCGCCCGCCCGCTGTCTTTATGGCGCCCCGCACGGAGGGGGCGGAGTGGAAGGGGGAAGGAGAGCGCGGGGAAGTGGCAATTTTAGAAACAACACATTCGCGGTAATGATCTCCTAATGTAGACGTTCTGTTAGAACGCCGTCTGCTCAATTTGGTAAACAAGTCAACACGTTTTTGATGTTCGCTTCCTCTCAACAAATCTTTTTGTGTTTCTGGTTAGTACACATTCTTTGTTTTGTTTTCACTCCCCTTGTCCACAAAGGGGACTAGGTGGATGCGTCATTGTGATAGATTACTACGATTTCATATTTCTCTAAGAAGATGGAAATATTAATTATCGGTCTATTCCATTATTTTCAAACATTGTTTAAACTTATTAAGCACAAATAAACTCTCAAAAATTATAGATTTGTATTTAAGATTGAAAATTAAATATTTTTAACTTTGGAAATAAATAAATTTGCCTAGTTTATTCAATATTAATTTATTTAATATTTGAAACATCGATCTTTATGGCTTAAGTAATTGTAATAAATTGTAACAAATTCAAATACATATCCCAATTATCATGCAGAGCAACGATTAAAATAGTAGTAATTTGAAGTGAAAAAATACGTATTGATTTGGGAAACATTTATGACCAGTTTATTTGACTTTCGATCACATTTTCAAGCAACAATGTGATCGAATGAAGTCCTCAATCATTATAGTTAGTACATTAAAAGTGTAATACACTTGAAGTAATATTTTTTGAGGGAGAAGAATATAGGTTTTATGCGCTATTTTTATGAGGGTATCGTGACTCCCTGAGCGCGTGGTACCTTTCCGCTCTTGATGTTCTCGGCGCAGCGGGGCCCGTACTGCGGCATGCCCAGCGCGATCTCCAGCCAGGCGAGCACAGTGGGCGCGCGCCACCGCTCCATGGGCACGGAGGCGGCCTCGCGCAGCAGCCGCAGCTTCTCCGCGTAGCCCTCCTCGGTGAGCGGCGACCAGCTGCGGTACGCGGCGTCGCCCGCCTCTGCCGACAGAACAGCCACGCCCACGCCTCCGATCAGTCCCGTCCCGTCCCGTCCCGTCCCATCACAAACTTCTCCGCTCTGCTGTCCCGCCCCGCCCAACCCCATCCTGCCCCGCCCCGCCCCGCCCCGTCAGATTGCTCCGCTCCGTACGGCTCCGCCTCACTTCCCCTGCCCTCTTCCCCGCTTTACGCATCCATCCCCTCCCCGCCTCGTCCACCATCTCGACGGCCCCTGCCCTTCCCTTCTCCCCCTCCGCCCCGCCCACTCCACTCCGCAGAGCCTTCTCGCACCCCACGCCACCCCGCCCTGCGCCCCGGACCACGTCGTTACCAGAAATCATCGGGATTTAGGGCCCCCGCGGGGGCGGCGGGCGCAAGGGGAGTGGGCATTTGGGCCCCTCTGGCAAGCGGTTGGATCTGCCGACCTCATGGCCTTCCTCAAGCCAGTCTTACATGCTACAGTTTCTTGTCCAGGCGAGTAGTTCGGCGAACTATAAATAATCCGCCTTCTTTTGCGGGCTTCAATTTAAGGATTGATTTGCAGAAGTTTGGGGTATCTAATAAAACTGCTGGTACTAGGGATATCTTAGAAGATCTTTAATGCAGTGGTTTCCCATTGCTGTCGCATCCTATGCTATTAGTTATCTACAGTCCATCTCTCTTAGGGACGATTTTTCATGCCAAGGCAAAGAGGGTGCCCTCACCCTCTCATCCGACCGCATCAGCGCTGCATATCTCTGGAATATATATTTTTCACATCTGAGAAAATATCTTATTTAATGAATAGATATATAGACAAACTGTTCATGAAACATTTATGAAAAAAGCTGCTTTTAGGTCAAGTTAAGTGGCAATTATACTTCACGTTTTTTTTGAAAGTTTGTTTCATTAATGTTCAGTATACTCGGCTAGCAAAGTCTCCAGGTTTTCGCTTTAAAGATATATCCACCTTAATTACAGTAAGAATTCTACTGACAATTCTGAACTCTCTTGCGGTATTATATTTTTATTTAAATTTTTGTAATTGTATGCATTTTCAGATACTTAATTACATTTGACAAAGATGATCTAAAGAACAGACATTTGTTTCTCTTAAAAAAAAAGACGTGGAACTAAAGAAAATGTTGTACATCAAATTCTTTTATTTTCTTCAAATTACCATTATATCTCACACAATTTACTTTCACATAACGCGAATCTAATATGCGTGTTTAAAAACCCATTTCAAGAAGACCATCGTTAAAAACTGACCTTCCAACTTGTTAATATAATACTTGTTTCCAGAACTTTACTCCATTTCCTCTTCCTTTATGCTAGAATGTAATCTACAATGCAAATGATTTTAGTACGAGGCGGCGCGTTCCCGACTTTCGAGAAACGAGATGTGCTTCTCTGGTTTCATTCTCGTCGATATCGGTTATCTTGGAATCTTGTTTCCCCTAGAGCACTTTCGCTTTATTCGTTTGGGTGAATTACTCGGCAGAAGACACCAGACAACACAAAACATTTCTGCAGATCGGGAACTTCGTCCCTCCCCAGTTTCACATTTTGAATAAAAGAAAAATTTAGGTTGAAGAGATCTCGAGTTTCTCTATTGCATACATGTGTTTGAGATACTAACCTAATGCGGATATTGACGTACGGTGTGATTGGTGGAAATACCCTTTGCCCTGTTGTTTTGTATTACGATTTGGTTTAATATTCCAATAATCAATAACTGAACGGCCAATCGTAGCTTTCGATGTAAGCTGAGTGGAAAGGATCTGATATTCCATCCTACTTCAACCGAGATTTTTATGGTCATGCATACCTAAGTTTGTTTATTTCCCATTACTTCTTTATAGATGTAGTATAGAAAGATCGTGTGAACGTAAATGCTTTCCCCCATTAGTGATCGTTGGTGTAATTTACAATGCTATAAATTTCCAAACTGGAGAAATCTATGGATGGAGCAAATTGATATTAACATGGGAATGAGATCCTCGCATTAATAAATCACTTAACGATTATACTAAACCTTTTACAGATATAACATCTTGAGGAATTAAAAAATGTAAATCACAGTCAATTAATTCAAGGCTGAAATGTTAAAAGATAATTAACATCTACTCTTAAATTCGTCTTCTATGTTTCTGCAAGGAAATGTATATTCTAGACATTGTGTATTTGAGTAGTAATTATTTTCTCTCTCTCTCTCTCTCTCTCTCTCTCTCTCTCTCTCTCTCTCACTCACTCACACACACACACACACACACACACACAAAATTCTTGTTTGAAAGTTAATGAGTAAATTTATACTGCAAAAATGCAGTCCCTTTTATATTGTTTTTAAAATGAAACATCGATTATTTCATATGTTGAGACAGTTCGTAGATGACAGTCGTTTTCCGCAAATACTACTTTGCGCCAAGGATACAATCCGATAGAACTTAAACCATTCGATCCATAATATATTTCTACGAAATTTAGTACTCCTCAAATTGCCTCTTACCTCCCGATCGTCAACGCGAAGGAGCCATTCAAGGATAATTACGTGTTACTACTAGTCGTAGACTTATTACGGTAGCAAGTAAGCCTGTCAATTACGCGTAATTTCGGCAACTGGTCCTTCTTTGTGCGCCGGCGGTAGTTACGCAACTTGTCGGCGTTCGCCTTGAGGCCGAGGGTTCCCAGAGGAGGCTCCGAGTTCCGGGATTTGCCAAAGTTACTGCACAATATTACAGTAATTATTTAGACTGCATTTGCAAGGATCGATCATTTCCACGCAACGCCTCTCCCATTTCATCACAGCGCCGACGAAGAAGCCTTCAAAATTTCCCGAGGTGCGCCGTCACCGTTGTCAATCACAGCTCGCGGGCTGTGGCAGCTTTTGCGAAACTCATCACGAGAGTGATGAGTTAATTTACATTCTGACTTCTAGCTTCAATAACAATGTTTGTGGGGCCTAGTAATGAACATTTCACAACGAGATGTTCAGCTAACATATCTAGGTCTCAAACTAGTATATTGATCAGCTAGTAGAGTGATTCCCTTTGGAAGGCAGACAGCGGGTCTATGAAGAATATATGTAATCAAACGTTTGAGGGTGGGTATTCCACAAAATGAATGTCAACAAGGAAGGTTTATTTTGTCGCAAAATATATATTTTATATGTAAAAGACGGATGGGATGAAATCAGGTGTGGCAAATTAATTCGCATAATTGTTTGGTACAGAAATTATGGCATTATTACATGAGGTGCATCCCGAAAGGTAGTTTCCCTAGATCGTCAACAGACAGAAAACACAATTTCACACAAAAAATAATTGTAGCAGATAAAGCACATGTTACGCTATTTCCCCACATAATCATTTCAAGATATGAGGCATTTGTTGTGCCATGATATCAAAATTTTTATTCCTGTGTCGTAGAAGGGTTAGATTAGTGTTTGAGGGCCACCTGCAACTGCGTTTCTGTGATGTGCATAATGTTGACCGGACATGAATTTCTTGAGGCGTAAGAAAAGATGAAAATCGCTGGGGACGAGGTCCGGACTGTAAGGTGGATGGTTAATGCTTCCCAGCGGAATTGCTGCAGACGTATGTTGTGAGCCGGAGCCGTGTGTGGTCGACTCACAACATGGACTGAGCATTTTATTACAATGCTACAAATTTTCGAACTGAAGAAATCTATGGATGGAGCAAGTTGAATAAAAACATGGGAATGAGTTCCTCGCATCAATAAATTACTTAACGATTATATATTTTTTTTACAGAAATAACATCTTGAGGAATTAAAAAATGTTAATCTGCCAATTAATTCAAGGCTGAAATGTTAGCTGATAATTAACATCTACCCTAGTTTTTCCATATTTGTGTTTCTTTCTGTTGACATAGGTAAACTTACTTTCTGAATGCGCTTCTAGCACTTAATTTAAAGTATAATTTTATGATATTCAAAACGCTCAGAAATTATTGGTGATATTTTAAAGTGACCAGCGAGATAATGCTTAAAATTCTTTATGTTGGAAATAGACAACTTTTTACAAAATATTTAATAAAACCTCATTTATGAAAAAGTTTATTAGATTTTCAATTAAAAAATGTTTTACTCAAATTTGAACTGATCAATTCATAAACATCCTTTTGAAATTTCAATACCACTAGCCTCATGGCATATTTCATATGAGATATTTCACTATGCAATGGAGAAGGGAGAGAACAAGTTGTTACGCAGGATGTAAACGCGTAACTTTTTAAAACGTGTTCACGGAACTGTTTTGAAGGTGTGATGTTTATGCACCAACTCATTCTTATTCTTTTGATGCATATATTACTATGCCCAGTGAAGACTTCCTTACTTTTCACGGATCTTACACGTCGACTGTGCACAAAAACGTGACGGCTTAAAAAAATATCTTAATTTGCAGAAGGGTAGTTTTCACCCGACCGGAGCCATGATCTCCACTGACAAGGACAAAGTGTGTTACTCTATATCTTGCCTCTTTTGGGTACCATCTTCATGACATTTTTTAAAATAAAAATATTCTAATTTCTTATGTATTTTTCACTTTATTAAAAACTGGAGATTTTGTGAATGATGAATGCAAAGTACGCACAACTGAAAAGGACGAAAACAGATTTTGCAACCTTCAAATATTGGCTTCGTATAATCACTTTCCATTACTACATTGTAACTCCGCTGCGGTAGTAACTTCTCCTAGCGTTCTTCTGTGCGTTCCCAGAATTGTTGAAATTTCTCGAAATATGAATTGGCCGATAGAGCACTTATATGCTCAAACTGACGACTAATGTCTTCTAAATACAGATATTACGAAATATTTGCATTACGTCATAAACTTGATACTTTAAAGTGAAATAAATTACATTAATTGACAAATATTTAAATGCTTAAACACTTGTTACAGTCTTCAAGGATACGAAATATCGTCGATGAATGTAAAAGCGGATAAATAAATTAAAAAAAACAATAGCAGGAGTACTTCTATATTTGTAGCAAAGAATCGTCGGAATTATCAGAAGAAAACACAAATAAGAAAAAACCACATGAAATACCGTCTTCCGTATCCATATTAGTTCATTTATGCTTATTATTTCGTGAAGAGCAGTTCATATTACTTCACTACTTTATGATGGAAGTTGTGTCACAGACCTTTAAATTAAATAAAAAGCAAGTGAATTTGAAAACAAGGTTATTCACAATATTCAGGTATTTCATATTAAACCATATTGTGATATTTTACCTTACGTAAAAACATTTTACTCACTGTAAACTTTTAGCATTGGAATAAATGAAATTTTAAAGGCGTTAATGAGGGTGAGTTCCTGCCAACTCGGCGCTTTCGCAAAGCTGCGCTGCGAAGGTAAGCCCACCTTGCGCCGCAAAGGTAAGCAGCTTAGACTACGTCGCATTTACAGGCAAAGAATAATAAGACTTAGTGAGGACTTTTATTTCATCCATTATTTCGAAGATTGTCAATCACCATTACCCGCGTCATCTCACCTTTTTGGTTATAAAACCTTGGTCGAAGTGGAGAGCATTCTTTCTAGTTCGAAAAAAGGTAAAATTCACAAGGAACTTATGGAATTAGTCATTACGATTAACCTCTCGCTGCTTGTAGTCGACTCTGGGTATAGTGAACTTCTGGTGAACTAAAGTCACTGGTCCTAATTCACATATACTACGAATAAATACTACTATATTACTCGAATAAATAAGTATTAGATGATCCTGTAATAGTGAATTCGTCAACCTCGCTTTAATTGAACGTGGTACATATGATAGTATATCTTCAGGAAAAAATATTTATCAGTATCACGAATCCATAGGGATTTCTCTACAGGTTTGCGGATAGAGGACTCCGTGAGTTATTTTTAGAACACTGATGGTAAATAAAAGGAATTGAGGGAACAGCGCCACTGGGGAAATTGCTTCAGCTCATCAATGACCGTTTTCCCCAGAGTGAAAACTTCATCGATGAGGACCATAAGTTAAAATACAGCTTCTACATCCTGAATATGGTGAAATGGTTTTTCAGAGCACAAAAAAAACGAGTGATGACGAAAACGATATAAAAATGAAGAGAGAGCTCGAACGGTGCAAGATACATTCAATGGTCATAGAATACCATTAGCTATTTAGTGCACTATGTAAAAACAAGTATGAGGAAATCACGAATATATTGAAATTTTGAATACGCGGTGGTTGGATACTTTTCTGTAACATTGAAATAATCAAATCAATCATAGTTGAAAAACTTTAATTCATTATGAGATTATCGGATAGTGTGGACTTCTGACAAAAACTGTTAGCTCCCAGAGGTTAACTACAGGAGTATCGTAAAGGATGTCAAGCGAAAATGGTTACTTTGACTTTGATAACAATGGCTACTGGGATTAAATACGTGTCGGGTCACGCTGTGAGTATCAGTTCGCTTGGAAAAATCTACAGCTGTAGCGTAAATGGCAGAAGAGACACTAACGTACTTGGAAAATTGAGCTTAAGTAAACGACGTATTGTGTTCTGAAAGACGCATGATAGCTAGAACATTGGCACTTTGCCCCACGACACAGCGATATCCGTAAAATCAAAGAAGTACGAGTATTTATAATCTCCTGAATTCAAGTAAATGAATCACAAAAGGCAGCATTATTTTCCACGACAGTATCATCAATGCACACGAAAAGTGACACATCCCAAAAACTGTCATGCCAGTCCAGAAGAACGTTTGTAACTTTGTGGAATAATTTATTTTTACGGTGAAAAAAAACAAACCCAACATGTTTTACTTAATAAGTAAACTGTTTTTCTAAGATTTTTCTAGAGAAAATGTACTATTTTCTAAGCAGTTTTTAAGTCCAATATAAAGATTTTTATGAGTCACTTTCCTTGTGCACCGAAGATATGCTGTTTATGCTACCTTTGCTGACATAAATGATATTAATATTTAACAAAATAATAATAATAATAACAATAATAATAAAGCTGTCGTGAAGTATGAGAAGGATCCCACCCTTCCTTGGGCATGGAGTATTTCTTTTGTATTTGATGTGGGTTTTGTCATGAAAGACCTCGCGTTCCGCTGCCCACAGTAGAAGTCTGTGAAAGTATTAAAGTCAAACGTATGAGCCAATATAACCTGATTTGTCTGTAGAAATTATAATGTGGTTGGGCTGCATAAAACCATTAAGAGAAAACAACAAAAATCCACCTAGCGCTTTATAAACCTACATCCATGGTACAAGGTTTTGGGGCAGCGTCCAAGTACAAGGAGCAAATGGGATGCGGGTGCAACACAGGTGAAAGTTATTATGCGCGTTTTCCCCATGTGTGGCATGCTCGACCGGTTATACCACCATGTACGAGTATTACATTTGAACCACCATTCAGTCCATAACAACATCTCGGCGCTGTTCATCTCTCTTATTCACCCGTATCATCAACCATTCCTAGGAAGGCTAACAAACTACCAAAATGGTCAACTGACTAAGGAAGGGTGGAGCATCAAGGCATCACGTAAGGGTTGTGGAAAACAACATTGAACGTTGATGAAGTCGTAAGCACATAATACTTATTTAAGAATCGAGTGGTAAAAGTGACATTTTCATTTGCAAGTAGGAATGGTTTCGACACGTGGCCGATAAGCCAAGTGGTGCAATCCCACGAACACAATAAAAGCACTTACCACGACCGTCACATTCTATTTAGTCAGCTTTACTGACTTATTTTATTTTTATTCAAGTATACAAATTACTTCATGATATACAATATTAAAGTTAGCAGTAGTTGATGCGCACACACAAAAGTATTTTATTTGCTTTGTTGCACTCACTGATTTATTTGAACCCTTGAGCATCGTCTCACTTTTAGCTCTAGTGCAAAAAATTGAACTTTTATCACCCTAGGAATACTTTCAATAACTGCTTTTAGGGCATGCAAGTGGCTGTCCAAAAACAAATTTTAACGAAATCATGCATGTTTTATCGATAAAATAAACTATCGAAACTATAAGTATTCGACACAAAAATTGTGTAAATAATCGTACAACAGAAACTAAAGTAACAGTAAATAAATATGGCTATGAGAGGATGTCGATGATTTCTAAATAACATGCGTACGATGAGTGATTTCATTATATTGAGGATTTCATGAGAAATGATAGCAATTTATGCGTGTACAGCTACAATGGCTTCGGACTAACAAAACACTAAGACGTTCTTTGGATGCTAGAAGAGAGAATCGGTTTTGTCTAATCGTGTTAACCCAAACGTGAAAGCTATGTGTAACTATGATTATGGGGACGTGTTTTCATTCACGTTCACGTAAACTTTGCCCAACCTGAGTGATTGCATGGAATGGCTTGGCATTCGCAAGTTTTCGCGTCCACATTACATTTACGTTTATGACTAACTGTGAAAGAGACTTTGGCTTCACTCGGTTAATTTCGGAGAAAGAAGAGGACACTCATAGGCTGGGGAGGCTAGGAGCCCTTCAACTTCCAATGTTATTGAAGTCAATGAGTGTTATCTAATAAGAAGATAGCGATAACGATGATGCTGAATGATAATTGATAAATGGGGCAATGAGATCCAGAGGAAACGGAAATACCCGAAAAAACTGCCGAGACCTCGCTCTGCCCACCACAAACTTTACATGGGTTGGCGGGGCATGGAGATCGGGTGCTAGTGGTGGAAGCCATATGTTCCAGCTATTGCCGCACGAGCACTTCGTATGACACTCATCATTATCATCATTGAACAGGAATCGAATCCGTACTCCAGCGATGGAAAAGTATACACTAGCCATTACACCAAGAAGAACCCCCAGAAGGACACTCATCATCAATGGCCGGGGATCGAATACGGGGATAGAATCGAAAGCGAATGAGCAATACTCAAAGTACTGAAGAAGTTCTTGGTAAGAGCTTGCCATTACGATACGACCCCCGCGTCTTTCACCACCTCCATCTTCATCCCCCTTTCGCCGCCCCTTCCCCCCGCGCGGGAGCAGCACTCACCGTCCTGGCTGGGGCTGGCCGCCTTCCGGTGTCGGCTGCGCGCGAACACGCGCGAGATGCTGCCCCAGGTGCCGCCTCGGCTGCCGCCTCCGCCTCCGCCGCCGCCGCTGGCGCTGCTGCCGCGCCCCGACGACGCGCCCCCGCTCGCCGCCGACGCCTTGCCGCTGCGCCGCGGCTCCAGCTCCAGCGCCGGGCTGCTCAGCTGCTCCACGGACCTGCGCCGCCCCGCCACGCCCCGCCACCGCACCACGATTACTGCGTGCTTCCGCGCTACTCAACTACTGAGGTCATTCGTCTCGTAGGTGTAGTGATTGTTATTCGGGCGTTGGCGGTGTCCCTCCCCACACAACAACGTGAGACCCAGCGCACGCGTCATGTTGGTTTGCGAGGCGTGTTTAGGACGAGACGTGCCATCGACATTTCCACCACCGGGGCACCGCCCCTACTGGTACAAGCTCTAAACTCCAGACTAGTGCCACAACATGTGAGGTAGTGTAGTACACGTACATATACGTGTGTGTGTTTGCGTGAGGAGAGGATGGTAAAGGGAAGGAAGGTAAAAAAGGGAAGATCGCACGCGGCCTGTTCTTAAAGTACTACTCCAGCTTTCGCCTGATGTTGATCGAAGATACCACGGAAAACTCTCGATCAGAGCAGCCGGCCGTTACAATTCTCCTCCAGACTGCAATTGAATTCAACACAGATATGTAGGGTCTATAACACTAGGACCTCCAGAATAACGTTGTTACAGAGCCCACGATGTTACCACTGAGCTAACGCAACCAGTACACCCTCTGTAACACAAACCAAAGGCTATAACACGGACAATACATTTAGGTGACTCACGTCCATTATCGAGGTCTCTCCATAACAGCCTCGCGTTCTATAGCCATCCTCTTTCTTGCAAAATAGAAATTCTCCGACTTAGGCGTCTCCGTATTGGAGCAGGAATTCGCGGTAGCAACAGGGTAGACATTGCAGAAAGGGGACGGGACTCGCCTTAAATTGCTGCGTCCGCTTCACAAAGTGTTCTACTTCGGCAGGCCAAATTTGCCTCATTCACACAAGACGAAAATTGTAATCTGCACACTTGACAATAATAATTACAGTTAATGGTTTAACCATGACTTTTAACCACTTCCCCCCTCATTTGCTAGAGAATATGCGCGGCTGACACTCTAAAAATAATTAAAGGCTTAGTTTTACCCGATAGCACATTCCGCACTTAGTAAATCATTGATTTAAAAGTAAAAATAGCTTTACACTTGAACCGAACTTCGTTTCTGAAAAACCGTGCAAAGAACTTGTGTTACCCTTCAAAAATGTAATAGAACGCCTAAAAAGGTTTCATGTTATACTTATGGCGTAATAAAATACCTTGTCTGCCTTTTGCAACACGTAAACACGTAAGCCTCGGGTGCTTCGTTTCCGAGTTCTGCGAGATGGCAACGTGAGTTTTAGCAAGGGGGAGTTTTTACGGGATACCTTTCCCATTCTGTTTTCCTTATAAAACAATGTTGTCTACCGGCTGAGTTTAGCTCAGAGACCACATTGTCGCTGACTCTGCAGTGAGTGCGGTCAGGAGGTTTTACGGTTCAAGTCCCAACGGTCCCAGCGGAGTTTCACCACTACCTAGAGTGCTAGGTCAAATTCAGCTGCTGTATGGAGGAGAATTTTGGCGGCCAGCTTCGCTAATCAGTAGTTTTCCATGGTTTATCTTCAGACGAATGCCGGAGCAGAACCCTAATAAACGGACACGGACCGTGTGCGATCTTTCCTTCATCTTCCTTGACCTATCCTCTCCTCTTCCATACGTTATAGTACTGTATGTGACGGGAGACAAGTTGGGAGCTTAGAGCCTCTCCCAGCTGGGGCGGTGCTGCGCTGGAGCGAGATACCTAGAAGGAGAATTCTCCTCGCAAGCCGGCGTGTAGATCTGCGCCGCATCTCACCATGCAACGGAGAAGCAAGACCGCCAATTTCCGCGATTAAACATTCACTGCACTAACGGTAGTAATGGTCATAACAGTTGACGTGCCCGGAAACACCAATCAATTATAATAGACAAACTTCTACATTTTTCGTAATAAATCTTGTTTGCCACAGGCCAGGAAGTAATTTCGTATTCAGTAACACACTATGTGGATTTATGTCGATGGATTATGATGAATGGTCCAAACCGCCATTTTTTTGTAGCATACAGGGCTTATGTATACAGAGTGGGAGTTTTGCCATAAACGAATGGCATCAGAATTTGGATGTGAGTTGGATGTGAGTGGGCCACTCCCTCAAAATCCACAATCTTGCATTGCCATATATAACTCAATAATTTCCAATGTACAGTGGTTAAAAATATAATATAAAATGACCTAAATAGATTTGAACGTAAACAGTACAAACTAAATGGAAGCGTTTGTAAATATTGTGTGATTGATACAAAAGATAGTTTCGGTGAATAATTTGATAAGTAAAACATTATAATGAAGTATTATGATTCATAAAAAGCGAATGGCAATTGAAAACCACTTAAAACAATGTTCCTAAAACTGTTCGTAACCGTTACAATTAGTATACACGTGAATGTACTCTGATAAATTTCGAAATTCCCACTACACTGTCCCTAGCACCATTAAACCAAACTGAAAATTAATGTAATTCATTTGATACCTGACGATCTTCATTTTCGTATGCAGCATTACGTTGTATATATATTACAACCCTTTATTACAATTCACATTGAAGCAAAACACTTAGAGGTAGCATCTTTGAACTGAAAATAAAAAAATTGGTCTACGTATCAAACAAAATCATAAATCGCGTAGTTAGAATTGCTCATATAAATATATGTTTTTGTAAGTTATTGTAATTAAAAATCACGCCAATTGCATGGAAGTATCCTTAGCTAAATGCATATTTTTAATGGATTTAGTGATTATGATCGATAAATTCGTATTTATTTTTTAGGGTTCATAAACGGTTGTTTATCCCTCAAAAAACTAAAAAGTGTACAAATCTATTTTTTTTATTTTGAAAAAATAATGTATCTCACAATAAATGAATTGTTGAGTTCCAAAAGGAACATAAATAAAAAATGCGGTTTTGCTGGTAGGTGAAATTTATACCCAACTGGAGAAGACAGTCACTTAAGTATAATTTGTCGAAAGAATTTGACTCACATCTCTTTTGGAACTAAACAATTCAAATATTTTTAAGAGGATCATTTCCATCAAATTTAGCAAATAAAAGGAAGAGAAAGGTAATCTACTTCTTGGGCCGTCTCTGAAGTGAAAATTTCGAAAGATCATTGAGATGTTTAAATAACCCATTTTTTTCATTTCCCTAATCAGACAAATAGATCTTATCTTTATGGGATTGTTCTCGAAAAGCAACGATGTCTCATTCCCTCAGTCAAAGGGTGAAGCTACACATTCCGGGAAGCGTGTACTTATTCTGCGCGCGCTCTCGACCAGGGCAACTGATGACTCGCAGGGAAGTTCATATCGTCGAGTCTCGTCGCGCCTCTCCATGTTTCCATCTATGAACTCTTACGAGTATTACCTTTCCATATGCAATACCGACAAAATATTGGACACAGTGAAAATCGATGCACACGTTTCATTTGAAATGCAAATACGGATCCCCTTGAGAGCATGTCTACCATATCTGAAGCAATATTCTCATGTATCCTTTTTGTACGCCGGACACTGCAATTCAAAGCGTTGTAAAACATTTTTGCACAAAACTGTTTCATGAATAAATACATGATATTATGACTTACTCGAGACATTCATCGGGTCTTTCGAATTATTTTTGGAGAGATGTTTAAAATAGAGAATGAATGTCAGATGAATTACTTCATTCAGAACATTATTGTTTTCTTACTCGCGATAGTATAAAAAGCACATGAATGTGATGTCTTGCATAAGGTTTTCAATTAAATTTATAGCAGTTTAGCAGTTTTTTCTTCATATACCTGCTTCAATGAATAAACAACACAAAGAAACATGATGTTCGAATATAAACTTGGTCGTAAAAGCATGGAAATGTTCTTTAGATCTCTCCCTTGCCTCCTACGTCGAGGTTACAGCATTATCAAGCCCAGAGAACAGTTCTCATTCCTGGGTATTTGTATGGCCGCGTTATTGCTTTCCGAGCCTCGTGATATCGTGTCGCCGAGGAAGTTGCCATAGCGTCCCCCCGTCCTCGTCCGGTCGTGGCTGGTTTTAGAACTCGGCAGTTACGGAATGTCAGGAAGTCGAACTTCAGCATAAGGCTTCTGCTACAAAAATTGCGGAAGCCCTTCAGTCCCCCTTAGTCCTGATTTATTGCCGTCGCGTAGTCTAAATCGATCTCAATGGAAACCGTCGAGAGGAAAAAGGAGAGTGTCTGCAGTAGCCACGATCGATACGAAATTCTTCGTCGATATCGAGTGTGTTGCAGTGAAATAAAAGTGCTTCTCGTGAGTTAAAAAAGAACTATCCAACGATCTATTATTTAATAGCGATCTTCTTTAGTCATTCAGAATCTTCATTGTCGTGAACGTCATTGAGTTTTATTGCTACTTTAATTATGTAACGTTCTTCACAAGCGGCGATCAACTTTTCAAGCACTCCATTACATCATATATCGGTGTGCCCCCACATACAGCCTTCTCATTTCAGCATAAAAGTTGTAAGGAAAGTAAAAATACAAATATTAAGCCATTTATTATTTGTATGGATTTAATGTAAATATTAAGTTTATTTTCTCAGAAATCTCCGTGAGCACAGAATGTGACGACACGCGTTGGGTTCATTCAAAAGTACTCTCTCTCTCTCTCTCTCTCTCTCTCTCTCTCTCTCTCTCAATTCTCCTTTTTTCATTGGTGCAGATCTCCGTCATTCCACGAGTGAGTAGGGGTGGACAAAATACATTTGCGTCGCATTTACGGCATTTCACTATTATGCATTACTACTCATTATGGACAGTTACAATTAAAAGTACGTATCTCTATTGTTTTATGCTAATTTTGGGATCTTGACGACTGATTTTTCAAATGCAAGGAATGTTTTTTTCTAATACACGTCTGTGGTGAGAGGTACGGCTGGTTTTCATTATTTATATTTGAAAATGGGAATGATACTGCATGCGTCTGGTCTCTCATTAACGCTATCGACAGTGAAAATATTTCTTTATTTACTATTCAGTTTTGTAGGGAATCGTATTTGGCCTTCGTACGAAAAAAGTGCGGTTGAAATTGTAATCGGTGTTGCTAATAATGTTTTATTATAGTTGTAATGCTATGAGCGGGGACACGAGACATCTCTCTCGCCACAGGCACGAAGTTCCTGAAGAAACGTGATGAAATTGCACTTGCTTCATCGCAAATTAAATATGAATGAACGGAGCTTACCCAGACTCGCAACGGTATCAAGTGAGTACTCTAGCTCCTCAATAAGATTAAAACCAGCAAAATTAAAGCAGTCTAGAAGGAACAAGGCACCGACCGAAAAGGAAACCGCTTTCAGAGCGCGTCAGAGCCTTCCCAGTGGAAGCGGGCGTCGTCGCTTGACTCCCGCGCCGCGGAGACAATCGCTCGGGGGAGGGGCCGGGCGGGGGCGGCGCGGCGCGGCGATCTTTGAAGGCGCTCGACCGCCCCCGGGCGCCCGGGCCACAGGACGCCCCCCCCCCCCGCCGCAGCGCATCGATTTATCGGGGCGGCAGCGCGCGGTCGCGGCGGGGGCGGGGGAGGGGGTGGGGCGCGCCGCGGCGCGAGGGTGCTCACCTGGACAGCACGCTGCTGTCGATGGACTTGGAGAAAGCGTTGGCGGCCAGCGGCGACAGCGACGGGCTGCAGTCCTTGGGCGTGGTGGCGGCTGCAAGCAAGCGCGGGGGCGCGCGGTGAGCGCGGGGGAGGGGGAGGGCGCGGGGGCGGGCGCGCGACGGGCGACGCGACGGCGCGGGCGGGTCAACGGGCGATCGGGTGAACGGGCGGGCGCGGGCGGGCGTGCTGCGGCCTCCCTTCTTAGCGACTGAGAGCGCGCGTTACCCGTCTCGCAGCGAGGGCCAGCGCAGGGCGCCACTTACATGGATACATTTGCGACGCTGCTATGGAAGAGACAACAGATATTGAGTCCATGTCAATATTGCTGTCCTCCACGGTGATGGTGGGCGTGCCTCCTGCGAACAGAAACGGCCGTCACTGGCCTGCATAGTCGCGCCCCGCGCCGCCCCGCCCGACCGCCCCCTCCCCGTTCGTCACATCGCCCCCGACGCCTCCCGTCCTCCCTCCTCCCCGTCCGCTGCCGGCGCGCATCTCGGGCGAGCCCCCGCCACCGCCCACGCCCCCGCCCGCGCCCACACCGGCGCTCCCACCCTTTCAGCCGACTTTGACAGTCCGCTGGGGCGAGAGAAAGCGCAACGCGCTCCCACACACGCCCACTGCAGACGGGCGTGTTTCATCTGCCCAGTGAAAAGCTTTAATTCATTTTCTTTGCGCCCGCGAGCGCGCATTTACGTGTAGCAAATTGGGCTGTTGGTCGGCGGTGCGGAGCGGAGCCGAGCGGAGCCGAGCGGGGAGCAGAGCGGCGAGCCGGCCGGCGCTCGGCTGGGAAGGACCCGAGGCCGCGGCGCCGCGCCGCGCGCGCGCGCGCGTCCGCCGCCGCGGGGATGGCGGGAGGGCCGGGCGAGGCGCGCCGGCCGGGGGCGTACTCACCGTCCGTGGTGGAGTCGCTGAGGTTGCCGCCGGCCGAGGTGGCGCCGCCGGACTCGCGGTCCGAGCTGCCGCGCACGCCCGAGTCGGCGGAGCACGAGCCGCGGTCGCCGGGCAGGAGGCCCAGCAGGCCGCCCACGCCCGACGCCGCCGACGACGACGCGCCGCCGCTGCCGCCGCCCGTCGCCAGCCCCAGCGCGAGCGCGCCCGCGCCCGCGCCCGAGCCGGCCGTCGGCGTCGGCAGCCCGCCCGTCGACGAGCCGTTCACGCGCGACACCGACAGCGACATGGACGCCAGGCTCTCCTGGTCCGAGCCGCCGCCGCCCAGCTGCCGCCGCGCCTGCACACAGGGAGACGTCCTTCACTCAGTCTCAGTGGCCATTCCCCTCCCCCAAAAGGCCTACAGTTATTATGTAATTATTTAAAAAATAATATTGTATAGTATCATACAAGCACTACAAAAATAATCTATATTAATCAAAGTGAATTCAACGACATTTAATCGACATCGATTCCACATAAAGGAGTGTATGAATTGATACGAAACATTTACAGGCTCTTTTTCAGGATTTGATTTAATACAACGCAAATACGGAAAATAAATAATTTAAATAATTTGCTGGTAAATGCGCCACGATCATTATTTTTCGCCTGTTGCTAAGAGACCGGATTCTAATAAAATCTGTCAGAAGCCAGTAGCGTTGCGGTATGACCACAGAGCGTATGACCATGCGTATTTTTTTCACGGTGAAGGTTTTTATGCTGTTCATTTTTTTTTGTATTTCCACTAGATGGAGCTACAGCACAAGCTGGCGCTTCAGTTAAGTGCAACTCCCAATCCACCTGGGCTTCATTGTTGCTGGGCGTAGCGTATGACGCGCGGCGAGGCCGAGAAGGCCAGGAGTCAGCAGCGCAGGATGGGGTGAGTAGAGAGGGAAAGAGATGGAAAAGGAGAGGGAGGAAAAGAGAGGGGAAAGAGAAAAGGGAAAGAGAGAAAGAGAAGGAAAAGGAAGAGAGAAGAGAAGAGGAAAAATATAGAGAGGGGAGAGAGAGAGACGAAAAAAGAGAGAAGGCGGAAAGAGAGTGGGAACGAGAAAGGGAAAATAGTAAAAAATAAATTGATAAAAGACCAAAGGAAAAAAGAAGAGGGAAAAAGATAGGAGAAAACAGGGAGGGAAAAGGAAGAATAGAGAAAGAGAAAGCTAAAAAGATGGGGAAAGAGTTAAAAGTGAACATAAAGAGGGGGAAAGAAAGAAGGAAAAGGGGAGAGAGGAAAAAAAGAAAAAGAGAGGTAATAAGAGGGGAAGGGAGAACGTGGAGAAAGCGAGGAGTGAAAAGAGAGAAGGGGAAAAGACGAAGAATGGGGAAAGAGAAAGGAGAAATGAGATATGGGAGAAAGAGGGACGGCAAAAGGGAGAGAGGGAAAAAGAGTGAGGAAAGATAGCGAGATAGCGGGAAAAGAGGGAAATGAGATAGAGAGTAGGAAGAGAGGTGGAAAGAGAGAAAGGGAGAGAGAAAGAAAAAAAAGAGAACAAGGGAAGATAGAGAGAGAGCAGGACAACGTCTGCCGGGGTCTTCTAGAATACAATATAATAACAAATGTTTATTACTCAACAAAACTCGATGATGGACCTCTTCACAATGACCCTACAGGGCCTCACTCCAATACTTCCACTATCACATCCCACGGGAGATGTCAAACACATTCTTTCACATTTCGAGAAATAGCGTCACTAAACGTCAGTCATTGACCCACCTTTCATAATTCATGCACGGAATCTGTTTCCCAAACCAAAAAGTATGCTGTTGGTCTGACAGGGGCACGTGCGAGCACTAGAGACCACTAAGCCTTGCAAAGTAGAGTATTCGTAAGCTTCCACGGCCGGAGTCATTGGATACTTGGCTGTCCGAGCTCGATCGACGGCGGCTCCTCCCGAACAGCCAAATATCCCTTGCAAAGTAGTGTTTGCTATGACGTCACGTCTGAAACTTTGTGTGCGTATTATAAAAATTACAAATATCCAAAATAACTTGACACCCTTCACAGGCACATTGCAAATCCGCCGGACGGAAGATACGTCAAAATAATATATTTTCTTAAATGGTGTTCTCAACTGACAATCCACAGACAAATTGAAGTGTGTGCAACGCAAAATGAGAAAAAACGCTCGGGTACTGCTTGTTCGACCGCCCAGGGATGTTCAGCTTACATTAATAATCTCAGAAAATCATGGTGAACGGGGCAGGAAAAAAAGTCGTCTTTAGGATTAAACATGCATATTCTACCTATTTCAGCTACTTTTGTTGATGTACATGAAGACTAAAAAAATTCCTCTCCTAATTTCTATGACCGCCCCCAATTAAACAACCTAATTGACATTTGAACAGTTTTTATTTTTTTCAACGCTTTTCCCTACTTTGCGTTGCAGTTCGCAACCTGGAAGTACTAGAACATAGTTCCCTGTTTCGTGTTTTTTCGAGCGCTTGAGCCATAGCTAATTCTCTCGTGAACTTCGAAGTTTTATTCCAATTTACCAATGGTTTGTTTTAAACCAACAAACAAATATAACAATGAATTCATTAAAATTAATTGTTTTTGACAGAAAACTGCGTATATACTTATATTTATAGTACAATGTTTATTACTATCAATTATGTTTACTCATTATTGTCTTTAACTGAGTATTTACCACACAACTACTTGTCTCCATTTAAAGCAATCAAATAATCACTGGCAACAAGAAAATCGCGTTATTATTTCGGCCACGTGTTGGTCATATTGCGTTTTGTTTCTTCTACTCTCACGTCAGTATGATACCACCTTTCTTTTAGCCGTCAGTTATTGTTATGTTCTCTACATTTTCACGTGAAAAGTTACTTAATAATATAGTACGTCATATATAAAGGAAGTTTTCATTTTTGTTTGCTCATTTAAAATTCCAAATAGGTACTGTAATATCCACATTCTCGACCATTTAAGGTCAAAAAACACTACATGTTCTCACGCAGGCAATAGGAGAAAAACAAAAAAATTGCGTTTGAGAAAGTCTTTTGTAAGACTTTTTTAAAGAAAGGTGACCGGTTTATATTTTCAACTAAACTATTTTTCATCGTGGAACGCGAGAAAGTCATAGAAAGAAGTAATTTATGTAAGTTTTCTAATCTGCAGCAATCGTGCTAAATGTACTTCTAATGCAAAAAAAGCTCGCCTTCTCTCCAGAATTGACCGAGGCTTGAAATTAGAACTCACCAACGTGTACAGAAATGAAATTGGACTTCGTAAGTGTAACCCAATTTTCGCAACGATCCTAGAGTAAAATTATATACGCAGGAAGCGAAGTAATTTCCGGGAATTTTAGCTCGGCGCTTTTCATTTCCTTTTGCTTTTCATTATTTCTCTACAGTAAATTATGACGTACTTCACCAATACGCAACTTTTTTCCAGAGAAATTTTCTTTTTATTTTCTAATTAATACAGAGTGGAGGAGGGGAGGTGATTGTTTCAGAATCACACACCTTCCCATTATTTTTACAATAAAGAACATCGTATTCCCGTCCCTCTCTTTTGAATTGCTGAGAAGAAATCGTGTGTATTAATACATTTTTTACTTAAATATTTCTTGTCATCTGTACTGCCGTCATTTCTAGGTTGCGATAAATCTAATCTGTCTCTGAAAGGGCGTTGGCTCAGTTAACACAGATTAATCCCAGTCCACCACGTGAATGTGTTGTTATCACTAGATTTTTTCTACCGATCTGTGATAGACGGAAAGCCAGACATCTGCGGATAAAGGAAACAATATCGACTCATCGCTCAAGGCAAGATACAGGGTATAATCTATAACAAATCGCTCGGCTTACTAAGAATCGTCTACGATAATGAAGTTATATAATAAAGTACATTGGAAGCAAGGAAGCTCATACCAACTCAATTAAGGACTTTTGAAGAAATATAGAGGGTGCCAAAAAACGTATTCACACTTCAAGCAAAGAAAAAGCTGTGTGTTCTTAACAGAACAAAGCTGTTCTCACAAGCAGAATAATCATAATCTTCCTTTACAGGTTCTTCAAAGGTTCGACAGTTACAACAGATGTTCAAAATCCCCACAATCAACGTCGATAAACATTTGAGAATGTTGTGCAACTTATGTTGCTCTGTTCGGGCAACGTTTGTGGTAGTGCCCTTAGTGATTGCAGCACATGCCATTTCAATTTTGTTTTGGCAAAGTGCTGCCAACGTAGCTGTTTCTCTACAGTATACAACATTCTTAAGAGTCCCCCATAAGTAGAAGTCCAACGGAGTTAGATCTGTAGAACGCGGTGAAAAAAATTGATCGTACTTCTTCGTCCTATCCAGTGCTCTGGAAGCGGAAGACGTATCAAATCCATAGGCGAGAATGCAGGGCTATGTTCTGTGCGAGGTCTCACTGATCTGCCCTCAAGAACAATGCGTGCGGTACCACCAGTCTCACATTTATCACGAATAAAATGCGTGCAGTTGTTACTCGCGTTGGCGGTTTTGTTCCGTAGCCCTTCACAATTGCTTTCCACCGTTCAAACCATAATCTTGGTTACATTTTGATGAAGCAACGCTGGCGAAAGTAATACGAGTCACATTTGTTTAATTAAAAATAACATTAAAATAACATTAAAAATACTATGTTGGGAGAAGGTTTGTAAACATAGAGCTCTGATTTTGAGAAAATCAAGTATTCTCCAATTTCATATACGAACAAGACATTCTATTGATGACCAGCTCTATAAAGCACAGTATTTTTTGCATTCAATTCTTTGGTTTAAAAGAAGAGATGCTATTATTTCGTTTGTTTTTCCATTGTGTTGCCAGAAGCATTGTTAAAAAAAGCACGATTATTCCTGGTGCTGCGATACGATCGCGATACAGGAGTGAATACCCTTTTGTGTTCGTTTTGAAAACCTGCAAATAAAGATATCACGTAACGTAAACTCCACAACAGTTAAAAGAAAAACAAATATATAAAATCTTGATTCCTGCTTATGTACAAGTAAACATTCTACCTGAAATGGATTTTGGTCATCGAGTTCTTAGAATTCATCAATATGTTTTTGCTTATTTATATAGTACAGAAGAATAAAAAGTGAAATAAAACAATTTTAATTCAATTGATTTTTTTTGGCTTTAGAAAACTAAAACAAAAAGGTGAAGAACAGAAAGAAAAACTGACCAGGGCACGCGATGCCATACTAGTTGGTAGTAAATGTGATCAAAAGACCGATTACCAAGAAGAAAAAATGACTAAGAAGACTTCACTTCTTCACAAGCAAGTAGAGGACGCCAGAGAATGAAGAGGAAGGCGCAGGATACAGTTCACTTGAAGGCAATCAATTGTGGACCTCCCCAAAGGCAGAACATAAGATGACAAAGATTTTGTTGTTTCCGCTCTATGTTTATTTCAAAAGGCATCACAATAACTTCTTTTATCATGAAACAACGCTCGCCACCGAAAGGCAATATTTTTGTATCCTAGCCGTTTGAAAGGAGAGCGGGGGAGCAGGGAGCAGCTGGCGCGCCGGGCGATGAGGTCTTCTATAGCGACCCTCCCCTCCGCTCGGTCACAATTCCTCGGCTCATATTTGAAAGCGGCCGGAATTTCCCGGATTCCTTCAGGCGGCTCAAGTCGAAACTCGGGCGGCTTCCGCGCGCGCCTCGCAGCCTCCGCTTCCCGAATGCCTTCCCGGGCCGCGGCTGCCCGTCGCACGAAACAGGGCGAGGGGGCGCGCGCACGCGAGCTGCCGGCCCCACGCACACACGCGCACGCCAAAGCGCGGAGCACCCTCATTACAAAACAAGCGACTTTCCCCGGCGCGCAGGCAGGACGCCCGCCCGTTCGCACGTGGCTGTGTGTCTCCGTCCGGTCAGCCGACGCGACCGCCACCGCCCGAGTGGCTTCATCATGATTGATTGATTGTTAGGGATTCCGGGCGCGCCAACTAAGGTCATTAGTCCTGTAAGTGTAGTGCATGCTTTTCCTCGGAAGGTGGCGGTAAGCATTCCTTGCTCGATGGCGAGATCCGGCGCCGACCCACCGTCGGCTTGCGGAGTTTTCCCCAACCTGGTATCTCACATCAGCCGGGCACCGCCCCATCCGGGATAAGCCCTAAGCTCCCGACCGGTGTTCCGGCGTATGTTTCAGTGTAGTGGAGTGTGTGTATGTAACGGGTTGAGGATAGGACAAGGAAGAGGAAGGAAAGATCGCACGCGGTCCGTGGCCTGTAGTTAGGGTACTGCTCCGGCATTCGGCTGGTGTTGATCGGAGAAACCACGAAAAACTACCAATCAGAGTAGCGGCCGTTCAATCGCTCCTCCAGACAGCGACTGAACTCGACCTAGCTATCTGGCTAGTGTCGAAAATCCTTCTAGCATCGGGACTCGAACCCAGGACTTCCCGGTCAGAGGTGCAGTGATATCAGTTGCAGCCCTGAGCCACCTTTCCCGGTCCGAGGGCGACATGCGGCGTGAAGGTTGCTTCACCTGTGCATCGACCCGCGAGTGCATGCTTAAGACATCAATAAGGCACGACCTTGGCTTGCGTGCGCCGGCGATCGATAGCCGTGCGCGGAGGTGCGTATGGCCGGGGTGCGCGGCATTCCGTAAGCGGCCTCGGGGCACCCCGCCCGCACCCGCAGCGCGCGACGCGCCGACATTGGAAGTGCATTAGCTGCGCGCGCAGCGAGCCAAGTGACGCCCTCCTGAGCCAGGTGGCTGCGCGCGGGCGCTGCGCCCTCAGGTGCGGAAACAAGGCGGCCACGCTGCTGGCGCGCCTGCCATTCGGAGGATCATGGCTGACATCTACACGATTGATTTTACGGAATATAAATTAACTGATTACTTGGCTTATTAATATGGATGTGTGATTATTGAATTGAGAGAGTACTTCTCTGTAAAACATTCATTGTTCCTGAATTATTATTTGTTTGCTGAGGGAAATGGAGAGAGAAAAAAGGGGACTGAGGGATGGCAAATTCAGAAAGAAGGATCCAGAAACGGAGGGTGCGAGGGAGGGAGAAGAGGAGAAAAGCAGAGAAAGAGACGGAAACGAAGGAAAACGATTGTGATAGGAGAACAGTGTATTCTTCAATCGTAAAACACAACTTACATTAATTCCACCGCTTTAATACGTTTTCATAGTCCTTCATAACATACAATCACATGTGTGAATAGAGTGAATCATTTTCGTGAGTTGATTCAATGCATTGAGACTAAAATTTAATTTACTCCAGAATTGTTTTTTTTCTTTCAAAATATTTACAACTATTTATAGGGAACTTCAGTTACCCAATTATTGAAATCAGTTAGTTGGTTATCATAAGTGTTAAATAGCAGTTCGATAACTGCCAAGGGGAAACAACGCATTTTAAAAGTGTACAGGAAAGTTACAAAAAATGCGCTACAACTAAGCGAGTGTTTTTTTAACATGACTCACGAATTGTTTTTATTCTGGACGACAATTGTTGACTTGCAGCGAAAAACGAAACTTAAGTAATTTATACAATTCTTGATTATACGAATTCTGGAAAAAAGTGACAAGGTACGGTACTCGTATGTATTGAATCAATAGAAGAAATATTACTCTTACGCAAAAAAAAACAACAACTTCCGTCAACATATTTACTATACCGCTGATAGTCATGGACACATTTCAATGCACGTTTCTTTATAGAAAAATATACAAAAGGTCAAAAAGAGACAATATCTTATTGATATTTAAATACAGATCCTTTACCTCAAACAAAGCAAACGGAAATGGATTGTGTCGTAATTTCGATCTTGAATAAAAATAATTACTCTTATAACGATAAATTCCGTTATCTGAATGTATTTCTGTCTTAATAGTAATACTTAATGAACACTCGGGAGATCCGTTTGATTCTTGGATATTAACAGTATATCACAGTTTGAATGTGACAAGAGTTATGTCGCCAATCAGCTGCTTCATCTTATCGAATTGCAACTGTTCGTTCTAATCAACAGTCCGTCGCAACCGGCAGTTTTACGACAAGGTTTTTTCTCAATAAAACGCCCATTAAAAATAATTTAAGAAAAGAAAATAAAAATTCCAGGAGGCGTTGAAAAGGAGGGTTATTTCGTATCAAGGATGGGAATATCTCTTAATGAGAAGGTCTCTCTGAAGTCTCATTTGGCATGGCTCGGTAGAAGACAGGAAAAGTAATATTCGTAATTAATGAACACTCGGGGAATAGCGAGTGAAATTAGTGTATACAGAAATGAATAATATGAAGTTTTACGAACACAAACGTGAATAGCTGAACTATATCTTATTCCAACCCATTACTGTTAGATGAATATCATGCCGTTTGAAATTTCGTTCATCATTGCTTAAACAGAACAAAATTAAAGCACACTGTCTATGCTTAAGATGTGTATACATTCGAATAGCTCGATCCATATCGTTTTTCCTCGAATTACTCGATTATTGTGGTTCTTCATTGTATAGTGTAAAAAGTTATATGAAAAAACTAAGCTGCTGAAAAAGATTCATAAAATTGCTATTACAACGGCCACAAATTCCACTTGTGCTTTTTTCCCCCTTTCATTTCATAGAACTCAAGTTAAAGAATTGCTTTCATTTTTATTTATGATTTAGTTTTTCATATTTACCAATTTATTTATATAATAATTAAGATGAAATCTGGACTCGCAATCATCATAAAATTAGTAACCAATCATTTTCCTACGAATAGAAAGTTGACCATCACATCTTTCAGGGTGACTCTTTTATAATTTTTTGTTATTGCCAAAGGTTTTAAATGTAGTAACTCAAATGATATGCACTTATGACCTTTTCTCTATTTAACCTAAGTAATAATCTTAAAGTCGCAGCTGCCGGACCTTTTGCTCCAAGAGATCGCTTATTAACCATTACTCCTCCTTCCTCTGTATCTCCGCAACATTATTCATCTTCATCATCCGCCCGGTGGGAGGACGACAGTAGCCCCAGCGCCTTCCGATCATGTTCTCTAAGCCACTCTTGGAGGCATCCCCCTTAAGGCGCAAACACAGAATGCTCATTTAACGTGACACACCATCCCACAATGATGAGTGTGTTGGACGTTGGCCCAGTGTCAACAGGGATGTGTAACTTGTTCCATGTTAACTTCGACCTTTAAAAAACGGTCTTTCACTTAAACCACCTTCGTTGCTCTTCCTATATTCTTCTACATCATATAAAAAGGCCGGTAAAGTTACGGAATCGGAAACAGGTTACAAAATATGTAAACACTATGAGCATCTGACTGACATGAACACACGATTACGTACAATACTAGGCACAATAGCTTTAGGTGACTGAAGGTCATTTTCGAGGTCCCTCCACTACTCAATTTTGTGTCGCCCGTGTATCTCCGTCCTGCCCACTAATAGTAATCGTCCAGCTTCCCACTATGTGTATCGGAAGGGGAATATGCTGTTGTCATAGATTAAAGATTGTAGAAAGTGGAAGGGCCCCTTCTAAATAGTTTCCACTATAGTACAGTATGAGTTGTGGAGATGCATTCTCATGGTAGTGTGTAAGTATTTACAATATTCAAATGCATGGATTATTCACAGGGCAGAATATTTGAAATAACAAGTAAAAAGGGCGTAAAAAGGGCTGAACTTCTCAATGATTATTTTTCTTATTAATAACAGATTATTTCATTTTTAAAATCCACTTCTTAAGCTTCAGAAGATACCGACTAAGACTATGCAGGGACTAAGGAAGGACAACACGTAAGCATATTACAAGGTCATTAGCTACGGGATCGCGCATTTCCTGCGTCCCGCATTCCTCCATTTCTCAATAAGCATTCTCCTCCCCATCATCGTATCGCCATCGCCATCGTATAAGCACTAGCGAACCCGAGCGGAAATGTTACATTCCACCCTCTTCCCTGTCTTTCCTTTTCCGTATTAAGAGAAGAAGTTGACAAAACTGCTTATTTGTTAAAAAAATAAAAATGCAAATTAAAACTTCTAATGTACTTATAGAATTTGAAATAAAAATTTGGAATAAAGGATTACTCAGCATTATAGTCATGTTCATGAAACAATTCATAACACTTCCTTAAAAACAGCATTTGAAGTAATTCTACAATTTTGCATTTGAAGTAATTATACAGTCACAAAAATATTACAAAAGCTATTTACTCTCGAGAGAGCTACTTAAAGTTGTCCATGCGAAAATTCAGGATCCACAAGCGTAACCCTCCTCTTCGAATATTATTTAACTTTATTATCGAACTGAGAGATACACCCATGCAATTTAATCACCTAGAACATCAAGTAATTAGTTTCATTTCATGTACAGTTGCAGATTCTATAGGTTACGGCTTCCGCAGATGCTCTATGCTATATCGCAAACTTTTCAAAGACACTAGAATGTCAATAAATGAACGCAAATGTCCGATAAATGAACGATTGCACTATACACATAAAAAGCAATCTTCATCGGTATCAAGCAACTATTAATACTTCTTGTTTCTGCGAGAGCATTTAAGTTGCACAATCTTTAATTAATGATTATGCAAATAAACCTCATCAGTTAAAGCACATCACGGTGTACATACAAAGCATACATGCGAATAACTCATATAAGTACTAGAAGAAGTTGAGTACTCGTTTAAGTTGGAGGAATCTGAGCCTTCTAAGCGTGACGTCACAATCAAAGATCGCCTCCAGAGCCGAGTAAAATAGTTGGTATTGGGTCATATCGATAAGCGCCGGACCAACCAAAATGTAATAGAATGTCCAAAAATATCCTCTAGATTACGGTGTAAGAAATCATTAATTGAGACCTTCGACCTCAATACGTGAAGCTTTAATGTCCTAAAACGCTTCGTTTAGGAGTTTTTTTTTAACTATATACATTTTGACAATGCTGTCAAACGTTGCGGGTTGCATTTGAAATGAATATATAGATGCTCTTTTTTTTCTCAATATATCCTTCCCAACTTTAAAGTCAAAATGCAATTTGTCACGTCTCCGTGAAATTCTCTTTCCTTAGAGGTTTTATTTATAAAGATTGGTTACCTGTGTAACTAATCTTTACAAATAAGAAGCACAAAAGATATGTATACTACTGAAATAATTTAG
The DNA here is from genome assembly GCA_038098605.1 of Gryllus longicercus. Lineage (NCBI taxonomy): Eukaryota > Metazoa > Arthropoda > Insecta > Orthoptera > Gryllidae > Gryllus > Gryllus longicercus. The sequence goes on along the minus strand of JAZDUA010000003.1, from coordinate 9,794,749 downwards.
GAGATTATAGCAACACTCATGTGTCTCAATGACCTTAATACTGGAATATCCCTCAAATCTCAATAAATTAAAAACTAAATATGAACTACTTTGAAAATATCAACTTATCAGATCTCGAAGTATAAATTAACGGTAGTAAAGCGAGCTCCCACCTCATCATTACTCCATATCTTCCTCCTCTCGTGTATTCCGAAGTAGTCATCTTAAAATCTAGGCCACTATCTTGGAAATATCGTATCTCTCACTTCGCTTACCATAGATATATTAGAATAGACATAACTAAGCATTTTCGACACTATGACGTATGCATTCAGCAGCAAGTTCTTCTCATCGGGGCCATTGCGTCGCTATCGTGTGATCTCTCTGGTTCGACACACGTGTTGAGATTCACTGGAGATTACTTTATTGTGAGTGTTGTGGTGAGTAATGACTGAAAAAAGTGAAATGAGATGAAGTGCAAACGGGAGAACTCGGATGAACCCAGCTGCGAACACAAGTTCCATTTCCACTGAGTGACAAATTTCAACAGTGCTTGACCTCGTGAGCTATGGTAGAGAGCTAGCCCGTAGGCTGCAACGCTTTGGCCCTATTCGCACGAAGCTAGTGATACCTGCCATTACACCAGCATTGTTAAAACATGCAATCACCGGCTAGTTCAACTAAATCGCTAATTCATACTGGTGAGGTAGAGGTATTGAGATGTCTGATTTTATTAGCTGATAGTTGGAAAGAGGAGGTCATGTGATCGACTGGCGTTAGTCTATTAGCACACTCCTCACCCTTTGTGAACCCGTAAAACCATGCTAATCTTCCGAGTATTGAACAAGGAACAATGGAATTAGGTAGGTCATTTTAGAGGTCACTCCACCACTCATTCTTCCTATACCGCCGACTGCCCTTTTCGACACACTGCAAGATGCGGTTGTTGGGGCGAAGTATAGACTCTAGAAAGGGAAAGGGTCCCGTCCTAAATCAATAATCACTACTACATCTCTAGCTGTGGTCTCATAACAATTGTCATCTACCCTCTAGTAGCCCTTGCGGGTACTATCAGCTAATACCAACGAATGCAAAATGAGCATCGTATGCATAAGCCTTACAAAACTACATTCACCCTCAGACGAGACTTACAAGCCTGGCCTGCTAAAACGTCCACCTCTATTAAGCGGTCATCATTATTAACGGCCATTTTTAAGCGCCCCCCTCAGTCCCTGCAGTAAGCGGCCAAGCGCTTTTAGATCATTAACCTGCACCAGATGAACCTGTTAGATTACATTGCACAAAAGTAAGAACTCTAAAATAGTTACAATAGAAAAGTATTACATATGCAGTATACGTAAAACAAAAACAAAAGCAACTTAAAAATACTGTTTCATGTCGTTATTATTCTCCGAACTGGCGAAATGAGGTTTAGAAACTCTAAACCTTCCTTGAACCTTCTTCGTGAACACAGAATTAAACATGTTTCTGCAATTGAAACGTATAATTACTTAGATCTGAACACGTATGTTGTAATTAAATATTTGTAGGGTATTCTGCTATCCATATTTACTTAAGAACGCAAAGAATCACTTGTATTTATAATCATTGATTTTTTTGTAAAGGGACACGTGGGCAGACGAGTATTGAACATTGCGTTCATTTACGTACCTCGCTAACCTTTGTATTTAAAAACGATGTTCAGATTTAAAACACCCACTGTCTTCGATTCGTCAACTGCACCAACTAACAACTACAACTGATCTCCTGATGCAAGGATAGCCTTGTATTTTATTGTAACTAGCGTACCCGTGCGAGAACTCCCGCGTGTCAAACCCCACCTCTTTCCCATCTTCCCATTTCCAAATTAAGGGGGAAAGTTTGTACTTTCTTCATAGCATTTGAAGTAATTAAACAATAATCCTTGACCGTTTTCTTTTCGCCTTCCTTGAGAGTCCCAAAAATATTAGAAAAGCTTTTTACTCTGGAGAAAGCCACTTAAAGTTGTCCATGCAAAAATACAGGATCGAACAAGTACAACCCTACTCTTTCTAATGTTTGAAATTGAAATTGTAATGCAATGAAATATCGAGAAGCGCCGATCCAGCAGAAATGCAATAGAATGTCCAAATAAATATCTTCCTTAAGATTACGGTGCGAGGAACGTTTTTGTATGTCATTGGGTCTCAAAAATCTAAGTTTTGAGGCCCTAAAACGCTTCGTTTTAGAGTTATATAACTAAATAGAAATTAACACTGCTGCCCGAGTGTTGCAGGTTGCATTTGACATCAATAATCATATGCGTTTTTCCAACAAATCTTTCATATTTTTGAAGTTAAAATGCAATTCGTCAAGTTTCTGCGCAAGTCTCTTTACTCAGGGACCTCATTGGTAAAGATTGTATGCTTGTGAAAGCCGCAAAACTCATCTCTACTACTGAAATATAATATGAGAAGATTGCTATTTAGTTGATCTTGAAAACTATTTCGAGTTTTAACTATAAAATTAGTTAATAAGAGCATGTGATAAAAAATCTAGAGCTACGTTTCATTAACACAATCTTACACCACCTTTCATTTTATACAAAATTTCGAAATGTGGTTGAATACAGAGAAACTAGATACTAGATAGAATACAGAGAAACGCGAATAAGTTTACCTATAGAAGTAACGCAACAAAAAAGTCATGGAAACCTCTAGAAACGAGAAGAACAAAGGCGAGGCTTTGCGCTCTTTATAAGTCGTACGTAGGTCAACCAGCTTGGAAGGAAATTTAGATTAGCCTAGAAAAACCAAATTATTTCGGCCGAAGCGATCACACCCACAAAATTTGAGCAAGGAAACAAAATTCAGATCTTGGAAAGTTTTCCTTTTGTAACAGAACAATTAGAGATTGGAGCAGTTTACCTGCAGCAGTTTTCAAAGCTTTTCCTCTCAGTGTCCGAAGTTTTAGAAACAAGGTAGAACAAGATGACAGTAACAGATATTAAATGAGTAAGTGCTGTGTAGTGCGGTGAAGTGCTGTAAAGTGCTGGTCAGTGTAATTCAAAGCAAAAAAGTGTAGTGTAGTGTAGTGAAGCGAAGTGAAGTGCGGTGAACGTGATCAATGCACTTTTCAATGCTGCTTTTCGTCTTGTACTGTATTGTACTGTACTCCTATTAATTATTATTATTATTATTATTATTATTATTATTATTATTATTATTATTATTATTATTATTATATTACTATTATTATTATTATCATTATTAGTATTATTATTAATGTAAGTGTTGTAATTTTTGCAATTATTGTCACTTAACTGCCACCGGGTCATACCCAATTGCAGTTCTAATAAATAAATGTAAATAAAATGAATAGAAAGTTTTTTAATAAACGAAAACCTCTGTTTTAAATATATAGAAATATTGCGTAGTGGTCTGAAAAAAAACGAGCTTCTCAACGGGCGATAGTTGAAGCTTGAAGTAAACAACCAACGACCTCTAAAACAATATAGACTGTAATAAAAATGTGAGAGAAAACATAAAAGCTACTTCAGGCTTGGCTATGCTAGCCTGCAGTTGGTGGTTAAAGAGGTACGCAATATTTCTATAGAGTAACCGGTCACTAATTTCCTAATGAATGTGGATGTTGATGTGCTTGGGAGTGCAGAGGAACATAGTGTCTGAAGTCTGAAGTAACCAGCCAGCACCCTTTAAAAGAACACAGACTGTTATAAAATTGTAAAATAAAAGGAATGGTGATCGAAAAATACTTCAGGCTAGGTAATTTTCCAAGTTGGTCACTCATTTCCTGGATTCCCTGACTATTCTGGTTTTTTCAGAGAATTTTTTATGTTTTCCTGATAAGTTTTTTATTTTACACTATTTAAAGAAAATATAAAACCTGATACTATTTGCCCAGATCTCTCATTTTACCGTGAGAAAGTAGAAATTAACAATATTTTCTCAACGAAAAAACATTGAGCAAAAATAATGTTGTACTTATTAAAAATCAATTGCGTGTATACCGAGGAATATCTAGTTGTATACGCCTCTGAAAAATTCCCCTGGCTTCTAGGAATTCTTCTACAAACTCTCTGATATTCCTCTGACTTTTCCAGAGCAATGACATTCCCTGTTTTTCTCGGTTTTCTATGTTTTTCAGAAAATGGCCTACCCTGCTTTGGCGCAATTCATCTCAAGATTAGCCGGTCAGAACTTCGTCGAACGAAGAGTTAGGGTGTGAAGAGGAGCACTGCGAGTCTGAAACCTGAAGAAGAAGCCGCTTACCTCGGCGAGCTGGTCCTGCAGGGCGCGCAGCTGCGCGTCGCGCTGCTCCAGCTGCGCCGCCAGCGCCAGGCTGCGCTCGGCCTCGTCGCGCGCGTGCCGCAGCAGGCTCCAGCGCTCGCGCTCGCGCTCCTCGCGCTCCGACGTCAGCTGCTGCAACGAGGCCTCGCTCTCCCTCATCCGCTGGGACAGCACAAAGCGGGCGGGTAGACGCGGCCCGCGCGCCCCGCCCCCCGCCCCCCGCCCCCCGCCTCACCGTGCCTCGCCTCGCCGCTTACCTGCTCGTAGTTGCGGATGAAGTCGCGCAGCTCCTTCTCCTTGTCCTCCAGCGTGCCGTACAGCTGCTTCATCTGGTTCAGCAGGTCGAACTTCTCGGCCTTGAGGCGCTTGCGGTCCGCCTTCAGCGCTGAAATCCGCATAAAGCGACCGCTGTTTCAACGGGCAGCAACCCTGGAGACCAGAGCTGCTGGTTACGTTAGCAGCGGGATGGGTCTTTACATCCTGTAAATGTCGTTTAGTTGGCAATCAACGCGTGCATTGCTTGTGCCAGACGTTTAGTGAGTGACCTGAGTCCCCTAGCTCCATAAAACCGTAAACGACGCATGTCTCGTGGTCTACCGACTTCCAGTTGGCGCGGATCGGTGTTGGTCCGGTCTGCAATAATTGTAATGAAAACGTAGTCCAGGTGAAACACGACGAACTACGTAGTTCGGAAATCATACCAGCGTTATTTACTAGTCTACACGCGAGTGAGGAATCGGAATATTTTAGTGACCTGAGTCCCCTCGCGTCTCACTCCTCGTCTCGCGATGTGACCTCCCTAAACGTCAGGTACCCGTAATAGCGTTAATTCGCTCTAAAACAATTCCAGAGATTCAATTTTGCCCAGATGTCTACAAGAAATCAAATGCTCACTTGAACAACAATGTTCACGAAAGAACTGGCCACCTTCACTTTAGTTACATTCTGTGTGTTACACAAGGAGCTCATACAGCGGTGAGCGTAAATTTGGCAGCTGGGTGCCGCCTCGGCCAGCACAAATGTCAAGCTCGGCCTCTAAGAAAGCAGACACAATTTGGTGAAGATCCTCATCGTGCGCTTGATGCGCGTGCGAAGTTGAAATTATATCCAACGATGGTGTAAAATGCAACAGTTATCGTGGACGCGGATTCGGGACATTTCATCCCGATACTATAAGCATTTGACAAAGCCCTCGTTGTCAAAGTCCCAGTTACAATTTAATTTCCACAAGGTTGTAAACAAATTTATAAACGTTTCAAAGAAACATGGAAATGACTATGTGATTGTATGATTGTTTGTAATTGTATGATATCAACAATACTGTTTGGGTAAGAAAGTGGCTGATTTCATAAATTGTTAATAAAACTTCACAGAAAATACGCCGTTTTTATTTTTTCAAAGATATCCTTTTCCCTCAAGGTTTTCTTCTACCTTAGCTGCGAGAGCTATTGTGAGTTTTTAGTACATCCTATGTAACATTTCACGAAGAAAAAGTAAAAAAGAAATGAGACAGTTTAGCATTTGATCCGCTTTTGCTTTTCTCCAGAATTTGCCAGGCCAGGTCAGGGATATGAAGAAAATTCTGCCGGCGGAAGCCATTAAACCCCCTCCCGCTATGTAAATAATTCGATAAGAACGAAGCGCAAGGTCGTTAGAGTGAGTTGCTTAGCCAACGCTGAAAAATCACCTCCTGTGGCAAAGGAAAAAATGTTGGAGATGTCAAGTAAACATTCTAAATCAAAACTTTAACTCTCACTCAGTTTAACTAACACTCATAATGAACAGCATAAAGAAATGGTATGAAAAGTTTTTTTAATATACCACAACAAGGTTCCATCAAAAATGTATAATATTTATTTTCCGGCGGAAATGCACTATTTTGTAAATTTCAAGTAAGTATAGTGGTTAATATTTTGTTTTGGGCCATTGAATTTAATTTCATCAAAATAACGGGCACATTTTCATGTGTTTTTTCTTTCTTTTAGTATAAATAGTTCCGTGGTCATATATCTCATAGGACAGAGGAGACAAAAAAGTCCATCCATTACTCTCACTTTGCTGTCTGTCCAACGGTGGACGCGGGAAACAAGGATACAAGGCTTGCTATAGATGTCCAAGTATAATAAATGGTCCATGTTGCCGAGAACAAGCTTCATGAAACATCAATTTCCAAACTTCCCTTTGTAAGTAACTTCCAGAGTAACAAAACTATTTTGTTGTCATCAGCGATGATATTGACTTTGTGTGAGAAACAAAAACAGGTTGACAACGTGAAGATCGCACGAGGTAACAGGGAAGCAAGAGCTGGTGCCTTGTCTCTGGAGGTTTCTAAATCAGATTCAGGTGGAATCTCAACAGGAGAGTGGTCTCCTTGCTCAGCGATGTAAGTTGATGAGTTTGTAATTTATCAGCTTCAGCCTGGGAAGCCAGGATTATAAGATAGAAAGTTAAGAATTTAAAATGTCAGCAAAGTAAAACGTGCGTTCTAACAGGTAGTCCTCGACGGACGCCGTAATGCACATCGTGACTGCACATCGAGAGCTCAATTCTAATCAACAAGGCAATATTCAATTAATGTGCCTCTTGAATCTTAAATAATTATTTTTACCTGCCGTCTGCCATCTAAGATAATAAGGTTTATTAAATGAGGACCTTGAATTTTCTTCTTCCCGCAACTTTCAACATTTATCTATTCTAAAATGAAATTACATAATATCACATTTAATAGTATATATTTTCTAATATTCTTAAGCATTATGAGGAACAAAGAGAGTAAAAAAGCAGACGTTTTTAGAAAAGAAAAGTCGGGAAAATGCTGCTACTGTGGCCCTTTTTATTTTAGGAAAACGCAATGCGATCGTAAACATGATACAAGTCTTAAACTAGAGGAAGGTCACAGAATTCATTGACCTCTGACCTCATAAGAAAGATTCGGCCAAATTGACTGGGAATCGAGCGTATGAGGGTGAGAGACTACCTCATCTTCTAGTGAACCCTGTGTGAACAAAATGAAACCCTTCGCAACTCGCTGGAAACCTGTCTACTGAAGGGTTTTATACTGACTCAGAGCAGTAAGATAAGCCGCCAAACAGTGCTTGCCAAATCAACTGATGACACTGCTTTAGCCTCGGATTTAGAGGACCTAGGGTTGGAATAACGACGGTGACAGAACTTTCGACACCAGCTAGATAGCTGAATCGAGTTCGGCCACTGTCTGGAGGAGAAACCTGGCGGGCGGCTGCTCTATTGGGTAATTTTCCGTATAGTTTCTCCGATCAGTACCAAGCGAATTCTGGAGCAAGGCCCTAACAAACGCGCCATGGACCACACGCAATATTTCCTTCCTTTTCCTTGTTCTATGCTCACTCCTTACTCGCACACAAACTTCCATGCACTACACTACCACACATGACGAGAGCTTAGAGCTTGTCCCAACTGGGGTGGTATCTGTATGGGGACCCCCCCCCCGCAAACTGACGCGTAAGTCGGCGCCGGATCGCACCAACACGCGGAGGGAAATACACCGCGGCCCGTAATGCTAGAGAATGAACAAACGTTTTTATGTTTGTTTGTACTTTTACGTTCTTACATAAGTGTGCAAATACAGATTTTCAAATGAATGTTACGCACAACCTATTTTTATTAAACTTTACTAACGCCTTACTCACATATACATATAAATTAATCACTTTTAATGTTAGATTTGCATGAAACGTTAGATTCGCATACAAAACGATTAATAGAGAAATTGCAGAAGTATAAGTGAACACAAATTAGACTGAGTTTGTGAAGTTTTAATCTCTTCAAAAATTAGGGGAGAAAAATATGGAAGTGTTAAGGAAATCCGGGGAAGAATCAAATGTAGTTGTAAAAGATGTTGCGACAGAACTTTCGGAACTAATTGGGAATGATCTGCATTTAGCATTTGTGCTAATGGAAATTTGCGATGTGCATTTTTGTGCATATTAGCAAAAAAGCGTAAAATGTAGCTGTACTAAAATTTAACTATTAGCATCATCAAAATCTGCAAGGTCTTGTTACGCGTGATATCATTTTGACACTGCAATAAGATCAGTTCATATCCCGTTTGGAGGTAACATCCAAGGCTATTGTGGGTTGGGAACTTTTGAACGTAAATATAACTTCTATGATTCATTGATAAGCCCAATGCCAGATACAGAAAGAACATAAGCTGGACATGAAAGAAACGAAGTGTGAATAAAATTTTCAACACATGAAACTATTTTTAAAACAGTTTAAATCGTCGGCGACGCCACATTTCTCTAGTAACTAATATGGGTCATCAGCGAATGAAATAAAAGCGAAGCAACTTGTTTCGGAAACAGCAGAAGTCCATTTTCGGCAATAATGAGTTATTTGAACGACGTGAATCTTAAAAGTAAGTGCGTCATTTTACATTCAATTAACACGAGTCAACTATTTTTGTCAAATGACCGTTTAAAGTTCATGTTTGGGCAAACCACATGTTCATCAGGTGCTCTGCTTTTTTGAAATAATTGGGTACCAGAATAATAATAATAATAATAATAATAATAATAATAATAATAATAATAATAATAATAATCTGTAGAAAATACGTTAAGAAAGTTAATGAACAAATTTTCAATGAGAGCTCATTTCTAAAATTAAATTGGAGAGTAATAACAAGTATGTTTTTTCATATAATTTAACTACTTTTTATAAGACTTACAGAAACGAAATCGTAATACTATTACTGAACTGTGCTCTCTTATAGCTTCATGAAAGTTTGTGTCGTTAGCAGGATATAGGGATTTATTCGTTACTTGCTGAGTATAATCTCATTCGTCGACACCATTTGTATAACGTTTCCAATTCCTTATTTAAAATTAAAAAGGAAAATGAGAACATACACATAGTAATGAAAAAATAAGGTTACACATGGACAGTTTGCAGCATAATGTGCAGCGTAATTTTTTGACGGGAGGGGGAAGTGAAGTGAACATTTAAAATGTCCATCAGAACATTTTACACTGGCTAAAATACTATATGTACGAAAAACTATAAGAAGTGATTTAAAAAAAAAACATGTAGTAGATGTTCATATTGCGTAAAGCGAAAATGAGCGTTTTGAACCAAAATGACAGTGATATGAAAACAGAGTGTGAGCATATTAGACATAACTAACATAAGCAGTGGAATCCTGCAGGAGAAAGATTTTATGAAAATGAAAAAAACAAAAACAAAAAACTATTAGGATGCGAGAAATACCATTTGACGACATTCCTAAGGGCTTTGAAGGGCTTTGAAGAAAGGAAACAATAGTAAATATGAATTAACTTTCGACAAATCTGTAAGTTTAAATTTATTCAAATATTTTTCGAAACTAAAAATTCAAGATTCCTGTTCCACAAGCCTTAATCTCTCTCTGAAATAATATACTAAACGTTTTACAAAAACTGGGTCACTGTAGTTATCCAAGTTAAACACGGTTGAGCTCGGTTAGTTTACGAAGGAATGTTTGCCCAGAATCTCCAAGTGACATCACACATTAGTCGGTTGCCATAGGATGTGCTCTCAGACACTACCCTATTTGGATTCTGTTCAATGTCAATCAAGTAGGGTTTACGACAGTTTCTTCCACGATACCCATCTCACTGCTATACGTTACTGGATCTTAAATTTAGGAGATCTAAAATTTCACTGTTAAAAACGTTGTTCGTAGAAGCGTAGAAAAAAACCACTGATAAATGTTAACACATTATCTCACTATGATAAATATGATATGGTTATGTTAGAGGTTTTCTAATAAGGGTACATGCTATAATTTCGACGGAAGGAAGCGAATGAAAGAAACACCCAATTAAAAACATTAAATTAACGCAAAAATATGCCGATTTCGCTTTAAAACAGTTTTGGAAGACTTATATTTAAACAAAACTGAAATTTTACAGTTTGCATTACACATTTTACTATATTGAGGCTGTTTGTAGTCACGTGTAACGAGTTAACCAGTTTTCATGGCCACTAGTCTATCTCGAATTAGGTTCTCCCCTCCTCATGTCAGCCGATTTCAAATGGGTCTGTTTCCTCGGTTCTAGAATATGAAGTACAAACTACACTTGGAAAGGCACAGAAAAGGGATTGTATTCTAAGTTTTGACAATGGTAAACGTTTATCATCATCGAAGTAGACTGAGCAGTTATATCGTACAAACTACAGCACCAAACTTTCAACCCAACGAGAGAAGCAAACGTCAAGAAGTTCGTTAGAGAAAAAGTTCCCTTCGATAGACACGATTTGACGAGTTTCTTTCGAGGAATTCTCAAGTTCACATTAACTATAAGAAAACTTGCACAGAAACGTCAATGCGAGAAATATTCGTTCTGACATTTTGATTAGATGATAATTATGGCTCCATCAAATAATACACATATGCTAAATGGAAAGATGCATCCCGATATTTCATTTACTATTCTTCAGGTGTTTCCCAAGAGTAAATTATGCTGATTGAAAACTTGATCGATAAAAAGTAATGTTATCTACCGGTCAATTTCAATATTATGGTGAGTAAATCAAAACTTTATCTGTATAACTTTATTTACCTTCTTTTCGATTACCTAAGACTGGAAAAGAAATACATAGAAGAATTGCCCAATTTGATACAGATTGGAAATAACATTATGTAACTTAGCAAAAAGTAACATATTCAAATTTTAATCACATGTTAATATAATGCAATGTTTAAACGAGATACAAATATACATTTTTCGAGACTTTTTTTCTCGGGAAACTAAATGGGGGCTTCAACTTTAACTCCCCACACTAGGCAAAGGGATAGAAATTCCTATTACTGCCATGGAAGCCGCAATAATAATTTTTTTCGCAAATTATCTATGTATTTTGAAGAACATGGGAATGGAGGCATTATGACTTAAATTCAGGACAAAGTCAACGCTTGCAAACAGTGCATTTTCTCGGTTAATTCGGAACGCGTCTGGAGTAGTTGCAACAAAAAGATCGACCTCGTCTCACGAAGCCGTCATTTTCTCAAGGGTAAACTTCGGTATTACTGTTCTGCACCAACTGAAGTCAGTTTCCAGCACCAAAGAGGCCTATACTTTACTTTGAATACATATGCTTTGTACATTGCATACATCCATCGCTCGTTCAGTAGTACATATTACGTTATATATAAATTATTATTATTTATAAATTATATAGTAAGCGAACAACCTGCGTCAGTCCATCGATCCGTCTGTCCGTCCGTCCGACTGACCGTCACTCTCTGAGAGACCTCCCTGGTAACTTATAATCTTGTTGCAGATCCATCCAAAAGATATTTCTCTAAAAAAACTTTATTTTGTTTTTAAGCAACTAAAATGCGTTTTGGGTGACTTATTGTACCTTCAAAAGTGATTAATAGCTCATTCGATTCCTCTCATCAAGACAAATATATTGGTAACACTTGTATCTCCTGGATATTGCGGAAGAAATCCAGAAAGAACATGAACGCGTTCGCTTTCGGGGTCGGAGTCAGTCTACTTGCTGTCCGGGAGACACGGCGTCCTAGGCAAAGATGCTAATATTTCGGCCGCCAAGCTGCGACCTTCCTCAGGGCGAATGGCCGGCAAAATACCGAGCAAGGTCGCAGTATGACGGCCGAAACGTTATCCTGTGTTCCTAGGACGCGGCGTCTCCCGGACAACGAAGGACTCATAGTTGAAGAAAGAACGTGTTTTGACGGTTTCAGTACACTTACGAAAGCATTCATTCATAAAACGCTGTGAACTATTCGACTATCTTTCCGACAGTTACTCATGAATAGTTACGACTTGATCCATCATATTGACGATAATTAAACCTAATTTGGGGATGAATTATCGAAAAAAGTATTGGAGTGGAGGTTAAGCTTTCAAAACCCATTGTGGGGGTTTTAAAGCCACCTACGAAAATAATTACATTCTATTGCTATCGATAAGATGAATACATTGGCTCTATTTTAGCCAGATCTTTCCAGAATATTCTGGAAGAATTCTAAGAAAAATATTTTTGGGGGGCTTTAAGGCACATACAGTGTTGAAACACTGTCGATTAGTAAACTGCATTTCCGACTTAACATGAATCCTTTCAACATGATTCATTGTATTTACTATACCTACTAATGTAATGAAAGACGATTTAAAAAAAGTATTTTTATAGATATTTTTTCATATAACTCTGTGGTTCTGTGGATAGACAAGCTAGGCAACTTTATTGTTTTTCAAGTTTCTCTTAATATGATCTTGAATAGCACAAAATACAATTTTGAACATGAAAGAACCCGCCACCGGAGGCGTCAGGTCAAGCTAGTTTTTGAGCCATATTGAAGGTACTAGCAGCGGGCACGTTTCTGAGATCTCTAACCTCTTCATATTTGACTTCCATAACCTTCGTATTACACAGGCCAGCCCAACGAGCTTGATTCAGGACATCGTGACCCAGGTAATGTCCGAGGCAACGCCGGGGCCACTTCCTCTCCTCACCACTCACGCCGTCCCATTTCGCCTGTGCCGGCGGCCCGCCAGCCCCCCCTCTACGAACCTAGGCTTCTCAGAACTGCGCGTGACCCCGCTGACAACCCCCTGAGCGGTGACCCCTAAGTGTTGACCCTAAAGCCACTGTTTAGGCAGTATCACAACATTTAATATTATCGTTCATGTATTACCGTAAATTAGTAATGGCCGTGTCTATAAAGAGAAGAGTGTAAAAACGAACGTAAGCTTCCAAGAAACTCCAGTTCGTAGCAATGATCTTCGATTAGTGCACTCTACTTTCAACATTGTGGAGTTAAAATGTTGAATTAGCTGGAACGTGGCAGTCAATATCTGAACACCTCGCAGCCAACTGCTGTTTCCGGGGGCAACGGGGGGGGGGGGCGCGTCCCCTCGCCCTCGGGGCGGTCGCGTGGGCGTGAGCACTTCCCCTCGCCAACTTCGCCCCGAGGGCCCATGGCCCAGCCAAAGGGGGGGGGGCTGCTGGCGCGCGCGCACTCACTCACCGGCGAGGGCCTCCCGCGCCTGCCGCAGCTCCAGCTCCAGCGCTGCCACACGCGATGACTCGTCGCCTCCGGACGCCCCCGCCGCCGCTGCCGCCGCAGCCGTCACGGCGCTGCTCACGCCGCCGCCGGCGACCAGCTTGCGCAGCTCGGCCACCTCGCACTGCAGGCGCTCGTTGTCCAGGCGGAGGCGCATGGCGGCGGCCGGGTTGCCGTCCAGCGACCCCACGCCCGACTTGAGCTTGGAGCGCGCGCCCGCGCCCATCACGGGCAGCGGCGTCGGCCCCGACGGCCCCGACGGCCCCGCCCCCGCAGCAGCAGCCGCCGCGCCCGCCAGGTCGCTCGACGTCGACGGCCCGGGCTCTGCGGCAGAGGGCAAGGGCGCCCGTGGAGGCGGCGCGGCGCGACGCGACGCGAACGCACACCTGCAGGGGTGTACACCTCCGCCTCACAGCAAGCGGCGGCTTTTCCGCTCCTACATTCAGGGAACTACAAGGGAACGGCAGGCGCGCCCAGGTAGAGGGACACACACAGAAGATAGAGATGAGGCAGATCAGTTCGGTGAGAGAGGGGGAGAGATGGTAGAGGGGGAAGGAGAGGAGGAAGGAGAAGTGGAGCGACGGAGGGGGGGGGGAGAGAGGGGGAAGGAGAGATGGAGGAAGCGAGAAGAATACTTCAGATAAGCGTTCTTTGATAGAATTGGTAAATCCTCAAGTTTTAAAACATAATACATCAGAGCTTATAGAACTATATTACAGTCTAATGCAATTTATTACCTTCAAATTCTACCGAAATTATCATAATACAGGTATGTATGTGCAGCACAGCTCTAAACCTTCACCCCTCCCCTCATCTCTTCAATGATCATCTCTCTTAGACATCAAATTCTGACTTGGGGGGGGGGCGGCAGTGAAGGTGATTTTCGTGGTATGCCTTGCCCAAAAAAGCCTCAACCCGAAATTAGAAAGCGTTAATATAATTATTAGAGCAATCTCTAGAAAAATTCGAGAATTCAGGAAAGATTCTGCTAGAACAAAACACATATACACCAAATATACTGTTGAAATTGTTTACACATTCAGTTAGCGGCACTTATCACAATGAAATAATGACACTAGTGAGCTAAATGTGAGGTAAATGAATAATGCTGTCAAACAAATTAAATTAGTATTGTATCGCCTCTTTACATAACAAAATAATGTAAACAGCAAAATTTCAGAGGAATCAATTCTATTGAATTATTGCTCATCATTCACAGTCCAATGCATTTCATGCTTCAATAGCCATCAGTAATCCAAAACATAGAGTGGGGTTCAAGTTAAAAAGACGAACTGCCATTTAAAACTACTATATCACAAAATATAAGTGAAACCTTATAGTGTTTTCTATTAATTTCTTCCCTTAGTAAACAGCAAATTATTTCAATTATCTAGCAGTACTGCTGAACATATCTGCACTTTATGTACAGCAAGAAGGATAATTATTTTGAGAGAAATATGGTTGAGCAAAAATTACAGACGAAAGGAAAGTACTCGCAAAAGAACACAATACGGTTCGTAGACCATATTTCTGATTCCATGGAAGACATTTTAATTTCTCAAAATTCACGTTGCGTGTAATCAAACTAGCACATACAACAAAGTTAATACATGTTCAGCCCGTAATTAAAAGTGGAACGAAATAACGTTCATGAAGTTGTGTGAACACAAAACAGAAAGTGAGATTTTACGTTTCTCATGAAATGACAAAAACAAAGAAAATCAATAATGAAAAAGTATGAATACAAAATCTCGATCATCAAGACAATCCCTTTTATTTATTTAACATCAAAAACAGGTAAAAACCGTACTATAGAAGAGAAGTGCAATCTTTGCACGAGTTTTTGAGCACTGGGTTTCGTATCCTAACTTATATATTGTAATAGATTGCAGGTAACAAAGAGCGTTTTGACAAGATTCGATAAGAAAGTATTCGCTCCCTAATTTCTAATAAAATATTTGAATGACATTTCTTTTTCCGATTCATGCGTCTTCGATCACAATCAGTATAAAAAAAACCTAAAGAGTGGAATCCATAATTCTTTTGCGTGTAAGGGGGAAGGCCCCTTCCCCTGGAAGCAGTATTAAAAGTGGGCTGTTTTCGATGAAGGTGCCGCACGAGTGCCATCGTTTCCTTTGGGCGGCGGTCAGCGAGCGGACAGGGTTCGAGGCCCCGGGTTTGGCGGGCGGCGGGCGGCGGGCGGCGGGCGGCGGGCGGCGGGCGGCGAGGTGATTTATTAACGAGGCCCTTCGCCCGCTGCATGGGCCGCGCGCACGCCCGCCCGCCCCCGCCCGCTTAATGCGCGGCCCTTGAAAGGGGCTTTGGGCTGCTTCGCCCGGGGCGCCTCTCGGCCGGAGCGGAGCGGCCCTCCGCTGCCCTGCCCTGCCCTGCCCGGCGCGCGCTAATAAATATGAGAGTGAGGCGCAACCCCCACAGCGCTCCATGTAAAACAATAAATACGCGCCTCGTACGACGGCAGGTTGCGCGCAACGGGGAACCGCCCGCAATTTCAGAGCGGACCCCGCGCCGCTCAATCGATACAGAATTTCGCACATGGATATTGTTGTACGGTGTTTCGAGGAGAGTAAATTTACTCTTGAATGAGCGATTTCCCTAAATTAATTTACGTCTGGATAGTTTTCAAGAGTAAATTATTTGAGATGAAATGATTTTTTATGATATTAAAAATGAACGTACTCTGCCGAGAGAGAGGAGAGAGGAGAGAGAGAGGAGAGAGAAGAGAGAGAAGAGAGAGGAGAGAGGAGAGAGGAGAGAGAGGAGAGAGAGGAGAGAGAAGAGAGAGGAGAGAGAAGAGAGAGGAGAGAGAAGAGAGAGGAGAGAGAAGAGAGAGGAGAGAAGAGAGAGTAGAGAGGAGAGAGAGGAGAGAGCAGAGAGAGGAGAGAGAGGAGAGAGAGAAGAGAGAGGAGAGAGGAGAGAGGAGAGAGAGGAGAGAGAGGAGAGAGAGGAGAGAGTGAGAGAGTGAGTGAGTGAGTGCGTGAGTGAGAGAGAGAGAGAGAGAGAGAGAGAGAGAGAGAGAGAGAGAGAGAGAGAGAGAGAAGAAACGTTCTCGTAAATTCGTTTTTTTAAATTTGACATGCAGAAAATGGGCCAAATGTCGTTTGGCATTAACTAATTCATGGCATTAACTACATGCAGACAGAAGAATTTCCACAATTTTGTAGCTAAAAAAGGTGTTAAAGGACACTAGTGCCATTCGTAAGAATTGTAAATATTTCTCTGAACTTTTCATTGGAAACCTACTTGGATATATACATTTTATTATATAATTTTAAACTTCCCGTTTTTCAAAATTTTGGAAAATCCACTAAAAATATCTACGTACAAAATACAAACCTAAAGATTAAAAAACATGTATAGAACTATATTTATCACATAATTTCTGTAAAGGCTTAGGGCGATTATAAGTGTTAACCTGTGCGAAGGAACGTTTTAGTAACATTTACAGACAACTGATATAAAATAGAAATTATAGATGACTAAAGTAATGAAAACACGAATACTATAAAATTATACAAATTATACACTTTACAAAAAATCTAAAAATGTGTGCTTGGCAATTGGAACACATAAAAACTCTATCTGACCTCAACATAAGCAAAAATGAAAGAAGACAGAAACCAGGAAATGCAATTCTTTCTGTGATACTTCAGCTTAATCTACAAAAAATCTGAAATTACCAATCAATTACATTTTAAAAATTGTACGTAATTTGGGTACGTAAAGATACGTAAAAATATATAAGATACGGAACGATTCGAACATTTAAGACATGAAATTTTTAAAATATACGTAATTTGGGTTAGTCTTTATATTATTTCACTAACGAATGAAATTAACGAAATACTTAACTGCTGAATCAATTCATTACATTTTGGATTATTTGAACAACTGTTGTGCAAGGGTTTTGAGGCAACTGTAATCGACCATCGGATAAAGTCCTAAAATTCTTAATTTTTCAAAACCAGAGTTCGATTTTTTTAATCTAAAATGCTAAAAAAAGAAATGACGGAACAATAATGACTTTTATAAAAGAAGAGCAACGAATACGAAATAAAACGCACATTTCTCACTGAATTAATGAATACTTTCACTGTGACATATATTGTAATATTCTCTAAGAAAATCATTTACTACGGCATTATTTACATCATTCTTCATTATAATGTAAATAATTCCGAAAAATGCGTTTACTCTATTTTGAAACCAAGCAAAGATGTCTATCCTTTGCTTTGTATTGCTCTTCCAGTTTTTGGCAACCTGACAAATCATTGAGAGCACATTTCTTTTAATATATAAAAAGTTAAAATTTTTCAAATATAAGAAATTCGAGACTGAAAGTAGTATATGAACAGTTTAAATGCAGGAAAGTAAGTAAAAACGCTCAATAAAAAATGTTATTGAAAAATTAGTGAGATGTAAAATCTTGAAAATTATGAAAAAGAATCCGAAAAAAAAATAAAACTGACGCAGTTATAACTACAATTCGATGGCCATGCTAATAATTTGTATATACACTGGCAATGCCTTTGATTTTTTTAAATTAAAAGGTTTCATGTCATCATAATACAGTCCATGTTCATTACTCATTGGGTACAATGAAATGACTCCGTTGTGTTGAAAAAATCCTTGCCGAGAAAATAAGATTTAGAAATCATAAGGTTGTATGCATACGCCTTCTTTATGGAGCGCCCAAGAAAGAAATGTAGTAACTTTTAAACAGATGTACCAAAAGAACCAGTTCGAATGGGCCTCACATCCTACCCAGTTCTTTGCCAAGGAGAATAAAAGATTATCGTCCAAGAATATTGACCTTTCCCTCCTGCCCATTGTTACTCGGAAATCCTTCCTTACCATTGCTTTTTCACATTAAATAAAATCTCCAAACACGTATGGTCACTCAAATCCCAACAGCATTCTCGCATGGAGTTTAATTAGCATCTGACACCGCACAGAAATGTGCGGGGGAAGATTTATTGGCATAACCTTTACAAAGGGCATCACTCAGGGAAGAACAAAGGATCTCGTCGAAAGCTTGTGGAGGAGGACAAAAAGCATAAGCCGCGTGCAGCAGCTCATAGAAATAAATGCACCAATTTACTACTCTAGCACGAATGAATGGGACGATGAAATCGTTTCAAGCAGATATTCTCTATCTGGCGCCATCGTTGTACTTACGAGAGAGCAACTACATGTTACGTCACTGCTTCAAAGTTAATGATCCTTCATTCATCGCTGAATCTATGTTTAATCTTTATCAAAACAAATATGTTTTTATATATATTATACAAACCCCTATAGGCCTACAAAGTTTACATGAAAGTTTACAGAAATACCACACAAAGTTCACCGAATATCTCTCATATACTGAAGAACATGGCACATTTTCCCCTTGATGTAGTAATTTTAAAGTTCAAAAATTAATATGCCTTTATACACATTTGTTGACTTTCCATTTATTTACTCAGTTGATAGTGCTGACAAATGATGCTTATAAATGCATTTGTGTTCTACAATTAATGATAATCCAACTGTTTCTGGAAGTCGTCTTTAAAATTAATTAGCGATTCTACAAACAGAACTTTAAAACTAATTTCAAATTAAAGTGTCATTTTTTCTTAATAAATGAGCAAAATTTTCAAAAATCAAACGAAATAATTAATGAAGTATAAAAAATGCGAAATAATTGAACGAAAATTTCACTATAAATAAACTTTACTTTATGAGGATCAATACTGCGTGCCGATGCAGATAAAAATACAGGACAAAGGTGTTACGTTGTATGGCAAACACAAACATAACAGCAAATAAATTACGGATTTTATGTAATTCGTGTTCATATAAAAACTTAAAAGAACATAAAATCAAAAACGTAATTAGAATTGGACTAATTCGAGGTGAAGAGAATAAAAATATTATTAATATAATTGAATTATATACAAACGTAAAAAAATGCAAAATATTATTTAGATATGTCTTTAAAGAATGCACCAAGCGAATCTCTTCCAAATACAATATGTTAAATATCTCATATCTACTCTTGAGGTAAATACGTATCTGCTCTCAGCGACCTTCAATTCCCCCTTGTAATTTTCAGGATATTACACCAATCGAATTACATTGTGAGTATTACTCGCTTCCAAGATTTTCATCTGCTTGCAAAACATATAACTGAGGTATCGTCTGAGATGGTATTGGCAGTATAAATGACAACATTTTTCTGGATTTACAATATGGTATGATATATGAAATGATGATCGCCTTCTCTACGGATGCAACATGATCATGTTCTTGATCACATTCATGATCTGTAGGTCCTACGTCTTCTACATACGTCATGAACTTTTAACCTGTACTTTGACATCAAGTAAACAAAAATAAACAAAATTATTGATTAATCATTTCCATGAAATCAAATAGGACAAAATGTATTACTTAAAACCAGTATTGTCCAAGGGGAAGGTAGATACGTACAGAGGCGAAGCAAATTGTCGCTGTTACCACTCACTTCTTGAAGTTTACGGAGAAGGTGATAGACAACACTTCATTGTCCTCTATATATGTTCAATGTACAGACAAGAAAAATACGCTGCCATTGCGATTTAGACAACTTCCAACACAACACATAATACACGAAACACATCCACAACATATAAAAGATACGTCTAAAGAATAGCATTAACAGAAAACGAAGTTATTTCAAGAGACACGAAATCCCGAGAACAAAACGAGTCACTGCAAGTTTGCGCACTCTCCCCTCACTTACGATGCCTCTCGGCGCCCCCTCGCGAACCCACTGGCACTGAGGCACTCACCGTCCGCGGAGGGGCCGCGCGCTCCCGCGATGGGCGGCGAGGGCGGGCGGATGCTGGGCTCGGCGGCGGGGTCCGCCTCCGCGCCTCCGCCGCCCCCGCCGCCGCCGCCCTCCGGCGCGTCCGCTGTCGCCGTGGTGGCCGCCGCCGCCGCCGCCGCCGGCTGCTCGGAGGCCGAGGCAGACGGCTCGCCCCCGGGGGCCACCGCGGCGCCGCCCTCTTTGGCGTCGGAGGCCGCGGACTCCGCCCCCGCACCGTCCTCGCGCGCCGCCGCCGCCGCGGCCGCCGCCGCCGCCGCCAGCTCCGCGGCCAGCGCGCGGTTCTCCTCTACCATCTTGCGGAACTTGGCCTGCGCGTCGCCCAGCAGGCGCCGCATCAGCGCCATGGGGGCGTCGGGGGCGTGGTGCGGGCGCCCGCCATGCTGACGGTGGCCGGCGCTTCCGTCACCGACACCGTCGCCCTCGGCCGAAAGCGCGCGCGCGCGACGGTGCCGCTCGCCTGCTGCGTCCCCTGGAACAGCCGTTCGCGTCCGGACACACCTGTTGCCCGCGTCGCGCTCCGCCGCCGCCGCTATCCCCGCCGCCCCCGCGCCCGCCTCCGGCACGTGCGCGGGTGACTCAACCCGGGCAGCGAGAAATCAATACGGGGCAGCTACCCGGGCAACCCCGGCAGCATCCCGCGCCGTTCCGCGCCAGCCAGCGCCGCCGCGAGCCACGACGCGGCCGCCGCGCCACACGTGCCTGGGGCAGCGGCGGCGGAAGCGGAGGCGGGCGCGGGATGCAGTCGATCGATGGGGGCGGCGGAGGCGCGTACGAAGGCGGCGGCGCGTCGATAGCCGCGCGCGCCGCCCGCCCCCGGCCCCTCGACATTTCCGGGGGCGGCGACGGGGACGGCGGTCGATGGCAGGCGGCCGACCCCACGTGCACTGACGCAAGGCGGCAGGAAGCGGCCAATCGCTGGCGGCGCGCCCGCCGCCGCCGCTCCCGCCGCCGCCGCCACCGCCGCCGCCGCCTCGGGCGCCTGGGCGAGGGGCTGCCGCGGGGGCGAGGGCGCCCTTGGGCCGCTGCGCGGCGGGCGGGCGGGCGCCGCTGCGCGGGGACTCACTGGCTGGGCCCGGGGCCGCCGCGTCGCCGGTCGCTGGGGCCGCGCCTCGGCTGGAGCTGCCACCGCCGCTGGGCGCCGCTGCCGCCGGCCCGAGCGCAGCAAAGCGATAGCAGGCTGAGGCGAGACGTCGCGACGCGGGACGCGAGCCGGAGACGCGTGTGCGAGTGGCGACGGCGCTGACGCTACTGGCGCCGCCCGGCGCGCGCGCATGCGCCCGCCCCGCGCCCCCGGCGGCCCTATCGACCGCGGCGCCGCCCCCGCGCCCGCCTTCGCCCTCTGCCCGCCGCCTGCCTTCGCCCTCGCGCTCGCCGGCCGCCTCGCGCTTGCTCCGCTCCGCTCCGCTCGCGCGGCTAAAAATATTAGCTGGAGGTGGAGGCGGAGGCGGAGGCGCACGTGCGAGTGTCGATAGACGCCGGCCGGGGGCCTGGCTTCGACGCTCGGTCCTTATTGATTGCGTGGCTGGCGCCCCAGCCGGCGCGGCGCGGCGCGCAGAGGGCCGCGCAGAGGGGCGGGCAGAGGCGCGGGCGCCCGCGTCTCGAGAGTTAGTCCTCCGCGCTCCGCCCTGACGCCCCCGGGGACCTTTCGGGGCGCGCGGGCTTGAGGGTGTTTGCACTTGCAAATTTATGTACTCGCTCTCGCACAAGAGAGCCTTCTACCACTTGAACACAATGGCACCTGTTGCTGTATTTTTTGGCAGTTTGCCTAGCTTCGATTGTTGTGTTCTGCATCTTAATGTGAAAACAATGTGTACGTGAAATCTATCAGTGGTTATCTGAGAGAAAAATAATGATTTAGGTCATTTCTCAATAGTATATGACACAAATATATTTTTTGGTAAGTTAAAAATAGTAAATGCAAAAGCAGTACTATGTACACGATTATTTTTGTCACATGTAATATAATTTTAAAGTAAGGGCTCTCATTAATTCTTAAAAAAAACACACACACAAAAAACATTTTCAGTACCTTATGTAAATTTAATTAATATCTTTTTCTTTTATTCATTCACACCGAATTCATTTAACTTTCCTCTTCATAACTTGTATTCTTGAATGTCCATCTTCATATCCCCAACAATCTCCTTTGAACTATTCTAAGCTGATATATGCCACTCATCTTGTTACTACTACTTTACAAGTTTCTAACCGTTTAATTGAAGTTTTTATTTTTTAAAGGAAATTATATTTGTTACATTAGTGACAAAAATTTTGCATTTCATTTCTTTGCCTTAAAATGTAATTTTACAAATTAGTTGTTATTTGGAGAAATATATTTACTTCTTGAATAAAATATTACATCATCCTCTTCATTTTACATTTTGTATGCACTACAGAGCAAAACCATTCTTTATTTCTGATGAGATATGTTTTTCCCTTTATAATCACACTATTAAGTCAGTACTTTAAAAACAAACAATATGACACAATTTTCCATTTACTCAAATCCCTGCCTCTTTCTGCTTCCTTGCTCTCGAAAAGCAATTGTATTTTTGCTATTGGTTCTTTGAGAATATTTTTCTATTAGGTACAATGTAAGCTTTAATAACATTATTTTCTTTTCTTGAAATATATATTAAATTTTGGACATGATATAAATGAATATAACTAAATGTAATTATAAATTTTTAAAAATACAGTAATATTTTAAAAGTATTAATATTGAAAAATGGAGCAGAAACAATCAAATCAGGCTAATCAATTATTTTACTCATAACAAAATGGACCACTACACCAAAAATTATTGTTATTGAGAAGAATAGAAAAAATAAAATTAATTAGAGAACAATGCTAATGAAAATAGGTATACATAGAATAATTTTTCTAATAGAACAATAGATTATTTGAATGTTTAATTATTCAAGTAATGAAATTATTTGAATTTTGTTAAAATTGGATGACAAAAAGAGTTATTGAAATTTGTCAATTGAAAGTAAAAAATTAAGGTACTGAGCTCAAGAAATGCAGATTGCACTTCTCCCTATAGTAATACTTCACACGAAGTTTTTATATTTTTTTAAATGTCAAATAAATAATTGAGAAATTCCTGTGAAGAGACACATCGTCCAAAACGTCACTTTTGGTTGGGGGGGGGGGGGGATCTGCACATACAAGATGATGCCCATGGCATTGTATAGTGCTCAAGACTGAGCATTTTCCTGAACTGAACTTCTAAAGTTTCCAAAAGAAAACACCAGTAATAAATGCATGCAACTTGGCAAAGAAAAGCATGTATGTCCATATCCATATTGTGCCTTGTTTTGGGTGATTCTGTTTTGATAACTGATATATTTAATAGATGATTCCTATTACAAATATGAGCAATTAGGTAAAATGGCATTGAATTGTCCTAGATGAGAAGTAAAAGGATTTTTACCGCAATATTTGTGGGTAATTTAATTTTCTTCAAACACTTGTTAATGTTCTTGAACATTAATTTGTTTTCAATGACATGTAATGATGTTTAAACTAATACATTTTTCAAACATGGGTTTCCAAACAGTTTTTTGCTTGTCCTGTAATTACAATTTTGAACTTAAGTGCTTTCCCATAGGAGCTTTTCAATTAATTAAAATATAATGATTGATAGTTCCTTCAGTTATTAACAAATGTATAAAGTACTATTTGTTCACATTAATTGATTTCCTTCAATTATACAATGCTGTTTTTTGACTCTGCAAATAATATAGTTATAACACTTTCTAAGGGAAGATAGTACTTGCTATTGCATTTTTAAACTAATGGTACTTTTATTTTATCCATCATGAATACAGACTGCATACAGACTTGATGCTCATTTGGATTTATAATTTGGAATTCTTTCTCAAATTGTAGGGGAAGTCTTCAAAATTAATCGTAATAAATACTTATAAAAAATAACTGATACCATCTAATTAATAGAGATTTTTTTCATTGTGTCCCTCAAAATTTGACACTGAGAATGCTCTTGATATTTACTGGGCCCATTTAAGATTTCCTCACGGGCAAATATATCACAAAACCATCACTGTTTAAATTTAAAGTGTGGCATATAAATATTAAAAAGACATTTCTCTAAAAATTGTCTTTGCAGGATAATCTCAATTCAGAGCGGTTTTAATGCTTGAATTAAGATTAAATCAGCCTTGAACTGGAGAACATTAATAAATGTAAGCCTGTAGAATGAAAAAGGAAATTTAATCTAAACAAATAACATATTCACATCAATTTAATATTAAATCACATAAAAATATTATATTTCATTCTAGATAATAGTGACAACATTAACATTAGAACTTCCTTATAATACATTCATTTACCCCATAATAAATTTTTTCATATTTTTCTCACAACTCTTCTTCCTTAAACACAAAGAGCAGATAGATATGAAAGAGAAGACAGGAAAAGAAATGGATCATGCAGGACCACGTGGAAGATTAGAAATATTGTTTTTAGGTCTCTTTGTTAACCAGGAATAAATCTCAGGCATTTCATCCTGTAGTATATGATGTCAATGTTAACACTTCCTTCTCAACATATCCAATCCTTGCAGATCTCTTTTAACAAGATTCCTTTCTCCTTTACTGTTCTGAGTACCTCTGCATGTTTGTATTTCATTAAGTTATTTAATCATCTTCTGTTTTCATTTCTGACTTAGCAACTTAGCTTACCAACTTCCTCTCTCTTGATGGTTAATTTCAACATTTCTTGGAATCCACATTTTGAACTAGAACCCATTACTCTTAAGAATGTTAGTCACATATCTATTGAATGTAAAGTTGGAAACTCATTTTTTTATTTATTAAAGAAAAAATTGAAAATTAAAAGCTGCAAAGACCTGCCCCATTCCTCAAATTGTTGGACAACCCCAATGCTCTCAAGCAT
The DNA here is from genome assembly GCA_038098605.1 of Gryllus longicercus. Taxonomy (NCBI): domain Eukaryota; kingdom Metazoa; phylum Arthropoda; class Insecta; order Orthoptera; family Gryllidae; genus Gryllus; species Gryllus longicercus. The sequence continues at coordinate 9,769,632 of JAZDUA010000003.1, read as the reverse complement.
TACACACTAGCATTAATTCATACCATGAAATCACTGTTAATATATTTAATACTTAAATTGACTCACCACAGTGGTGTAATGTTCGGGCCTACAAAGCCTGCAATGCAGGCAGGCCCAAATGAAAGAAGTCCTAATTTTAGAAGATTTTTAATTATTTAAGTCACTAACACTACTTATGTTTGCTATACACTTTTATAAAGGGTGTGTGGATACACGTTTTGCAAGCGGGCCCACATTTATTTCATTACGCTACTGCTCACCACTATCTGATGATCATATCTGTAAAGGTTTTACATTTAAAGAATTATTTTTGACTGAACTATTAAGTGAGAGATTAGTCCTGTAACTATTTTGTGAACAGTAAGCACTTTGGGTGAAATTTTGGATTGGTCTTTTCAATACTCTTCTATTACCATTTTTATTTATCTAAGTGAACGATTTTGTGTGTGAGCTCTTTTTATGAGAGTTTGATAGACTCTCTAATTTTATGAGAGTTTGATAGATTTGACAAGTAAAATTTAAAAATTTGTGCATTTCTCTTTTATCAATTTTGTAATAATAACTATTATTTAAGGAAAATTGAAGAAGACCTACACTTACTAGCATAGAATGAAGTTAATTCGAGGTGTACACTTCTTTCCTACAGATAACTTACAATGAACATTAGCCATGTTCATTCATGTCTGCAGATTGTTGTACCTAAGGACAGTGACTGGTGATGTACCTCGGACTTCCCTAGGTACATAAGTGTAGTATTTAATTGAATTAACTTGGTTTCAGAATGTAATCTGGCCATGCCACAAAACCAAGGAAACAACAAAAGACCTCAACCATCAGCAAAAACAATAGTGCAGTTTTGACTCTTGAAGATCATATGTTAGTTCATTGTTCAGGAATAGTTCAATCATAGAAAAGGATAAATTAATTGTGCAATATTTTTAAAATATGCACATATAATGATTCATTCAAAGTTGGTGAATGTTCTGCCAAATAATATGAAGTTAAGCTCCCTGACCCCATCTTCTTTCAGTTGTTCTCAAAGGCAGCAAACATTTATTGTTTTTGTGTTTCCTTTACAAGTTATAATCTAGGTTGTAGTACTTTCTGTTCAAAAAATGCTGTTGTTATATCCTATGAAGTTGACATAGAGTCCAGAACATAAGCTCCAGAGCTAATCTGTATTTGGTTGTAATTAAAAATTTATTTTTTTCTTTTACATTATTTACTATAATCTAGGTTAAAGATCTTTTTGTTCAATAAATGTTATTGTGATATTCTCTCCATGAAAGAAGAACACACATTTATTCAGTTGTAGATTTTTTCATTTTCTCTACATTGTCCTCAAGTACACCAGTATGATGTACCTAGGGGCACAATGTTCACAAACAAATTATCTGAAACATAACCTTATAGAATGTTCTAAACAATTATTACTATTATACATAAATATGCTGAGATGAGTAGAATTTTAGAAAGAGGAACATCAACAAAAGAAGAGGAAAAAAAAATTAAAACATGAAAAGTGTCACTAGGTTTGGCTGTTTCCCCTACATGTTACAAACAATTAAAATCATTCTTACTTTGTTTCCTAATATGACATATTGAACCACAGAATTTCATTTTCTGATTCTCATGAAATTAATTAGTTGTTGATGCTAGAGTGTGTGTCCCATAAATGAAAAAAATGCACAAGAGTTGCAATTTCTTAGAAAGTAAACAGACAAAAATTTTCAATACTTGGACATAGATTAAGGAAATTGTATGTCTTGCTCAATATGTAAGATGAATAAATGAGTTATCAGATTTAATATTGTGCTAATGATAATGTTAGATGCATGCAGAGACGAGAGCATTTTGCATTGATAAATTAATTTTAATGACAGCATTGGTGTCATGTTGCAAACTTAAAAACAACAATAAATATTGCAATCTCCTCTTAAGAAAAAGAGGAGTTTTATTTATTCATCTTTCTTTTTTGTATTAGGAAAGTTTGCTAAAAAACTAATAACAGATGTCTATTTAGTCAACAGCTCTGCACATCGGTTTGGATCAACAAAACACTACTAAACAGTAGTATCTATAATGTTATGTATTAAGTATTTGAAGTGAATGGGTAATTTGCTGTTGCTTTCCTCATCCAGGAAGAGGGTTCCAAGGCATCCACCAGGCCTGTGAATAACACCTTTCACATTACAAATGATACTACTCTAAGCACTACTAACACTTGAGCGCCAGGGCCGGATTTATGCATGTGCTGACAGTGCTGCAGCACAGGGCACTCCACCAATTAAAAATTAAAATTTTTTTATTTTGGTCTATTTTTCTGCAAAAACTTTTTAATTTCATTGTTATGTAGTAATTTGTGTTTTTTTAAATTTAGATCTCATGATGCATTTTTAGTCTCAAGAATATCTACTTATTTAGTATGTATTCAAAGTTATTTATGATTTATTCAGTATTAAACGCACATAATCTAACCGAATATCGTGTTTCAAACATGATCACCGGTTTCGACTTGCTCTTTTGGCTAAGCCGATCTGATTTTATACTATGAATAACGTAACTTTTAATTTGAATAGATATATTTGAATTTGAAAGTTTATAAATGCAATAAATTTATTGAAACTTTACTTTTACTGAGATCGTATTTTATCTGACTTCATTTACTAATATGTGCCGATTATTTTTAGTCCGAAGTAATATATAATCGAATATGACTGTGTTTCAAGACTTCACCATAAATAAACGATTGATAACTGTGAAATACATGTCTCCTATTTCATAAACAAATACCCTTTGTTCCTTTAAAAATTATTTCATAGTCGACAGTCGTATTTGATTGTCGATCGCATATGGAAGTGAATTAACTATATTTTAATAAAGGTGAATAGTTACATAGTGTGTGCAAAATAGTTGTAACTAGTGTGCAATTTAAGGAAAAGGTATGTATTATACATAATATGTATAATTTGTATAGAAAAATGCATGAAAAACACATTGAATTTTACAATATTTTTATCAAAATTAGGCAACCTTAGTTCAGATGAAATAATCAAGCACGCAACAAACCTTAGTAAAATTTATGTAGACGATGTCAATGAAAATCTTGGAATTGAGTTGATCCAATTCAAAGAATTCATTAACCAATTCATACAAGATGAGGAATCTAAAAGCGCCTTAAGTCGGGAACATTTTATGTATAACTTAATAATTGAGAAGGGAATACAAGACGCGTTTCCGAATGTAGAAATTATTTTAAGAATTTATCTTGTGTTAATGATAACAAATTGTACAACGGAAAGATCATTTTCAAAATTAAAACTTCTAAAAAATAGATTGAGAACTAGTATGACAGAAGAACGACTTAATTATCTTTCTATTTTGAACATCAATTTTGATATTCTAAAAGAATTATCTTTCGACGATGTAATTGAAGAGTTTGCTTACAGAAAAGCAAGAAAAGTTCCTGTAGTTTAGTTATTATAATTAAGTTGTAATGTGTTGTAAATATTCGGTTTATAAATAAAATATTGTACGCAAAAATTATTTGCAAAAAATTTTTTTTAAATTAAACATATTTGACACATAGATTTTATTTTGTCAGCCACCAACTGCATATAATATATATGGGGGGGGGGGGGGGGGGGGGCTCCACCAAAAATTAGCACATGAGCACCCACCAAGTTAAATCCGGCCCTGCTGAGCACTACTACTAAGCACCACCCCTACACTTAGCACCTTCACTACTGGTCCCAACAACTGCAATATTGAAGTTGGGTAGTAACTTTCTCTTTCAACACAAAATAATTATTTAAAAAGTGCACAGTTTTCACACAGGTCAGTGGTCATGTCAATGTATAACATGTTTATCAGTTTGTCATTTATTAGAATTATTTGTTACTGGTTTTTAAAATTTGTTTTTAGGAAAACAAACAAGTTATTGATAGCTATTTTTCAATCAATGTAATTCTGTATTTAGTTATGTAATTGAATTTTCAAAATGAACAACACAATGAGAAACTTACACAAATAGGATTTGGATAAAATTACTTCAGGGAAATACAATCAGTGAAACACTTAAACAAGAAACTAAACTTTCTTAATTAGATACTAAACTAACTATCTTATCTGCAAAATTATTATGATATATTACATTATATCAAAAGAGTTATTTGTCTAGTCTCGAAAATGTATTTCAACTGTAAAAATATTTAGCATTCAAATGATATAATAGTGGCAGTATTTTTTTAAAATTCTAATATGATGATTTTGTAATTTTAATAACTATTTCAGAGAAATTATTTTGCTCTCCAGTAGTTTATCTTTTTAATAAGGTTTCTATGGCTTCTTCAAACTTATTTATGGTTTTTAGTTTTCCTTTCATTCTTTTCCCATTAACTCTTGATTTGCAGACAATTTTCATGGATAATAACAATTGTTTATATATTGATATCAGTTTCAAATGTGATAAATGCAACAGTGTGTATTTGTGTGTATATATGTGTGTCTATATATATGTGTGTGTGTGTGTGTGTGTGTGTGTGTGTGTGTGCCTATGCATGCATGAGTGAGGGAGACTATGTATGTGTGCAAGTGTGTTCTGGCATGTGCACATTTGTGAGGCCTAATGTCTAGTCTGAAATCCACAGTAATTTGTACTAAAATCTGTACTAAATTGTTCTAAAATCTATCTCTCCAAAATAACGTTTAACATTCACTTTTGAAATGAAATAAGATCCAAAATATGAAAGAAATTGTATGTTTTCACTATCACAGTCGTGTGAATGCTCATTGCTGTCTGGGTCAACCAGATTTCAACCCTAAAGAAGACAAACATTGGCAAACCAGTCGGTGATTTGGTGTCAGACAGCTATGAGCAACCACAGAAACCCCAAGATGCCTCCATCATTTGTTTCTTTGTTCAAATTCAAGTGAGTTGAGCAATGTGATCTTTAACTTTTTGGTGTGTCAATATTAATTCCTAACATTCAACTAAATAGAGTAAGGAGAACAGGAAAATATATTAAGGAGTAGAATATCTTAAGGAGAATAGGAAGATAATGTAAGGATTTAAGAGAGACAACAAGGTTGGCAAAAAATCACAGTATGGAGTAATAATATGATGTTATATGGAACCCAGAGACAATAATGAGCTTAACTGGGAGATACAGAAAATAATATTTTCTTTCTATAAATGCAATTTTGAAGATTATTACAATTATTTATATATTACTATAGCTTTTAGGTCTTCGGTACTCAAGTAGGGAGTTGGTGTTAATTTTGATCTTGCCTCCTTTTATGTTCTCTCTTCTACTCTTTCCACAAGTTCTTTAACTCCTCTTCTCCACTACTTCTTTATACTTTCACAGGGATTTTCTTTTCTTTCCTTAGAAACCTTCTTTTCTGGTTTTCTTTTCTCTTCTGCCTTTTAATCTTATTTTTAATATCATGTTTCTTAATATATCCTTTGTGGTAACAAGATTTTTGTTTATCTTATTTCTTTGCAAATCTTATTTTGGAAATTAATTCCTACACTAACTTTTTTTTTTTTTTTTTTGTATTCAAAATGGGAAAACTTTTTTGGAATAAATCTAGACAGTAGTTCAAAAGAGGCATCCACAATACTGAACAGAATGGTGTTATGCAATATATCAAAATCTAGGGACCTGGGAAGTCCTAACTTCTGCAATAAAAACGAATGAATAATATTTCAAATTACAATATATTATTACAACATAATTAATTTATTAGGCTCAACGAGCTAGAAAGTGCTACATAGAGTGGCTGAAGCGCCTCCATCTTTGAAGCCATGTTTTTGTAGTCAAAGCAGCGCTCTCTGGGAAACAAAGTATTCTAGCATTACGTTTGGCGCTGGTTACGCATGGGTGCTGCCCGCAATATAAATCCTCTTATTGTGAGTTCTCACGATCAAAAACCAATCATTTAAAAACAGAATGACAATATGTTACGAGAACGAATTAAGAAACTTTAAATACATGTTGCTTCCTGCAACGATTAATGTCATAAAAAGGGAAGCTATTGAAATGTTATTGTAGTTTGCATAAAGACTGATAGTGAATGTTATTGCAATACTGTTATTTAAATGTCGTTAAACGATAAACAATAAAGAAATAAGTTGTGATACGAACAACACGTCGATTCAGTATCATAGTTGAATACACCGCCACTCGTATATTTTGACTTCAAAAAACATGGCGGCCACTAGTTCGGCGAGCCTCCACGAAGATCACCGAGACTTTATGGACAGCCATTCTATGTAATATATTCCAGCTCGTTGATTAACGTTACATTTTTAGGGAAATTACAATTTTATTCTTTGAATTTGATGTTTGAAAATCATTATAAGTCAATTTTTTTTTGAAGTTGCAATCACGAAGAACTGATTTTAACATACCAGAAACGATGGAGTTATATAACAAAATAAGAATGATATACATTAAAGCCCATTTCGCTATTTTTTACTGCTTTCTTCAGTTACTGAAATGATCCATTGTAAATTCAATTCTTTCTAAAAGCTTCATTGAGTAAAGTATTGTAGACAACTTCCTAATTTTGTAAAATGCTCCAGGCTTTTGCCAACAAATTCCCGGGATAGTTTCTTCAAACAGTATTCAATAGGGCATTCTTGGCACCCTGGAGCCACCTCACGGGAGATTTTCTCTTTATTGAGAATCATTTTGAGAAATGAAGACCAACATTTGTTTTAAACTTTTGAATTTATGGTTCTTGAGTTGCAAGTTTTTAAATTGCTCATTGAATGTATTTTTAGTGTATTTTCCTTGAAATTATTTACACTCAGAGTAGTCCAAACTTATTGACTTTCATGCAGCACTTTCAATAATTCAAAAACATGGATTCTGCAAGTTAAAATGAATAACTTCATATTCAAACAATTATATAATTGGACTCATCAATTGTTTGAAACTGGCTTAAAGGTCAGAAATTTGAATATGTTTTGTTTTCTAATAATTTTACCAGATTTACAATTTTGTTTCATTTGATCACATATTAAACATTGTGTAACTTATAATTTATACCCATAATATTAGTATGTTTATAAGGTCATCTTTAAAGAAGTTTTAAAACATTGGTTGTCCATTAAAGAAAGTCAAAATTTTTTACATATGTATTACAATTTTGCAATTTCTGTTTAAAGTTTAGTATTATTTAGCTAAGCTTTTCAATTAACTTCAAAGTCTTTGTGTTAGGACAGAAAAGAATGGGAATATCCCTGACCTCAAGCGCTTAAAATTAATTTAAACACCTCAATGTTATTGCATAACATTTGACAGTTCATTGCATGAACTATCAAATCTCCTTGTAGATGTTAAATTATTACTGCATTTAATTCTATGTTCTTCAAATTTTAGTAAACTTTCAAGCCATTATTGTGAAAGTATAGTAATTGTCATTTAGTATCACCATCTCTTATTAGTGTGTGTCATACAAGATATCTGAATTGCTTTAACTTTCTGCAATTAAAAACCATGTACTGCTACAAGAGTGACCACTCTTTTCACCTGTCATCATTCAGTCCTATAAGGTAATGTACTATTCAGTAATGTAGTAAATAATGTAATTATATGTCAAGATATTGTAATTAATGTAATTATTATCATTAATCATTCACCTAATGTATTCAGGTTATTGTAAGTTAATTAAACTCTTACTGTAATATAAGGGAATTACTTAATCTAATTGTAAGCTATTTGCAACTGTATCATAATCTACTAGTTTATTCTTAGTCTTATTTGTTATGTGTTAATGAGGCTTTGTGTAGTTTAAAATGTAATTTACCTTCATGATTATTATGAGCAATTACATTATTATTCATGTAATTCATTGAGTAAATAATTTGCATTATTACTGTAAGTTATGTAATTGAATGTAATTCGTTATAATTTAAATTAATGTAAATGTCTATATTAATTAATTAGGTATATTTTTATCATGTAATTTAGAAAGATAATGTAACCTTATTATATCATTACTGAAAGTTAATGAAATTAAATTACTGTAATTTTAATTAATTTTTAGACTGACTTTGGTTGATGCTTTATGTAAGTTTATAAGCAAAAAATTGTATTATTATTATTATTATTATTATTATTATTATTACCAAAAACCATCAAGCTTAGATTCTGTGAAAACTTACATAATTTTGTGCTTGTTTTTTTCTCAAATCATGTGGTTAAGGATATATAAAAATTGTTTATAATCTATCTACACATCTCTCTAAGAACTTATACTATAATATTATATAATGCCCTAGTTTATAATGTTAGGTTTATTGCGTGAGCACGTTTTGAAAGCGAGCGATGTTTTCAAATTTGTATGAATGCAATAAAGCAACATTATAAACGAGTTGTGACATCACGGATACTATTGACATATGTATTATATAATGAAGATAGAATTTGTTTAACATTCATGTTAAAAAGGGGATTTCGATAACGCGGTCTTACCAGAGGATCCTCAAAGCATTGGGTCTATCACAACCATTCCAATTGTTTGCTCTACAAACGGTCACATATTCAGTGCTACCGCGAATAGGCGTGATATTCAAAGAATTTTACATTACAAAAAAAAGATGAGATAAAACAACATTTTCTATGAAAAACTATGGTGTCAACTTTGGAATACGAAATCTCGAGCAATGAAAATGTTGCATGATGTGTTCGAAGATATTCCAAGTTCAGCATATGACGTCTTGAGACCCGCCAAAATGGTTTGAAGAAAATAGAATGCATAAGGGAGCTGATAAGCTCCTGGGGTACGCCACTTGGGAAGATAAGACAGTAGAGTGGAGGCAATGACCAAGCCCCAAGTGTCTCATTCTATTCTCCGACGGATTGTCTAGCTTGCACCGGTTTATACGCAACCTTTTGCGTTGGAACGATTACTTAGTTTTAATCAGTTTTAGATCTTCATAGACTACACGATTAAACGTAACGAGTTTACGTTACTTTGAAGAATATACGACTATGTATCTGCGATGTATCTTACACAGCAAAGATTTAAGTAACAATTTGTATTGATCAAAAACTGAGAAAATTTGGATATTACAGAGAATCAATTTGGCTCACAAAGGCGACCGCGAATTATTGTTCTGACATTCTACATTGACAGGTGATTTGTCAACGTGATTTAGCAATGCAGCTGATCAGCTCCAATGATTATTTTGGAGGGAACCGTCATACGTTGTTGTTAAACAATGAATATTTGTTATTATATTGTATATTATTTTATAGTGTACATATGATGCTATAAAATATTTTAAATAATTACATATATCAAACAAATATTTAAATCAATTTGCCAAATAAAGCATGGTAACAAACGAAAACTCTAGGACTTTTGGCCCCCATGGATCCACCACTGCAGCTGTTACTTTCTGGTTACTCTTCGACTCAGAGATTTTTCTAATTTCTTCTTTTTGCCTACTTAATGTGCTATACGCTTCGGTACTTTACCTAATACTTTTTTAAAGATTCTTTTCGGCCACTTAAAATCACGATTTCACTAGGCAGTCTTTGTAAATTTCCATTTCTTCTTCTTTCATTTGGACGAGAAAGAGGCATTACTCTCTTCAGGTCTCAAATTTTTATTTCACATGGTTAAAACATGTTTCACCAATTACGATTCGGAAATCTTTCGTTTCCATCTTCAGGTAAAAACGGTAGAGTTATATTTCCACAAAATAGTTTTACAATAATAATTTGATTCTACTTCTTTCATACAATTTATGTTCCAATATCAACCACCCAGTACATACGAAGTAGACCTACAAGGAAAGAAGAAAATTAAACGGTAAAATAAATGAAAATTGAGAAACTCGCCTCAAAAATGAGATTGTAAAATAGTTTTAATTTATAAAGGAAGATTGAATAATATATCAATTAAAATGGAGAAAAGACAATCGGTTAAATTCTAACTGTTCTTTTGCTTACCTTGTCTCGAATGTCACATTATGGCTAGAAAAAACTGACTTCTACTAGGTATACATCAACAACAATAAGTGAAAGTTATATCCTCTCTGGTTATTATATAGATAGATAGATATATGCTCTGGTTATATCTAGAGCTCCGATCAGTAGCGAAACGAAATGAGTGACGGCCCGCCCGCAAAACTTTTATCAGACCACTCTTTACAAAAGTGTATAGCAAATACAAATAGTGGTAGTACCTTGAATAACAAAAATATCTCCTGAAAATAGGCCCTCTTTGACCTGAGCCCGCCCGCATTGAGGGCCTTGCGGATCCGAACGTTACACCACTGGCTCCGATGTTTTCGCAATATAAAATGCAGTATAAACTATCAAAATTCCATGCCTCGTACGTCAAAAAAATATGAAGAAAATAACTTAGTAAAATTAGACCAAAAAATGGTGATCGACGGATATAAATCCCGCAGTTTTGGAGTTTGGTAAGCTTTTCCTTGTTTCCAACAGTATATCAGTTCTGTTCCAACAGTACAATACTTCGTACTAAGAGTCCTGAACTGTGAGACATTTACTACAAAAAGTTCCTATAAAGCTTTTTGTAGAATTAACTTTTAAATTTACACCTCTCTAGAGCTCAGAATCAAGAGTTACTTGAAAGTAAGATATGCTAAGAGTACAGGCAGCGGAGATGAATTTTCTGAGATCTGTTAAAGGCTGCACTGGATTCGACAGAATAAGAAATATTGACATATAAAGTGAACTCAATATTGTCCTACTGATCACTCGAATAGAATAAAATAAAATAAAATGAAATGGAAAAACACGAATAACGAATGATCGATGGAAGATTTCCAAAAGAAATAATGAAATATGAAGAGATCCAGGTCGCTCAAGAAGAAGATGGAGAGGTCGGAACAGGCATCGCCTTTATCCCTGAAGATAGAAGACGAAGTTATAGGCTAGGAAAGTTCTTCAAACTTTTATTTTAGTTTTTCACTTTAATAATTATGGTCTTTCGTTTTCAATGCAGAGAAGCAATTTTATTTTTTTCTCCAAATTTTATCAAGTCTGCATTTTTCTACTTTGCGCTAAAACATACATATTTCATATCTTATCAAATCTTACTTTATGCAGCTCTTTACTCGCAAATTTCGAGATTATTGGGGCAGAAAGAATTTCGGATACGAAAATAATTGGATAATCCATAGTTCATTTGATAAAAAGATCGCGAACAAACATTTTGCTAAATTATTATGTGCACTATAAAATACAAAGAACACAAAATAAAATAAAAGGAATAAACTCGTTTATCGCAGTCTCAGAGAGCTAACTTAAACAGAGTGACAATCACAAACTACACACACAATGATTGACGAGGGACTCCAATAATTATGCAATTGAGGAAAGTCCCAACATTCCTGGAATCGCTGACGGCATCGTTTGTTTTCTATAAAAAATATTTGTTGCTTTTTCTTTTGCCAGCCTCGAATAAACGGGACTAGCATAATTCCAAGTCCTCTGTAGTATCAAATATCTTAAGAACTTAAGTTATCATTGCTTTCATAAATATTCTGGAAATCAATAGTTTGCGAACACCAACACCATGATTTCATAGCGTTTCATTGCAGTTCTCAAGACTACGATATCTCCGGCTTGTGATGTCTAATAGTGTTGAGTATTCCACCGTCGCCTCATAATGACTGATAGGGTGATTTGTGATAGTGTTATAAAAAATCTGTTACGTTTTTCGTAACAACGTTCTCTAACCATTTACTGGCCTCGAACGGGGAGTAATCCTCCGTTAAGCTGGTCAGTCATCATTAGTCATAGTCAGCCATTGCCTTTTATCCTTTCGGCCAGGACCCATGAGTGTTTATAGTGACAGGTGTGTGTACCTGAAAAAGGAATGAAGAGATTGCTTATTGCCGACATTTCAAGAATGAAATGCAGAAATTCTTCAGCGAGAAGAAATATGATGTTACTTATGCTCCTTGTCGAAAAAAATGGACTTAAACAGGCTCTATTGCAGCTGATTTGATAAACGGCACTTCAGTATGCCACCCATCAGCATCTCAAGTTTCTTTCTCTCCACACTCTTTTTGAAGTTCAATTTGTTTCCACTGTAAGGGAAGTTTACTGGCTGTTTTCATCAAAAATAGAAGAAAAAACAATCTACTTACTACAGTCACTATCTAGTAAAATACTGCTTCCCGGGGACGAATCCTGAGTCGCAACTGTAGAAAGCTGTTCAGCGCAAATTAACGTGCAAGTATTGTAGACTTCAAAGTTGTACGGCCGAACAGAACTGTAACCTTCAGTTTCAAATCAATACTTTTTTACTATTCCCAAATTAAATAACACAATTACCATCTGAGTTCTTGGGCAGCAATTCTGTGTAAATTCATAACCAACAATCGGTCGAGATCTTTCAAATTGACAAATTGAAGAGGTTTCTTAAATGTTCAAAATACGGCAAATAAATATATTTTTAAAAGGATCAAATTCTATGATTCTCCTTAAACAAATTCTGAGTAGGAAATTTCTAGTGGCTTATTTCCTAGCTTACCCGCAAATAAATTTGGTTAAAAAGGGAGGGGGCGCGATTTCAATCACCGATGCACTTATCTTACAATTCTCTCGGAACATAAAGAATCACCCACTTTCTTAATTAGAATACACGTTTTGAGTGAGCTCCTCTTGTTCTAAAGGAGGACAAACAGAACAATTATGTATAAGCCTTCATATTGTTTTCCCATCCTGGCAATAATTTAGCTTCGTTTGAGTATTTGATCCAATTGATTGATTAGTAATCCCGAGCACGTCAACTGCTAAGGTCATTAGTCTCGTAAGTGCCGTGCATGCTTTCATCGCGGGAGGTGGCGGTGATCTTCCCAGCTGAATGGCGAGATCCAGTGCCGACCTATACGTCGGCTTGCGAGGTTATTCCTAACCAGGTATACCAGCAGAGCAATCCAGTCGGAATAAGCTCTAAGCTCAGTACTTGTCTACCGACAAGTGTTGTAATGTAGTGCATGTGAGTGTAAGTGTGTGTAAGGGGTGAGGGTAGGTCATGGAAGAGAAATGAAAGATCGCGCGCGGTCCGTTTGTTATCGTACAGCTGCGGTATTCGCCTTGCGTTTATCTGAGAAACCACGGAAAACTACCGATCAGAGCAGCTGGCCGCTAGAATTCTCCTTCAAACAGCGCAACGGCTCAATTCGACCTAGCGGTCTAACTAGTGTCGAAAATCCTATCACCGTCGAGACTCGAACTCGGGACCTCCCGGTCAAAGGCACTGAAGTGACATTACTTGATGCCGTGAGCCACCTTTGTCGGTGTAATATTGTTCCAATGCGATATATTATATGTACTGTACATAATAGTGTAGTATAGTATAGTACATGATAGTACACACTATAGTGTGTGTGAGTGTGTGTGTGTGTGTGTGTGGAATGGAGATACGTCACTTTGGAAATAAGTCAAGTTGTCATTTCAGCACATGACGAACATGGTCTCTACGAGTTCTATTGCGCATGGGATAACACAGAGGATAAAGCCTTCGGGAAGAGGAAAGAAACAATGAGTAAGGCGGACGAGATATTTCGTCAACGAAGTTCAGTGAACATGCGCACGGTGACACAGAAACTCCCGGGGCCGGGCGGATATCCGCGTGCTGTCAGGTACCGCACGGCGTCTGTAGCGGGCTATCACGCCCCGTGGACTATCGGGCGCCGTGACCCGCGGCGACCGCGACCCGCGACGGAGGCGCCGCGCGGCGTCGCGCAGCGCCGCGCCGGGCAGCGCCGGGCAGCGCCGCGCTTCTGGCCGCAGTCATGGCACCGCGCTCCGCCCCGCTGTCGACGCCCTGGGCGCTGCTGGCGTTGCTCTGCGCTGCCCGTGCCGCGCATCTCCCAGGTACGTCGCCTCCAGTGTTGACGGGCTGAAATGTTGCTACTCTTCCAATGATATGTCATTTTCTCAATTCTCCGCTAGATTATGAAATAATCCATCAAAGTTCAGTCTACTTATTTTTAAACTACTAAATTTAACATGCAATTTTATAAATTACTTTATTTGTCCAATATATTAAAATTTGTTATACATTAATTCCAACATAAAATAATATTAAATTCTTTAACATTTTAATGATTAATATAAATTAAATGATGCAATGTAATAGAGAGTTAAAGGTTTAAAAAATATTAAACGTAATCCTACTTTTCAAGATTCGATTGTGAATGGAGATGTCAGATTAAGATGGTGTCAATATAGTTTATAAGTGCATTTTTTAAATGCACACACATTTTTATTATATATCCTAATCGTTCCCCCAAATAATTAACCCCTCAAGCAGCCCACTAATTTAAAAAAAATCACCAAATTTAGGAGAAAATCCACCAATTTGACAACACTGGTTGCCTCCCACGCGGGTCGGATCTCGTTTGGCACCGCAATGTTAATTTGTTAAAATGTTAACACGTTCGTAAAGTTACATTATCATTGCCGCATCGCCGTCTTTAATTTTGTTAGAAAGATGCTCGACAAGTCGTCTGTGCAACAAGAAAGGTGACACATGTCAGAAGACATTTTTGAATTATGTGGAGTGTGTAGTGCCTCTTTCGGAATCAGACTGAGTTCATCGTATTCCTAGGGAGTCACGTCTCTTGGGAGAACTGAGTGATTTAATATTTACTGAATGTTCAGAGGGAATGGCATGGTGAGCTAAATGATAAACAGAAATTCACCCAAGAGCTATTTATTCTTACGAGTGCCTAGGTAGAGAGGAGAGGGAGAGAGAGAGAGAGAGAGAGAGAGAGAATGAGAGAGACAGAGAGTGAGAATGAGAGAGAGAATGAGAGTGACAGAGACAGAGAGTGAGAATGAGATTGAGACAGAGAATGAGAGTGAGTGAGTGAGTGAGTGAGAGAGAGAGAGAGAGAGAGATGGAGGAGGAGGAGGAGGAGGAGGAGGAGGAGGAGGAGGAGGAACAAGAGATGAGGGAAGTCGAACAAACATGATTAACGGCTTATCGTCTCCACAGTGCTGCCATTGTTGCCGCTGTTTCTGCTGCTGTTTGTTTCCAAGAGGTGCCAGCTCTCACGAGTATACTTGTGGTTTGTTTCCGAAAGTAGCTCACACGCGTCGTAGACCGATGTCCTGACGGCTGCCAGAGAGCGTGGCCGCTTATATAATTTTGGGGATATTTTGTGGAAGGAAAACAGACTGGAGATCGTTGAAGAAATATATTCAAAGAGTGACGTGAGGGTAACCTGAAGAGATGGTTTTGTAGTTTTAGAATTCCTGGCCGGTGGAGAAGATTGGTGTGTGTTGGCGAATAGCGAATGGAGGAAAAATATGTCTAGAAAACAGTATAAATTTACTAGTAAAAATTTCATAAGGGTACTTCATAAAGCATACATTACACGACCTTGAAATGACGAACACTGCCTTTTACGGTGAAATGAAAGACGCCGCTCGGGATAAAATCGTTCTGCAAAAAGACAAATGTTCCGATGTGTCATTTGTCTTGCGCACAGACGACGTGAGCCTGGAACATTGCAAGAACACGGAGCACGCGGCAGGATGAACGCAATTTAATAATTGAGGAATATGAAATTAGAGGAATTTAAATCGATGAATTAATTAAAATAAAACTAGTGGTGCCACAACAGCACCTACTTTCTCGAATTATTTGTAACGGTTACGTAATATATTTGAACATACATGTGAGCAATTTGTAAAAATTAAAAGGTTACATCAAAATGTTTGTCGTGTTATTCAGTGTATTGATCTCTATTGAAAAAAAAACGTTTTGGGGGAACATCTTGTATTTAAAATTGCCTTTATATCAAGCCAAATTATCCGTAAATGACGTATTGTGAAAAAATTGTTAATAATCTTATTTAAGGATCTAATTTTGAAGAATATATTTCATTAAAATAAAATATCTCGGTTTTCAACATTGTAGTTGTAGGAAGACGTCGAAAAATTTTATATCATTGCAAATTTTAAAACTTTAGAGAATTCACTGCAAATCGGTTAGCGCCGTTTTTAAACAAAACGTACTTTGCTCTATATGAGAAAAAATATACAAAAATGGGACCGTTTTGTAAAAACACTGGAATGTTGCTGGGGATTCATGTAAAGAACTCCTTAAAACCAAAATATATGGTTGTCAAATTCAAGGGGCGGCATTATCAGCCAGATCAGTTGGGGAAAAACGATTTTGGTGAAAATCCACCCTGCGATTGAGTCGCTAGCTTTGTTCACACACAGATGGACAGTAGATTCCTAATGTGGGCACAACTACACAACAATTCATATTCTATCGCGTGCACAAGTCTCCGATGTAGGCACCTGAGCTTTGCGCTTTAATCCTCGGCCCCCGCCACCGCACATGTACGACAACGGGCCAATGTCCGGGTCCAGCCGGAACCCAATTTGCCCTCCCGGCAACCTTCTCATTCAATGCTTGGGTTGGGTCACCCCGCTAGCTCGGAGCTACTAGCTTTCCAGACAAATACCGAAGTCAATATCATCGTGTGATGACGCGCCACTTACTTGCGTCAGGACACCGAGTCCCTCATCTTTGTCCAGATTATTGGGCCAGTGCCATGAAGAATCCGAGAGCCCCATTGGGAGCCACCCGAAGTAAGGTCCGGGCGGGTCGGAGCCCCCATCCCGTCTCCTCATTGCCTACACTGTTAGGCAAACGACGTGAGATACTACACAACATTTTATATACTACGTAAGTTCTGTGTAAGAAAATAAAAGGGAAATAAAAAACAAAATTCATTCAAAAATATTTTAAAGAAATTTCACTGTTTCAAGATGTATGGCTGTGACAAGAATGATTTTATTGTCTATATTTGCCTTTCAAATCATGACGTTGTTTATGTGAGGCCAAAACGAGGTTAATCCAACTTTTAAGCACACGACAGAACTAAGCCCCATACATTTGGTTCACGCGGATAAAGAAATACTCCCCAGAGGCACAAAACACCTTTGAGACAAAAAATGAGTATTATGCGATTGAAAAATCAATCAGGAGCACTGCACATGCAAACTAGCAGTAGCCAGGGGGCACATACAACCCGAAACACCAACATGAGTCAAGGTATGTGTCCTACGCCGCTGTGTAAGAAACATATCGTTAATAACAAATAATAATAATAGTAATAATAATTATTATAATGCCGGCCCCGTTGCAGCCATTGTCTGCGCCGAGGAGGCTGCAGGTTCGCGTCCTGCGCAGGCGTGGTCGTATTTGTGATTGACCCATAACCCCTCATCATCATCGTATCACCTCATAATTCACAATTCAAGGCGTGCCCACCTTGCCTTACAGAGGGGTAGCAGATCCAAATAGTTGCTCACGTTAATCGTTTAGTGTGCTCTGAAATAGCCGATATGTAAGTAATAGTAATAATAATAATAATAATAATAATAATAATAATAATAATAATAATAATAATAATAATAATAATAATAATAATAATAATGTAGTAATTACTATCCGATAGCCGAGATCCCTAAGGCAGTAGTGCAGTGGCGGTCTCGGACCACAACATCGCGGGTTCGAGTTCCGCCTCGAAAATGTTTGTATTGGTGTGTCTCAGTGTTTCTGTTTATCTATTTCATCATTTATCTTCATCATCATCATTATCATCATCATCACAATTTCACCTTATCTCCCAGGGTTAACTACTCTGGGGTGTAAAAATGAAATCAACGACAAAACGCTGATGCCCCTAAAAGAAAGTAACCTGCACCTACCCCGATATTCAAAACTGAGCCCAGGTGGGATGCGCGTATCGCGTGGCCCCTGCTGGCCGATTCGCGGAATGGAAAAAATACTGCATGTATCCCCATTCCGAAGAACGGGTGGTTTCTGTTTGTTAACAAATGCTTAGCAATATTGAAATAATTATACACCCAGTGTACAAGACATTCAAACTCACAGCTCATTGTTCATTGCCTAGCCTTTGGAAATTGGATTCTCTCTTAATAGTCTTAAAATTATGATTCACTCTTTAAGCAATGATGCAATACAAAGCCTGGAATGTCGTATGGATGCAGCTCTTAATCAACATTATATTAACATTTTTTTAGTTCCGATGAAGAATTTGAACAGGCAATGAAATCCGTTTTTGGTTAGTCCCGTGTCGCTAACAGTCAGTGCTTAAGACCTATTTCCTGCGGAAATTCTCTTCGGTCGCACGATGCATCGGTTCTGAACGATCGAAGAAGTGAAGGAAGCAATGCTACTTTAGACACAGTCACAGCCGAAGTGAACATCTAGGAATTCGGGAAATTTCAGTCGGTCAGAACTCTCTGAGCCTTGATTGCTCCTGCATTATGTTAGATTTACCAATTGTCTGTGCCAATGTTTCTTACAATTTTACCATACCATTCGTGTAAGAAGTTGTAGTGTTAACTGTTCAAAAAAATATATTTGTAAGCAGAGTCCGAAAAGGTATTGAATACCGAAAAAATACCGGTCTTTTTCCATGCCTCTATCAAATACCTTACTTTTTTATTCCTGTAAAATACCTTTATACTCGTAGGACGTCTATACCGGGATGGACGTCTATAAAGGTTATACCGGTATCATACAGGTATTTTCAATGGAAAATAATATCCGTCACACTATCCACAAAGAGAAAATAAAATCCTTTCGTTAAAAAATTTTCGAAATGCGTATTACTAAAATTTAAAAAAGCATTCACGCACGTCCACACTTGCGTTCACGCAAACGCACATCTCTCTCCCTCTCTCTCCCTCTCTCTCTGTCTCTGTCTGTCTGTCTCTGTCTCTCTGTCTTTCTACCTCTGTCACACACACATACACACACACACGCATACACACACTCGGCAGGAAATATGCTGGGACCAACGATCAAACATCCGTCGCTCACATTTCAATGCTTCAAACAGCGAAAAGAAACTGATATCCTGGAATGAGTAGAGTGCTTTCTCCTGACTAGTCCTCTGAACTGCAACCACTGCTACTGCTACTACTGGTACTCCTACTCTTACTCCCATTGCTATTATTACAGCTGCAGCTATTTCTACAGCTACTGCTATTGCTACAATTACCACCAATACAACCCCTACTACAACCACCACAACAACAATAACAAGCACCACCACCACAACAACCACCACTACCATTACAACCATCACCACCAGTGTTTTATTTGATCAGATAATTAAATGAATTTGAATTTATTTATTTTATATTAACACATTTAACGACACATTTATTATTATTCGCTGCGTTTTTATTATTGTACACTCAGGAGTTTGTTGAATTGAAAATAAAATGTGAAAAGGTAAAATAATTTACTTGTACTTTACTCACGAGATTTAAATCCCTTTTACGAAATGCATTGGGAAGAAAACGTCCTAAAAATTCAGCTGTCATTTACTGTTCAACAGATGAAGGTTAGAAGTTTTAAAGAATTCGCGGAGAACAACAACGAGAGCTACTATCAACTTCCAACAACTTCCCAAAGTTCAAAACATTCTACAGAAAGAAGCGCTTCTCATGGAAATATTTCGATACGTATTTTATCCTGCGAAAGCAATTTATTTACAATTTTTAGAATTTTCTCGAATATTCTGGTGATTTTCTCAGGACTCCTGAAAGCGCACCGTTCTATAGTGGTGCTATAGAATGGCACCATCTTTCTCGAAGAAGTTACTTTTCTAATCCCTTGGTCTACGATAGCTTTTTGGCATTCCCTCATCCTCTTGCCGGTTGCCAGCTATCGGCTTCTAAAAGGCATTTTTTCTCCATTTTCTCCATTTTTGGTTTCTGTAGTTGTAGAATTTAAATATTACTTTACGATTATTACTGAAGAGTAAACCATGGTTCTATACGCACTTTTTCATTGAAACATTCAGTTCAACAAATACTTCTTTGAGAAAATGCCATTTGAGCGTTTCTGAAAATGCGTAATTTCCATGACATTTTCACACAAAAGTTTTGAGTTTTTGAGAAACTTCATAAAAATTAATTTGAAACATTTATACTCACGAATGAATAATGTATAAAATATGCCCATATTGTAAATATTAGCAGCGTGGGAGATATTTCAAAACAATTACATTCGTGTAATTTTAAAAAAATCATAATAATACACAATTTTTTTGTTTATTTCGTGTTATTCAGAGTACATAATATTAACCGTACAAAAAGGGTAAAGAAAAATATGGGGCCGTTTCCGAAAAAAAAATTGTTTTTAAGTTGCTTTTATTTTACGCTGAAATACGCGGAAAACTTCTCATGTTTTGAAAAAAATGACCATAACCTCATTCAAAGTTCTAAAGTTCATCTAAAGAACAGATTTCATTAAAAAAGAAAAATATCTATCTTGAATCTTGTAGTTGTAGGAAGATGCCGAAACAATTTTAATTAATTTGAAATTTTCGAAAATTCAGAGAATTAAACAAAAACTGTATCTGCGTCATGTTTGTAAGCGTACTTTACTCTAACGCGTAAAAAGATATCCAAAAATTTGGAGCGATATTTGAGAAAAAATTGAAAATGTGGTTGAGGTTTGATGGTTGAGGTTTCATGTAAAAGGTTCCCTCCAAAATTCAAATATCCATTTCAAATTCAAGAGCCCGCGACATCAGTCAGATCCATCAGTAATATATCGAATATCAATTTGATAAAAACCCTACATGCGGTTTAGCCGTTAGGGTTGTTCAGAGAGGGACGGGCAGACGTTTTGCCGTAAACCAATTTTTGGCTACCAAGTACCCACAAAATGTGTATTATGACAACAGAACCAGTTAAAGGAAATAAATTACTGCTTAAAGGGTCAAGAATTACCTACTTTTCAGTACCAGGCACCTACAATTCGAATTTTTCTGCCGAAAAATCACCGGCTTTTGCTGCAGCATTACATAACTTTTTCTATACTACGTATGTTAGGTGTTTAATGTAAAATATTATTATAAACAAATTTATTTTAAAATATTTATTTAAAAACCTAATTAAAAATTCACTGAAAAATTAAATATTTGGTTCTGAAAGATGACGTTACAGAGCGACTGAGATAGCCCACTTTCGTTTACTCTAATAAGTCAGTCAGTAGGTCACTCGCGCATGTTATCACGGAAACCTCATTTCCATATATTAATATTGACAAAACTAAATTTCGAAGAAAAATTCAAAATAACCCACTTATTTTATTTCTCGTTTATACAAAAATATAGTATTTTAGGAAAACTTTTCCAACTTCAGATTTGTCGGATATAAGTAAGTTTTCAGTATTGACGCTTTGAAAATAGTTGATTTCAGAATCCCGTGTCTCCTTCAGTTCATCTGCTACACTGTTCGTCAATTTAGTCTCCAGTATGTCAATTACAGTGACAACTCGGAAAAAAGTCGAAATATTTTCGCCATTAATTGTGAAAAAAGGTGTCATTATATAGGAAACATCATGATCTCACAACGAATGAAAATTTGAAATTGAAAAATTGTAACTTTTGGAAAAACGATACCTTGTTTTCTATTTTTTATGAACATAGTAACTGCGAATAAAGCAATTCTCTCTTTTTCTTCTCAGACGATGGGTACATGTCCAATTTACGAGGTCCCCAGCTTGGAGATTGGTGCGACGAAACAGATGACTGTGCCGATGAAGACAGCAAACTGGAATGCAGAAACCAACAGTGCGTGTGCCGTGACGGTTTCGAGTACAGCGATGGATTCTGCAAAAGGAGTGCAGGTATCCGTAACTTTAGTCGACCGGATAGCCGGGATCGTTAAGGTAGTAGTGCCGTAGGGATCTGGGACTGAAAGATCGCGGGCTCGAATCTCGCTTCGGGTATGTTTGTTTTTGTGTTCGTTCTTTCACCCCTCACCATAATCATATCACATCATACTGGTAACCCTATCGTTAGTGGTCGCTTATGACCTAGCTGTTGATTCCACCTTAAATGAACAAAGAAAACCTAACTTACAACACTGCATTCTGATTTATTGGTCATTGTCTGTATGAATTTAAATAAAATTAAGGACGGAGATATTTTTTTTCAGAATAACTTGCTTTCGAAAATAATAATTCCAATACTATTATTAATAATAATTATCATAATCATCATTTTGGACTCCTAATCTCTGATGTTTACTCTTTGGGAGGCCATACAGACATGTTTCAACCAATGATAGGTGATTTAACACAATGCAACAATTCAAGGTTTTCAGAATCACGAAGTTTTGGGCTTTAGAAATTTTAATACTTAAATAAAATAAAATTTTAACTCTTTCCAAATGTCTATACAAATTTTTGTTGACCAAACCAGTTGATGTAATTACTTTGGGGAACATTGTCACTGAATTGAATTTTTACATTCCTATATATTCTATTGCAAGAGGGTGTATTCAGATATTTTTTCAGATTCTACTGCATTAATCCTGTGATCAAGAGAGGGAGAAAAAGGAAAGGGGAAGAGTGATAGGGAAAAGAGAGATAGGTAACAGAGAGAGGGGGAAAGAGAGAGGGAAAAGGAGAGGGAGAAAAAGGGAAAAAGTAAGAAGGGAAAAGGGGTGAAAGGGAAAAGGAAATATGGAAAATATAGATTTGAAAAGGGAGAGGGGAAGAAAGGAGAAAGAGGGAATAAAAGAGGGGGAATGGGAGGAAGTGGAAAAAGGGAGTAGGGAAAATATGAAGAAAGGGAAATGAACGAGAGAGAGAGAGAGAGAGAGAGAGAAGAAAGAGAGAAAGCGGGGGAGAAGGGAAATAGAGAGAGTAAAAGGGAAAAAGTGGAAAAGAGGAGGGAAAAGATAGAGCGTGAGAAGAGAGAGGGGAAAAGGGAGATAGGTGAAAAGGGAAAGAGGGGAAAAGGGAGAGAGGGAAAATCGAGGAAAATACACGGAAAAGGAGAAAGGGAAACAGAGGTGGAAAGAGAGGGATAAAATGAAACATAAAAAGGTGGATAAAAAGAGAGGAAAAGAGAGAGGAAGAGAGAAAGTGGGAAAAGAGAGAGGGAGAGAGAAAGAGGGAAAGAGAGTGAAGGAAGAGAGACAGCAGGATGTCGACCAAGTTTTCTCAGTATTAACATAAAATAACACCGTTTATACAAATAATACTTGTACTACCATTTTAACAGTAAAGTTTCAAAATCTCATGTCTCCCATGAACCTCTCTAGTGAGCATGTACTGATTCTAACTGACATCTGGAGGCCGATGATATTAAGAGTATAATCACCCAGAGTATATCTCCAAACCTCTAGTACTTCCACCGATCTGCTGAGAGTTTTTGGTATGACGTCAGTTGCTGACAGTTCAATTGGAACAATTTTCACTTCTGAAATACGCAATTGGTCGTTGCGCGTTGGTTATATGGTTTTCCTAAGAGGAATATGGAAGTTGCAGGGGATGATGATAAGGAAAGAAAAAATTATTTGATTGGTGTCTGATATAATGATCAATTGTGTGAAGAACAAACTTTCTGTGAAGTTGCTTGTTTGATACGTATCAAGGCGCTTTCACGGCAGTGCGAAGGATTTTATTTTGTAATGTTTGGAGCATTTTACGAACCGAAGGGGCAGCTACTTCCCAGACCGGACGTGCATAAGTAAGTATGGCAGTTTTATAAAGTAACAGGGATAGATCTGTTTTAAAAGCTGACATTTTGTTAATTAAAGGATACATTTTGAAAAGTGCGGCCTTTGTCTTATTATATTTATTTAAAATATGTGGTTTCCAAGTTAATCTGGTGTCATGGAGCACTCCTATATATTTTATCGGTTTATTTGGAGGATTCCAAGAAACGTTTTGATTATTAATATATATGTGAGTGGAATCGTTGATGCGCCGAAGAGTGAATATTTTAGCTTCGCATTTGCGTGGATTTAGATTGTCTCCATAAAAGATGCCCCTCTGAAAAATGTGTAGTGAGTCGTGCAGGTGATGTATGGCGAGTCCGCTGCATAGATGGCTATGTCGTCAGCATAAAGCGCAGTTGTGTGTTCGTTTCGAACTGTGTTCGTTTCGAACTTCTTTGTAGTGAATGTTTTAAAGAATGTGGGAGAGGGCGAGAACTCTTGAGGAATCCCAGCAAAGATTATTGAGAGGGTGAAATATAATTATTTAATTTGACTGAGAAAGAGAAATTTGAGATGAAACTGAGTATTATGTTAAATAAATAGTCGTGATGTGTTCCTATGTGTCTTAATTTGTAAAGTGAGCCTTTGTGACAGACACTATCAAACGCTTGTGCGAAACTCAGAAAAACGGCTGTTAGGTATTTCTTATTATGATAAGCCTGGGCGTTGTCTGCAGAAAATCTTAAGAATTGGTGAACTGTAGAATGGTTTGGCCTGAATCCAAACTGACAGGAAGTCGGGCATGTTATTATTATCATCGAAGAAACTGTTTAGTCTAAATAGTATTAGTTTCTCGAATAATTTGCTTAATACGGATAGAAGACTTATGGGCCTGTAGTTGGTGGGGCATTAGGGGATTTGTTGGTTTTAAAATTGAGATGATTATTGCTTGTTTCCATACGTTGGGAAAATAACCAACTCCTAAGCATCCATTAAAGATGCCAGTTATGAAGGCAATGCTACGTTTAGAAGCGTTTTTAAGTGCCATGACAGAGAAATTGTGAATTTACGCGGATTTCTTGTTTTTCGCGTTTTTAATTAGTTCTATTACCTTGAATGGAGCAATGTAATTAATTGGCAGCGGCACAGACGAGTACTGTTTATCGAGGAAATGAATGATTTTGTTTAAGTGTATGAAGTGATTTTCAGTCTCTTTATTTATTGCAGGTTTCTTGCTTTTTCTTATTTTCAATTGCGCAAAAAAGTGAGATTCAGAGATAGTTTCTAAACTTATAAAGACTAACGTACCCGTGCGAGAACTATCGCATGTTCTTAGGTACCTCAAGAAAAGCAATTCTAAGCCAAACAATAAGAGAATTAATATATTCACCAGTGAGTAATAAATACCATTTGTTACCATATTTTAAAAAAATAGTTAAATTTCATTTTTAGTGGGTAATGGTAGTATAGATACGTACCGAACCAGAAAAAATTCAATTGAATGACCAAAAATATCTCATTCTATAGGTTATAATACGAGGAACATTTCTTTAAGGCCTTTGGCCTTTGACTTGAAAATTTTGGTTTTTAAGGCCCTAGAACGCTTTGTTTAGGAGTTATTTAACGACTGAGGGCTGCGAGTTGCATTTGACATGAATATTCAGATGCTTTTTTTTTAACAAATTCTTCATATTTTTAAAATCAAAGTGCAATTCGTCACGTCTTCGTGAAATTCTCTTTCTTTAGAGACCTCATTTACAAAGATCAGTTGCGTGTGAGAGTCGCAAAAGGTATGTATACTACTGAAATAATATAGGAAACGATTGTACTAACAGTTTCTAAAGAAACATTAAAAAAAATTTCGCTTGCAGGTGCAGCGCCCCCAGAGCCGCCTACCCTGGGCAACTGGTGCGAAGACAGCGCCGACTGCGAGGCCGTCAGCCCTCTCATGGAGTGCAGGGACGCCTTGTGCGAGTGCACTGTGGGATACGTCGCGCTCAACGGAACGTGCTCGTTGCCGTCGCCCTCACGTGAGCCCCCGCGCGCGTAGACAACACCAGCTCTTTTATGCCCTCTGTTCAAGTTATGAAAATCCCACTACTTCTAGACACAAACATACACAAGTGACAAAACAGTAAACGCTTGTGGGGATGTATAATAATAACATTGAACAACAATTTCGGCAGTTGTGAGGTCAGAATTATTCTCTTAATTAAACACACTATGGGTTACCACACTGATTTAAGGAACATAGCTATGCATTGAAAATTTAATATAATATTGTAAATGTTGATAAATTTACGAATATTTAATCTGGACTCATGGTCTCCTAAGTCGGACCTAAAAAAATGCACAAGTGATAAAAAACCAATTGGTAAAATGAACACGCGTATTGAAAATAAAATTTGTACCAGAAGATATCCTTATCCAGACGATAACGATAAACAACTTGTAAGGTTTATTTACCACGGTGATTGTCTATTTATCAATAAAACGATGGATTTATAACCTTCAGTATTGAATAAATCAATAACTCAGTATTCTTCAGGTGAAATATTGAAAAAATTCTAAAATTACTGGAATGATGAATCTTAATTGTATAATCTCTTATTACCTTTAAATAAATGTTCTTAATCTATTCACAGTTCAAGTCACTTTAACATTTTTTGAGTTTGTCACCTGATAAAATGACTGTAACTGGTCCCAAAACGTTGTGAGCTTTAAAAAATAACATAAATTCACAAGACTGTAGTTATTGTTTTACTACTTCTATAGTTATTGTTTTACTACTTCTGTAGTTATTGTTTTTAATCCCGAAGGAAACAAATCCTAATGGTTTAAAAATCGTATCGAAGAAAAAAATCGTTAAAAGTAATTACCGTCTTCCTGATGATATATAATTGACAGTCCAGTTCTTAGTGTAAAGATTTCGAAACCTCTTTGTAACACCAACGGATTATGAAATCAGGGGCAAATGTCACACGTGCAAGTCCGTTGTATGCAGCTTCCTACTGCGTGATTATTGGCAAAAAGCGATCGTCCATCATCTTCATCCCCCCTATGTGCCGTGGGGGTTTGTAACATTTCTTCTGACGACCCTGCACATGGAGTGTTCTTTTGTTTTCGCCGCAGACGGCCGCTCGCTTCCAGGCCTCCCGGCACCTCAGCCAGGCGACCCTTGCGAAGAGGCCGACGACTGCGCTCTGCCTGACACGAACCTGGAATGCAGAGGGGGCGTCTGCATCTGCAAGGACGGGTATACGTCCATTAATGGCACGTGCCAGACAATTCGTAAGTTCCTCTTCCTGTTTATTCTACACTAGCTGTACATGCACAGAATCAAGGACTGTAGAAAAGTTACAACATGAATTACTGCACGTCCATGAATATACGCTTTCTTATATTTCCAAGATATTTCCACAAATATATAAATGGATACTGTTTTGTCTTGTTACAGAAAATCCTACTCCCATCCTCACCTTAATGTATGTAACAAAATGTATGAAATACAATTTCTAAATTATAATCAGTACTCCCTTACCTCTTTTATCATTGTTTTTATCATTTTATCTAGTATCATTGTAGTTGGATATCACACGAATTATTTATAAGAAAACATATTGAATACTTACAGCTAACAGTCACAAACAATCACTTTAATGATCACACAACACAATGTTCACTAAGCAAGATCATAGTTCTTCCATTTTTTCATCATGACCCCATCTTCCCGTTTACATTAATTTCAAACAACGCAAAATACTTAGCTTTTTACTAATACAAGAAAGCTGCGATCTATTCAATATATAGTGACCTCCACTCCTAATGTTCTCATTTTTTGGCTCCTCACTTCTTTAAAACCGTTCTCTGGGAGCCGAATATGAGAGATATCAACAGCTTTAATATATATATATATATATATTGAAACCCAGAATATGTGTTTCATTACACTAATTAAATCATTAGTGTAAGAAACCAATTGCTATTTTGAACTGCGCGGTGCGCGCGCTGAGCGCGGCGCGCCGGGGCCGGCGAGCTGCCGCTGCCACCGCCGACGGTGCCTCCGCTGCCGGGAGGCTAGCGTGTGAATTTCGGTTGGAACTGGGCACCGCGCACGTGCAAAAAGTTCGTTACGAGAATCGCGGACGAGAGCCGTTGGCAGAACGGTGACCGGAGAGACGCCCGCGGAGCGGCGGCGAGTGCGGACGTGCCGCGAGAGCTCGCGAGTATTGCATGGACGCAGACGACACGCAATGTAACTGTGCAAATATCAGAAACTGTAGTATAACGTGAGTGTACATAGGACATTGAAAATATCAGCAAAGTAAAAGATTAGTGTCGGCAGAATAATTAATCACGCTCCTAATAGTTGGTATAGGGGAATGGTCATGGTAATTGTGTGGTACGAAGCTGAGTTCGGCACGCATGATCGGCGCGGGTTGAACAATTAAACCCACTGACGGACGGTGATTCGAGAGAAGTGCGACGCCCTGGTATCAAGATCCTGGTCGGGGAGAATTATCGGCGCATCGGCCGTGGACAACTGCCACGCCATCCAGCGCTGACGGCCCGCAGCAGTAGCAGAGGTCGACAACCCTGTCGGCACGAGCGGTTCTCCGCATACCATAGGTATTCAACCGGGGCCCCGAAGGTATGAAAGTTGTATTTTACTCTTAATCTTGGTACCAAGGCGGAGTATAAAAACGGTGTCTGATTATGTAAATAGTAACTTTGATTTAAAATAAATCCTGTCATAATTGTATTTCTATGTATGAATAATTTCCCCAACGTTGCACCGACTTATCCTAGGACCCATTCACGTAAAAGACACCCTCTCTTAGTGTTATATTGCAGTGAAGATACCCGGCATCACCAGGTATGTCACAATATATATATATATATATATATATATATATATATATATATTGTGACGTACCTGATTGTCGGTACTTTCCACTGCAAATCTAAAGGTTATAAAGGACGGGAGTCTTGCTCGTGAATGGGTTTTCTGAGGGACTCGATAATACATTGGTAAATCAAAGTAGTAAATTAGTATAAACACAAACACAATTTATTCATGAATCAACGTCTAATACACTTGATTACATACATCAAACCTCGATGTCTTGGTACCAAGATTCTATCAAACATGTAATCTTATCATACCTTGGGGCCCCATTAATAATTCGACTGTTGTGGCTGCTCACCCACGGCGACGGCGACCGTTGACCTTCACCGCGGCTCGGCGTCCCCGGGCGGTTGACGACGCAGACACGTGCCTCGCTGGTTTGCAGAGGCGGCGACGAGAATTCCTCGGCCGCAACCTCGGATGTTTCCGCATTCGCTCCCACACGCGCGATCACAGCATCTCGTGGATGTCCATTGCGTTCATACCATGCACTCGAATTATTACTGCGCCCTTTCTCGGTTCTGTTCGGCTTCCCTCTCGCAACCGCTATGCACGTGATCACACTTCGTACCGGCGTTCATTACACTATGCACTGTTCTATAAATTACCGGCTTCTAATCAGCGATTATATAAATCTAACACTGTTGAACGTTCTTCGTCTTTTGTAATGTCCTGCTCTGCTTACAGCTAACCGTCTTTTTCCGGCCACTTTCTTCTACTCGCTCTCAGCAACTGTCCTCTACGGCCGTCTCCACTCGGCGTCTCCTCGCAACTGCCGTCTCTCGGCTTCCGCCTTCAACCGTCGCCACTTGTAACGGCCGAAATCCCCCCCTCTCTCGCTAGGCCACGGCGACGGCGACCGTTCACTCTTCCCCCACCGTGCGTCCTCGCACCTGCCGCTATGCCGCGCCGTTCAAAATGAGTTGTAATTATACTCCTGTACACTTTGTCTTTAATTGCGTATAGAAACGCTTCCGCGTTTCAATATATATATATATATATATATATATATATATATATATATATATATATATATATATAGTGTAAAATTATGCAATTATTCAATCCTTAAGAAATGACAACGTTGATTTTATAACTATTTAAATGATATATGCAAATTACGTTTAAGTGAACCAGTGAACAGCACATACTATCTCCATATATTACTTATATGGAACGATTACAAAAGATGATAATTGCAACTTGAATTCTACTAATTCTTCATACATTCCTTGAAACTCTTCAGCTGAAGAAACGTGAGAGTTTCGAGCCTGCAAGTTTCGAAATTCATTGGTTTTAATTATATTCGGACTTGCACTATATTTATAAGACAACTTTGCTCCATGAAAAATATAAAGAAAATATTTTTATGCCATGGAAATCGAAGCCCTGTTTTCACGTTTCTAGGCCAAGAACTAGACCGATTTCTCACCAAGCGCTACTTCCAATGGTTCTCTTCTATACAAAGCAGGGCAAATATTTACACTTGAAAATTTTTGAGACTTCAAGAAAATTCTTAAGAAATAATTTAAAGCATTTATGTCCAAAATTGTATTAAATTACAAAAAAACCTGAATTGTAAATATTAACACGCCCGATGTTTCAAAAATGATGTACATATAATTTTGGAGAATTGAAAAGTTTTTTATCAAAATGGAACTTACGTCATGTCATATACTAGTTACCTTGTGCTCTATCCATACAATTTAAGGCAAACAATTGAAGCTGTTTTTGAAAATATCTTGTTCAGATATTTTTGAAAATATGCACGATTACACAAAAACACTAACATTTGAAAAAAAACCCTTCAGAAAGAAATGTTATTAACCAATATGGAGGAATAGGTACATTACACTAAGAGAGAAATCTCTAGTTTTATTATTGAAGTCGAATACAATTAAAAACTAACATTACTGATTCATTTTACCCTTTTTGTCACCTTTCCTTCAAACCAACGTTTTATTTAGTTTATTAAAGTATAAGAATATATGAAATTGGTAATGTCTAACAATAATCATTATGAACTACAATTCACAGAGTAGACTAAACTGGATGCAAACATCACTTATTCCATAATTGGCCGAGTACATTATTTTATTATCGATTAATAACATTTTTCTTGAGTCGTTCGAATTTAGAAAATAAAAGGGGGATGATGTATCGATCCTAGCTGCCGCAGCCACCACAACGCCAACCGCTCCCCCAGCTCCAAAGGTGGGAGATCCGTGCGAGGAGACGATGGA
Organism: Gryllus longicercus; assembly: GCA_038098605.1. Classification (NCBI taxonomy): domain Eukaryota; kingdom Metazoa; phylum Arthropoda; class Insecta; order Orthoptera; family Gryllidae; genus Gryllus; species Gryllus longicercus. The sequence continues at coordinate 9,738,949 of JAZDUA010000003.1, read as the reverse complement.
TTGCACGGAAGTGGACAAAAATCTGGAGTGTAGGATCAACCGATGCGAGTGCAAGGACGGGCACCACCTTGATGGCGAGCTCTGCAAGCCCCAGCCCAAGACTGGTGAGTAGGTTGGGGAAAATTAATATATATATATATATATATATATATATATATATATATATATATATATATATATATATTAACAATGGACTTTTTGTATTAATAATTGATTAAATATATACATACTTTTATTTAAGAACTTTTATTCCAGATAATAATTATTAAAGATAATTTACTAAAATAATTTCTTGTTACTATTTACTTTTAACTTGTTATAATTACGTATTTATGTCAAATGTTTATATGATTGCATGAGTAATCCATATTCCTAAGATATTTTTAAAAGAATATCTAAATATATAGTCGAATCAGGTTATAGTGAACCCCTAGGGACAAAAGACCAATATTTTTATTTCACTGTATACGATAATTTCAGAATGTAATGTAGTTTTGCAACTATGATTGGTTTTGTTATTTTAGAGGCAAGAGAAAAGTGGGAATAGTGGGTCGCAAAAATTGCCTGATAAATTGACACTGAAAAAATATAATATCACCTCAAAAATGTTTTGTGTAATATATGGCATTCATAAATATCTGACAACGTTAACTCATTTACCCTACAATCAGCTGTCGATGTATTAAAAATTGAAAATGAGATTGTCTCACTGTATACCCTTGAGAATATAATGGCAGGGACAGTGAGACGTCACTAGTGGTGATATCATGTGTGTTCCTGTACATTAATACCGATTTCAAGGTCGTTCCGTCTGCTGAAAACTGCTTGGATTGATTTTTCTGATCCTGAGAATAATATGAATGTAGCATATTCCAGTTTAATGGCTGACAATATTGAACAATTTTCAGCTGACGTGTGACTGAAGTAGGTGTGTAGTTAATACTTAATTGTAATTTTATTATTGAGTACAGCATATCCTGGGCCCTAATTATTTTTAAACACGTTTGCGTATTTATATTATAAATTCGGTTAATAATAGCAGCAATAACACATTTAGAGCCCACTAACTTTCATATGAAACAAAAAAACATGAATTTTGATTGAGAAGAATACTCAAATTTCTTTCTAAACGAAAACCGTGTTTTATATATAAAGATGTGGATTGGGACCAATTTAATTCATTGTAACTAAAAGTTCTCTACATGCGAGATCACTACGTCTACAGCCATTATTTACAATATTGACGAAGTGGAGCAGGAACGTCGTAATCTTTCTTCCAAACATCCAGATCCTCCGCCCACGCGACGGCCGTCAGTGCTCGGCGACTGGTGTTTCCAAGACGAGGACTGCGGAGCAGCCGACGCAAACACGGAGTGCTTCGGGGGAGTGTGCTTGTGCAAGCAGGGCTATGTCCCGGAGAACGGCCGGTGCGACGTAGATAAACGTGAGTTTCTAAAACAACTGGAAGTTTTTGGTTCGAGTAGTTTGTACTAACAGACGTACAGACAGACGTGTCTCCCGGGTATTTTTTTTAACGCAGTCTTCTACACTGAAGACAGTATAAGGAATGAATTCTGTCTAGAGAGAAAAATTGATGTAAATGAATTTAAATTGATGGACCCTTCACCCCCTTGCTTGCCCGGCCTAGTCCCCTGTCCAGCCTCGCACACTCCTGTAACCTTCTACGCCTTGCATCCCGTAAGTCGAAGTAAAGGTCGGCGCCAGATCTCGCCATCCAGCGAGGCAGGAACACAATCACCTCCCATTATAAATAACATGCCCCACACTTACGGGAACAATGGTGATAGCAGTTATAACACGAAATAATCAAGCAACCAATAATATATACTAAATGTCACGTTTCTGGCTTCAGAAATTTGGATTGGATCAATCCATCGCCCGGCCGATTATTGTGGGGGGGGGGGGATGATGACGATCACATGATTTTGAGGCGGAAGTGCGATGGCTTCGATATGGCCCTTGGCCCGTAGTAACATCAGTTAGCATGAGTGCCCGCGAAAGGCTTCGTTCCTTGGGGAAATTGCTCAATCTTAACACCCGATTTACACGCTTCCTTTTCGCAAACTATTCCGGAACTTTAGCGAACGCGCGCATGCGCAGTGTCGCTTCTGGGATTTCAAATGACATGCGCGCGTTCGCTAAAACTCCAGAAACGATCGTCAAAGGAAGCACGTAAATTGGGTCTTAGTCTTACTGAGCGAAGACTTTGCGAAAGGGCTGCGGGGCATACCACGTGCGGTTGTTCGTTCTGAGTTTCCGGAGCTGCTTGCTTTAGACAAGCTGTGATAATCTGGCGTTACGTGCCATTTAATTTTGCGGTCCGCGTCTAGTAACATAAAGCAAAGAAAAATATTTTCACAATTACGAAGATCGTATATTCCATACGTGCTGAGAAATCAGCTAGTGTCAAAGTGTACCGACCCGACAAGGACTATTTGTTTTTCCGGGTAGACCACTGCTTCACGTCCGTATACTTGCAGAACTTTCGAGATCATGGGGGATTGGGAAGAAATGATCGCGCGTGCTCCCTGGTCTGTTGTTTAAAGTACTGTCAAGGGATCCGCATTTTGACCGATGGAAACCACGAAAAACGACCGATTAGAGTGTTCAGCCTCTAGAATTCTGATCCACGCCGTGACATCACCCGACTCAGATATTTACCTGGTGTCGACAATACTACACGTCGTGACTCGACCGGCAAAAGTGGCTTAGGAAATCAGCTGATGTCACTGCAGTGCCTCTGACCGAGGTCCTGGGGTTTGAGTCCCGACGTTGGCAGGATTTTCGACACTAGCTTGTCAGCTAGGTGAATTCAGCGGCCAGCTGAATTTAGTGTGGAGGAGAATTCTAGCGGCCAGCTGCTCTGACTAGTATTTTCGGTGGTTTCTCCAATCACCAACAGGCGAATGCTGGAGCAGTACCTTTACAAACGGGTCTCGGACCACTCGCGATCTTTCCTTCCTCTTCCTTATCCTAACCTCATCCCTTGACTTGAACACACACACTATGCTACCACACATGTCGGTAGCTTAGAGCCTTGTACCGGAATTGAGGCGGTTCCCCCCTAGTAAAATATATATAGTTGGAGAAAATCCCCGCGAGTGGGTGTAGGTCGGCGCCGGATCTCACGATTCTGCGCAGGGAGATAACCTCCACCACTACCACCCGCGATACAAACATGCCCAACACTTACGGGATTAATAAACTTCGCTGTTGACGGAATCACTACTCAATCAAGCGTGACTACAATCTAGAACCTCCCGTTCTAATTCTGCTGCGGACTGGGTTAGATAGCGCAGGGGATAACTATTGCCACTATCGTGTAGGTCATAAGGTTCTAGTCCTGACGGCAGATTTTCGACATTAGCTAGAGTGCTAGACTGAATTCAGCTGCTGTCTGGAGGAGAATCCTAACGGCTGGCGGCTGTGATCGGTATTTTTCCGTTGTTTCCCTGATCAATATCAGTCGAATGCCGGAGTAGTTTTTTAACAAACCGGCCACTAACCGCGCACGATCTTTCTTTCCTCATCCTTCTCCCCTCCTCTTCTCTTACACACACACATACACACACACACACACCTCCACTTACATTCACTATATTACTGCACATGTCGGGAGACATGCTAGAACTTGCCTCAGGCGAAAATATTACCAATACAATCCGGATTTGTTTACAGTGCGGTGAATTGTCTAATTGCTATCTAAATTACTAACTTCCTCTGCGGGCAGAAAACTGAACGAAAAGTCGGAAGCTTGCGGCCATGTGAGAGTTGTATATGGTTTCTTTGTATAACCCAGGAACTCGGGAAAAATACTCTGAGATTTTCTGCCTTTTTTTTATGGGTGTTCCGCAGCGCCCGTGGTTACCTCCACGACCACGAGTCGGCCACGGCCTCAGAAGCCGCCGCACCTGGGCGACTGGTGTCTAGACGACCTCGACTGCGCGCTTACAGACGACAACATGGAGTGCTTCAGCGAAGTGTGCCTCTGCAGGCAGGGCTACGTGCAGCGCGAAGGGCTGTGCAAGAAGGAAATCAGTGAGTAATGCTTTATTCGTTGCATGGTAGGATGGAGTTTCAAGACATGGACTATTATTTCCAGGGATTTGATTACAAACCATTCTGAATTCTATAAATATTATTTCAGGCATGAAGTAGCTTCATTTATTTAGGAAAAACAGTTAATTCTAAGCAGGAAATTCGAGTCAATTGTTCATTCATAATAAGTATTACATATAATGAAATTGCAGGGAAATTTCAATTAATTATTCGATATTCTAATCAATGGAGAGATGAAAACAAAATTGTTCCTCCTGAAAATGTTAACTTGAAATAAGAGGTTTTGTTTTCGCTTCATGTGCGCTACAGTCTGTTTTTCCGGGTAAAATTGATCAGTATTTCCACAAGTAGTTGGTTTTGCTTTAGGTAAAATTCCTCGAGATAAAAGTTAATTTTGATTACAATGGATATTAGTAAATATTTATAATTTATATGTTAGGGAATAACATGTTTTTTAGTAGTATCTGAATTAATTCGCCAGTATTTCGAAGCAGTCGTGTATGTGGATATTTTACCGTATATGCATTCAACATTTTAAAACTTCGAACAAACTTCAATATTAATAGACGTAGGCTCGCATTTATATTGAAGGAATTGATTACTGTTTTCAGATTTTAAAAAATGGCGTAAAAATATTTTGCTCTCACGATTGACATCTTCCAAATACAATTATAATAATTAGATCCTCCGGATACTCGGAGATGTAAGTATTTTCTCACAGTATACACCACATTGATATGAATAAAATTATGCCTGTCTCCGTAATTCAAGTCTATAAAAGCAAAAATTCAGTCTCCAAGATTTTATATTACATAGCTCAGCTTGCTTCTGATATCCTATCAAGTGTCTGCAATTGCCTCCTGCAGACACCCCGATGTGGTCGGGGGAGAAGGACGTCATGTCCAAAGTCGGGGGCCTGTGCGAGGAGAGGACCGACTGCCCGCCCGAGGACTACGTAGAGTGCCGGCGGGGCTACTGCGAGTGCGTTGACGGCTACTTTGAAAGCGAAGGCAAATGCAGGAGGAAGATAGGTAAGTCATGTTTTGCACTCACGAATTGATAGGAGTAAGAGCATTCTGTGAATATGTGTTTTAGTGCGTAAATTGTGGGGCGTCACGTAGATATTCAGCTGCAGCTGGTGCTACGACGGTTGGTGTTTAACAGGAAATCATTAGGTTTATTTCGATTTCTGTACTTCTACAAGCATTGTTTCTTAATCTAATAAAGAGTTTTGTATTTTAATTCTGAGTTCTCAGAACTTATTCAAGGGTTTCATTTTCTCTGAAGAGTTGATGAAAGCTCGATGGGTAATTTATAGGTTGTACAGATCTGTTGATTTCTCAATGAGCTTTAGAAAATATGAGTGAGCCCGCGTTTGTATCATGCCTTTCTCCGGAATTGTTCAGACACCAATTAGAGTCCAGGATACAATTTGAAAGATAAATTGTCGTGACTATAATATACCTCGTGAGACCACCTGTAGTTTTTAGTCTCCCAACCCTACACCTCCCCTCTGCTGCCCAGCAGTCCAGCGAAATCGACGTCATTGATTCTGAGAATTCTGTAGTTTACTGTAGCTACGGAATGCAACTCGTTGAATACATACCACTTTTGTTGAATAAGATTTTCATTTTAATCAAACGTATTGGTATATAACAGATATCATATAAATATATCATTTCATTCACGCCTTAATATCAACATTTGTACCTATGAATATTGAATATGAATTTACGCTAACCCGAAAATTAAATGTTCTTTTCAAGCTAAAATTGGGGCTGCCTGTAATGAAGCCACGGACGTGTGCTACTTGGAAGACGACGACGGTGACGTCAAAACAGCGTGTGTGCAAGGGAAATGTCAATGCAAGCAGGGATTCTTTCTGGCCAATGGCAGATGCAAGAAACGAATAAGTAAGTTATAATGTGTTATACAAGCGTTCATCATCATTATATTGTGGAGACAAAGCAAGGCGCACGAGAAATTCATTAACAACTCGAATATAGTGGTGCTATAACAGCACATACGTTCACACATTATTTGTAACAGTTATGTAATTTAATACTATATGCACTCATGCCAAAACTTTTCTCATTTCAACACGATACCTATATTTTCGCTATAGGGGTACTTCACTTAGGAATTGCTCCATTCCTCTGCAAGTGACACCTACCCGCAAAAATATTTACTTGATGTGGGATTTGAACTCTACAAGTTAAGTTTCTGTGGAGAGCTCTATTCTAAAGTTCAAATGCCACGAAGCATGCATAAAACTTATATTTTTATTTTTTGACTATTCAAAAGTTTAAATTAAAATGGCACTACTATTAAATAATTTGGTATTTTGTGCTCCATCCTTACAAAAAGTTTACAGAAAAAATAGTTTTTTGAGAAAATCTTATTCATTATTGTTTAAAATGGCCATAATTCAACACAAAATTTTGGAAACTCGCATTACAACTCTCATTATAAAAAACAAGAAATAATTTAAAAATATAATTTTAAAATTCTCAGCTCAATAATGTAATTGTAAGTGAATAACAACCTTTTGAAAATTTCGAAAATTCAGAGATTTAAAAAAATTATGATCCATGCCAAATTTATAAGCAATTAATGCAGCAATAAAATTAACGAAAAAATCGAAGCTATTCTTCAGAAAACGTTGAAAATCTCCTAAGAGTTTCTTATAAAATACCTCTAAAAACGTAATAGGCCTCAATATCAGACAGCTCCATCGATGAATATTAATTGGAGGGAGGGGGGAAATGGTATACGGTTTAAGCGCTAGTAGTGTTCTCAGACGACCATGCAGAGAGACGTTTTGAAGGAACAATACCACACATTTCCGGGTTCAGTGACCAAATAAACGTGTATTGTATTGTCTTCAAAATCTTGGAATCAGATGTTTGCATCATATACGAATATGTTTTGGAAACAGTAAAAATTATTCACCTGAAATTTGGGGATTTGGACAGTTACATAAATATTTCTAAATTCATTGTACATTCCAAATTAGGCATGTTCACATCTTGTATCACCATAACCTCTATTAACAGGGCTAGTGTACTAACTGCCGTTTTTATCCGGAACCTACAGTGACCGCTTTGGACATTTCACTGTATATGAAACAGCTAAAGCTACTTTTAATATTCGAGTATCAATCTCTCCGATCGTCTGTCGTGTTTCTAAACACTGAGATTTTATTTAAATTTGATAGACTCTTTCAATTCGTTCCAGTCCTAATTATTCAAGTGAAAGTTTTTGATTAGACATGACTTTTTGATCAACATGTATTTTCATTGGTGTATGAACAATATTATCTACATTTCAGAGAACTTGTCAGTACTTAGATTACTTTTATGGGATAAGAAATATTTCTCTTATACTTGTAAATTTATTTATGGGTTTCATTACTGTTTCGAGGAGAAGCATGCTTCTTCAGTAATTATTTTTGTTATATTTTAGTACATATTTTTTGTATATTATTTTTGGACACAAAGAAAAGCGGTTCTTTTAGAGCATGTGTAGCGTGTGTAAAGTTCAGTTTTACCACTAGTGCTAAAAGTGAGATGTGCTCGAGTGTTCAGATAAATCTGTGAAAGTGAGAAAAAAACAAAATTCTTTCGTCTGACCCCATCAACTACTACTGACCTTAATGTACTATTAAGTGATTTGTGAAATCGAATTAAAATAAAATAAAAGTCAGAATTGCTCTCCAAAAAATAGTGTATGACACACGTGGTAAAAGTAATTTTATTTTTATTACATTTATAGAATTGCGCCACTCGGTCTAACGGCTTCGTGTCCCAACATTTCCCATTGCAAAATCAAATGGCACGTTTACGACTTGTATCATAAATAATTAATCTGGGATGCAAATTTAATGTTTCTCATAGTTGTACCTCTTCCACAGACGAACTAGGGGCCAGATGTAATCCAGATCGCCACATCTGTATCCTGGAAGCCGATGGAAACGACACTAAGACTGAATGCCGCGATGAGACGTGCAGGTGCAAAGAAGGCTTTGAAGAAAGTGCCGGGATATGTATTACTAGCGTCTATGACAAAGGTCATACACCTCATTCAGTTGCATGTCAATATTTATTATTAGCTACGAATAAAGCTGTCGATGTATTAAAATTATATAAGAAAAATCCACAGAATATACAAAATGTATAATCTTGAAAGTAGGATTTGCTTTGGTTGCAGAACTGGGAGCTAGCTGTGAAAATGACAGAGGCTGCTCTAGCATTTCACATGCAAAATGCAATGACGGAAAATGTATCTGCAAAGAAGGTTATGGGCCAATGAACAATAGAAATTGTGGAAAACGTAAGTCCGATAATATTAATGGGTAATAATGTGGATACTTATTTTAAATGGACGTCGTTCCATTGATGTAGAATGGAACGATGAAGATTACGTGCACATGCTACACTCAAACACCGACATTTTACCCAAAACATGACGAGGACGGAACACAATACCAACGATGCGTTGTTCAGTGTATTTCTATTCGACCACAGTCTGAAACAAAAAAATATCAACGCATTATGCTTAAACACGTATGCTCATTTATTGTTTTGATACAAATCCGCGACAGGTTTCATATTTATAACCTAAATCTTATAAGATGAGTTACGCATGTCCAATTTCACGACGAGTCACTGGCCTATGTGATTAACATAAAACATCCTCGAGCCTACCCAACGCATAATTTACAACACATTTTACGCAATTTTTTTAATAAGTTAAAATATGCCATTCTCATTTTGTATTTGAGCAAAGAACGCAATTAACGTTCAAATTGACTATTGAGCAAATCTGTTTACCGACAACGCGTTAAGGGCATTTCGTTTAAGATAGTGCCAGAATAGAAATACTACGACGCATCGTGTTTTTTCGTTCCGTTCTCGTCGCATAGTGGGTAAACATTTCAGTCACTGACTGAAATCGGTGTTTGAGTGTGACATACAAAATGTATTTATAGAAAATCAAGGAATTCTGACCACCATTTGAATTACATCATATTAAACTGTATACTATACTTCTAATCTATTCTTATCTAATAATATATCTTTTTTTTTTTATTTATTTATTTTATTTGCAATTTGTTCATCTGAACAATAGGCAAATCATTTAGCAAAGTTACAATGGCATGTGAAGGAACTGGGCATTCTCAGTCCTTCGTGAATTCATTTTCAGTAATGATCAAATAAATGGTATAAATCACAAATATAACATAGGACAAATATGACCAAGACAGAAAAACAACAGACAATATATAAATACACTGGCAATCATGAACGTAATTATGTTTATCCATATATATATATACATATATATATATATATATATATATACATACATATATATACATATATATATACATATATACATATATATATATACATATATATATACATATACACACATATATATATATACACATACATACATACACATATACATATACATACACACACATACATACATATATACATACACACATACATACACATACACACACACATATATACATATACATATATATACACATACATATATATTTATACATATATATATATACATATAAATTTAAGCTGTTTTGCTTAGTTACAGTGCAATTACTATAACAGTACAATATACATTTTGTTTATTAATGATCGAACCTATTTAAGAGGTCCAGGGGATGAAATCTGCACAATCTTCTTAATTCTTGACTATTGTCTAGTAAGTTTAATGCAAGGTAATTTGGATGGTTTTCTAATCGCTTATAATATCTTTGGAATCTGAATTGGACTTCTTGGTTTATTGTAGGTATGTGTAAGTCATTGTGTAGTGTTGTATTTGAAACAAACCACGGGGCATTGGCAAGCAATCTTAGAGTTTTTGATTGGAATCGTTGCAGTATTTCTAGGTTTGAGTTAGCCGCAGTGCCCCAAAGTTCTATTCCGTAGGTCCAAACAGGTTTTATTGTTGATTTATAAATCAGTACTTTATTAGCCAATGAAAGAGACGATTGTTTTCCTAGAAGCCAATAATATTGCTTGATTTTAATTTCGAGAGCTGTTCTTTTCTTTCTGATGTGTGTCTTCCAAGTCATTTTTTGATCTAAATGTAGACCAAGGTATTTTACACAATCTGCCTGTGGTATATCCTTGTTGCTGATTTTAATTGGAGGACATCTATTTGGTCTAAGTGCAAACGTTACATGGACAGATTTACTTTCATTAGTTTGTATACGCCACTTTGTGAACCATTCCTGCAGCACAGTGAGGTATTCTTGAAGATTTTCTGATGCTTCGATGGCATTTTCATGAGAAGTTAAAAATGCTGTGTCGTCAGCAAACATGGCTGACGTGATGTCCGTTGAAACAGGTAGGTCGGCCGTGTACAGTAGATACAGTAGTGGACCGAGAACACTACCTTGCGGTACTCCAGCTGCAACAGGATAGAATGATGATGTTTCTTCCTTAAATTTTATTTGAAAACGTCGTTCAGTAAGATAGGAGCGAAGTAGTGCAAAAAACGGGTGGGGTAACATATTTTTGATTTTATATAAGAGTCCTGAGTGCCACACCTTGTCAAAAGCTTGGACTACATCCAAAAAGACACCAGAACAATAAAGTTTCTTCTCCAGCGCTTCATTAATGACTTTTACTACTCTGTGGATTTGTTCGGTAGGGGCATGTTTCAACCTAAAGCCGAATCGGTAGTCTGGAATGATGTTGTTTTCTGCTATGATTGGAAGTATCCGCTTGAGGAGAAGCTTTTCGAAGATTTTTGACAAGATTGGTAATAAGCTTATCGGTCTATACGAGGATACTTCGGAAACAGGTTTCCCCGGTTTTGGTATGACAATAATTTGACTGTATTTCCATTGAGAGGGAAAATGTCCAATTCTGATGATGGCGTTGAAAATTGAGGTTACCAGTGCTAGTGCTTTTTTTGGCAGGTTTCTTAGAACAATGCCGGTGATGAGATCGTAGCCAGGTGCTTTATGAGGATTAATTTGTTTTATTGCATATGAAACTTCGGTTGTCTTGAAATGCTTTATTGGTAAAGACATTTGATATGGTGCATTAATGAACTGAATAATATTTCTTTCTTGTTCTTCTTCATCTGATGGGAATGGTTGGAAAACTTTTGCAAAATGTTCCGCAAATACTGTTGCTTTTTCGTGGTTGGTTCTAGCCCATTTTCCATGTTTATCACGTATAGGCGGCACAGGTTTGATTGGTCGTTTAATGCGTTTGGTGGCTTTCCATAGGGAGTAGTCGTTGTCTTTGGTTGGTGATAGTCTTTCAAGATACTCCTTGGTTTTATTTTCATGTAGGTCTTGAAGAAATCTTTTAAGATCCTGCGCTGCCCTGTTGAAGTTTCGTTTATCATTTGGATCATGCGTGGTTTGCCAAACTTTCTTAAGTCTCCTCTTATTTCTTTTCATTTCGTCAACTATTTTGGGGTATTTGTGAGAAGCTGTTCCGTACGTTTCTGGTGTAGCGTACCATGCTGCTTGTTGGATACTAGTAGTTAAAAATTCAACTGCTTCATCTATATCAAATTCACTTTTTAGAGGAACGTTTGCAGTAATATTTACATTAAGCCATGTTTGAAAGTCACTCCAATTCGTTTTTTTATTGGAAATACTAGGTTTAGAATTATTTTCTATTATATGAGAGCTAATAGTTAATATTACTGGAGAGTGATCGGAGGACAATTCGAGAGAATTTTCAATTGATGTAAAGCTCTGATTTGTTCCTTTCATGATAAAGAAATCAAGTAAGTCCGGCAGCTTATTACAGTCGGTTGGCCAGTACGTTGGCTCTCCTGTCGATAGCGGTTCTGCGTTGAGTGACGTGACTACATTGAGTAGTGTTTTTCCTCGTAAAGTCGACAGTCTTGACCCCCACTGCGAATGTTTTGAGTTGTAATCACCTCCAGAGATGAACCTTGCACCCAACGTATCGAAATATTCTCTATACATTTCTTCCGTTATTTTATGCTTTGGAGGGCTATAGACAGCTGATACTGTCAATGAACCGAAACTGTCATAAACTAGTACAGATGTGGCTTGCAGGTAATCATTTTCAAAATTTGATTTCAAAGAATGCTGTATGTTTCTTCTTATTATTATCGCCGTACCTCCATGGGCTGTGCCATCTGGATGTTTTGTATCATATATTTCATAGTTAGGTAGTTTAAAGAAACTTTTTTCCGTGAAATGAGTTTCTGAGATGAGCATTATGTCAATTTTTTCGTCTTGTAGAAAATTGTTAATTTCTCTGCAATGTTGCGCTAGTCCATTGGCATTCCATACACCAATACGAAATGTCTTCATAATTTGCTTATTACTTTGGTCATGAGGCTTATCAGGTTGGAGATTTGATCACTTTGCTTGGTTAGTATTGATTCAAATTTTTGAAAAGTTTCTTGAACAGTTGATATTAGTTGTGCAATTTCAATATTACTATTATCATTTATGACTTGATGTGATGGAGGGTACTTGGCTACGTGGGCCCAAGTGCGGTGTTGCATTTCGCTAGGTACGTTACTATTTAAAAGTTTGTTGCTTCGATGGTGTGAGTGAGAAAGATACGAATTTTGTGTATTCTGGGGATATTTACTTTGTCTTATTTCTTGGTAGACTTCGCATCCCTTGTAGTTTGCTGGGTGGTTTTGCTCACATAGAGCACATTTAGGTGGGTCTTCTTTTCGCTTTTTACAGACTTCGGTCGGATGATTTTCTCCACATTTCACACAGCGATGTTTTCGATGGCAGTATGTCCTTGTATGTCCATATTCTTGACATCTTTTGCATTGTACGATTTCTTTCTTCTTTCGAGGTGCTTCTATTTTGATTTTGCAGTTCAGTAAACTATCTATGTTATAAATATCTTTATTATTTTTGCTAGGTTGTAGATCTATGAAGAAGAGAGGGAGTGGCGCTTTTGTTTGTCTGTGTTGAATATTATAAATTTGGCGAACCTTGTGGCCGTAACTTTCAATTTCATCTTGCAGTTCCTTAACATCTGCATTTGCATGAATTTGTTTAAGTACAACCCTAAAAGAACGCTCTTCTTTGAGCTGATATGTATGAAATTGCAATTTTTTATTTTCAAAATGTTTTATGAGCTTTCTATATGCTTCAACTGTACTTAATATGACTTTGACACTGTCACTGTTCAGTAATTTATAGCTGTATTCCTCTTTTTTTAATACTTCTTCAATGCATTTTTTTAAGATATTCACGTCTTTTATTCCTGGTAGAAAAATGGGTGGAATTTTATTACCATTGGTTCGTTCGTTGGATTCAGATTTTTCTATTGTGTTGTTTTCTGGTTCTGTAGAAGAAAGAAGTTCGAATTTGTTGTAATTTGTAATACTTTCTGTAACTGGTATTTTCTTTAGAGCTCTTTGTGAAGGTTCACTAATTTTTCGTTTCCGCCGTCTCGGGACGACTTCTTGCCACTCCAGAGTGTTATCGCACATACCTTCAACAGATGACATTGTTGATACGTCTGTTGTACTACTGCTTTGTTGTGCTAATCTATCGGTCTTCTGACAATCCGTATCTGCACTGCTTGTTGATAGCGGTAACTGTGGTTGCTGCGTCAGGAGTTGCTGTAGTTGATTTAGTTGCAGAGGCGGTTGTGGAGGCACATGATATTGAGTTAGAAGTTGAGAGAGTTGTATTTCTATTATTTGTTGCTGATGTTGGTGGTGTTGTAGTTGTTGCTGAAGACGTTCTTGCTGTTGACGTATTGCTTGATCTGGGATGGGTTGCACAGATTCACTGTTAAACAAGTTTTCACCACCATTTTCACTATATGTAGCGTCCATTGCGCTTCGAATTAGTTGCCCCGTAACGGAGCAACTACTTGTGGCCATTCACTAGTCTAAAAATGATTTATTGGTTTTTACTACAACTAAAATAACACTTTTTCTGAACGTGGCACTGTTCACACCGCTCACACGAACGACACTGGCAATAATATATCATGTCTAAATAACAATAATAATGTATTGATGTTAAGCGAAACGTCGATGATTCTACACAAACATAAATATTTTGACGTTGAATTTTATTTCACACACTTCACATTGTCTTGATATGCGATATTAGGTGACTCAATTCTATGACGAAATATTCAATATTTGGAATATTTCTTATTTTTATTGACAGGAAATTCTGTGGTTCTATTGTATAACGATGTATAAAAATGAGTAAAATAATTTATTTAATTTTCAATTTCTGGAGAAAATTAATAAATAATTTCTTCCGTAGGAGTCGGCGATCGCTGTGATGACGGCGTGTGCGACGCTCTCAATACCCAGTGCACAAAGAGAAGCACCGACAGAAATGAAGTCAGTGTTTGCGTTTGCAAGAGGTTACACCTGTCTAGTAGTAACAGAACTTACTGCTACACATGTAAGTTGTAGATGTACTAGGTAGTATGTACTTTTGTCCATAAAAAAACTAAGTATTTACTATTCTCTTTTGGAGACAATTTACTCTTTTTAACTTAGGAAAGATTGTGTCTTTGAAATTACTAGTTAACTTTAAAAACGATTTTGAATACGAATATTAACTGTAATATTAAGTAATATATACTAACTTATACAAAAAATAACGTCTAAGATTATGTTCTCAGGAATTTAGCTTACATTTTATTTTTTATAATAACAATGCGTTATACATGTTACTCATAGAATGTACACCAGCAGGTTTTAACAACAGTACCCTCTTTGTTTATAGGGCCCACGAGCATAGGTGATCTGTGTGACCAGACGCCCTACTGCAAGTTCCTGGGAGAACATGTTGAGTGCATTCAGGGCAGGTGCCTGTGCCGAGAAAACTTTGCGTTTCAGAACGGCATTTGTGTGGAGAAAGTCCATCTTTCGGGCAAATAAAATTTGTATTCCCACGAAAAAATAGTGGTTTTATTAAAAACGTGAAATCATTTGAATGCAAGTTTCAAATATTAACTGAATTGTATAGTTTTGATACGTATACTTTGAAAATCACTTAGAATTCCCGCCTAGTATTTTAATTTTTAGTTTAAGTATTCAGAGTGCGAGCTAGCAATTTTCTCGTGGGAGGTGTTTATGTCTTCAGGGAGTATCAGCAAGTTGACGAGTGAAACGAGGACCATCTTAGACTACGTGGTACAGTCTAAAAAATCCATAGAATGCACTTGGGAACGCTTCCCCCCCCCCTATTCCTTGCTGTGGTTTCCGTATTTGGAACATTTCAAAGTGTGGAAATCATAAATGAAGTGCCCAAATATGGATTAATTGTATCTCTGACAGGTACAAATTAATATTTTTTCCAGCAAATGCCGTCAAATTGTCTACGGGGACGATCCCCAGCAATTCGCACTCTTTAAGAACATTGTATGATTTGATAATATTATTATTGTTATGTGTTGAAAATACACTTCTGTGTATACAATACTTTATCATAGAATACTTATTGCAAATTCATTGTACGAAGTAATTGTATTTTATAAATATTTATATGCATTTCAATATACTTTACATTTTTAATTAATATTGAAATTTAATAGATTATAATATAATATATTACGTGTTAAACAAAGATGACAGAATCCATAACCAGAACAGTGCTAATTTCAATATTTTGGGTGTTGATATTATTTAATGTGAAAAATGGATTACAATGGAAGAGAATGATTAAAGTGACCAATTATGATTTTTTAGATATTTTCAATTATCAATATTCCTTATGTATAATTTCAGTACATTACTGAAAAACGTTTTAATTATTTAGTATTTGTTATATTATAACACCATTAAGTTAACCACAAAATTATTTTGGAGGTACGTTCGTTTAATAAGATAACTTCTCTAGTTATAATACAGTAATACTGTTGTTGTACATTTTTACCCAGTCACTCTGGTGGGAACTTCGAACACTTCGTGGAATAAGGAATACCTTTGTGGACTTGGAAATAGTTTTAATACCATGTTTTCCAATGTCGAAAAAAGTGTGGCGTTTCACACGCTACCTCAAGTGCCACTCTGGCAAGAATGTACCGTTTCCCCTCTGGCTTCTCGTCCGTCGAAAAGGCAAGTGAACGTAGCGATATTATTTCAGAAATGTATTACGAGCTCCACTAAAAATGGAAGTTGTTACGAGTGGTTTTGATTATGTTAAATTATATTAAATTATTCGAGGGTAATTTTAAACTGCAGTCCATTTTCTGCTCTCATATAACTATACTTAAAAATGGGTTTTTACTTTCCCGTATACGGACGTATGTACGGAGTAATATACGTATTATAGGAAAAGTTATGAAATGCTGCGGAAAATAGATTTCGAGATTTCAACAGAAATACACGTTTTGGGATCCCCTGATACCGAAAAAGTGTTTTTTCAAAACGTCCGTCTTTCTATCTGAGAACACCACCAGCGTCTAAACCATTCGTAGGATTTTTTCCAAATTGAAGACACCCCTGTCCATCTGGCTTGAGTCGAAGCTTTGAGATTTCGAAAAACATTCTTTAAAATTTTGGGTGTACTTTATATGACGCCCCCAGACATTTTCAATATTTTTTTTCAAAAACGGCTCCTAATTGTTCCTTTAAATTTTTGATACGGGTAGAGAAAAATTCACTTATAAAGGTGGCTTAGGTCCGATTTCCTTGGTTAACTCTGAATTTTTGAAACTTTCAAGTTTGAATTATTGCCGGCGTCTTCCTACAACTACAAAATTAAATATAGATATTTTTTCTACCGATGAAATCTGTTGCTCTCAATACGGTCATGTATATTTTTTTGAAAATTTTAGTTGTTTTCGAGCAATATTGCTTACAATTAAAAAAATACAATAAAATTTACTCAAAAACGCCTCCAAATTTTTTCTTTAAACGTTTGGTATTACTCGGGCAACTTTTCTTGAACGATGGATTGACGATTTCGGGTGGAGTGGGGATATTAGTTACAAAGTCGGCCACTAGAGTATTTTAAGCAATGCCAACGTGTGTGAAATGAAAGTCAAAACTGCATCTTGTGTTTAACTTTTTCGGGAGTTTTAGGTGACTCCCTTGAAGGACCTGGACCTGACTCAGTCATTTCTTTCGATATTGACAATAAATCTGAACAGGGGTTCTGCACTATGAAAGCAACTGGCTTTGACTAGCTTCTGTTTCGCGCCAACGAAGTTTTAATGCTTGGAAGGTTGTCATCAGTGTCCGCTGCGAGCTTTTGCCTTCAACTGTTTATTGCACAAGGGAGGGGGATCAAGGTCATCGTTCAAGAAAAGTTGCGCGAGTAATAGTAATAATGCTAAATACACTCTATAATATGACATTAACTCCATATTACTTTATTCTTTTGTTTTCTCAACAATGACAAAAATGTATTTTTTGGCTTGTCTCTCACGATCTTAATATTTTCATTTAGTGACAATTGGTTCACATTGCTGTATTTATGAGAATATGCGCTTAAAATAATGTCAGATGACCGTTCTCGAAAACAATTGTTTGTGAAAATGAGCTCAAATTCCTCATTCTCAAGAATGCTCAAACGCCCTTTTCTCAAACATGGATCCAAATTTTTTCTTCAAATTTTTCCAATAGTGCTAATTGTACTGTTTAATATGACAAAAAGGTCATTTTGCTGTATTATTTTTTTTTCAAAAATTACACAAATGTAATTTTTTTGAAATATCTCTCACGCTTTTATTATGACAATTTCCAGCGATTCGTAAACACTATTTCATTTGTAACTAGAGTGTTTTGAAATGACTTCATATGAAGTTTTTCGAAAACAATAGTTTTCTGTGAAAAGAGGTTCAAATTTTGCCTTCTCAGTAATGCTTAAACACCATTTTCTTAAAAACGGTTTCATATATTTCAATGAAAAGTTTCATATAGGACGAGGTTTTGCTCGTCTTTAATATTTTAGAGTAATAATTCGATTCTACTATTAGAAAACCGAAAAATTAAGAAAGTTTAAAACAATGGGCGGCGATTTGGCAAACAAAGGCAAAACTTTGGGCGGCGATAGATTGCAACTGGCAAGGGAATGTGGGAAGCCCGATTAGTTAGCCGAGACCAAAGGAAATCAAAAACTAGAGCAGGATGTGCCATTCTGTTGCATTACTAGTTTATAATTTATTTTTGTAGGGTTATGCACAGCCACGAAAACTTAATTTTCTATTTTGGATACCTCGCAAAATCCTATGTTGTAACAGCATCCAACATTATCACTCTTCATTATTTTTCGATGTGTTTTAAGTAGCACTCCACTAAATTGTTATGCAATTCAAAACGACTAAGCAATTTTTAAATACTGAATTATGTATCTCTTAGTGTAGTGCACTCATAAGAAATAAAATGTTCAAATTGAGTACCTGTCGTCGATGTCTGAAAAATTAAAATGGCATATCTGAGAAGGAACTTGCTTTCTTTATGCCAGGAATGTGAATGTGTGTGCTTGTTCACAGGAGTTTAAGGTTCTCGCTATGTCGGAAGATTACGTTCCGAAGCATGTGCTGATTAACTGTTAGGCACGATAATGATTCTGTGATTTAAGGTGCAAAGCGTTTCATTGTGGGCGTTGGAGACGCAGCTGCCGCTCGTGTGACACGCAGAACATTCTCTTTGATACTCAAAGCTGCTTTTGAGTGGCCAGCGCCTCGAGTCGCGGGCGGCAACAGTTCGGATAGGATTGTTTGGATACAGAGATTGTCCCGCGAGATAGCATTCTTTCGCTGAGTGCAGTAGCGGCTCGTGCTTAGCTTATACGGTTGCCCACCCTCCAATACTCTTCATAATAAGAAATACATCTTTTCGATTTAATGTTATTCAATAATCAAGATATTGCAACAATTTCGATGTATGAAATAGTTTTGAAATTAAAAAGCGCCTGCTGAGCGGTCTCTGGCGTATCGTTGCAAGCCAGGCAACGCACCGATGTGTGACGCCATGGGTTCAACATTGGTTTTCTTACCCATAGGTTTTCTTATGGGTTCAACATTTCACAGCATGAGCCTCTCTGCTTCACGCGCGTCCCTATGTGAGCGGGCGGGCATTCCCCGAGCACTTTACGAACACAACGGTACCACAGAAATCGCCACAAGACGTCACCATGGACTTTTGGGAACTCATCGCCGGCTGCCCTGGGGGAACTCGAGGAATATTAGTTATCTGCTTTCACCTAATATGATTATATTTGCTTATTATTTTTTTTAAATTGCGCCTTATTAAAGGTAGACACAATCGATGAATTTTGATGACATTGAGTGAATTATTTTTATTTTAGTTTTGCGAATTTATTTTGATTTTATATTAGATTTCTTGATTTAAAGTGTACATACGATGAGTGCAGTTACTCTTGATAGTCTGTCTCGATCAGTTGATTGTCTTGACCAACTGTGGATAGTCCTATGATTGCGCGCAGTTATTTCCCTTTCAATCATTTTGCTTCCCTACATAGAGTGTGTATGAGAATTCGAGACAAATTATTTTTTGTGAGTTGCTTCATTGTCGTTGCGGTCGATGCTTCTGCTGCCGATATCTGTAAACTGGAACTGACAAACCTTTTGAAATGAAGTAACAATCTTTTCCGCTTTTGGGGACGCATTTTTATGTGAATTTTATCCTTTTGCTAGTGAAGATTATAAATATTAAATAAATGTATATCCCTGGTATTTTACAAAATTAAATAAATATTTAGAAAATTCCTTTTGGGTTACGCCCTACTGAAGAAAAACTAGGTAGTAAGAGATCTAGAAATCCAACTCCATGTCTTTAAAATATTATTGAAAATTCACAATTTTAAAGAGCCTTAATTGGAAATTCAAAAATGTTTTGGGATAGTGAAAATAAGTGGAGTGGTTATGTGGGTGTAATGCGAAGTCCTCTGTTTTATTTTCCCAGTAAATTGTTTGGAGGTGAGGAAACGTGGTCGGAGAGCGAGTTTAAAACATCGAATTTCATAGCAAATGTTTTCTATTCATTGTTTAAACATTTGAACAATTTAAACATTTAAACAACGTTCAAAGTTTGAAAATATGGCGCTTCTGGAAATAATGTAAAACAGTTTGCAGCTACCATTATTTTCGCGCTTCCAGTATAACATAGCAGATAAATTAGATACCAAGACATTTATCTAAATTACATTTCCGTCATTGGATAGAGCTGCAACCCCCTTTTTTAGAACACACCAGCTGAATGAAATGCTGAAAGGGCAGCAACTGATCAGTGGGCTGTAAATCTCAAATGATGCCTTTTACATTTTTTTTTCGTGAAATGGGCATTCGTTCTTGCAGAACAGGCCATAAACATGACGAATGATACCTGAAGACCAAAAGGATTTTTAAATGATTATTTCATCGGATCGACCAAATTTCAATATTATTGTCGCATCGCCTCAAATGTAGTTTCCAATTTACACCCATTGTCACAGGAACACCAAATTAAATATTTATAAAGAAATTTCAATTTTAGTAATGAAATAAGGGAATCTAGGAACTTTCTTAATCAAATGAAGGCAAATAATTTCAAAAAAATTAGCGTGGTTTTGAACATTTGATCCTCCCCCCCCCGCCAAGTTGTAACAGAAATATATATGTGAAGACTGCAAATCTATCAATAATACCAAAATGCAACACATCGTTACTGAATGCATTATTATTATTATTATTATTATTATTATTATTATTATTATTATTATTATACTAACAAAGGTGTGAGAAAGATTGTTTAATGCGGTACACGGTTGATGTCTTTAATTTTGGTATGCTAACTTTGATTGCTATTACAGTGTATCACGTACGGTTTAAGAAAAGAAAGCTGTTTTGGTAATTTATAGTGAGAAACAATATTTCATAATGGTATGCAAGCAGTAAAACACAGAAAAAATATTTCAAAAAAATAAAGGTAGTGATACAGTAGTTTAAAATGAATAAATAATGCAATAACAAATTTAACACAGAAAATCTATTTTCTCCTCCGTTTTGTTAAAATAAAAATGTTTTTTCTTATTAAACACCAACAGTAGTCAGTCATCCTGGGGATCGTCCTTTCGACCCTAATAGCTTACTTTCATCAGGTTTATATCCTGATGAAACTGTTATTCAAGTTCTTAACTTACTGGTTACATGTTTTCAGGTAAAAAATTAGGATAAGATTATACAAAGTGTAACTTGAAGCTCTTATCACATTCGAGTCTCTTGAACTTTTCGAATCATTTTAACAATTTGTTCGTATCTAATATCTTTAATATTGCCCAGAAATGTGCTGATAACATCCTTGAATGAGGTTAACGTTCTACGGCAGTTATTTAATTTCTAAAGTTAACATTCTCAATTAATTAGCAAATATGTGTGCTGTCGAAAAAGCCTTCTTTTACTTTTGTTTCAGGCAGCAATCGACATTTTTGAATATTTTTTCAAAAAAGAGCCAGTTTTGTTCAAGGCTTTAACAAATTACTGCGTTACTTCAAGAGTGATGTGCAAAGGAGTTAGAAACATTGCGAATCAATTAGGGGTCAATATTCGTATATTGCATATAGTGCATATTTATCTTTTGCACTAAGTGTATTTTTTCTGACAACTACAATTTTACAATGTTTTTCTCTAGCTCTCGAGGGCCATGGCATGATAATGGGGTAATCCTTCTTGTTGTCGCATGATTTTTGGACAATTTTCTATACCAAAAGCGGAGAAAGAACTTATATTATTTTATAGTAATGCTGATAGAGATACTGGAATCGAAATCATTGGTCCATGTGCCTTAGATATTATCCCGGTTAGCAGATTTGGATATTTGATATGTTTTGTTTTAACGACTTGTTTTATTATTAAATCAGCATATTTTACTCTTATAAAAATAAGAATAATTGAAATAATCTCGTTGTTCAAGTCAAACCGTAGAATATCAACAGGACAATGATGAACGATGTCCGTTGAACCTTTGCCTTAAATTTGTTACACAAGGTTTACAAACGATATGAGTTACGAACGTTTTATATTTTTGAATTGAATTGAATTAATACCATATTTTACGTGGCGAGATTCGGGCTATCAGGCCCGCTCTTCCGTCTGACCACGCAAATTTCGCTGCGCTCCTTTCTCTATCTAGCAGAGAATGGAGGTACTTATTGGGCGACAAAACATCTTGAACCCTTAATTTAATTCTAAAACAGTCCTGATACTTTTGATAGTAAATAACACGTTGCGTAGGATTGTTGAAGTACACCCATACGAGTTCAGTTCCAACACAATACCCCAAACGATTACAACGCAAGGAAGCAAAACTATTTGTGTCAAATGCATATTATGCAAAATCTGTTTATGATACTGAAAAAACAAATCATTTTCTAAATTAGGGCATTCGATATGATATAAATAACGAAATATTTTGAACCGCAAAATCTTCCTAGGCTTGTATAATAAGTGATTGGTGGACTCATTTGGAAATCCGCGCATTGAAAATAATTGTTTTAAAATTGAAAATTGCTTCATAATAAGAACCCAACTTTGATCAGCGAGCTCCTGAACCGTGCAGAGTCGGATACAGTCTGATGGGGAGTGAGAGGGCCCATTATATTATAGCAAAGCGTTGAGATAAATATTGTTCAGAAAGTCAAATAATTCCAAAATTTTATCGTGAAACAATATTTTTGTCTTTTTCTTCGAATATAATTTTAAATAGATTTCGAGATACTACGCTTTCCTGACCATCCTGCTGTGCAGTGGTGGTACTCAAAAGAACTAAATCTCCAAAAATACAATATACAGTTTTAATTGGTCTCATTGTAAAGAATAGTGCTTAAGAAACATCCGGGACCTACCTGCCACCTTTATTTTCCTACCTATCCCCCTCCCATTCCCTCAAAACTCCTGTCCCCTCAGAACTCACCTACCTGCACAAAATTCGTGTCCCTTTTCGGCCACGGAAGCCTGTTTTTAAGGTAGTAGGAGCATCCTGCATTGTAAGTTTTCTTGCCCAAATAGAAAGTGCCGCACATCTGCTTATCCGCCTCAGATGAATGGGCGTACTATTAATCATCCGCGTACGAATATGGTGTTTTCGACTCTTTTTTGTGAGAAACATATGCCGAGCGGTCAAAACACTTTACAATTTGGCTTTTGTAACTAGACGTATGATCATGTGGGTATGTAGTTCCGGAATCACTGATGATAAATTGCCTATGGCTCATCTGACTGAAATGTAAGTCCTCAATTGAATCGATTATTTCAAAAAGGAAACATCTTCTGTCCTTGTAGAAATGATTTAAGCTCATCATATGATTCAGAATATGCTTTGTTATACGTGAAAACGTCACATATTGGCTAGTCGACTCAGGTGCATCAACTGATATCACTGCATTGCCTACGACCGGGAGGTTCAAGGGTTTGAGCCCCAGTGACGGCAGGATTTTTGACGTTATCTAGATAGCTAGGTCTCAGCTGCTATCTGAAGGAGAATTCTAGCGGCCGGCTGCTGTGGTCAGTAGTTTTCCGTGGTTATTCCCATCAACACCAGGCGTATGGCGGAGCAATACCGTAACGAACGGGCCACGGACTGCGCGCGATCTTTACTTCCCCTTCCTTGTCCTTTCCTTACCCCTTAAATTCAAAATTGATTAGAACATAATTAAAATAATCTTCTCAGAAGTCCTTAAAGTGAAAAAGATTGAGCCAAGCTGGTGTAGGAAATAAAAAAAGCCTTTCCATGAGAATCTTTTTAGAAAACAGTAACAAAACAATTAATTAAAAACAAACGAAGGTTTCGCGCACCCTATTATATCGGCAGGTCGAGTCAACGTCATATCGTGAGATTTCCGTCGGAATTATTTAAAATGATAGATCGCACATGCGCGAATGCACTCCTCCACCACCACCACCACCACCACCACCACCCACTGGCTGCGCGCCAAGGAGCGGCGTGCACCAAGAGCCAGCTAGCTGCATGAGAGCGCGCTCTGGAGCTGGTTGTCCGCTCCCACTGCCCTCGCCCGCGCCCCGACCCGCGCCGCCCGCGCCGCCCACCCCGCCCGCTTGTCCCAAGGCCAGGGCCATCACGTAATCAAGGCAGTTGCGCCAAGTGCAGGGACGCGGCGCTCCGACGTCGCACTCATTAGCGGCGCTGGGGGCCGCGGCAGAGGCCTGCGCCCCCGGGAGGCCTTTCTTTCAATCTCACCACGCGCATTATGACCCAGGTATCATCTATCTGGGGGCCGGATTTACACGCACTAAACATTTACGGAATATGCATGAATTTATGCAGGGAAAACTTCGAATATGTGCACTATTATATGCCCTCCCGAAGTGTATTACGAAACGATCACGTATTGACAGGTATTAATACACGAGTGTGGAGAGTGATATGATATCGTTAAACGTCATAAGAGTGTTACATATTAATACAAGAGTGTAATATTACGATACGGCTGAGGAACGTGCAGGCACCGTTAAACATAATAATGCTCGTTACATTGTGATTCATACTGTACTTTTTCTACTACTAAATGTATTTATTGTAAGTTAAACATTTATATTGAAAGGTTTCTTGGTGTGCAGAATTCAGTCAACGCCATCTAGCAGACTTTCTGCTAGATGCCCCGGGTGGCATTGGTTATGCATAAACACAATCCGACTTCAATGAACCAGATCTTGACTCATCAACTTGAGTTAAGATATGATCCAGTGTATTAAAGAAATGTCATCAAAATTCATTATTTTTCCGTATTTTTTATCAGATTAATAATTGCTACAATCTTCACAAGGAGCTTTAATATAGCAATTTTCTTGTGTGAGCTGATGTGAGTTAGCTCATTAGCGTTACCGATTTTCAAGATGAATTCGACCACACGCTGTGCTCGAAACCATAGGCGTGCGCTGCATAAAGAAAGAGGGAGCGGGGCAAATTGTTTCCGGGCCCCTTATCTAATTTTTAGTCAATTTTTGAAATGTATTTTCGGCTAGAGTTATCATTTCCAACTTACCCGCATTTTTTCGGATATTTTCGTACGTTTTTCAACATTTCAGCTGATTTCGACCGATTTTCAATCTTTTGGTGCATTTTTAGGCGATCCATTCTAAATTGGACACTTTTCAGGGTTAAATTGAAAAGTTTCTTCATGCTTTGGCTCCGAATTTGTCCAGCGCACTATAGGGCCGGTTTCACCAAGACACACTTTGCACGAATTCCAATTTTTTCGTAGTTTTGGCGAAGTTTAAGAATTTATCTCATTCTTTATGCCATATTTGTTTGTAAGTTTCAAAACTAATATTTAAATTATCGAAAATATAAAGAACGTTGTAAGTACACCATTATTTTGATTTTGGCAAATATTAACTATTTTGTACAAACAATTGAAAAATCATTCAAAAATAAATACAAAATATTATATGCGTAACGTACAGAAAGTAAGACTTTGGCGTATGAATGAAAGGTTGACAGATAAGGCGACGATAGGAGCCAAGTCCGGCATTTGGAAGTGAGTATGCCAAAGACAGTTTCGTAGTTGCGTACACTGCGTACACTACTTTTTAGTACGAATTTATGGAAACTTACAAGTATATTTTCTTGCTATCAATCTCAATATTCGAGGCAACAAGCACGTTCATTCATAACGCTCCAGTTTAATTTGCGGTCACCACTTGCATTGTACGGCCATGGCATATTTACGGTAGAGTGTAGCAAAATAGACTTTTCCGGAGTACACACTTTCCAGGCAATGAACAGTGAAGCTAAGTACAGTTGCCTTGCGTTAGAGCAAAACAAATTAATTATTAAAAACTAGCTACCCAGCGAGTTAATGAGCCAAGAATATTTGATTAAATATAGACGTGATTACAATATACGAATAAACTAATGTGTCGACGAGTTTCTCATCATTGTACATTCAATGTGTTCATTCGTTATATTCGTCATTTTTATCAGGAATTCAACATATTTACGGAAATAAAATGTAATTACCGAAGGTGTCGGGGTCATTATCAAACTTTTCAGGGAGGTCAGAGGCCCCCTGCCCCCCCCCGTGAACACGCCTATGCACGAAACGATCGTGGTTTTCCTATTAAATACTCGTATCAAACATAATTTACTCACAGGAAATTTATATTAGATACGATGAATCAGATGTAGTACAAAAATATATTACAGAA
The DNA here is from genome assembly GCA_038098605.1 of Gryllus longicercus. Taxonomy (NCBI): domain Eukaryota; kingdom Metazoa; phylum Arthropoda; class Insecta; order Orthoptera; family Gryllidae; genus Gryllus; species Gryllus longicercus. Next base: position 9,712,718 of record JAZDUA010000003.1, on the reverse strand, counting down.
TTCAAAATTAAACTAATTAAAATAAATATGAGTAACGGTACACGTTTTCAAGATACATATGCAAGATAAGTAGTAGTTTCCAAAAATATATTGCTTATTAAGACAACAGGAACAATATGCAAATGTACACCATAAAACAATGTAAAAGTAATTGGAAAATATGAGATTCTTGCACATATTTGCAGACGTAAAGTATGAAATAATTATATGCGTCGTCATTGCCAACAATACTATTTATTAAAATAGCAGATTTCAATGGCTTAGCTATCATCATCAGTTTTCTGCTATATGGAAGCCACAAAAACGACTACAACCTATAGACGTAAAGTATCCTCATTTGATATCAAGTGAGCTTACTTTACCTCTGTGGAGGAAAAATACCCGTTTGCGTTGAAATGTGTCCTTAAATATATCATAGGATAATTAATTTATTTTATTTCCTTTGAATTACAACGCAAGTTTGCAATATGCAGACGTTTTACTCGTACAATGGACCATGAAAGCAACTTCTGAAAGGTCTGAATGTCATATGTTGATTTAACTAAAATCGCTAAGGTATTCAATGCTCCTGACAGAGCATACTGGAATCTTCTTCTAAAGCCATGCTCATTTCTGATGTTAAACCAGGAGAGAAGGTGGTATAAAGGAAAAAGAGATTGGTCTGGATCTACGTTGACGAGGGCACATACAGATTTGGAGAGTTTTAGTAGAATAATTTAGCAATATAACAATGTGGCTATGAAAATTGCAAATATTTATATATTTATTTATTTATGTCAAAACAGTTAAAAACTGTGTGTGACGTGCAATGGGGAGAAGTTAATTTGAAGTTACATTTATGTCCGGAAGCAAAACAAGGGGCCATCTTAGCATTTGCTCAAGGATCAGAGAAACGATGAAAACCTGATCGAGATGGGGGTCATTGACCCAGAAGCTGAAGTACAATACTTGTTTCAGGCTCTTTACAATTATACAATCCAAATGGTAAATAATGCATTAAATGCCATTGTTAACATTAAAATTACTTTCTTTTTGGATGCTCAGTATTGTATCTAATTGTATAGTGATAGTTGTGCAGAAGAAAATATTTTACTTGGGACTTAAACTTTTGAATGGAACTTAATCGTTTAATGTCATCTGGCAAGGTGTTGTAAAATAATGTACATGTATTATATATAGTGAGCTGTTGATACTGTCACCAGATGAATATGATTACTACGTTGAGTGTTGTAGTTATAGACAAGGGCGTTTGCTGCAAATATATTCCCGCCCTTAAGTAAGTCATTTTTGACAAAAACCACTGATACATGATATATAAAGAGACATGGTAATGGTAAAATACCTAGATTAACAGAGGCTTACAAGAATCACGTGGGTGGGATTTGCTTATTATTCGTATACTTTTTTTGTAATCTAAAAGTCTCGGAGCTATAAGATGTATTTCCTCAGAATATTATGCCATATCTCTGCACTTTGAATAGGTCAGCACTGCATAGCTCAGCACTTTGAATCGTTGACCCACTGCTTCACACAACCCACTTGACAAGCTCCGCGTTACGACCACTGCTATCATCTTACAACATTAATATTATCATCGAGGAAAGATCTCCTTTTCTTTCCTCTATTATATTAGCCGAGCAACCGAGGAGTAGCAGAAGGAAGTTTGACAAGAAAGAGACGAAGAAGTCAGGGAAGAGAGGAAGGCGGACAAGGAGAAGGAGATGGACATGGTCAATAATTTTTGATAGCAAATTAAATTGGGAACACCAGGTAAACTTTGTCGTACGGAAAGCCTGGAGGTCTTTGCATTTTACTATGTGAATACTAAAAAAGAGTACTGCAAAAGCGACAGAATTAGCTTATTTATCTCTCGTTCGTCCATAAATTTGAATAGAGTTTAGAGGAGAGCGTGTAAACGTACTTTCCGCAGCAATAGGAAGAAAGTAGAATGGGAGTCTAGAAATCAGAAGGGTTAAGGCAAGACTATGTACCACGTACAAAGCGTATGCCGGTTATCCAGCTTGGAAAGATATTTTCATTAGACTCGATACTTACTTTACTTAGTAGATAGTAAAGTATACGCTTACTTTAGTAGAGGGGATCACAAGCACAAAATTCAGTTCAGGCCACAGAAAACAGATGTTGGAAACTTTTCCTTCACAAATAGAACAATAACGGACAGGAATAATTTGCCTGTGACAGCCATGGAACCCTTTCTTCTAGGTGTATAAATTTTTAAAAGTATATTAACTAAGGACATTTGTGAAATGTATTAGTTAGTAAGTTAGGTTTATTAAAATAGCTATTATTTTAGTTATAATTTTATTATAATTGTTATTTTTATTATTAATATTGTGATAATCACTATTAAATGCATTGCTTTATTAAATATACTATATATATATATATATATATATATATATATATATATATATATATAATATTTAAAGTAGTAGTTGAATTGGAGTGTCGTGACGTGTGTGAAGTGTAGTGCAATAGAGAAGTACAGAGAAGTGAAGTGCAAGTGTAGTTAAGTGTAGTGAAGTATAGTGAAGTGAAGTGCAGTGTATTTAAAAAGTGTATTTATTAGTTAAAGTTTCGGTGCAGGACAGTCCTAAAATGTAGAGTTATTGTTGGTATTGTTATTATTGTCTTTATTGTTATATTATTATTACCATAGTCTTAAAATGTTTTAAAATTACATTGTATTACTATTCCTAGTTGTATTATATAAATTGTAGTATTCTGTCACCAGGTTGTATACCTACCTGCAGAAATAATAAATCTAAGATGGGCCAGGTGGCGTGTACAAGGGAAAGAAGGTGACCAAGATCAAGTAGGGCTCAAACCAAGACGAAAACGAACACGAAGAAGATGGCAGACAAGAACAATGAGATGCCAGACAACAAAAAGAGAAGATGCCAGGCAAGAGCAAGGAAGAGATTACATACAAGAACAAGGAGAAGGAACTGGAGCCGGAGGCTGAGCCGGAGGCGGAGCTGGCGGTGGAGCCGGAGAAAAAGATGACGAAGAATACGGCGGAGGAGGAGACGAAGAAAGAGACGGAGAAGGAGATTGAGAGGAGATGAAGGAAGAGACGGAGGAGGAGAAAGAAACGGAAAAAGAGTCGAAGGAGACAGAATCAAAATCGATGGAGAAGAGGGAGACGACGAATGACGGGAAGATGTAGGAGAAGGACATGATGAAAAATCAGGAGGTGGAGAAATATAAGAAAAGGAAGAAGGATAGGGAAAACATTAGATATCCCGTCTTAATACAATGCTATGTTTTCTCCACGTTCTTATTTAACGCATATGAAGTCCCAGCCGGGAAGTCCACCAACCACCACCGAGACAGTCAACTTTCGCACAGCCTTTCCAAGGTACGATGCCCCTGTCGAGACATTATTTTATGATTCACCATCTGGTCGCCGTTGGAGGTTTATTGGTTCTAACAACTTTCAAATGTGACTAGGTGATGAAATGAATTAAAATAACATTCATGCTTTTAATACTAAGGTCATGACATGGCAGTATCTGAAAAACATTAACTGAAATATAATGAAAATAGGGCAGCAATGTGAACTTATATTTTTGTGAAATAATTTTCTGTGTACCAAAGGACTTCAAGGAAGAGATTCATACTTCCTTTTTTGAAGTAGAGATTTATTTCGACTAATATTATCTTTGCAAATCTTCATCGAAGATTGGAACCAAATATCCCTGAGGAAATAACAATGGTGACACCTATTAGAACAATTAGTTGTCGAGGGAAATTCCTTTTAGAATTCATGAGCCAAAATTTTATCTCTTCCATATCTCACTTTCTGATGAGTTTTACGAAATGTTGCAGTCACCGTTTTCATTTAAATGCAATTGATATTAAACGTCTTTATTAATATCTAAGTTGTCGATCACTGTCGAAACCTCACTCACTTGCAGACTAGATATCTGAAAAGCTTTTATTTCTGTACAAAGAACGGCAATATATTAAAATTAACATATTTGTTCGTTTTACGGTAAAAATTTGAAAGAAAACAAAATAGTAAGTCTATGCACGTACCCAAAACGATCTGATAATGTTGATGGATAACGGTTAAAGTGAAGAAACTTATTCTTTCCTATCTCTTTATAACTTACTAGCAGATCCAGTGTTGTCCAGGTATTTATTTTATTTATAGCTACGCCCGCTACTTGTCATCGGCATCATACCTCAACGCCATGCAGATGCATTGCGGTTTGCATCGTTTGCAGAAACACACGTTTTTGGGTTACCCTAAATCTCAAATTCAAATTTGAGATGAATATTTTGGTTCACGAACCTTCCTAAACCATTCTGCCGATTTTCTCTAACATTGATATTCCCCAATTTCCTCTCTTAAAAATACGACTTAAATATAATATGAAAGAAAAATTGCAAAAATACCGTAATTTTGTACGACCTTTTATCCTGCTGTCCCTTTGTCCTGCTGTAGCACCATTAGTTAATCTACGGCGTACTCCTTGTCAATTCCAATAAAACAATCCAAACGTTTCGCAACCAACTAAAATCCCGCGGAGGTCCACCATTTCTTTGATGTCCGCGTCCCTCGCCGTAGGCAGGGAGCGCGCGAGTGCACGGGATGCAGGCCGCGACGCAGTTGAGCGGCGTGGAATGAGGAAATGCCCGGGCGATAGGAGCCGCAGGACGTGAGGACACGGGCGGAAGGGCAGCGAGCGGAGGAGTAACAGGAAGAGTAAATTCAAAAGCCAGGCTGACAGCGATGCTTTGGAGTGCTAAAATTCGTGTATGACGATCTGTTTGCGTTAGGTTGGCTGCGGTCACTGGCGGATCGAGTGTGGAGGGGCAAAGAAGCCATGGCTCCGCTTCCAAAACGCATAGACTTTTCCTTATTTTCCTCTATTTGGCAAAATTGATTTAAATACTTATGTTCCACTTGTATAATTATTTAAACACTAATATTGTGCATAGCATATCTACAGTTCATAACTAATATACAATATAATAACGAATATGTTTATTATTTAACAAAAATCTATGATGCCCCCTCCTACCAACTCACTCACCCACGCACCCACGCACCCACCCACCCACCCAAATGATAATCCGTCCCTGGCTTCGATGCACGTCAAACACAAACTTGATAGTTAGAATATACTACGTAGAGTGGCTGAGCCTATGGTTTCAGGGCTTTTGGTGGACGCTCGTAAAACTAGGAACCGTCAATGTTTTACTTTCCCGTATACATACGCATATACGGACTAATATACTTAGTATAGGGAAAGTTATATAATGCTGCGGAAAATAGATTTCGAGATTTCAACGGAAATATTCGTTTTGGGGTCCCCTGATACTCAAAAAGTGGTTTTTACTTTCCCGTATACATACGTATTCCCGGTGTAATATACGCAGTGTAGGAAAAGTTATAGAATGCTGAGCGAAAAAAACGGCGGATTTTATGTAGGAAAAAATTACTTCCGGGACCTGATAACGAAAAAGTGGATAAATCCAGTTCCTAAATTGAGAAACAAATTTTTTAACAACCGGAATTTCTGTCTTGATATTGAAAAACCAACTGACGGTAAAATGTCCGTCCGTCTCTCCTCCAGTCTATTAACACTACCAGCGCTTGAACCATACGTACAATTTTTTACAAAATGGATATTGCCCGGTCGATCTGGCTCCACTCGTGGCGCCGCGATTTTGAAAAACTTACTTAAAAATTTGTGAGTTCTTTACATGAACCCCCCCTCACCCGAAACATTTTCAGAATTTTCTCAAACTCGGCTCCGAAATTTTTCCTGAAATTTCATTTAAGAATAGAGTAAAATACATTTATAAAGATGGCATAGGTTCTATTTTCAAGGTTAACTGTAAAGTTTCAAAAAATGCAAAATTTTGAATTTTTCGGAGCCTTGCTACTACTACAAAACTGAAGATAGAGGTTTTTCTTTCATATAAAATTTGTTGTCCACAATTTTTTCTTTCATTAAGGCCATGTACATTTTTTAAACATTTTAGTAGTTTTTTACCGCTATTGCGTGCAACTAATATGCAATCTTCGCAATTAAAAAATAACAAATAAATATTTTCTCGGAAACGCTTCAATTTTTTTTACTTTGAACGAACTAAAATGTAAGTACTGTAAAACATCTAATGAGTCAATTTTAATGAGAAAAAACTCTTCAAGAATGAAAAACGGAACATAATTCAAGGATTGTAGGAAAATTGAAATTTCAATTATTAAATCTAGATAACTTTTAAGCACTTATAAGGTTTTCTTGAAAATAAAACAAAATAAATATTTAAAACTTGTACGGGAAGACGCTCACAACTTGTTCCTTAAAAATCGTCATTGTTCAGATAACGACAGAATAGATATTCACTGGATGCGTGGAGTAACAGTCACGATTTCTCAGTACTGTGTTGGTCGCTGAATTCTCCTAGATCTCACTGGCCTGAAGTATCGTATGAGTGAGAGGAGGAGAAAGTGCTATGTTCTTTGAATAAATCACAGTCTTTTCAGGGCGCAAAATTATTCCAAGCCTTACTGATAAGTATTTGAAAGTACTTTGGACCGTTTTCTCTTCTCTCAGATAATACATTTTGTTAATAAAGTCAATTTAGTCAACGCTGATAAAGAAAGAGTATGTTAGTGTAGTTAGAGTTTGGCAATACTCCTGCGGTTTTGTGATTTAGTTAGAGAGTATATAAAACTTCTTCTTCTTCGGCTTTTTCCCCCTTAGGAGCTTGCCGTTTTCATCCTCCACAATTCAAGTTCCACCCAATCTCCTGGTTTTAGGCCTGTATCTTTCATAGCTTTCTGGATGTATTTTTCCCACTCTAAAACGGGTCTTCCTCGTCTTCTCCTCTCAGGTGGTTGCCATTCTAAGATCTTGTGTGGCCATCTGTTTTCATTCTCTGAACATGTCCATACCATTGTAGTGCTCTATATCCCAAGGTCTTCGTTACAGAACACATTACATTCATCTTTTTCCATATTTCTTCATTTCCATTCTGTCCCTTTGACTAAGTTGTAGGCATCGTCTCATGTAGTCCATTTCTACTGTCCTAATCTTATCTATTATTTTTTGTGTTTGTGGCCACATTTCCGCTCCGTATAGTACTATATTTTCTACTACACAGAGGAATATCCTTCTTTTGACATCTTGGCGATATTGTTATTCCATAATTCGCTGTGTAAAGCTTTGGTTGCTTTCTTCCCCGTAATTACTCTAGAATTTATATCTGTGGCACATGTACTCGAGTTGTTTATTAAAAATCCAAGATATTTGAAGGTGTTACAGATTTTAATTTTGTTGTATAAAACTAAACAAACACTATACAGAATTGGGAAGATTACCAGAGCACAGATCAAGACAATTTAATGACTTTGTTCCCAAATAAAAGCCACCTGGATATCCCTGCGTCTTTGCCTTTCCGGAAATCCCACTGACGTAAGAGATCACAAACCATTTCCTTGTTGGGCATTTGTAGATGATACCGTGTAAAGACATTAAAGTTTAACTTTAAAGACGTGTGTAATGCATTTAACATTATAAACTCGGCATTTTTACTTTCTCAACTACCACGTACTTGCATAATAAAGAGAAAGAACTGTAATGCTGCAGCGGAAAGTGCCCATGTGTGTCAGAAAAACTCGTGTTTGATTGATTGGTGATTTCGGAGGCGTAACTATGAAACTCATTATTCCAATACGTGTAGTGTATGTTTTCATCGTCTGAAGTGGTGATCTGCTGGCTGGCGAGATCCGGCGCCGATCTACGTCAGCTTGGGGTTTTTTCCTCCACCAGGTATCTCACTAGCGGGGAACCGCCTCAGCCAGGATAAGGCTCCCGATATGTGGTGTAGTGTAGTACATGTGAGAGTGTGTAAGTAAGTGGACGAGGACAAGAAAGAGGAAGGAAAGATCACGACCGGTCCATGGTCCGTTTGTACTACTACGGCATTCGCCTAATGCTGATCGGAGAAACAATGGAAACCTACTAATCAGAGTAGCCAGTTTCTGGAATTCTCGTCCAAGTAGCGGCTGAATTCGATATAGCTCAAGCTCATTTGACAAGTTCGTGTCGAAAATCCTGCCACCGTCGGGACTCGAATCCTCGGACCTCCCTGACAGAGGCATTCCAGTGATATCACAAGATGCCTTAAGCCACATTTGCCTGCCAGAAAGACTCGTATTTAGGGGGCACTGATGTCAAAAAATTGGATAAATATTGTTCCTATATGTAGTAAATTTCTTCCTCTAAAAAACGTTTTGTAGTCAGAATCCACGTTTAGCAGGTTTACGATTCGGAAAAATTTGTTGACGGTAAAACGTCTGTCTCTCCGTCTGTCTATTCGTCCGTTCGTCAGTCTGTCCTGCGATCAACGCTAGCACCTAAACCGTAAAGGCGATTTCTTCAAAATTGATACTCCTCGATCGATCGGGTCAAACCCAATGTTCTGCAAATTCGAAGCGGATATTTTGATTTTGGATAGTTCTTTACATGAAGCCTTAACAACATTTTGAAAAGTTTCTTAAATATAGCTCCAAGATTTTTACTTTCCCTATACATACGCATAAACGGAGTAATATACGTAGTTTAAGGAAAGTTATGAAATGCTGTGGAAAATCTATTTCGAGATTGCAACGGAAATACATATTTTGGAGCCCCCTGTTACCGAAAAAATGTTTTTTTCGAAACGTCCGTCTATCTGTCCGGATGTGTGTCCGTCCGTTTCTCTGTCTTTCCGTCCGTCCTTCTGTGAACTCTAGCGACTGAACCATGCCAAGGATTTTTTTAAATTAAAGAAACCCCTGTCTATCTGGCTCAAGCCGAAATTGAGATTTCCAAAAACATTCTTCAAAATTTAGGGGTACTTTACATGAAGCTCCTGGAAAATTTTCAATTTTTTCTCAAAAATGGCTCCTATTTTTACGGGTTTCCCAGTCTGCCTATTTCAGGTACCCATGTGTTGGGGATTCATTGCGTATTCTGATGTTCTTGTAGTCGTGTTCTTACATGTTAGAGTAATAGTAGACATTTCTAAAACTTGTGCAAAATCAAAGAAACGTCATCACATTCTGATATGGAAGCGTGTGAAACTTATGAATGTTATTCTTCACTTCCCTTCTTATCACAGCAGTTTTCGAGAGTGGTTGGCGGTTAACATCGAGAGAAACTGAAGCAATTCGGGGATATTGGACTTGTCAACTAAACGTCTGATTTATATTAATTAGTATTATTTATTTAATTTTATTTTAATTATTAACATCATTGAATATTATTTTCATGAAATGTAAAATTGTTTATCTCCACCTCTTGATGGATATGTGCTGCAGATTGTAAGTGACTGTCTAAATATAAGAATGGACCAAAGAAATTAAGACAATTAACTGAAGTTCTGGAAATGAGTGTGACATAGTTAGTCCAAAGTAAATAACTATAATCCTGGAACAAAAAGTTCTACTATTTCATGAAGACGTTATAGAAGGTGTGATAATTTCCGGCTATTACGTTTTTAGATACACCTATTCTGCAAAATTAGAAGCAACCCTCGGATTCACACGAAGGTAAGTTGGAGTTGTATTACTATTATGTACTAAATTACAAATAATGTTTCATTAAATAACGTATTACTATCGATAGAACATTTGAAATAAAATTATTGCATTGCATCCTTAAGAATTTTTAATAAATAGGCAATTGCTCTGTTTTAAGTGCCAGTTGCATTAAAGAAAACATTGTCAAAATGGGTATTGTTATAGAATGGATTGTATCCCTACGAATCAAATAGTTTTTCAGATATAGTATTTTCTAGAAAGACCAAAGAAATGTAAAATTATATAATTAAAATATGTCCATCAAGTAATAATTTTACTAATAGTTTATTTCACATTGAATCGATTTTCTTTCTAATTTTGTTATTTTATTGTGTATCTTTCTTCTTTTTGTACTCAGTTCCTACGTACAAGCAAATCCATTGCCTCTGTCAATTATTTTTATTGTTATTTGTTTAACTGTGTAAAAGGTAATGCTGAATAAATATTATTTATTAATAATAAAATTATTTCTTTCAGGAAAATTATGAAAATAAATCCAATAGAAGGAAATGAAAGGCCTAAAAAAGGTGAAAAAAATTGATTCTGCATTTTTTAAATTGGCAAAAAAGATAAGCAAAATACAACGAAATGTACATTGTAATAAGTTGTGATTTTTTCATTTCTCAACTGCTGATAGTTCTGTATTACTTTTGTACTTTTACTTTTGTACGTACTACTATTCTGCAGTACTTTTAATTTTCAGGTATACGAAAGTAATTATCATGAACGCACATTAAATTTAATGTACACGTACATTCAAGTTATTGTACGTATAGGATAATTACCTTCATGTAATTACATTAAAAGTAATGCAACAATTTCTGGCAGTGTACGTTTTGATCGCAAGGCACAGCCACATCAACAAGTAAACTATATTATTTCTTCAAAATTTCGGAGAAGAATATCCGGTTTGTTTGCCTCTACCTTGATCTCCATTATACTGCTATTGAACTTCCATATCAGAATGGGCTGTTTTTAGCTGAAAGCCATTGCTGCTGTTTCTGCAGCGACTTAAGACTGGGAGGTGCGAGGGTTCGAATCCCGACAGTGGGGTATTGTCGACAGTAGCTATATAGTTAGGAAGAATTCAGTCGCAGTTTGGAGGCCGGCTACTCCGATCGGCAGTTTTCCGTGATTTTCCGATCAATATGTAAGAAATCTATTTTGCAATTTGGGTGGATTGTTCGACTTTTCCAGCTAGCTAACGGTGTCCACCATGTCTGGGCCTACTTTGTACGGCCTAACTAATTTTTACGATTGGGGTGTAAGAAAGACGTTGGCGAACATGTATTCCCTTCACCGTAACCAGCTAATTCCACTTGCCAGAGTTTTTCGTCCTCCCACCGCTACAGAAACTGAGACGATTTTAAAGGAAAGCTACAACTCTATTTTTGCCCCGACCGGAAATCGAACCCGGGACCGCACCACGGGAAGCTAGAACGCTGTCCATGAACCAACCTAGGGCTTAATACCAGGCGTTTGCATGAGATCTATTCTTTATCTTCCTTGCCCTACGTCTCCCCATATTTACACACACACACACACACACACACAAACACACACTTGCAAGCTCTATACTACCAAAATGACGGGAGACCAGTTGAGAGTTACAGATTGTCCCGGCTGGGAAGATACCTGGAGGAGAAATTCTCCGCCCCTTGACGCGTAGGTCGGGGAGAAGCATAGGGGAGAAACACCGCTACCTTCCGTGATAAATGCATTCACTACGCTAATGTCGGTAACAGTTAACGTGCCTAGAAATATCAATCAATTCATACAACTATATTATTAAATTAATTCAGATTCTCCATGTCCGTCACACTACCGAATAAATATCAAACTAATATGCTCCCAAAGAGATTTGAATGAATGTGAGAGAATTTATTGTTTTCAATTCAGTCAACTACAATGACGTAGTCGCGTATGTTATATCCAGGGAGGTGGCGATGTTGGAACGCGAAATCTGGCGTTGACCTACATGTGCACTTGCGGGGAATTTCTCCACTTCGGGTATCTCCCACCGCGGGGCAAACTGTCAGTTGCATCTGGTAGTGCAGTGCTTATAAGAGCAAGGGAAGAGGAGGTAACAAGAATGAGAAAGAAAACTTGTGCGTGGACTGTGGCACCTTTGTTAAGGCACTGCCACCGGTATTCGCACGATATTTATAGAAGAAAACACGGAAAACTACCGATCAGAACAGTCTGCCGCTAGAATTCTCCTTCAGAGTGATGACGAAAATCTGACTCTACTATCCTGACTCGCACCCTCTTTTAAGAAACGATCCAGCAGAGGCAATAAATGCTGAAGAGGGTCGAATAGGCACCCCGGACATCCCAACAGATATTTCCACATATGTTTAGCAAGCTCGTCGAAGTCTCGCGTCTTGCGCGGCGCACGCGATCACACTTTGACCTCGCCGAGGCGCCTTATCAGCGCGGCGATAACCGCGGAGAGACGTCCCGTTCGTCCCTCGAGAGGCGGGCTCCCCGGCGCGGCGGTGCAGCCTCTGGCGGCGAGAGGACGCAGTCGCCAACCGCCCCTCTCCGCGTCGTCCTCGAACACTCGTCCGCCCGCCCGCGCGCCCGCCCGTCCGCGCGCGAAACTGACCAAGGTCGGGCAGGGAAGTCGACGAAACGCCCGCGGAGCCTCCGGTGCCGCCGCTGAGCCGCCTTCGCTTTCCCGCCCGCGTCCGCGCCTCCGCCTCCGCTCCCGCCACCGCCCGCGCCAGCGCCAGCGCCAGCTCACGCTCCTCTGCCGGAGGCAGGCAGTCGCGCGCAGAAGCCCAGCCGCGGTGGCGCTCGCTTTCGAATCGCTGCTCGCGCACGACGCTCAGGACCGACGCGTCGCCCGGCTCCCAGTCGCCGTCGGAAGACGTTGTAAGTCGCGCGTGCGCCGTGTTGCTTATTGCTGCGCAGCACTGAAGAGCGGGTGAGCAGTTAAAACGAGTAGTTTTCAAACTTTAAGCTTTAACACATCTCTCCAGATGATATTACGCTAAATGTGCACCTACGTTTTGGGTTGTTCGACTGAGTGAATATTCTATGGCTGGCTATAAAAGAGAAAAAAAAACTAAATTTCTTCCTTCCAAAGATTTCATTACTCCCGTTTCATTATTTAAATGAAAGTCAATAAGAAAGTTGTTTAGAAAGTCGATACATTGAGACAGCTGTGTCGTCTCGTTCAGAAACTCGCAATTTGGTGACATAGTGGGATCAACGTAATTCATTGTACTGACTTAGTTCTCTTAAAATGTGGTAGGTTATGAATTGTTTATTTTAGATGGTTGTTATTTCAAAACATTTGAAAATTACATGTGACATTTACTGTATTTTCTGACAGCGTCATTACCTGGCTTAGCGTTTTTCGTAACCTCCAAAACAACTCTGTTGAAATATTGAAAGTCAAAGTAAAATGTTGTTGTTGTAATGTTTTATATAAGGCGATGCGGACATAATGTGTTTGATTATAATAATTTACTTGAGGTTTCTGTGAATGTGGCTGATTATTAATCCATTATTTTGCTCACAACATTCAAGGCACTCTGTCAAGGTTGTCTTATCTCCAGTGTTGCAATGAATTCTTCGGAACCTAGTAGTTAAAACCGAAGAGAGAGATCTTGAAGGCAGAAGAGCAGAAAGACGAAGGCAACAAATCAGAATTTACTTTAAGAAAGAAACAAAACAGTTTCCAGGATTAAGAATGTCAGTAGATTTTTGGCTGTGAACTGTATCAAACGCAAGAAATATGCAAAACTGTGATTTACTCGCGGTGAAGTAAATTTTCCTGAATATAGTGAGATACGTCAAATTCGCAAACAGTGATATAATTTTCAAAATTATTGCGTATTTCAGGAGAAAACTGCTAGTAACAAAGAAAATTTCTTTTAAGTTTTCACCAAATTTTGGTGACAAATCTAAATTTTGTTCATTCTCAAACTGATGCTTATAGCCAGTCACATTCTCCTTTCATTTTCTTCCCATGTAAATTAACGCTTACGATTCTTGTTATGTTTGAGTACGGTTACCATCTTTTTCAAACTGAAAAAACAAATTTTTAATTTTGAGAGAAGGGTAATATGATATAATTGCAAACATTTATACATTTAAAATTAATATACAGAATCATTTAGTTGAAATACATGAAATCCAACTAAATCACTATGATTTTTTACATTTGTTCTTTTTCCATTGCTTTGTACGTGCATTTATAAGTTTCTGGATGATGATCAAGTGATATTCGTGTGTACCGATTAATATTTCTTGAAAGTGCGGAATAAACGCACATGTTAGGAGGACACAAATGCTTACGTAAGAGATAACTCTAAAGAAAAGTAACGTCAACCGCAAAGGGAGTTGATACTAATATTGGCAATCTCCGTTTAAATAAGTGACACTAAAAAACTCAGTTTCATTGGCTGACAAATTATTCTACAATAAATTGAATGGCTGTAAACTTTAATCACAAAGTTGATAGTATCTTTCTCACCAGCTCGTTGCGAGTTATTTCTTTAAACCTCTCGGGTATACATGACAAAGATGATATCGTGCATTCCCACATTCCCTATGCGTAGGGGATGTTCATCGGTGGAAAATTACAAAGTCCAAAGAGCTAATTTTGTACGATTTTAATTAATTTCAAAAATTATTTTAAATGCTATTTTCTAACATCGTAATTGTATAAGCACAAATTCAAAATTTTAACTATCGTATGAGGAAATCATTTTTCAATTCACATTGTAACTCTGAATATCGAATTGAGATTTAATGAAATTTCCAGATGAAATTATCATAGGTAATACTACGAGTGTTTTGGAAATTGTCGATAAATGCAGATTCGCTAAGCGAGGAGGGAATCTATCTGAGAAATTCCAAAGGATGCGAGGTATTTAATAGGACTCTTCCAGGAATGAAATTAGGTCCAGCAGAGTTCAAAAATGAGCCAAATATTAATATTATATTAATGTACTTTATTCAATTACCTTTCATTTTTTCGGTAGTTCTACCATGGCCATCTGCTAATGTAGCAGATGGTCAAGGTTAAACCCGCGGTCGATCCGTAATCAAAAGCGTCATAAACAAATGAATATGTTGACGATGACACGAAATGTATGTTTATTTAGCTTTAAAAAAACAAACAAACAAACATTATCATTTAAAGTAACAAATATATATTCTTTCAGTGAAAAATACATTTATTAAACAAGTTAAAATTAAATTGTTAAAATTAAATGTTAAAGAACTTCATTTTCATTGACAATCGTATTGGATTCTGAAACATGTGTTTGATGAATGTGTCTGTCTTAATTTATTTATGATTACCGAATGGCGTTGCTCATAAACTTTTAGGTAGGGCGTCAGTGATGATGTAGTAGCATCGTCTCCTATATTATTTCAGTAGTATACATACCTTTTGCGGCTCTCAAACGCAACCGACATTTATATATGAGGTTTATTTATTTATGAGAGATATTAATATAAGAAAGAGAATTTCACGGGGACGTTGCGAATTGCACCTTGACTTCAAAAATATGAGGAACTTGTTTTAAAAAACGCATCTAAATATTCATGTCAAATATACTTTCTATTCTTCTCTGGGTTTTCTGGAGCTTCACGATTTAATCGATTTGGTCGTCAGACGCGTCACCGAATCTCGCCATGTTATTACTATTGAAAATAACTGAAAGCGATGTTAAAATCAAAGAGGTTATACGCGGTTTATTGCACATAGCAGCTGATACCAACGAGTTATTAATACATATCTCCATGGTTGATACATACTGACTCCTAAGATACATGGGTCGGAGCTTATCATTGGCCAGTAGGTAGGAGAGGTAAGAAAGATCGGATAGAAAAAGCGATAAAGTTTCTGAGATACACTGCCCTAATTGGGGCTTATTATATGTATAGTTAAACACTTGGTTTTAATTTCACGAGTGGAATATTCTCTGTAATACTCGTACGTACTATGCACATACAGGGAATGCCACCAACTCAGGACTACTCACACGAACTCTTAAACCGCCCGACGAACGGAAACGGAATTTTTGTCCAACAATGCTGCATGGCGAAAGTAGTATGAGAAGGATATATTGGGTGATATGAATAAAAATGAGAACGTACTCCAGAGCAATTGCTTACGAGTACAAGTAGAAACTACTACTTCTCACGAGCAATTGCTTCTTTTCATATGAATTAAAAGTTTTGTGAAACTTGGAGTATTTACTTCTATCAGTACTAGCTTGCTCAGTACTAGCCTGTTACGACTGGTCGACTTTCATCTGTTTTGTAGAAATTCTGTGGTTTAGCGGGCGACATGCTTTGACGAAGCTGACCGTGTTTATATTATAGCATGTGTTAGTCTGGCAGTAGTTGTGGTAGTTGTGATAGTTCAGTTGTGTTTCGAATTTTTAAATAGGAGTGATTCAGATCGGTCGGTTGAGGAGGGTCCTAAAGTCTACCATCAGCAAGGCTTCGTTAGCATTTTGAAGGACTACAGAATTTTATTTGAAAAATCCCAATTGCCGTCATCAAGGCTGAAGAAGACCGAAGCACTTACTGAAGCAGCACAGAAATATCTAGTGAGGTTTGGAAAAGAAATAAGACAATTATCGAAGAAAATTTCCAATTTAAAGGATAGAGTGAAGACAAAATCCGACGTTTTGCTGACTGGCAACAGAAAAATTAAACTGAAGGAGTGGGAAAAATATTACCTTAGACTGATTAATGAAGATACTAATCCAACTGTGACCCGAATCGAAGGTAAGAATATGGAATAACTTCTATCTATTCATTCATTATTTATAGAATACAATTAATTGTTTCAATAGCATTTCAATTTGTAAATTACAAGTGAATTAAAAATACGTAATTAATACTTTATCAGGAGCAATAGAAGCTTGTGTTGCTTCAGTCAGTGATGATGGTGGTGCAGATTTTATAAGTACATAACAACAAAATGGTGCATCAACAAGTGCTAGTTGATTCTTGAAGATGGAACTAGTATGTACGAAGAGTTTACGCCCGTGGAAAGAAAAAGAAATGTGAACAGACGTTCTAATGACGATCTTCAAAGATTGGTATAAATTCAGCAGTTGGAAGTTTTGCTATTAAAAGAAAGGAAATTGCAGTGGCAATTACATCAGATTAATTAAATGTGTAAATAATTTATGAATAAATGTGAAAGTTCAAAAGTTTGCAGTTAATAATTTTTCTCTCGCCTTGTAATTTTGATTCATGCTATTTCACCCCACCTCTGCTGTCCATTTGTTTCTGGTGTTATTAATGTCCGTCAAGGATTTTCTCTTACTCGTCCTCATCAGGTTTACAAGCAATATTCATTTTCTAATTTTTTCTAAATTGGTTTGAAAGTCCTTTAATTTTTTAGGCAGATATTAATTTACATAATTATTTTTTATTACATTGATACAATTTTTAGACCCAGTATACCTTTTGACGGCGACATCGTACAAATGTTTTCATCATTCACTTACTCGCCACCTAACCCTCATAACAGTCGTATATAAACTCTCTTCTAACCATACAATACGATTTGAGTCACCAACAGAGGTTGCTCCAAAACATCTAAGTACATGCTTGGAACTAGGATCAAATTCTCGATTTTATTCATTCGAAAAGTAAGCAATTGCTTCGCGGTCGAGCAGTTACAGATGGATATATAGCTCAAGAAAAGAGCTATTACTGACGTCCATTCTTCAAACTGTTTGAAGCAATTACTTTGAAAACTCGAGAAAGAAGTAATAGCACTTTTTATTCATTTTACTCATTGTTCGTAATTTAAATTTTTGAGAAATTGAATAATCTTTTAATTTTTAAATGACTTTGTTGTTTCTTTTACCAAGGGCGCCGAAAAATCAATTACAGCCGCTGCTACCCAGTGTCGCGGGACTTATTGCCATTACACGGAAACTATTCTTTTTCATTTTTTATAATAATATTTTATTTTGCAATTTGTTTGGCTATAAACATTTGGCAAAATTACCTTCAATTTTAATAACATGAGAGGAGTAAGGTCGATTGACCGTACTCCTAATATTACATTTTTCAGATTAACATACACTAAACATATTTGATAACTAAACTAAACTAACATACTAAACATACTAAAAATATACGATGATAAGCATATATAATAATAAAAATACAGAAAATAATATAACAATTTATAGTCGATATATATACTTTTTCATGAAGATATTTCTTGCATTTTTTCATATTAATATTTAATAAAAACTTTGCAATACGAATTGAATTAGCATGAGGAGTATGGGAACAAGTCAAAAATGCAATTTTTTTCTCATGTGGGGAAGTTGTCCTCTAAGGCAAGGCGAATAGTTCTGTGAAGTAAGTCACGTCATAACAGTATTTAGACTATCATAGTCCTTGTACGTGGACTTTCATTGTTACAGCTCACATTCAATGATACTCTCAACTTTCCTACTTACACCATATTTTTAGCTTGTATATCGGAGAAACCATCCTCTGTGCATTTTTGGAGCAATTAAAATGTCATTCTGAGCAGCAATTATATAAATTTATTGTCATTCCAATTTGTTAAAAATAGGCCACTCATCCTATTCTCCTGCACTCTTTAATGTATTATTTACACAACTTGCATATATTAATTAAATATCAAAATCTCAGATATAAAACCAGGCGAATGCCGGAGAATTACCCTAACAAACGGGCCACGGACCGCCCACAATCTTTCCTTCCTCTTCATTGTCCTACCCTCACCCTTTACACTAACATGCACTCAATGATATATATGATAGCGTGCACTACACTACCAGGCAGGACGGGAGACCGGTCAGAAGCTTAGAGCTTGTCTCGGCTGGGCCGGCGCCCCGCTGGTGGGAGATACCTAGTTGAAGATATCCTTGCTAGCCGATGGTAGGTCGGCGCCGGATCTCGCCATGCAGCGGGGGAAGATCACCGCCTCGTCCCGAAGAAAAAAATGCTCTACACTTACAAGACCTCAGTAGTTGACGCGCCCGGAGTCAAAAACCACCAACCAACCGCAGATATAAATATAAAAACATCGAAAAAATACATTTTAAACTGCAACAGATTGTCCATTTTTGAAATCCTTACGTCGATCAATTGGTATATGGAATAATTTACGCGTAATCAATTTCTGGTATAAACTTTTTTACTGATGGCATGTTTCAAGTTTTTTTATTAACAATTTAATTTCGGAAGAAAAATATTAAGATCAGCTCTATGCAAACAAAATCAACACAATAAATGACTTACTTACCGCATTGGTTATTATACTTGTTACATACATTGCACTTGCTTAATTTAGAAACAAAAAAACTAACACGTTATGTAGCCAGTTATGTAGTATTGTGTGGGTCTTTGATATTACTCGCGCAACTTTCCTTGAACGATGGATTGAATGCGGTAGAGTGGGGGTATTAGTTAGGTAATTGGCCACTTGATTTTATGAAGCAATGCCAAACTCTGAAGAATCAGTCATGCCTTCGTAACGTTAATTTGCTTCTAACTTTCTCAGGAGTTCGGGGTATCTCCTGTGGTGGATCTTTACCTGCTTCAGTCATTTCTTTAGACTTTTTTCGAGAAAATAACGGATTAATGTTCTCGCCTTCAAAAGAAAATTGTTTCTATTTCGCGTCAGTGAAGATGTGTTTGGAATGCCATCAGTGCTCGCTGCGAGATTTTGCTTTCAACTGTTTATTGTGCCAGAGAGGGGGAAGCAAGGTCATTGTTCAAGAGAAGTTGCGCGAGTAATACCGAAAAGGATTGACGGCAAAACGTCCGTCCGTCTGTGAACAACACTAGTGGCTAAACTGTTCAGCCTATTTTTCCGAATGATCTGGCTGATGTCATGCTCCCTTGAATTTGAAATCGATATTTTAATTTTGGGAAGTACTGGGACATTTTCAAAATTTTCCAAAAACTTGGTGCCATCGATTTTGATTAAGTTTTGTTGGAGGATAGTCTGAGGAAAGTTTAAGAGAACCGTGCAGGTATCATTTTGGTTGGAAAATCTGATATTTTTAATATTTTGAAAAAATTCAAAATATTTTCTGCGTCTTCCCTCAACTACAATTACGAAGATACATTTTTTCTTAATGAAATGTGTTCAACGAAACCAGATTTTTAAGTAAGGTCATGTTGAATCTTTCGAAAATATGGGTATTTTTTTGAATAATGGGGCATCACAATTAGCCGCCTCCTCTGATACTCCTGCACTTTTTGATCTTAATTTTAGAGGTTTTTAGGCTGTTGGACTCTAGTAAATTAAGATGTGTGTATTATTGCATATTTAATATTTATTTGTTCTTATTTCATTGGAGCTTTTGTTACACGTTAACAAATTAATCTTTTAGAAATTATTTAGAACATATTTGAAATAAATATGATTGCTAGCCTTCAGTCGCTCGCTCCCAATGTACGCAGTTGCATGCTACTCCAGTTACAATTTGTATATTCATATTTCATTTTTTTATTATTAATATATTTATGTTATTTCATTTTAAATTGCGTCATTTAATTGTATTAAATGTGAAAATGAATAGATGAGTGGTCATTATTGATTGTTATTGCCTGTTGTTGTATTGCCGCACAGATAACAGAGGCCGATAATAATGGGTGCTCTTCGTTAGCGGTACTGAAAATGAATAATAATAAATGAATATATTTGTAGAAGATTGCAATACCATCGTGTTTAATAATTACTATTATATATTTTTCGATCAATTTGCATTCGTTTGTCAACGCTATCAGTATCATATTATTTATTAACTTTTAATTATTTTACTTTCTCGTATTCTGCTTATTTTTCGCACCAACTGTTCAACGATTTCAAATAGTTACAAAAAATAATTCGGAAAGAAATTATGGTATTAATAGTATTACATACCCATTAATAATGGCAAATACCCATTACTAATGGAAAAAGTACGTGTTGTTTTAAGATCAATAGTTTTATTTTTATATGTACTTTTTAATTCTATTTTTCTGTAATACTTAGGATAAAGCATAGATAGCAAGCGTAGATAAATTTTTCGGATACAGAAGATAAATGAAAATATATTTAACTCTTCATTCAGAATTGGTCGACAAGTTTTAATCATTTTGAGATTAGATATTGAATATACATATCGAAATCACTATCTTTTCTTCTGATGATGTGTTTTATTGTCCTGTATGGTTCGATGTAAAATGACAATTGTTTATTTTGCAAGATAAAATCACATTTATCTTTTATATTTGTTGAGATTTGGAAACTGATAAGTAAACAAGCCAATGGCATTACATGTCGCATAACCAGAGATGTGGTGCAAGGAATTGAAAGGGCACTATAGCCTATAGAGTAGTGGCGCCAAGAGAAACAGTACGCCTAGGGCAGTAGATACATGGACACTCCTTATTTCAGACGGTTGGAGATAAAATTTTCCAATGGAAAATGTCCATTTAACAAATGTCCACTTGTAGAAATATACAAATTACATAAACGTCGATTTAAATAAATTTCCAGGGTGAACAATGTCCAATTTATTATATTTCCTTAAGGTTTATTATTAAAAGGTCTATAATACAGAAAAGTCCATCAATTAAGTTCTCCTTTCTGGTTGTAAATTAAGTTTTAAATTACATGATATACTACACAGGTGACTTAAACATTATTGTTTTTGTACTCATTGTACCTCTACACTATATTTTATTCATTGTTGACATTTCTTCTAAAGTTGTTGTAAGGCCTTACCAGAACTCCATTTTCCATTGATCCTATGACCTCCCATACATTTTGAGACCATTTTTACTTCTAAAGTGGTACATGTACTTACGTATCATTTATTAATACGTACTTCTTTTGAGAAATAATAATTCCGAGCCATTTAACCACTAAACTAGCAAGGATTTTTGAACCATTCCCGATAAAACATTTAGAACTTCTAATTTGCTTGCCGCTAATTCGCAACGTCAATAATACATCACTACAGTTCAATGTAAGTATTTCATTTTATTACAGTGTGAATGCATTTTTATATCACAGAAAAAATGTTTGGACATTTTCGTTTGTTGGTCATTTTGTATTGCACATTTTTGTTAGCGGTCGTTTCTGGCTCTGGACGTTTTGTAGTGGAGATTTTTACCTGTCAACCTTCCACACAAATGTATCACCCCTTTGTTATTTATATGGGTTTGAAGTATACGGAAATTATAAATATATATGTGCGTGTGTGTATGAGTGTGTGCGATCCCTGATTTCTGGCGGAAAGCAACGGAAAGGCGTCCCGGTACATAGGGAACAAAAGAGTAGAGGCAAGCAAGAAGCAGATGATAAACAAAATACTCGTGGCAACTTCAACTGTTAGTTCGAGCAACTATGGTAAACCAAAACTAATTTCCAATTAACTCTATTATTTCTACTATATAATAAAATTATTAGTAAACTACTGGTAGTACAGAATATCACAGGTTTTCTCTTACTAGTTAGCTTTCAAATTTCTTTTGGGTGGACTAGCTTTTCGGTCTTGCCCCGCTGTCTTCCTAGCTGCCATCTATCGCCCCCCCCCCCCAAACTACATTTTTAATTTTCTTCATCATCATCATCATCATCATCTTCTTCTTCTTCTTCTTCTTCTTCTTCTTCTTCTTCTTCTTCTTCTTCTTCTTCTTCTTCAATTTTTAGGTCCCATAAGGTTGAACTGAAACATGACTTTAAGAATCTTATGAAAGAGTAATACTTTTTCACTTTCGTTGGAAAATTTGGAGCCCTTTTTTTGAGAAAATTTAATTTGATTAATCCAAAATGCACGTTTTGAAGTTTATTTTCACCCCCAAACATTTGAGTTTTCTAGAAAATTCTTAAGAAATTATTTAAAATATTAACTTCCAAAGAATGTACTCACAAATACAATCATGAACACAAATTGCTCGTAATGTAAATATTAACGAAGTGAGAGATATTAAAAGAATACATTTGTGTAATATTTGAAGAAACACAAGAATACATGAAAGTGGCATTGACGCCATGTTTTTTAGTCCATTTAGCACTATCCGTTCAAAAAAAAAATATTTTGCAGCAGTTTTCGAGAAAATGTCATTTGAACGTTTCTAAAAATTGTGGAATTTTGATTCATTTTCACCGAAAACTTTAGTTTTCGAGAACATTTATTGAAGCGCATGAACTCATAAATCCAATAATGTATACAAATCGCCGATAATGTAAATATTAACGACGTGTGTGAGAAGTAAAACAAACATTTGTGTAATTTTTGAAAAAACAAAAAATAGAGCAAAGAGTTACGTTGCAGTGCATTTAGCACTATTCCTACTGAAAGTTTAACGAAAAAATGGAACCTTTCTTTGAGAAATTCTTATTTTTAATATTTTTTACATTGCACATATTTTACTCAATATTGCGCGAAAACTACTAAAAATTTTAAAAAAATATACACGACGTTAATGAAAGAACTAACTATTGAGACCAAATTTCATTTAAAGAAAAATCTTTAATATACCATTTCTATACATTATGGCACACGTGTACTGTTTCAAACTATTTTTAATGAAGCTTCTAGAAAACTCGAAAATTGTCTGTGAAAAAGAGTTTCAAATTTCGCATTTACAATGCATGTAATTTTCTTAAAAAGAAAGTTCGAAAGTTTTCAATGGAAATTTCCATACAAGACGAAATATTCTTAATTAATTCTTCTATAATATTCTTAAAGTAATGTTTGGAATCGACCATTAGGAAATCGAAAAATTGAGAACAGTTTAAAAAATGTACTTTAGACGGCGATAGAAGGCAGCTGGCAAGAGAATAAGGCAAGACCGAATAGATAGCCCACACCAAAAAAATTAGAAAAGTAAGTAGTACGAGAAAGGCTGTGCCATTTGTAGCATCACTATAGTTTTTTATAGTTTATGTACTATTATTGTTACATTCACATAGGGCAAGTGCTACCATTGTTCCTAATTAGTATTTAATTATTTTTTAAATTAATTTTTATTTCTACAAAGTTGAGAACAAAGCAACGTCAGTATAAACGGCAAGTCTAGTAAAAGGCGAAAAAGGAATGTCAAACATGTATATGTTAAAAGCAAAGGAGAGAGTGTGAATCCTTGAGGTATCCTGATACTATTGGTCGTTGTGAAGAAAGAGATGTATGAATTTTAACGGCAAAAAGGAGGTCAGTAAGAAAGTTTTTAATGTGTTGAATAGATATAACGGGGTGCCAATATCTTGTAGCTAGTAGAGAAGACCTTGATGGCAGTCTTTATCAAATGCTTTTGAAACATTACGAAATACATCAATACTGTGTTCTTCAATGTGAAAATCATTTGCAATTAATTCCGTAACCCTAAATAACTGGTGAGTTGTTGACTTGTAAAGCCAAATTGATAACGTGGAAGAGCTTGTACAAATATTGAGAGAATATACTCACTTAATCGTTTCAATCACAATTTTTCAAACATTTTGAATAGTGAATATAACTGAACGATAGTGAACAGGAAAATAAGGGTCTTTTCCAGGTTTGCAAATGGAAAGTATATATGATACTTTCCATGCTTGTGTGAAATATATTCGGAGCATGGAATTAAAAATGTTAGTTACTTTTGCTAAATTAGGTACATTCAATTCTTTAAGCACTTTATTGAAAATATTATCATATCTTGGGGCTTCATGAATTTTTAGATTCTTTGTTATCTTTAGGACTTCGTGATAAATTCACATTTTGAAGGAAATGTACAATTAGATGAGGATAAATGCCTTTCAATAATTCATAATAATTAAATTATATTAAAAATATGTAACTATTTCTATCATATTAGTAATTAATTTGGTGGGAGTACGGAAGCTACATTTTTATAAATCAGTCACAGTATGTACCACGTCAGGGGTATCCGACTTGCAAGGGCCACAATTAAAATGTTTTGTATGGTTGTGGGCCGTATTTACATTATTCGGGCGATCCACACCTGACTTCCCCGTATTGTTGATCTCGGCAGCTTGCCCGGCTGCTCTGAATCGCAGAGGGAGGGGCGATGCGTGATATCAGGACATACAGTGGAAACGCATTGGGATGATTTTGAATTGCTTTACTAGAAAAAAACCTTAAATCTAAGCTTAACCTATTTTTACATGAAGCGGGTGTTGACCCCGGCAGGGCACATGCGCTAGACGCACAATGTTCTCTCCCGACAAGGATAAAAGGGATCGTCACTTTCAACTAATAACCTTTCGCGGGGCACAATAAATGATACAGCGGACCACATGAGGCACACGGGCCGCCAGTTCGACAACATATATATATATATATATATATATATATATATATATATATATATATGTATATATATGTGTGTGTGTGTGTGTATGTGTTAATTGTACTTCAATTCATGGTTAATAAAAAACATTTTTCTTCAAACAACTGATGCATTTTTAATACGTTTTTATAATTACGTTTTAAACAGTCTAGGGCACGTTGCCTCAGTTGCCCCCGTTTCTGGACGCCACTGCTACGTTGTGGAGGCAAAAATCACTAACCAATCATCCTCAACTGATTTACCAGACAAGATTGTATGACCACATCTACTCTGTTCTATTTCGAAAATGTACTGTATGGCTGTTGAATAGCACAGATGGAAATACAATCAGGTCAAAATCTGAGATTGTCTTTCTAGTAATTTGGATGAAGAGCCAAGCTGTTCATCCAGAATATCAAAGACAGTTTCGATGATGACTTTAGCCAATTTAAGCGTGAGTTATTTGTGTCTGTACTAGAATACGCACGTGTCGGATTCCATACGCACGATTGCATACATGTTTACGTCAGATCTTTGCGTTAGTTGGGCCCAAGATGATGAACTATTATTGTAGATTCGGAGTAAGGTGTAATGAATGCATCGCTAACACGTCTAAATAAGAAAATTGCTCACATAAGACCGCCGGATGATCTCGCTTGAACTATTTCAAAAGGTCGATGCTATAAGTGTAATGACCCTGTGGATAAGAATGTGCACATTTAAAATGATATCCGTGAGTTAAGAAGAACATTTTATTTATTTAGTAGTTTTACAATGTATTACAATAAATGTCCAGCATTTCCACCAATTGCTGGGATGCTTAAAAAAATCAATAGTGAACAAATGTATGAACTGAATAACATTGTTTCATCAATGTCAGGTGTTATGTCGCAAATAGTGTTTAAGTACATTATTACACCTATATAAGTATATTCATTATCATGTAAATAGTCATAATTCATATTTTTATATAATAAATATATTGATGTTTGCTGTAAAATATATATTCATATATAATTAATAATATTTTTCGTATTTCTTTAATTTTTTTCGTATTTCTCAAACCATCGCATATATTTTAAATATAAAATAATCATTATTTGAATCTGGTGTTTTTTTTACGTTTTGGTGACTTTCCCTGTGCTTTTTAGTGGACAATGATTAAGACCACTTGGCAACACTGGGTCGCAGGGAAAAAGTGAAATAATGAAAAGTGATGAAAAAAACAGCTATGAAAGTATTCGAGCGCTTAAAAGGAAAACATCCAAAACGCAGTCAATAATTGTCCATGAACTTCTGGAGAACAACAGGCATCAGCCGATTTTCCTTTTTTGGAATAAAAAAGGAAAACAAGAATTGGACGATACGTCGCAAATTCAATGCGTTTTTATTTAAAAATATTCCTGGAACAATCCAGTGTGAAATGAAAAATGTTAATGTTAAAGATTTACCAAATTTCAAATACTATTTTATCGCCTATTGAAAGAAATTGAATTTGAATTTCAACAACAAGGGAAAAGGCTCTAATGATAGAAGTTATATAACACAGTGGCGACATTCATATCTACAAAAATTGTGACAGTTTAGAAATGAGAAAAAGAACTTAAAAGTTGTCATTATGAAAATAATATGCAAAAATTAATAACTGGAGAATAATTTCATGAATAACTGAATGAATTTGCATGAAATAATACATTAACACAACTCGCCTTTTATCAATCAATTTTCACATATCTCTAATTGAATTGTTTTGAATTGTAATAAAGAAATAGTATTTTTAAATGTTAAAAAATAATCTCATGGATTTCAGCCTAAATCGACTTGGTGATGTATTTCATTACGTGAATTTTATGGCTTCTAACTGGAATAAATGTATATTGTACCTCGAACCTCCCTTTGAAAAAGAGAGAGTTATCCTCACATTTAGGAAAAGCTGTTATTTTTTGGCGGCTCTAAGCGTAAGAAAATTGATATCCGTAACTGCTGTAATTGTAGCAGTGCGATGAAAAGAGCTTAGTGAGAGCGGAAATAATAGTAGTATATAATTTGCAATATAATTATTAGAATTTGAAGTCATTGTTAGCCATACTTATAGATATTCAATTGTGTAGCATGACCGAGTGCACCATTTTGTAGCATTGCTAGCTTTTTTTTCTCCCCAAAACTATTTGTATAATTAATTAGAGATCTGTACAACTGGGCCTCTTTATTTAAGGGAGTCCTTATTTAAGGGTTTAACTATGTTCTTTTGCACATTGCAAGTCGTTGTAATCAATATAGAGGCGGAGATGGATCAGTGGCGCAGTGAGATGGAGCTAGGTCGAATTCAACTACGGCATAGAGGCGTTCCTAGTGATCGGTTGTTTTCATTGGTAGTTTCTCATGATTTTTCTGTCGAATGTTGGTGTAGTGTCTTAACAAACTGGTCATAGATCGCGCGCCCTTTTCTTCCTTATTCTTAACACATATACTCTACCGTACTACACATATCGGGAGAGCAGACTAGAAATGACAGCTAGACCCGGCTGGGGCGGTGCCCCGCTGGGGAGATACCCGAAGAGGGAAAACCCTCACCGTGACGTGAAGGAGTAGATTATCTTCCAGAGGGTTAATAGCACTCGGGATATAACTACTCTTATGGGCAGAACCACTAATCAGGCAATGCCATTCAAGTGTCTTGTGCGTGTGCAGATGGCGCCGGAGGAGGGCCCGCACCTGGCGGGCGCCGTGGGGCCGTGCGTGGGGCTGGCGCCGCTGCCGCTGCCGGCCGCGTGGGCGGAGCGCGCCCGCAGGGAGGTCCACGAGCAGCCCGCCGCCGCCGCCCGCAACGTCGCCGCCCTCCGGCAGCGCTTGCTCGGTGAGGCACGTTCACTTATCGATCGTCTGCACACGGCCGGTCATTTCAGGTGACGAAAAAATTACCCCAGCGTGTTCCTCGTAATATTAACAATAAATAAGCTGTAGCTAATTGACTGTGCGGGAGACGCCGCGGCCGAGACACAGGTGCCAACGTTTCGGCCGCCGGTCTGCGACCTTCCTCAGGGCAAAATGATGCACTTCGCCCTGACGCGGTGACGAATGGCGGCCAAAACGTTGGCACCACCGCCTAGGACGCGAAGCCTCCCACAACAGTATTTTACGAGCCTAGGTTGTAGCGCTCCCGCGTTATGCACTAGTTTCTACAGCGTTACTATGGCTTAATAGCTATGGCTTAATGAACTTAAAAATATAATGCATCACATAATTATAAACACTCAGATTGTTTTGTGAAGGGACACAAGTATTAATCGATTGCTGGACATTACTTTTATGTTATACTCGCTTATCTTTGCATTTAAAGACGCTCAATATTCGAACTCAAAAAGCTCTCTATTTTAGCTTTTCTAGCAATAACCTCCCAAAATATCGACTGTCTTTGATAGATCAATTGCATGTCGCACTTGTAGGAGTTGTTTTGTAACGGTACGGCCAAGCATTACTATATTTCAACTTTATCAAATAGTCGGTCTTGAATAAGACGTGATATTAAATGAGGCAGACTAGCGTCAATTCTATTAATTTTAAGTTATTATTAAAATTTAGAGTTTAAACTATAAAACCTATAAGAGTAAGACAACTCATCTAGAAACTACTAGCTTTTAAAGTAAAAATCACAAAAATTGGTTGAGTAGAAAACTCAAATTTCTTTCTAAACGAACATCCTTAGTTTGTTAAATAGTATATAGATTATAGTATGAATGGAACACCATTTCGTTACTTTAGATCCGGATCGAAAGGATACTATTAACGCTGAGAAGGGCAATATAGCATTCTAAATCACTCCTATCCTGTTTTTCATTTGCAAGGATTATCGTCTTTGACTTTCATTGCTTTTCGTTTCTTAGAGGAGAGAAACCTTCACGCCCGCACGGATGACACGTTCCTGCTGGCTTTCCTGCGAGCTCGCAAGCACAACGTGGAAGAAGCCCTGAAAGTGGTGAGTTCATCTACAAAAGAATACGTACTATGAATTTGCATTTAATTTTTAGAAAGTCATTCTTATGACAATCAAAGTTAAAAAGACGATGTAATGTGTGACGAAAAAGAAGAGGGAGAGTTCAAGGGTGTGACTGCATCTCTAGCATTAAACACGTGTGGACGGAAGAACACATAGAGGAAGAAAGCAACATTTTATACTAAATTTATGAATGATTTAATTTTTCAACAAAATGATTTTAAAATATATAAATGCAAAATTCAGCCATGTATTTGTAGCAAAGGGTAACTTGTGTGGTGGTGTAATAATTTGGGACAGGATCCAAGTTTCCAAACAACTTCGCTGAGTCGAACAAAAACGTCTACACCCAAAAAGGAAGGAAAGGAAAAAAGGCTTACATGATTTTTGTTCGGGTTTCTTTACAACTTCGTACAGAGATAATTCAGATTAATTACTGAACATGTAACTCAATATGAATAGTTCCCCACAATTTTTGTGAAAGTATAAAACGAAATAAAACTTCATAACTTCACAACATTTTCAGCGATTGGCATGTATATTGAATCTACGTGGGCCAAGCGCATTATAAGAATAAAATAAAATTAGTAATAGATATACCAATAAGGTGCACAATGCTTGTTAGATTTGTATAGACCTAAATTATTTATTTCTTTTGCAGCTGAAGAATTTCTATAGACTGAAAATCAAATACCCCCTGTACACCGAAGACTGCCTGCCCTCTGAAAAGCCCTTCGTGTACGATATGAATGGCTACACGATTTTGGAGGAGCGCGACCAATTAGACCGTACAATCATCGCAATGCGCGTCGGTGAGTAACGCTGAATTTGTTAAGAAGAAGAAGAAAGTCGTTCATTAGAAGAATAGTGAAAATTCCCACCTTTAAGTTTTTAGAGTAAGTTATTGGAAGTGCTATGGGAGAAATATTTTACAATAAGCATTATATGAGACCACCTTTTTTGAGGGACTTAACACAAACTCTTGTCTCAGAAATTGAATGTTTGAACTTCTTCAAACTGTAGGCCTAGAGCTTTGGGGAGAATATATCTGTCCGGCTGCACAGCTATAGGGGCGAGAAACACTGATGTTTATGGATCGATTGATGGCATCACATTGTCAAACATCTTACATTGTAAGAAATTAACTCCTACAAAAGAGGAACAATTCGACGGTATATAAGAGAAGCTTGCTAAGTACAAAAAGATTTTGAGATAAAATTGAACATTCTGTTCAACTTGTGTGTTTGGTACAATTTCCTAAAACTGGGTTAATAAGTCATGTTGCTTTTAAGAAACAAAAAAAATCAGGCTCAATATTTCTTCTATATACCTGCATTGTTTCGTAAATAATTGAAAAAATTAAATAATCGATAATGTAGCCTGATCCAACTGAAAACTTCAAAGACTTCCTTATCAAAATAAAAGAAAAACTGTGTTAGTTATGTTAATCACTAAAAAAATGGCTATAATGTGTTTCTCTTGTATAGAGATAAATAAGTTATATTCCTTTTTTGTCAATATTTCCCAACATCCTGTAACTATTCTTCTCACAAACCAAGTATTAGTAGCTATCCCTGAACTTCATTAATCATGCAACTTGTGTTTCGAAAAAAAATGGTTATTTATCAACATGTAAGATAAGGGACTCTTGTGTACTTGTAATAAACTCCTAGTAAGCAGTCAATATCTTGGCAAGGTTAACGAAACTGTGTGAAAGTGATAATAATAGAAATATGACTGCATCATCACGGGATTCTCAAAGTGCTTTTTACATATTCCTGATTCTACATACCTCCTTTCAGAGAGAAAAAATATTCTTGAAGTTGTTTCAAGGTTGTACCCGACATCCAAGTTACATTATCACCTAATTGCAGAAGGAAAACGTCAATTTTCTTCTAACCTGAATGCTAGCTTGCCTGCGTAGCTGCCACTTCCAGTTGAAAAAATACACAGGTTCCCGATTCCCACAACACCTGAACCGTCCTTCAAGATTTATTTATCTTTCGTGGCATCAAATTACACGGCGTTGCCTTGCTGTTTATTTGTATTTGACGAGAATGAGAGTGACAGTTACCAATAGAGTAAAATTGAAATCGTCTTGTTTCCGCAATCCTAAACTGTTTAAATTGACACCAAACTCTAGACTGAAAAGCCGCTCTTAGTGACCGGCGTACTTTAAAGATTTTAATGTGTACGGCCTGTTAAGAACAATGAAAACAAATGAGTTGTAATAGCTAAAGATGACGACTTCTGATATGCCACGATAGCGTATTTATATATTTGTTGTTTTATCGATAAGGTGATGTTCCGAATTGTACCGTCCCAGAGGCGATATCTTAAATAACGGACTTGCTTGAATACAAAGTCTGCTATCAACACGGTTAACAAATTTCAAGCACGTTCGTTGTATGTTGTTATTGTCCTAATGACGTGAATAAAGAAAGCAACTCCGCCCCTGCTCTGTTGTGTCCACTTTTCTAGTTTGCCTTTTCCCCCGCACCGCCCGCAGCGTTGCCCCACACGTAAGGCATAGATGCACTTTCGTATCTTCACAGGATTCATTCTTAAAATGTTTTCTTATAATGGTTGCATACAAGAATAAACATACATTCCAAATTTCACGTTTCTGGCTTGAGTAATTTTGCTAATCTCACTAGTGCTTACACTAGTCCAGTTCTGTTTCCGAAAACGAATCAACAGAGAAGCACAATTAATCATATTAGAAAACACATGCATAACCACGCGAAGATTTAAGGTAATGAAAATTGGGTATATTGGTGTATTTCTAAGATATTTATGAAAGAATATTTTCATTATCAAAATTATTGAACAGCATTCTTATTTTGTCATTTAGACCTTTTCACTAGCGTCCTGACATAATAATTTATGAATCAAGGTTGAAGCGGTACTTTCTCGAACTTGGTTGATAGTACTATTCCGAGGTCGAAAAAGTGGCTGCCAAGGTATATGCAGTATTTGTTTTGCTCTCACCTATGATTTAAATTTCTCGAAGTAAAACTAAAGAGGGACATAAGTCGTACTTCCACTAGAGTGCAGTTACAGAATGTGCAACAGACTGTTTCAGTTCTCAGAATCGCTAAAAATTGTTTTTATTAGAGTATTTTGTGGGTTTACATGCTTCACTTTACCGTCTTGGGAGATAAATTACACCCTCTTCGAAAGTACGCCCACGCTGTGGATAAATATTCTGTGACATCAAACTTCTGGGGGTGAGGATGCGAAACATATATCTTTAACACGCAGTGCGCGAAAAAACAGGACAAACCGCGCTTCGCGCACGGCGTATTAAAAAATAGTACACGCAACACGGGCGCGAGGTGATTCTCACACTCGTCTCTTAGTCGTCCTCGCTTCGCTCAGACAACAAACTTGACTCGTGCGTGAATCCCCTGTTTCGCGCCCTTGTTTCGTAAACTACTATTTACTACTCCCATTGTATAATTCTGTCTTTTGATGGCTGCAACACGTTGCATAATGATACTAATTGCGATACGATAAAGGTTCTTGACCAATCACGGAGAAGTTCACAAACCAAGTACTCATAATTAATCATTGAAAATCGTTATAGCAATTGTTCCATTCGATCGTGTGTATTAAAATTGCATTTAATAATATATTATGCTTCTCAGTTTGAATTTTCTTTTATTATTAATAATTTTGTACGTGAAATATTTAAAACAAATATTTAAATATTTAATATTTCGTAATTTTACTTTGAACCAATTTGACTAGAGCAGTGGTAGTTATTGGCGAAAACATTTAACTGTAGTTAAGACCTGAATGCGTCATTTTGTGTTATCCAAATGTTGCTCCCGTGTGTTTCTCCTAAAAATGTTTAGTAAATCAAAGTAAATGTCTGGAGTTGACCCCTTCAGAAATAAGAGAAAAAGCGAAAAGCAAAAATGGACGTCGGCATTATTGCCGCAACGTTTGTACTCCCTCTCCTAGGGTACTCCTAGGCGGTCTGGTCAAACAAAGCCACGTACGGTGGGAAGAGTACGGAGAAGTGCGCTAGGTGGCCTAGACTGGATCTTGTATGTCAATTGCCACAAAACGATTAATGTAAAAGTTTAAATTATAAAAGTTACTATAAGTCGTAGAGAAAGCACCGTATAAAACTCAATGTAATGGGTATTAATTCACGAGTATCGTAAACTTTCCACAAGTGTTTTAATACCCAGCATTAAATAATTGTTTCATAATATGATAATTACGCATTAGTAATTGTTTTAAAATTGTTAATTGAATATGTACTGAATATAC
Source organism: Gryllus longicercus (assembly GCA_038098605.1). Taxonomy (NCBI): domain Eukaryota; kingdom Metazoa; phylum Arthropoda; class Insecta; order Orthoptera; family Gryllidae; genus Gryllus; species Gryllus longicercus. The sequence goes on along the minus strand of JAZDUA010000003.1, from coordinate 9,679,530 downwards.
AACCCAGACTGGATAACACACTGCAAATACGTATTATACAGCACTAGCGTACCCGCGCGAGAAGTCGCATATTAATTCCCACCCTTTCCCTATCCTTACAATTAAGAAGGAAAGCTGTTAATGAAACGTGTTTATTTGTTAAAAAATGTATAAAAGTAACTTCCAATGTACTAACACAATATCAAAAATAAAAAAAAGCAATGTAATTGATGTGGAAATTACATTTTCAGTAATGATTTATTCAGCATTATCGAGAGATTTCTTGAACAATTCACAACACTTCCTTAAAAATATTTGAAATAATTATTCAATATTCTTTGACAGTTAGCTTCTCACTTTTCGTGATAGTTGTGCACCCACATCCCTACCCAATTAGGTGCAAACTGTCAGTATGCACTAACCACGGTGTATACAGAAAGTGTAAATAGTATAAGATAGAGGAATGTAAGACGTCCTGGAAGTTAGCAGGACCATTTCATCCAATCACAAAACTGCATAGTACATAATTTGCCGCTTTTTTGCCGTTCTTAAGATGTGGAAAAAAAAAATTTGCCGCGGGTCATTTTCTCAAAAAAATCTGTGGTCCTGCTAACTTCCAATGGAAGTTAGCAGGACCACACCTCTAAATCAGCTACTATTGTAAGTATATACCCAAAATTATACTCCAAATTTGCCGCTTTTTATTTGTAAACGATTAGTGAAAAAATCAAACTGATATCTCAATTCCTTCAAAAAATATTGCCAAAAACCCAAAAAATAAAAGATGCGCTACTTTTGCAAGCGCCGTCGAAGAAGAAAAGACACATCCGCTGGCATTCATTCGCCGTAGCAATTCATACTCAACGCCAAAATATGCCGCAAACACGGGCTAAACATAATCAGTAATCAAAACTTTTGCCGCGGACCGGTTATATTCAATTACCTGGGTTCAAATCCCAGAGTTTGCCTCATACAACAGCTCTGAGAAATTTAAAATGCCCGCTCCTCCTAAACTAACAGCCATAACAATTCATACTCTGCGCCAAAATTTGCCGTAATTAAGTGCTTAATATAAACTATAATAAAAAAATTTGCCGCGGACCGGTTAATTTCAATTACGCGGGTTCGAATCCCGCAATGCCCCTGTAAGGAACGTCCGGCGCAGGTAATGAAGACCATACCTCCTGAACATGCAGCCATAACAACTCATAATCGGCACCAAACTTTGACGCAATCAAGTACTAATTACAATCCGTAACAAAAGAATATTCTCCGGACCAGTTAAACTATTGTATAGGGGTTCGAATCCCAGATTTCGCCTTCCTACGAGAGCCCTGAACACGTGAAGAAGTCCGAAAGTTAAGAAGCCCGTTTCTACTAAACTATCAGCCCTAACAATTCATACTCTACGTCAAACTTTGAAGCAAACAAGTACTAAATACAATCGGTAACAAAAAAATTTGCCGCGGACCGTTTAGATTATATTATCTAGGTTCGAATCCCAGATTTCGCCCTCTTACATGAGCTCTGCGAAAGTTAAGAAGCCCGTTCCTCCTAAACTATCGGCAATAACAATTCATACTCTACGTCTTAATTTGAGGCAAACAAGTATTCAATAAAATCTGTAACAAAAAAATTTGCCGCGGACCGGTTAGATTATATTATCCCGGTTCGAATCCCAGATTTCGCCCTCTTACATGAGCTCTGCGAAAGTTAAGAAGCCCGTTCCTCCTAAACTATCGGCAATAACAATTCATACTCTACGTCTTAATTTGAGGCAAACAAGTATTCAATAAAATCTGTAACAAAAAAATTTGCCGCGGACCGGTTAGATTATATTATCCCGGTTCGAATCCCAGATTTCGCCCTCTTACACGAGCTCTGCGAAAGTTAAGAAGCCCGTTCCTCCTAAACTATCGGCAATAACAATTCATACTCTACGTCTTAATTTGAGGCAAACAAGTATTCAATAAAATCTGTAACAAAAAAATTTGCCGCGGACCGGTTAGATTATATTATTCCGGTTCGAATCCCAGATTTCGCCCTCTTACATGAGCTCTGCGAAAGTTAAGAAGCCCGTTCCTCCAAAACTATCGGCAATAACAATTCATACTCTACGTCTTAATTTGATGCAAACAAGTATTCAATAAAATATGTAACAAAAAAATTTGCCGTGGACCGGTTAGATTATATTATCTCGGTTCGAATCCCAGATTTCGCCCTCTTACATGAGCTCTGCAAAAGTTAAGAAGCCCGTTCCTCCTAAACTATCGGCAATAACAATTCATACTCTACGTCTTAATTTGATGCAAACAAGTATTCAATAAAATCTGTAACAATAAAATTTGCCGCGGACCGGTTAGATTATATTATCCCGGTTCGAATCCCAGATTTCGCCCTCTTACATGAGCTCTGCGAAAGTTAAGAAGCCCGTTCCTCCTAAACTATCGGCAATAACAACTCATACTCTACGTCTTAATTTGATGCGAACAAGTATTCAATAAAATCTGTAACAAAAAAATTTGCCGCGGACCGGTTAGATTATATTATTCCGATTCGAATCCCAGATTTCGCACTCTTACATGCGCTGTGGGAGAGTTAAGAAGCTCGTTCCTCCTAAACTATCAGCCATAACAATTCATACTCTACGTCTAAATTTTATGCAAAAACGTATTCAATAAAATCTGTAACAAAAAAATTTTCCGCGGACCGGTTAGATTATATTATTCCGGTTCGAATCCCAGATTTCGCCCTCTTACATGAGCTCTGCGAAAGTTAAGAAGCCCGTCCCTCCTAAACTATCGGCAATAACAATTCATACTCTACGTCTTAATTTGATGCAAACAAGTATTCAATAAAATCTGTAACAAAAAAATTTGCTGCGGACCGGTTAGATTATATTATCCCGGTTCGAATCCCAGATTTCGCCCTCTTACATGAGCTCTGCGAAAGTTAAGAAGCCCGTTCCTCCTAAACTATCGGCAATGACAATTCATACTCTACGTCTTAATTTGAGGCAAACAAGTATTCAATAAAATCTGTAACAAAAAAATTTGCCGCGGACCGGTTAGATTATATTATCCCGGTTCGAATCCCAGATTTCGCCCTTGTACCTGAGCTCTGCGAAAGTTAAGAAGCTCATTCCTCCTAAACTATCATCCATAACAATTCATACGCTGCGTCTAAATGTGATGCAAACAAGTATTCAATAAAATTTGTAGCAAGAAAATTTGCCGCGGTCCGCTTAGATTATACTATCGTGGTTCGAATCCTAGATTTCTCCCTCATACACGAGCTCTGCGAAAGTTAAGAAGCCCGTTCTTCCTAAACTATCAGCCATAACAATTCATACTCTATGTCTAAATTTGATACATACAAGTTTTAAATAAAATCTGTAACAAGAAAATTTGCCGCTGACTGGTTAAATTACATTAGTCGGGTTGAATCTCAGATTTCTCCCTCCTACGAGAGCTCAGAAAATGTGAAGAAGCTTGTTCCTCCTAAACCATCCGCAAAACAATTTATACTCTACGCGAAAATTTGATGCAATCAAGTATTAAATACAATCTGTAAGATTCCAATTGGCCGCGGACCGGTTAAATTCCGAAGTTTGGGACCCAGATTTCGCTCTCTTAAGAGAGTTCTGCGTAAGTTTAGAAGCTCAGTCGTCCCAAACTATCAGCAATATTATTTAATACTGTACGCCAAAACTTGCCGTAAACAAGTGCTTAATATAAACTGTAAGAAAAAAATTGACAAGGGCCGGTTGGAATTAATTACACGGATACAAATCCCAAAAGTTGCCTCCAAGGTAAGTCCTTATCATACCAATTCATACTCTACATCAATTTTTGTCGCAATAAAGTACTAAATACTATCGGTAACAAAAATATTTTTCGCTAACCGGTTAATTTTAAATTACATGGGATCGAATCCAAGAATGACCCTCTATGGGATGTCCTGCGCAAGTTAAAGAAACCGTACCTTCTAAACCAGCAGCCATAACAATTCATTATCGACACAAAAAATATCGCAAAAAAGTGCAAATATACTGGTAACCGGATACCTTCAATTACCAGGGTTCGAATATCCGATTTTGTGTAACGAGTGCCTGGCTACATTAAGATGTCTGTTCCTAGTAAATAATGAGGCATAACGAAGCATACTCTTCCTCAAAATGTGCGGTAAATAAGTGCTTAATATGACAATTGTAATTATAATAAAATATTTTCCCAGGCTTACGTGTTTTCATTCGTCTTATATTTTAGAACAAATTACAATGGCTGTATATAGTTAATAGTGTACTCACTACTTCCTTTGGAAAGCGAGCTTCAAAGTTTACCCATTTTTTAGTCATGATGCTATAGTGACATTTCTTTGGCTTTCTGAGACCATTTCCGTAACAGAAATTGTCAAACTGCGCAATGCATCAGGGCTAAATACACAAATAGATATTGCGAATAAGAATCATCTACACTGCGAATTTTTTTCGCAACGTTTCCTGTTGCATCTGGACGTAAGTAGGCATATGGTTCACCAATGAACTTTTTATATAAGCTTATTTGGTGATTCCGTACACCTTCTCAATGTAGCCAGAGCTTTAACTGGATCTGGGTAAAATAATTCAGCGGGCAAAGATCCTCGCTATAGGAAAATGGACTGACTGCTTGTGTCTTTAAAGCTTCGAAGCAGCGATACACATGAGCAGATGTGTCTTCTAAGGTACATCAAACTGCATTTGTGGTTGGCTGGCGTAATTGCCGTTCACCACATTGTCCTTCTCCTTTTGATATTTCTCGTTCTGACAAGACATTCGGAGCATTATTCTTCCGATCAAATGTCTAGACAATTGAGAATTATGACATTTGCATTTTCATAAAACATCCATAATATTTTACAAACGCTTTAATTATCAATACTATTGTTTAATATATTATAGGAATAGTTAATGGAAGATGGTGATTTATTCCTAGAATTAATTGTGTTCTCGTGAATTCAAGAAGTATTACTGCTTAATATAGTAATTAAGTATTCTTTAAATTTATAATCTTATTTTTAGTATTCCTACAGCAGCACATACGAGTATATTTTCACTATTATTTGTAACTGATATGTAATCTTAAAATAAGGCAACATGTATTCTACAACCGAAGACTTCATCAAAGTCTTAGGGGTTTAATAAAATACCTATAATACCTTTAATTTTTCTGAATTCTTTTTTTTAATGAAAATAGTTCATCAATATTACTAATTTTTAATACGTGTATGACTCCTAAATCACAAGATATTCGTGCCCACTGAAGATATGCAAATAAAATTCCAACATTTCAGGAAGTTTGTAAATTCCCATAAACCTTGGTTCGTGTTCTGCCTTCTATGTTTCACTTATGAATACCGTAGTTATAATTTAGAACAAAAATGCATTGCGTCACTCGACAGTGTCAGTGAATACGCGGAGAAACGACGCTACGCACATCCCCGTTGGCAGACGTTGCGCCTGTCTGCAGTGATGCGGCAGCCGATCTGGATTTCGGAAATAAAATGTTAACTCAATACTTTCGCAGACAATTTTTTTTTCCTCGAAAAATCTGGATCTACTATTCCTCATGAACCCAAACACTGAAACTGAGGTATTTTTTGTAATGGAAGCTAAACCTAATTTGTAGAAGCAACATTTATCTTTTTATTCGTTACAAAGGCCTTCCATTACAAATTTTTGGTTTTCGAAAATTCGTCACTGCACCATTACAGTACTTTCTCTTTACTAGGTACACGCAGTGAGACTACAATGTAACAATCGACGGGTGCACGAACGGATGGTTTGAACAAGATCTATAGAGAAAATTCTCCAAAACTGTATATTTCCCTTTAGCTACGGATATCCATTTTCCCCAGCTCTACATAATGAATTACGTGCATATGGTATGTACGAACACGAGAAAGTTATATACAAACATATAAGGCAAGAACGTAGAGGACACATTGAACCATGGTTTGATATATTTTAACTTTCTCGCTCTTACGAATGTAATTGCAATCGTGCCCTGGAAAACTGCGAATTTCCGTCAGAAAATCTCCAATCGTCGGTTTCTGATAACGTAAGTATTACATATATTCGTATTAAATTTCTTCCTCTAACTCGCGGTGATGATGGAATCGTTTTTTAGTGGGTCCTTCACAATCGCTTGACGGCAAAACGTCTTAATTTAGGGGCTAAAAGCCAACTGGTCAAAATATCTCTGGTCATTACAAGACCAGTCTAAGCCGATTTTCTTCAAGATTGATATTGACTACTGATTGATACTGAAACTTTCTACAAGATTGATTACCCGATCGCCCTGAACGAACGGCTGAGGAAGTTTCAAAACTATATTTTAATTTTTGAAGGTATTTTCCCCAAACTTTTATAAACATTTTCACAATTTTCTCAAAAATGACTCCACATTTGTTTTTATTAAATGTTATCCTCGGATAGCGTAAAAGTGAGAGTGTGGTGCAGGTGCCATTTTTGTTTAAATCCCTTTTAAAGACACACCTTGAAATAATGTTTAATTTTTCGAAAAAAGTAGTAATTTTCCTCAATATAGGGAATTTTAAATTTTTTAAAATATTTTTTCTCAAAAACCGCTCCAAATTCTTTCTTCACATTTTCTCCATGTATGTATCAAGGGAGGGTAAAAAATATGGGGTAGTGTAAATAAAATCCTAGATTTTACTTCAAGTGTGAAATAAATGGTAAAAGCATTTACTATCGAGCAAATGCATTACTTCACTTGGTGTGCATAACCTTTTACTTGTACTAGGAAGTAAATGTTGGGAAAAGAAGTAAATATTTGTTGGAGAACGCTGGGGAAATTGGTTCATACTCGTATCGTGAGGAGCAAATTCGTGAGGGTTGATTGCTCAGCTTATTCAGTTTATTACTGTGATCACGAAAGCATTGAGCTCCTCAGAAAAGATATCTGAGAAAGACTACTTAGTTTCTCAAACAAAAGAGTTTCGTGAAATCATGGAAAAATATAAGTGTTATATATGACACAGTGTTAAATAAATCGTAGTTTCCAAACATTAGGACTTGAAAGGAAACTGCACACTCTGCGATTATTACTGAGTATGAACAGGCATGTGGAAAACCACTGATACGGCCGCAAGTCAAAGAAAAACCTAGTGGTGCTACAGGATGGCACAGACTTTCCCGCATTAGTTTTCTATTTCGTTTGGTCTCGGCTAGCTATTCGGACATGCCACATACTCTTGCCAGCTGCCATCTATCGCTGCCTAAAGTACGTTTTTTGGATATTTTCTTAATTTTTCTGTTTCCTAATAGTAGAACGGAAATATTATTTTAAGCTTTTTAATGAACAGTAAAATTTGGTCCTAAATGGAAATTTTCTTTGAAAAATTTGAAGCCCTTTATAAGAGAATGGCGTTTAAACGCTATTGTAAATTCGAAATTCGAAGCTCTTTTTCACAAAAAATTGTTGAGTTTTCGAAAAACTTCATTAGAAATCTTTCGAAGCACTTTAACTCATAAATACATCAGTGTTTACAAATTGCTGTAAATGTGCATATTAACCGTGGAGAAGTTGGGGTTGCCTGAGACGTTAGAGGTGGCGCGAGGACATTTTTGACCCCTTTAAGTTATTCCTTTATAATAGTATATCTGACAACAAATAAGTGTGAAATTAATTATTTTAATGATTATCAATCATTTATAAGGTAGTATTACCATAATGTACTATTATAAACAAACATGCAAATGAATAATTTAAAAATTTTTATTAGTATTTATATTTTTATATTAAAGGACAAAATTGTCAATTATCTTTTATTTTATGTAGTGACCCCAGTAACGTTTTTCTGAATATTTCGACGACAAAAGTATCAGAAAATTCAGTAAGTTTTTAATTTTCTAACATTGTCTCACACAAAAATAAGTAAACAATTTATTGAAAATGGCTTAGATCCAATCAGAAAAATTTAGAAAGAGTACAAAATATAAGATGTTTATATTAGTGTTACAAATATTAATAAATTAATTATTACATTGAAAAATTGGAAAAGAATATATAACATGTCAACAATTTATTACACTTCACACTAAACTACATTGTTTTCTCAAAACATCACAATGATCTTTACAAACTTTTTGTTATTTAAGGTCGCATCAACTTCTAGGACATTAGTGACCATTATTGCTTGTATCAGTATGGTAACTGTGAGGATGACACGATATGACGATGATAGGGGGCGAAAGGACGAACACAATACAACCATGCCCGAGGCGGGACTCGAACCCGCGATCCTTCCTTCCGATCTCGCTACGGCACTATTGCCTAAGCGATCTCGGGCCCCGGATCCACTTTACAAACTTGTTTTCTGCATTTAGGACAGAAAACTTTTGTTTTCCTGTCTGTACATTATAGGGCATGCATGTCATATTTTTTTATTTTTTGAGAGATTGCTACTTTCGCGGGTTATTCCTCTTTAGTAACAATGAATTGTTTGATTTTTGAAATCAGCTGCTTCGGCAAATTTGTGATCTCTATTGCATGATTCGGTGGACAAGGCTCATTGAAAGACTCTACTGGTACTGTCGCCTTGGTCTGACAGATATATTGTTTGCTTGCACAATGAGGATATTGAGGTAACATTCTATTTCGTAACCCAAATTATTCATAATGTGAAATAAATAAACAATACACTTCTCGTAGACACATTCAAGCAATGTAGCAAGACGATCGCACTACTGCAAGCACTTCGCGCTGCCAACGGAAGTCGTGGCGCGGGGTCAGACAGATCAGTTTGCGCGACGGCTCGGCTGTTATCTCTCTGCCAAGAACCCATGGCACAGTCGCAAAGTGCTTATATCTTTCAGGCAAAAGATAACACAGATTCACACAGGACACAAAAGACCCCGCGTCACCTCTCTCAGGTTAACATGAGAGATGTTTAAAAAAATTGTGTAAATTTGGAAAAAAATCCTCAAAATGAACTTTCCGTCATATTAAAGAATGCAATAATCACTATCCGTTCGAAAAGTTTACAGAAAAAATTGGAGCGGTTTTTGAGAAAATGGCATTTGAGCGTTTCTGAAATCCAGTATTTTGAGACCATTTTCACAGAAAACTGTTGCGTTTTCGAGAAAATATCTCTGACATTATTTAAAGCACATGTACTCGTAAATACAATAATGTGAACAAATCAGCGCTGATATAAATATTAACGATGTGAGTGGCTAATGAAAAAATTCAGTTTATATATTTTGCAAATAAACAAAGGAATAGAGTACTATGGCGTTTATGTCATGTCTTAGAGTGCATTAGGTACTATCCATACCAAAAGTTAAAAAATAATTTGGAACCGTTTTTAGAAAATCTTGTTTATGTCATTTTTTAAACTATACGTATTTTACGCAATATTGCACGAAAACTACTGTAAGTTTTTAAAAAATGTGCAAGACCTTACTGAAGGAACAGATTATAGACAACAAATTTCATTTGATGGAGTAATCTCTACCTTCAATTTTGAAGGGTTTTTTGTTTGTTTGTTTGTTTGTTTTGTTGCCATTTTCCAAAAAAAGGGCAATACCCAAAAATGACACTACAGCTATTCTTACCGTTCCTTATTACATATGTGGAGAAAATTTAAAGAAACAATGTGAAAACAATTTTTAGATATTTTTTCTTTGTAAATTTCAATCGCAAAATACGAAAGCTAGTTGTTTTTCAAAAAAAATTATATAACCTTTTCAGAAGAAGGAATTTTTTACAACAGACTTTGTCTTTGTCCAATTTTAAAGTGTTTTTGTTTTCAATTTTCGAAAAATCGGGGATGACTACGCAAATTGGACCTGCACCACCCTCTTAAACGACCATTGCACTATCCAACAAAAAAAAATGTAATAAAGACATTGGAGACACTTTTTGAGAATTCAAAAAAGGGTTTCCTGTAAAGTAAAGCGACATCAGCTAGAACAATAGGGGTATATCAAGTTGGGAGAAAATCGGCTGAATGGTTTATGCGCGAAGGATGCAGACGGACGGGCAGACAAACTGACGGATAGACAGACACACAGACAGACAGGCAGACGGTCTGACGGACAAATGTTTTGCTGTCAATCGAGTTATCAGTACCAAGAACCCATAAAACATGGATTCTGCCTACACAACGTGATAGAGGAATTTTTTTCTATATTTAGCAACTGGATTTATTCAACTTCTCCGTAACACGGGCCGGCAATAAAAGTTTTTGTGTCGAAAATTCGCCGTTTTCCGGCGTACGATTTCAAATACTTCTTTTCTTACGTCAGAAATGGCGAGAACATCAATTTTGGAAACACTTCTACGTCTGAATTAGGCTCTAGTGGCGTTCACAGGCGAACGGACAGATGGGCAGGGAGACAGATAGAGTATCATAAAAATATAGTTATTGTAATTTGTTCAAAGAAATAAGACGATACAAGGCTAACTTATACCCAACATGGTGTCATGTTTCCTGGTTTGCGATTTTTAGAGGGTACTACTAACTGAATGTTGGTAGTTGGTCTTTCTGTGGGTTCTTGACGATTGACTGTATGCAGATGCTTGTATGATTAGTTCAGATCCCATTTTCGTTGAACACACTGTTTTCTCAAAAATTGAAAAATTTGTTCGGTATCTTACAATTCGTACAATCGCACAATTATGAAGATAATTTTTTCTTAAAGAAATGTGTTCATCAAAAACAAATATTCAAATAAGATCATTTTGAAAAAGAGAATTCTACGATTCGAACCCGGGTAATCGAAACTTAAAAGTGTCGAAGCACTTTTATTATTACAGATTATATTTAGCAATAATTTACTGCAAATTTTGGCGTAAAGAATTGTTATGGCTGATAGTTTAGGAGGAACGGGCTTCTTAAATTTCGCAATGATTTTGTAAAAGGGCGAAATCTGGGATTCGTACTCGGGTAATATACTCTAACCGGTCGCGGCAATTTTTTTTATTACAGACATCATTTAATACTTGATTGCATCAAATATTGGCGCAGAGTATGAATTGTTAGGGCTAATGGTTTAGAAGGTACGGTCTTCATAATTTCCGCCGGGTTTTCCTTCAAAGGACATTCTGATATTCGAAAGTGCGTTATTGAAACTAATCGGTCCGTGGCAATTTTTTTTATTACAATTTATAGTAGGCATTTGTGTACGGCACATTTTGGCGCAAAGTTTGAATTGTTATGGCGGTTGGTTTAGGAGGTTTGGGGTTCTTAACTTACCCAGAGATCTTGTGAGAGTGCGAAATCTGGGATTCAAACCGGGATAACCTAATCTAAACGGACCGCGACAAATGTTTTTGTTACAGATTTTATTGAATACGTTTTTGCATAAAATTTAGACGTAGAGCATGAATTGTTATGGCTGATAGTTTAGGAGGAACGAGCTTCTTAACTCTCCCACAGCGCATGTAAGAGTGCGATATCTGGGAATTGAATCGGAATAATATAATCTAACCGGTCCGCGGCAAATTTTTTTGTTACAGATTTTATTGAATACTTGTTTGCATCAAATTAAGACGTAGAGTATGAGTTGTTATTGCCGATAGTTTAGGAGGAACGGGCTTCTTAACTTTCGCAGAGCTCATGTAAGAGGGCGAAATCTGGGATTCGAACCGGGATAATATAATCTAACCGGTCCGCAACAAATTTTTTTGTTACAGATTTTATTGAATACTTGTTTGCATCAAATTAAGACGTAGAGTATGATTTGTTATTGCCGATAGTTTAGGAGGAAAGGGCTTCTTAACTTTCGCAGAGCTCATGTAAGTGGGCGAAATCTGGGATTCGAACCGGGATAATATAATCTAAACGGTCCGCGGCAAATTTTTTTGTTACAGATTTTATTGAATACTTGTTTGCATCATATTAAGACGTAGAGTATGAATTGTTATTGCCGATAGTTTAGAAGGAACGGGCTTCATAACTTTCGCAGAGCTCATGTAAGAGGGCGAAATCTGGGATTCGAACCGGGATAATATAATCTAACCGGTCCGCGGCAAATTTTTTTGTTACAGATTTTATTGAATACTTGTTTGCCTCAAATTAAGACGTAGAGTATGAATTGTTATTGCGGATAGTTTAGGAGGAACGGGCTTCTTAACTTTCGCAGAGCTCATGTAAGAGGGCGAAATCTGGGATTCGAACCGGGATAATATAATCTAACCGGTCCGCGGCAAATTTTTTTGTTACAGATTTTATTGAATACTTGTTTGCATCATATTAAGACGTAGAGTATGAATTGTTATTGCCGATAGTTTAGGAGGAACGGGCTTCATAACTTTCGCAGAGCTCATGTAAGAGGGCGAAATCTGGGATTCGAACCGGGATAATATAATCTAACCGGTCCGCGGCAAATTTTTTTGTTACAGATTTTATTGAATACTTGTTTGCCTCAAATTAAGACGTAGAGTATGAATTGCTATTGCCGATAGTTTAGGAGGAACGGGCTTCTTAACTTTCGCAGAGCTCATGTAAGAGGGCGAAATCTGGGATTCGAACCGGGATAATATAATCTAACCGGTCCGCGGCAAATTTTTTTGTTACAGATTTTATTGAATACTTGTTTGCCTCAAATTAAGACGTAGAGTATGAATTGTTATTGCCGATAGTTTAGGAGGAACGGGCTTCTTAACTTTCGCAGAGCTCATGTAAGAGGGCGAAATCTGGGATTCGAACAGGGATAATATAATCTAACCGGTCCGCGGCAAATTTTATTGTTACAGATTTTATTGAATACTTGTTTGCATCAAATTAAGACGTAGAGTATGAATTGTTATTGCCGATAGTTTAGGAGGAACGGGCTTCTTAACTTTTGCAGAGCTCATGTAAGAGGGCGAAATCTGGGATTCGAACCGGGATAATATAATCTAACCGGTCCACGGCAAATTTTTTTGTTACATATTTTATTGAATACTTGTTTGCATCAAATTAAGACGTAGAGTATGAATTGTTATTGCCGATAGTTTTGGAGGAACGGGCTTCTTAACTTTCGCAGAGCTCATGTAAGAGGGCGAAATCTGGGATTCGAACCGGAATAATATAATCTAACCGGTCCGCGGCAAATTTTTTTGTTACAGATTTTATTGAATACTTGTTTGCATCATATTAAGACGTAGAGTATGAATTGTTATTGCCGATAGTTTAGGAGGAACGGGCTTCATAACTTTCGCAGAGCTCATGTAAGAGGGCGAAATCTGGGATTCGAACCGGGATAATATAATCTAACCGGTCCGCGGCAAATTTTTTTGTTACAGATTTTATTGAATACTTGTTTGCTTCAAATTAAGACGTAGAGTATGAATTGTTATTGCCGATAGTTTAGGAGGAACGGGCTTCTTAACTTTCGCAGAGCTCATGTAAGAGGGCGAAATCTGGGATTCGAACCGGGATAATATAATCTAACCGGTCCGCGGCAAATTTTTTTGTTACAGATTTTATTGAATACTTGTTTGCCTCAAATTAAGACGTAGAGTATGAATTGTTATTGCCGATAGTTTAGGAGGAACGGGCTTCTTAACTTTTGCAGAGCTCATGTAAGAGGGCGAAATCTGGGATTCGAACCGGGATAATATAATCTAACCGGTCCGCGGCAAATTTTATTGTTACAGATTTTATTGAATACTTGTTTGCATCAAATTAAGACGTAGAGTATGAATTGTTATTGCCGATAGTTTAGGAGGAACGGGCTTCTTAACTTTTGCAGAGCTCATGTAAGAGGGCGAAATCTGGGATTCGAACCTAGATAATATAATGTAAACGGTCCGCGGCAAATTTTTTTGTTACCGATTGTATTTAGTACTTGTTTGCTTCAAAGTTTGACGTGGAGTATGAGTTGTTAGGGCTGATAGTTTAGTAGATACGGGCTTCTTAACTTTCGGACTTCTTCACGTGTTCAGGGCTCTCGTAGGAAGGCGAAATCTGGGATTCGAACCCCTATACAATAGTTTAACTGGTCCGGAGAATATTCTTTTGTTACGGATTGTAATTAGTACTTGATTGCGTCAAAGTTTGGTGCCGATTATGAGTTGTTATGGCTGCATGTTCAGGAGGTATGGTCTTCATTACCTGCGCCGGACGTTCCTTACAGGGGCATTGCGGGATTCGAACCCGCGTAATTGAAATTAACCGGTCCGCGGCAAATTTTTTTATTATAGTTTATATTAAGCACTTAATTACGGCAAATTTTGGCGCAGAGTATGAATGGTTATGGCTGTTAGTTTAGGAGGAGCGGGCATTTTAAATTTCTCAGAGCTGTTGTATGAGGCAAACTCTGGGATTTGAACCCAGGTAATTGAATATAACCGGTCCGCGGCAAAAGTTTTGTTTACTGATTATGTTTAGCCCGTGTTTGCGGCATATTTTGGCGTTGAGTATGAATTGGTACGGCGAATGAATGCCAGCGGATGTGTCTTTTCTTCTTCGACGGCGCTTCCAAAAGTAGCGCATCTTTTATTTTTTGTTTTTTTGGCAATATTTTTTGAAGGAATTGAGATATCAGTTTGATTTTTTCACTAATCGTTTACAAATAAAAAGCGGCAAATTTGGAGTATAATTTTGGGTATATACTTACAATAGTAGCTGATTTAGAGGTGTGGTCCTGCTAACTTCCATTGGAAGTTAGCAGGACCACAGATTTTTTTGAGAAAATGACCCGCGGCAAATTTTTTTTTTCCACATCTTAAGAACGGCAAAAAAGCGGCAAATTATGTACTATGCAGTTTTGTGATTGGATGAAATGGTCCTGCTAACTTCCAGGACGTGAATGTAAGCCTTCTAAGAGCGACATCGCAAAGATGCCCACCAGCACCAAGGGTTGGAATCTAGATGGCAATAATAGTATCAATAAGTCTCGAACCAGCAAAAAATTAATAGAATGTCCAAGAATATCTCTTCTTGTAGATTATGGCTTGAGAAACGTTTCTTAGAAGTCTTTGGCCTCAAAAGTTTAGTTTTTAAGACCCTATATAGCTTCGTTTAGGAGTTATTTAACAATATAGCTGACAGTGCTGCGGGTTGCATTTGACTTGAATATTTAGATGCGTTTTATAAACAAATCCTTCATATTTTTAAAGTCAACGTGCAATTCGTTGCGTCTCCGTGAAATTCTCTTTATTTAGAGACCTCATTTATAAAGATCGGTTGCGTGTGAGAGCCGCAAAAGGTATGTATACTACTGAAATAATAAAGGAGACGATGTTTCTGCTCTGCTTAGGAAGAAGTGTCTCCTAACCCTCACCTCAATGTTTGTTGTTGTTTTTATTGTTGTTATTGTTGTTTTTGTTGAGTTTTAAATTAATGATGGTATTGAGATGTGAAAATTCAAGTCACAGTTTGCCATATATATAAACGAATCTAGTTAAGATAGAATTTTTTTTTCTTTCAAGAAAACTGAAACAAAAGTTTAATAGATAACATGTATTTCATTTTAAAAAATTAAAAATAAATAATTTCGACGGATTACGTTTAATGACGGATGTTTCTGGAATTGGTAAAGACGGACGAAAAATTATTGCAGAAGTGTTATTTAGGAAGCGAGAAGTATTAATTCATGATTTTCCCGTGTGGGTGACTTTTCGCAGAAGATGTGGATTTGACGCTGGTTTCCGCAGAGCACTTCTTCCAGCAGCTGTGGACGGCGCACCAACTGGTGGTGCAGGACCCGCTGGTGCAAGTGGCGGGCGTGGTGCTGATAGTGGACATGCGGGGCTTCTCTCTGCGCCACGCGCGCATCGTCACGCCCAGCTTCGCGCGCATCGCCATGCGCTTCGTGCAGGTGAAAGCACGCGCTTGCCCCCTCCCCCTCCCCCTCCTGTGCCGGACCACTCCTACGGTCGCGAATCCACCCACGCGGGGCCGCGCGCTTTCGTTTGAGGGGTTTAGGATAGTGGCGCAACAGGACGTTTCGAGTGCTGGACATGGTCGGTTCGTGTTGTGTCGTGCCTGGACGGATCGGATTGAGTGAGGGATCGTGACGAGCTGAGGCGGGCCTTGTCGGGTCGGGAAGAGGCTGGACGGGGGTGAGGGACAAAAGCGGAGCGGATCAGGGAGGGCGGAGCGCGGCAAGGATGTACGGGTGATGGCGAGGTGGACCAAAGGTGACATTCTGTACTTACATCTTTTCGAAAAGTATGTCTAGGCATTTGCAAAAGGTTACATTATAAAAATAATAATTTAAGCGCACAGGGCATTTTAAAACGTTTTATAATAAAAAAAATCTTATAGTTTTTGAAATCACTTGTTTGTAAATATGTTTAGTTTTTCCTGTTGATAATTCAGGTTTGGAAGTGTTAACTGTACGTGAATCCTGTTCCTTTTTAGGATCTAGATTCAACATAAACTTTTTAATAATATGTTAAATGATCCTTCTGGGTCTATTTTCCTGCACATTACTTGGAATATACCGATGTTGACTACATTCATCTAAGACTAATAGACAGGTAAAGCAATTAATTTCATCAATAACATAAAATACAATCAATTTTATTTACATGGGCGTCACGCTCCGCCCTTCCCGATGTGGTCCGCCCTGCCGTGTCCCACGACCCGATCCGATCCGATCCGACCAGTTTTACACCGATCCCATCAGTCAAACGGCGAATATTCAACACAAAACTCTTATTGCCAGCCCTCGTAACGCAAAAGTGGATAAATCCAGTTTCTAGAATAGAAAAAAATCCTCTAACACGTGGTGTGGCCAGAATCCATATTTTGTGCGTCCTTCATAACGAAAAATCGATTGACGGAAAAAACGTCTGTCTGTGCACAACGCTGGCTCATTAACAGTTCAGCCAATTTCTTTCCAAAATTGATATTTTCTGGCTTTCTTTCTTTAATTTTTTTTCACATATGTAACAAGAGACGGTAAAATATATGGTGCTAGTTCCATTTTCAAATATTGCTCGTTGTTTTTGAAAATTGCAAAAAAAAAAAAAAAAAACAACTAAGCTACAAAATTGAAGATAGAGATTTTTTGTCTCAGTCAATCTGTTACACAAAATTAGCTCATAGAAAAAGTTCATGTGCATTTTTTGTAAAAGTTAGTAGATTTTGTGTAATTTCGGTTTGAAATTAATGAAACACATAATACGGGCGTCCCGTCGTACATGACGATAACATTGTAATATCGCGAGAAAGTAGTAACGTTGTAGTACTACTAAGTTTTATTTCTAATGCATAAATCTTGGTTGAGAAAGCCATGGAGACATGTAATTTACTTGTATCAATAGTACAATTGTCGTTGGATTTATTTAGAAGTTTATGACTTACGGAATTTCAATACCTAATCAGGAACTTTTGTCTTAAACATGTAAAAGAAATGCACATTGCAGGTTCAGTTTGTAATTTGACACATACGTTACAATATTACGTGATATGACAATGTGCATTCACATCAAACATGATTCATATGAAGAAACAGTTGATTGAAATGAGTTTCTTTGATAGTACATTGGAATATTTCCGTATCGAAAATCCTTTTAAAAAAATCTCTTTGTCAGTGATATCCCAGTGATACACACTGTATATGTACGTACGTACATACATACATACACACATATACAGTCGTACATATCCTCAAGTTATTGATTTACAGAGTTTCAAAACCAAACCAAAACTTTACCGTCTCCTCACGGGCATTCTATTAATCTGTTTACAGGATTACGGGATTTACACATGGAACAATGCATCTATCAGGTTAAACAGGTTTCTAAAAATGTATTTGATATGAAGTTTTCCGTAGATTTCCACATGTATGTTGTAGTGGACTATGGTATGATATGCTATCTACCTTAAATTAAAAACGCAATGCATCTCTTATAAACACTGAAAGGCTTTGTAAAGGCACATAGAACGTGTTAAATGATTGCTGGACATTGCGTCTATTTGTACACACTCACTAACCTCTGCATTTAAAAAGTCACTCTTCGAACTTAAACTCTCGCTATCTTCTCTTTGACAGCTGTAACCTCATGATGCAAGGATAATATTCTGTTGTTGTTCATGTGTGGAAGTTGATCTTGAAAAGAATGTAATGAACACGTGACAGAGAGTTGATTTTATTAATTTTAATATATTATTAAAATTTACTGACTTGTCTATAAATCTAGTTATTATGAGCAAATGATAGTACATCTAGAACTCACTGCCGGTCGCTTAATGAAAAAATATGGGGTTCGCATTATTTGTTCTAAAGTATGTTGAAGATAACAGTCATCCGTGATGAGTTTTACAGCGTTGTTTATATTGCGAAAGAAATGAAGATTTACCAATTTAAATATTACCCCGTCAAAAAAACAACAAAAAAACACGAATTTTAATTCAACGCTCAAAATTTATATTTTTTGATCACCTCATCGTTGATAATAGCAAATATTGATTTTCGACCCTTCCAGTGACGCCGTTTTACCACATACCCTAATGCGATTGGAGAAAACTCTTTGGAAGAGTTTCTTTTCCATCGAAATGTAGTACATTGTAGAAGTTTTTCTTTGTGAATGTTAAAATTGGTAAAGAAAATTCAAACATGATGTGTTGTTTTTAGTATATAAACATTTTCAGCAAAAAAGAACAACGTAAAATAAAAAAAGTATATAAATATTACTTTTTTCGCGACTACCCTACGATGGTATTAATGATTATTAAAAAAAGTTTCGAGGGGCAGCCTGAGAGACTTCAGGCGGAGTAACCTTCAGCTCAGTGTTAGTTGCCCTGCCTGCCCCCCCCCCCCCCCCCCCCCGCGCTATTTCGACATATAGGAGATAAGGAACTTTGTCGCTGATGTTTATTTATGAAGTACATGCCATGAAGTTTAACCAAATTAACTCATGACAAAACAAGCTTGGCTAACCGAAATGTATTCATAATTTGTCAAACTCTAAGAATGTGTTGATATTTCTACCTTCTACAGCATCAGAACTCTCAGTGGACGTTCCTAGTTATGAATTTCAGAGTTAAGTTTTTATTAAAAATTGTCTTTATTGTCTAATTGTCTTATTAGTTGGGAGAATACGTGCGAGCAACAAATAAAAAGATGGAAGGTAGTATGGAATGAGTCAGTCAATAGAACTGAACGTCGTTTAAGTTCCGATGAATTTTTCATTTTCTTTTTAGGAAAAAATTCAAGATATTGTAGAAGAAAAAGTTTTATTATTAATATAATAAAATTAAGTAACGAAAAAATATTTTGTAAAATTAGTTAGGGCGAGCGTACTTAAGAATATTTTTGTACGCCTTTTCAGCAATTTAGTAAATATTAAAAGCAGTATTGTTATTTAATATTTCAAGTTATACCACTCGTGAGTTTTTTCTTTTAAAGTGTTTTAATATTATGTATTTTCAATGTGTTACAAACTGTCCTATGTTGCCAATATTATATCAATGGAGAATAACATCCCCATATTTGGAACGAGAGTAGTGAATTATTTCTAACGATTTTTTCCCATGTTCATCAGATATAATTTTGCAAGCTGATAATTTACGGAAGTCATTTTTTGCATGGAGCGAATCACGAACAATGGAAATAATTTCTAAACCAACTTCCGGGTTGAGGATAGCTAATGGAGCATAAATATTCGAATATTCAAAGACGGAGTCACGGTGAGAGTGGGGTGGTTTTGCATAGTACGGGACACTGTACAATGAAAAACAAAATAAATAAGCCCGTGGGTGGTAACTAGTTCAATACTGAACCTACTAGATGATAACCCAAAGTTCAGGGTCCGACCGTTCCAGCATGAAGTAATTTTAACCTTGAAGAAAGCAATGATTTACGAAGTGCGGAATGTTTGCGTTGGTTCAACATGTATTCCTACAGTATTCCTGTATAATCCATTCACTACCGTTCATCCGCCATTAGCTGCATTCTTGAATCATAATTACATATCTGTTCAAGGTTCACATTAGAACTTTGATCTGAAGATGTAATGTTAAAATACCGCACTTCTTCCTTTGTGTGTCCTTACAAAAGTGTGTTACCCCATTCGAGTACAAGAGTTTATTTTAGAAAATATACGTATTAAAAATCCTTTAAAAAGTTATTTAATTGGTTTTTAATATTGTTAACTTTGTTGTTTGTTACAGGACAGCTTTCCTGTAAGAACGCAGGCTATCCACATCGTATTCGAACCGTTTTACTTCGACGCCATCTTCATGTTGTTTAAACCATTCTTGAAGGCGAAACTTAGGGACAGGGTAAGTTTTATAGCAAAATACTAATGATAATGTACATAAAAATAATTAAAAGTAACATTTATTATCACTCCTTTAACCCCAAGTCCAAGAAATATCAATCTGATAAAAGGAAATTCATCTATCCATCTAAGTTCTGAAATTATCGAATTGACAGTTTTCATCTGATCTCTATTCTTCTGAACGTGATCGCAAAGGAATTGCCACAGTTTTCTGAGAAGCGATATCCGCCTTAACCCTCAATTGCACTAAGCTTAGAGACATTGCGAATGTCCATCAACCCTCAGAGCAATTTATGATAATTGTTCCTTTTTAGCCTCTAGTCAGTAAGCTAAAACAAAAAAATCCAAACAAACGAGTACAAACAAGTATGAGAAACAGTACAAGTATAAAATAAACTGAAAATAAAACGCCAACTTCATTTGCTAGTACTGACCACTCCAAATTTACAAAACACACACACACACACACACACACACACACACACACATACACACATAAATATAAAGAGAACACAAGCAGGAAATAAACTTGTAGCAAATAAAATGTATATTTATTTATAACTTTGCTACATGTTATGTATTTGCTATTTTATTACCCAAACATAATGTTAACAAAAATGTATTCTACTTGTAATGATTGTAGGCTTGAAAACTTAAAACTGGAGTGAGGAGGGTAAAGATGTGATTTAATTTCTCAAAATTTAAATTATTCTTAAATAGAAACAAAAAATATCGAAAGTAACACGTGAATAATTACTCGTGGTTCTTGAACACTCGTGCAATTATATCTTACAAATTATAGTAATTAACGTTATGTCATTACAATTATTTTTCGTTTAGTTAACTAAATATGCTCATTAATTCCACGAAAAATCGTTAATTATCACTGTGTTTATGGCATGCGTACAATTAAAACTTAATCGTGCAATTAAAAGTCCACAACAGCCAACCAGAACTCAGAGGACTGATCGAAATCGTTTAATTATGTATTTTTAATATAGACGTTCCCAGACGGCCATGAAACATGAACAAAAATGTGTTTATGGCATGTGTACAATTAAAACTTAATCGTGCCATTAAAAGTCCACAACAGCCAATCAGAACTCAGAGGACTGATCGAAATCGTTTAATTATGTATTTTTAATATAGACGTTTCCAGACGGCCGTGAAACATGAACAAAAATGTACATCACATATTACGTACATCAAAAACATATAATCAATGTACGTATGACACAAAATTATAAACGAATAGTTATTAGTACTTCTTAGACAATCATGTTAATACTTGTAGTGCAGTAAGTTAAATTAAAAACTCTTACCCTAATTATACTTGGCATCAATCATCATAACCTAGAAGTCGCTCTATTTTGCAGATATGTTTACTTCATTTATTTGAACGTGAGGACACAGACAGAGCAGTTATTGTGGCAAAACTTCTTAATTTGTTTGGAAAAATTAAGTAAATTGTTCATAATTTAAAATATCTATATTCTCCTTTATTCGCCAGGTCTTCAAAATAAACAAGTCTGACCATAAGCATGTTGATTTGACACTAGCTGACTAATAGAACAACATACAATATTTAACATGAATGAATGTGTTACATGTAAATCATTTGGTCTTAGCGTATTACAATTATAAAAAATGTAATCGTCAGTTGTATTTACCCGCTCTGGAAAGTACACCAGCAAAATGAGTCAGAACTGAATCGTCTTTCTCCTTTCCAATATTAACACGTGTTGTTCTCTCATACATGCCCTTACTTTTCGTACGAAGTAATACTTTCATGGCTTTGTCAGCTTCTTCTAATATTTCAACCGGAATATTATTGTAATCCTCCATGCTTTCTAAATTCATTAAGTCACTATGGTGATCGTAAATACACAGGCAAGGCCTATTAAAATTGGTTTTCTTCGGAATGAAAATGACATCATGAAAGTAAATATGGAATGCTAAAGATATATTATTATTATTCAAAATAAAAATATTTTTGAATGGAAACGAAAAAATATTGAACGTAACACGTGTATAAATGCGTATAATTGCACTCGTGGTAAATAAAGAAACTCGCTCCTATCGTCGCTCGTTTCTTTAATCATACCACATCGTGCAATTATACGCCTATTTATACACTCGTTTCGTTAACTACTATAACGAAACAAGTGGATAAAGAGTGGTATAATGGCACGAGCGGGATGATGATGAAAACAAGCGACGACAGGAGCGATTTTTTGTTCCTATTTAAGAATAATTTAAATTTTGAGAAATTCAAGAACATCTTTATCATTTGTGGCATACAGTTCATGACGTCGTACTGATTCTGAAGAATATTTATTTTAGTGGCCTTGCATTGTGTTCTTATGATCATCATAGTCATTTAAAGGATAAAGAAATGTTTGCAAATAGATGCTAATGGACATATTCCGGAAGAAGCAGACAATGCCATAAAAACATTACTTCCCATGAAAAGTTAAGACAGATATGAGAAAGAATACACTATAAAGAGAGTATACAATACAATATAAATATTAGAAAGTAAAGAGTCTCTTGACTCAGTTTTGCAGGCGTTATTTTTTAGAACGGGTAAACACAACTAATGTTCATATTTTTTTTACATTTGTAATATTCTAAGACCAAATTTTTTACATGTAAACATTTAATTTATTCATGTTAAATATTTATGTTGTTCCATTAGTCAGCTAGTGTCAAACAAACGTTTATTTCACCAATTTTGTTTTATTAATTTATTATCTATAAGTAGTTGATGTAGGTACGTAATCTGTGATGTACAATTTTGTTTATGTTTCATGGTTGAATGGAAAAACCTAGGCCACGTCTTTGTTATAGTATAATGATTGTGACCAATATTCTGAATTCTGATTAGTAGTTGGGGAGTTTTAATTGCACTTTTGCAATAAACGTAGTGATACAATGATTTTTCATGGTATTAATGAGTGTATTAAGTTATCTAAAGGAATAAGTACTATAATGAAACTAATTTGTTACATACATCGTAATGAAACTAGTACCGTTTCATTAAAATGTTACATCAGACGTGTATCGTCACTTTTATCTGCGACGATTACAATACTTCCTGTCGACGGACAGTGTTGTTTGTTTCTGTAATTGTTTTACATTCTTCATTGAGATAGCGATGTAACTCGTTTACTTCAACAACTTTTGTCTTTGGAAAGTAACGTTATAATGAATCCAATAACGAAGCTTCTTATAATCTCGAAACGAGTTCGCAAAGTCGGCGTTGTCGAAGATAAAATGTATTATTTGATGAGCATGTCTTAAATCGGATAGCGAATGTGTAGCAGCGTTAGCTGAGTGTGCACGGCGTGCGCAGATCCACCTGCACGGCGCCGACCTGGACAGCCTGCGGGCGATGGTGCCGGAGCGCGCGCTGCCCGAGGAGCTGGGAGGCTGCGCGCCCGGGTGGAACTTCGCTGGCTACCGCTCCGGCGTCGCCCGCAACGAGCACCTCTTCCGAGGTAAGGCTTGCCCCCTGCCCCACGCCAAAAGAGCGAGGAAGCAGAGAGCTAAGGAAAACAGGAGACAGGGGATGGAGAGATAATATGTGGGCGAGAAATTATTTATTCGTTTGCTTGTATTTAATATGCGATTCGTATTGGGGTTGAAGCCCTTGAGTCTCATTCTGTTAAATACATGATAGCGATAATGAAGATGGTAAAATGGAATGAAGGAAGGGAAATCGAGAAAATCGCGACGAAACAGGTCGAGAGTTCTGTTTGTCCACCACAAATTTCACATGGATTCGCCGGAGATCGAACCCGTGATCCAGCGAAGGGTGTTCATGCAAGCCACAAGCTCCTCTGAGAAGATATTGCAACTTGTATCGTACGATTATGTATAATTCAATTGCCTCTTGAAAATAACCAAACTATGTGAGTGAGATACGCACGAACAAACCGGCTGACGCACAGAGGGACGACGGACGGTCAGAGTAGGAAAGATAAGACGAACAGAAGGTAAGAACGGACGACAGATTGACAGACAGGCGGGCGAACACGGACAGCAGGATATACCACGATCGGAGCCAGGCGAATGGATGGATGGACAGACAGGCGGATGGTCAGACTGACAAAGAGGCGGGCGAATGGGCAGACAGGCAGGTGGACGGATGGAAAGACGGACAGAAGGAGAGACGGACGAACAGGCAGATGGGCAGCGGGCAGAAAGTGGTCAGACAGTTTGGTGAACGGGCGGGCGGACGGGTGTGCGGACGGACGGACGGACGGACGGACGGACGGGTGGGCGGGTGGGCGGGCGGGCGGGCGGGCGGGCGGGCGGGCGGGCGGACGAACGAACGAACGAACGAACGAAAAGACAGACGTGGTCAACCAGAGAGGCGAACCTCCAGAGAGGTGGTTGGACAGACAGGCGTGCGGGAAGACAGGGGAGCAGTCTGACGGAGGAAGGTCAGACAGAGAGACGGATGGATAGACAGGCACATGTACGGACAGGTTGAAAGATAGACAGGCGAATAGACGGAGACGGACATACGCATTGACAGACAGACGAAAGGACAGGTAGATTAAAGGAAAGTCAGGCGAACTGACATACAGAAGGGCGGGCAAACGGAAGGACAGACAGGCCGAAGGTTGGATAGACGAACGGACAGAGACGGACAAACATGTACGTACATACGAACAGACGTTTGGACGTATGAATACTCAGAGGGTCGGGCTTTATAAGCGACATATTCAGAACTTATAGTATTAGGCGGCGGTCACGGCGGAGCAGATCCTGGCCGACATCGGACGTTTGCATCTGATCCGTGCGGTAGCGAGCGAGTGATATTTTGGCTGCACTGTGGCCGTACCCTAAGTTGGATAAAGCACGAAATGTGGCAAAGGTTAGGAATATCCTGACAATTCGCACATTAGCTAGACGGTGTGTGAAGAGCTATACACTGAGATGATAAAACTAATGGATATCTCCTAATATCGTGGCAGACCTCATTTTGCTCGGTGATGCGCAGCAACTTGTCGGAGCTTGGAATCAGTAAGTCGTTGGAAGTTCTCCTACAGAAATATCTACCCACGCTGCTTTTACAGCCGCTCATAATTGAGAAAGTGTTGCATGCTCTATGATTTTGTTTTTTCAATAATTACAAAAAGTTAATTTTTTTACTTGTCTGGCACGTCGTTAATATTTACATTAGCGGCGATTTGTTCACATTATTGTATTTATGAGAATGTGTTTTAAATAATGTCATTTAAAGTTTTTCGAAAGCTCAACAGTTCTCTGTTAAAATGAGCTCAAAATTCCGCGTTTTCAGAAATGTTTTAACGCCATTTTCCCAAAAATGGCTCCAATTTTTATCTGAAAGCTTTTCCAACGGATAGTGCTAATTGCACTGCTTCATGCACGTACAGTTCATTTTGGGATATTCTTTTGTTTTTTCAAAAATTTCACAAATATGTATTTTTTGAAATATCTTTCACGACTTTAGTACGCAGATTTTCCTCAATTTGTATACATTATTGCCATTGTAAGTGGAAGTGCTTTAAATTATTTCAAATGAAGTTTTTCGAAAACTCAAAATTTTTATGTGAAAAGGATCTCTAAATTTCGCATTTATAGTAACGCTTAAACGCCGTTTTCTTAAAAAAGAATTTCAATTTTTTCAATGACAATTGCTATTTAGAATGAGGTTTTACTCTTCTGTAACATTTTAAAAGTAATATTACTGTTCTACAATTTGGAAACAGAAAAAAATAGAAAATTCAAAAAAAAAAAAAAAAAAAAAGTTCTTGGGCGGCGATAGATAGTAGCTGGCAAGAGTATGTGGCAAGTTCGAATAGCTAGCCCCGACGAAAAGTTTGTGCCATTCTGTAACACCACTGCACATCCCATTAAGGGCAAGGACGTCCTGCTCGCGCAGGGAATTATTAATCCTACTTTAATGAAGTGATAGGATGATATTGAAGGGTGAGGGAACGATCTCAAATACATTCATGCCCGAGGCGGGATTCGAACCCGCGATCCTTCGATCCGAGATCGCCACGACATTACTGCCTTAGCAATCTCGACCATCCGGATTTACCAGTTCAATATTAAGGACCCACAACATGTGAATTGTGACTACATTACTTATTTCATAGAAGTAAGTTATGTATAGAGTATGCGAATCACCTTGCGCACGTGTTGCGTGTACTATTTTAACAAAGTTTCGAACACACTTCGCGATGTTTCGTGCACTCTTCGTAATGTTTCACTTACTATCAGTTACAATGAGTCTGTTTAGCACACGGAAAAGAAGCCTGAGAAACTGTTTCGCACTCGGCGTGATAAAAAGTAATTTACTACTAATGGCAAAAAAAATCACTTCTCGGTATCGTGGACCCACAAAATCTCCTTTTTGAAAAACAAATTATATTCATACTCATTTCGATGACACTTGATTTCAGTACTAAAATTAGGCTGCTCATTATCTCTAAAATTGTTTACTATTCTCTCATTTCCAGCCACATTTTTGGCATACTTTCTAAGCGTCTTAAATACTTTACTTCAATTGCGTTTTAAATGTTTACGAATGGTAATTCCTGTGCTTGGGGAGGCTTAATTAAATTGTATCAGGCGCAAATCATAAGGACGCCTAGTTTCAATCGCTGGACAATTCCTACAGTCGAACTCAATTGGTCAAATGGTGAGGATTGCTTTTTTCTCCAACCTAGCCTCGAGAGACCCAGCATAGCGACCGGAACGGTAACTGTCATAACAAAAACATGTAAACACACGTTAACATCATCTCTTCATATTCATTAGTATACAGTAACGCCATCTCTCGGAACTGAGCCCTGACTCTCCACTTCATCATAACAGTTATCTTGTAACTACGCAACGCAACTTGATTACTTGATACAGTTTGATTTTGATTTCAAATAAAACCATGAAACGAATCGGATGGTGCAATGTTTTTCTATTCCTTTAGCTTTTCAATAACAATTGAGGATACAACAGTAACTTTCGAACTCTGGGAACCACGTCCAGATATCCTTATCACTCTTTAAAGAGTGTAAAGTGCAAACCAGGATTCCGTTTTCTCTGACGTTCATTCCATAACTTAACTCATTTTCATATTTCCAATCATTGTCTTTAACTACATTTCTCTGTCCACATACAAGGGTACAAGAGAAAGCTGGTGTGACATACCTCGGAAAATTCGATTTCTAAAATTTGAAGATCCCTTCACATTCCTCGTATTTGATAATGAATATCCACCTGAATGCAATCTTAAGAAAAGGGCAATTCGGTGTAATTATCGTAAGGAGCCGTCCATAAATAACGTAACGCAAATTTGGAATATTTTGAGTATCCCATCTCTCCCTTGGAAGGAGCGCTTGAACTCTCCTCTAATAATTACGTAACGCTTGCGACAACTCTTCCCTCATTACAATAAGTAAAAATCAATTATAAAGCAGAAACGAATTGTATTACTTGTTTTTGTGTTCTGAATTAAAATTAATGATAATTAACTTCAGAATTAGTTGCTGGCACCAACTGCACATAACCACAAGTTTCGGGACAATTTTTAATGAAAGGACACGTAGGCAAGAATATTTATGACAAGCCGTGCACACGCCGTCGTGGATGACGCATAGGCTCAGGTCTACTACACCTACTTCATTGGATTCTAGAATATAATATAAATAGGTTTTGAATATTTTATTCATGATCTAAAAGATTCAATTAATATATCTTTAAAGAACAATATTTTCATTTACTGTAACAATTTATACTTACTATAAATTTTCTTTAATTTATTATATTTTAAATTATTTAGTGTAAGACTGTTTGAAAGGAATATTTATGCAAATTCAAAGAGTATAAAAATAAATATCAGCTTTACGTAATACTAAACAATGACTCTCGTACCCCTATATAACGCAGCGTAACGCTTCTTCGACCTCAGCGTCACGTAATTTATGGACGACCCTTACTCAATACAGATGCAAAGAACTAAAGGAAATTAAAACGAATTCAATTGTATGAGTACGTAGGTTATTTTCTAATAAATTACCTCTGATCTTTTTCCAGCATGGCGTCACTACGGTTATGGGAAAGGAAAAGAGGAGCCTGGTACTTCGGCACCTTGACCTCAGAAGTGCCTGGCACATCCTATGCGGAAAAAGCGAAGTGTTTTAACTCGCCCTCGGAAGAGAGTTCGCAATTGCCTTCGAGATCAGAAGTTGCGAATATTCGTCGTTTTTATTAGGACGACACAACAGTGATGCTTAAGTTAAGTTATCTGGAAGAACGAGGAGAACAACTGATAAATTATCAAGACAAATCAAGTTCGCTAGATGCGGATTGATATGTAAATTTCGAAATCACAGTGGTTGACAGAAAGCATCGTTGATCGAACTAATGTTCATTTCTGAGGCTATTAGTTATATTCACGGTCTGCAAATTGCTTCAGAAGAAGCAAGCCAAGTGAATAATCTACATTGCCAATTTATTTTTCTTATTTGACATGGACAAACTAGAATTTGTATAAAACGAAATCAGAAGTTTTTTCTGAAAGACTAATCGCAAACAAAAGCGAACTGAAAAGGAAGTAAGTTTAGAGTTCCTTTTACAACAATTATTACTTCAAAACTGGAGAGATTCATTATACATCTACATACACTGTACCATATTTTTATAATTTAATTTTCATATTACTACACATTGTGTCAGGGTTATATTTTAGGAACAATAAGGGACACAATGACATAAGGAAAATTTTACTTCATTGTTAATATAGCCTAGAACATGTTCTGTATATGCATAAAAAATGGTGTCCCATTTATTTTTTTATAATAAACTTTGTCATTAATGTTTCTCCTAGAACCCCAGAGAATAATAAGTGACATGCTAGAAATATTATGTTTTCCTGCAACCTTCCATACTATCTATTCAACAGTGCAGTTTCATTATTTTTCTATCTTTAAAGAGATAATGCTTTCTTGAAAAATTAAGTACTTCTCATTGAAACATTTTGGACAATGTTCAATGTTGGATGTGAACTCAAAATTCTTATTATTTTTGTCTTTTTCCACATGCTGATTCATAAACAATGTATGGCGTATCAATTGCAATTCAGTCAGGGACAAAATTGACCTCAAAGAAAGTGATATTTGTTTTTATTGCTTATTGGATTCGCTATATATAGTTCATTGATACAAGCACGTAATCAAATTCTATTAGATTCTCTTGATTAATAATTGTGAATTTATAATTGTTCATTATTTATGACTTTCATCTTCCATTCCATCAGCAAGTAGTGAAAACATCCACACATAAAACATTTATGTCCATGTTGCGCAGTTGCTACAACTGTTCTCCAAGTCGCTCAAGTAAGCAAGGGAGCCAATGACAACATTTATTTGTTCCAAGTATAATTAGTAATTGCAAAACGTTTCATTTTACATAGCCACTTCAACTTATGGGGCCTGCTTTCATTGGCCAAGATATATCTATGGCAACAATGGAGACGAGACAGTTATGGGAGGACTGTAAGACCCCTATTCGATTTTGAATTGTCTACAGAAATAACTTTGCAATTATTCTATATTATTCATATAGATTTCTTAGAAGATGTCTCAAATACTACATATTGACTGCTTAGTTTTATCTAAAATGTTTTCCAAGAAAATTCAAAAGTTTCACTTTCAATCAGGAAAGCCATATGACAGAAAATGAATTGTGGAAGAATCACGAAAAGGAACTCAAGAAACAAAATAGGCAAGGGAACAGTGTGAGATCATTATGAAAATCTGCCAGCTGTTCTGTCCAGTACACGATACAATTAAAGGAAAATTTAAATTCAATAATACAGAAGCAGAAAGTAAGTGGATTTGCTCCAATGATGAAAATAAGAACAAAGCTTTGAACACATATTTCCATAACACAGGTAGTTTTACAACTGAAGGAAACAATGAGCAGTCAAACATAAAAATATGCAAATCATATTGTCAAGCAGAAAACAAAGAGAGAAATTGAAATACACATGTTTGTAATTACCTGCTTTTAACATCACAAAATGTAGAACTATCTCCCATTGTTAAATTTCCAGTTAAGATTTTATTAGGATGTAAACATTCAAATAACTTTTGCTGATTTCTTTCTTATTACATTCACAAATTTTAAAAGAATAAAACGGCAAATTTATTTAGTGACCAGTATTTTTTTCCTTATTAGACAATATTCCGCGTTATGAAATGTAATCCTGTAGAATTTATGCGTAACAGGACAGCAATTTACATTCACATTAGACAGATATCCGCATTATACATGTTCAGTATTGACTAAGTATACTGTAGTATTTTACTGTAGTATAATAATCATGTTAAGAATTATATCTATAATTATCCTGAAATATAGCAAAACAAACAAGATCTTTTTATCCATGTAAATAAATGGCGTTTTTTCAACTGGTCAAATATAATATACAATTTACCATTCAAATACTTAGTATGTGATTGACATGTATGGTAAATATTTTTTGCCTTATTACAACCAGAATTAAGAATTCTTCTTAAGAATTTCTTTTCATTATCTTTTGAAGTTATGAATTTTGAGGTCAAGGTCCATTTGTACCGCAAAACAAAATTTGAAATGTTAGAAAATTATATTTTTTAGAAACTCATTGACTATCCTTTTTCTGGAGAAATCTAAAAAAATTTAATCAATGGAGTTTTAATTTATTAAGAATAAAATAACATTACTTTTTTCAGAAAAAAAAACAGCACCTACCAAGTAAAGACCTTTCTAGACAATGATCCTGTAAGATAGATACTGTAAATCATTGCTAATTTTTCAAAAACGTTTGTTTCATTTGTTTACGAAGTATGTATGTTTAATTTTATGTGCTTCTATTATCGTTTTTATTTTATTTAACAGTTCCCTATTTTCTATTAAGACAAACTTAACAAATATGCAAATTCTAAGTGCAATATGAATCATAGTTGAAGTGTGATCATCAAAATATTGTGCAGCTTTTATTTTACCAAAACTTATTTGTATTTGTACTTAAACCTATTAAAAAAATAAGAAAAAATCATAATTTAATAATAATAAATATATTTTTGTTATAATAAAAA
This sequence comes from Gryllus longicercus, assembly GCA_038098605.1. Lineage (NCBI taxonomy): Eukaryota > Metazoa > Arthropoda > Insecta > Orthoptera > Gryllidae > Gryllus > Gryllus longicercus. The sequence goes on along the minus strand of JAZDUA010000003.1, from coordinate 9,648,203 downwards.
AATTTCATAAAAATATAAATTTTAATTTTAATTTTACACAAAACTGATGCATAAAACTTTAACATCTCTGAGAACATTTTTACTATCCCTTTGGTTGTGGCATGCATTTTCAAAAATATATGCTTCCATTTCTCTCCTTCTCCATCGAATCTAAATGTTTAATTGTTGAACAAATTATTGAACATATAATCATTAATTTTTTTTTTTTACAATTAAAGATAACTGAATTTTCAATACAGTGTTACCAATATAAAAATCATTTAAATAACACTACAAAAGCAGGTACCTATGTAATTCTAAAGAATCACTATTGACATTTCAGATAATATAACTTTTTTTTATGTTTTAATAGCTTCAAGAAGTTCTTCAAGTTGAGGAAGTCTGCCAATTTGAAGTGTGGACCAAATTTGGGTGCCTGATAAAGGAAATTAATTGATTAATGCAATTCTGAAATTAAATGCTAAAGTAGTTACTAATTCCTTGCAAGGCAAGAGTAAACCTTCATGAGTAGGGAAAGGATTTTGAAGGGCAAGTTATGGACATAAAAGGAGGAAAAAAGGTTCTGAAAATACATGAAAAAAAGGCACACAACTGTATTGTTTAAATCGAGTTTCATGAACTCAGTTTCTAGAATACAAATATCATTATGCACCAAATTTTTGTTCTTTGTAGATTCTGTAAGAGGTGATTCTTGGTACTTTATCCTACACTATAAAAGATAGAAATCTGTTGAACATTTGCCAGTACTGACTGAACTTATTTTATCTGCAGATTGCTTAGTAGAACATACTTCGCAGGCGCATCAAACTGCGCCCACTCAAGCTCTTGCAGGCACAGGCAACTTCCTCTGACGCCCCTCTCCTTTCCCCTCCACTAGCGCTTCCATTGCTTTTTTAGTATTGACGGTGACACAATGACAAGGGTAAACATTTTTCTCAGCTCACAGATAAGTGGATTTCTACACACCCATTTAAATGTCTACATTTTTCTGTTTTGGCAGCACTTTAAATCCAGCGGGAAAGGATTAAATTGTTTCAGCAACACTTTTGAAATTTAAATTTGACTTAACAGCTTGACCATTCCAATTGACTATTGTTGCTGAGATATCAATAACTGGTGGTTTACATAAAATATATGTTAATATTTATTTAATATTGTTGACTTCAGATTAAATGAGATTTTTTTAAAAAGTTGTTCAGGAAGAGAAAAAATACCCTTTTTTGTCACACTTTATTTGGAGAAAAAGGTGCTGAAGCAAAGAAAGAGGGAAAATTTGGCAAAATGTAATAATCTCACGAAAAGGTGCAGCAAATTGTGTTTGTCTTGCTTCATTTCATCCCCCCCCCCCCCCCCCCAATACATATATTTAACTATCTGCATTAAAAGAGCTATATTTTTGAAAACATGCAGCATCTTAAAATCCTTTCCCTATTCATGAGTGTATACTTCAGTGGAGTTTTATTATTAGAATTACGAAGGTCTACAAGAAACTAGCAAATTATAGGACTTAGCGAAAGGAAGTAGCCACAATTTAAAGTTTTCATTCAAGTTAAAAGTAAAATAAATATTCTACTTCTCCCAGAAAATAAGTAAAGATTATTCTTCACATCAACTAATAAGTAAAACCTAGTGAATCACAAGTAAATCCCAAAATATGCTGATGATGTAGGAAAGAATAATTCTAAGGAGTATACATAAGCCTAGTAAGCATTAGTAAAATCGGACAGTGACATAAAATACAATTTGGAGTTGAGCAACATAACCAAGAGGTCTGTTAGAGTGGCTGAAATGAAATACAGAAGGGCACAGTGGCTTGGACGCCTATTCGAAATCGGGACTGAGAGAGTACCAAAACTGGTCTTCTTTGGAGAACCAGAAGGTAAGAGCAAGAGAGAAAGGCCACAAACAAATGAGACAGCTAGAAGATGTGAAAAAAGGTTGGAAAATACTGTTCATGAGAGATTGCAGACGAACAGCAAAGAATAGAAAGGAATGGGCATTCAGTGTCACAGCTAAACTGAAAAGGCCATAGTGCAACGAAAGATGTAGGTTTATAAGAACCTAATGTCATCACAGCACGTATGAAAAGGAAGAAGCTACAATATGAATTTAAGGTTTTCATTAATGTTACAAATTAAATATTTATTCTATTTCTCACAGAAAGATAAGAAAAAGAGGTTCCATTCCATGTCTGTTCCTTATAATTCACAATATCTGGTTCTCTCAGGGCCCCTGTACCAGATTTGTGTTGACGCACGATAAGTTAAGCAAGTTGCAGAATAACACAGTGTTTTATGCAAAACAGCATATGAGCACTTTGGCTGTTCCACATAAGTTATGGAATTAATCTAAGATGAGTGTTACTTATCGCACATCAACATCAACATAATAAGGCTTGTGTAACACAGGCCTTAAAAGAAATGAACATAAGTGGCAGAAGCAGCTTCTGGAATATTGCTTTTCACTGAAGGTCTGCTTATTATTGCAGTAATATTCTTCCAAGAGATTTATAATTTTTGCTTTGAGTGATCCTAAAATTAGAATTCTGGCATAGTTATTTAAGAAATGAAATAACTGTACTATCTGTTCTAATATTTGTCTTCTAGAAAACCATACTTTGAAAAAAGTGTGTTGCCTTTCCAATGAAATTAAAATGCTCAATCTATTCTCAGAAGTATTTGTTTAGAAAAAGAAGAAAGTTACAGAGGGAGAAAATTAATGTACTATTACATGGAAAAAAATATTTATTTAAGCTGAATTTGTACTCTATAGAATTCACTCAATAGCAGCATCAAAATAATTACATAAGCTAGATATAATGTTTGTGTTTATCTGCTGTCAATTAATATATTTTTATCCATACTAGTTTGGGAATAAACAAAGTCAGGATAAGGTAGCATTGTTCTCAACTACTCTTCTTTCATCCAGATTATTTCTTAATTGTTGCCAAAAAATATTTTTAATGCCAACAATATATATTGCATATAATATGCTAAGGATAGATTGTTTTGGCAATTTGTAAGGAACAACCGCCACTCATGTCCTTGAAGGAACACAAGTTTTTCAGAGACGTGTTCCATGCAGACAAGTTTTGGGGGAAGGGTTGGGGACATTTAGGGAAACAACAAAGGGACAGGTTGAGGATAGGTACGGATCATGTGGGAAAGTGAAGGAGGACAAGTGGGACATCACTTCCTAAGCAGTGTTATATTTTTTTGAACTTTAATTACACTATTGAAGATTTCTTTTGGTATCCCCTCTTCATAGAATGCATGGCTCCTCAGAAAAGTTCAGAAATCTGAAATTGAATGTGAAAACATGTTTAAAACCCCCCTTATCTTTTCCGCTGCATAACTGTTTCTATACAATTAGAGACTTTACTGACCAGCATAAAAAAAAGTAATATTTATTTTAACGATGATATATAATGCATTAATTTACATTTTTATTGTATAACTTTTAAAGAAATTTAATATGCAGGTAACAAATAATGTATTTTAGATTCCGGGACAACCACCTCCATATCGATCAGGTTATTGTCCAGTTTCCCTGATCCATTGGGCAAAGGCTGAGATGGCTTTTTGTTTTGCTCCTGGACATAAACATAGCTTTACTATGAGCACATTTTGTTGAGCTCTCCTTTTGCTAGTAGTGGTAGGAGTAAAGCAGAGGTTGTGTTACTATTTTGTTTGCAGTTCCAAAAAAATTGAATCTGCAGTACGTTTACTGATGCAAATAAGTTTTCTATAACTGAGGAATAAAAATGTCTAGTTTTTCAAATGTTGCTAATCTCATGCTTTTTTATTTAATTTATTATTATTATTATTATTATTATTATTATTATTATTATTATTATTATTATTATTATTATTATTATTATTATTATTATTATTATATTTATTATTATTATTATTATCATTATCATCATCATCATTATTATTATTATTATCATCATTATTTACTTTTATTCATTTTTTAACTATTTATACTTAAAATGTTGGGAAGAGGTCCGGGAGCTCAAGAGAAGTGAGCAGATGATACTTTTCCACCATACTTCACATACAGTTTATACTGTTTTTTGTCTAAATTAATCAAAGTAAATTAATGAGTATATTACACCATTGCCTCCTTAACTCTACTTTACCTTTCAGTAGTGTAGAACCATTCATTCATTTCTGAATAAATGTGTGTGTGTTTTTCTCTTTCCTAGTTAAATTTTAATTTGTAGATGGGGCATAAAACCCATTTTGAAAAATAATTCATTATTTTCTTTAGGCTTTATTTTAGTATTGTAGATGAGGTTCATTTATTTATTTTATTGTATTTTAAATCACTGTGCAACTTCATGGTCATAAGCAATCACAATCCAATGTACTTTACATTATAAGAAAATGTACATTTTTCATTACCTTTCATATCATTGTGTTTTAACAATTCAATATTAAATACAGTTACTATTACAATCACTGGAATTTTTTAACAATAAAAGAAATACTATACATGTTTATCTAATTTTGAAACACACAGAAATTCAATAACTTTGAGTCACTGCGAAGTAGAATGTAATATAGAATGGATATCTGTATCAAATTTTAAGTTCTTCCTGAGAATACTCGCGAAAGGACATTCAACTGTTAAAAGAATAGAAATAATTTCACCACAATTTGGACACTGATCTGGATTTGTCTTCTTAAATAAATAACCGAGACTCAAATTAAAATGGCCAATTCAAAATATTGATTAAATTACTTTTGTTTTCTTGTGAAATTGGAGAGGAGAAGAGGAGGATCCAGAATTGAATTTCTAACATGACATAATTTTGAACATTTTGTTGTCCATTTCAAATGTCATAGTCATAATGTTGATAATAGAAGGAGTCATCAAGGGAACCAGAGATGAGTTATTGGGAAAAGGAATTTTGGAAGTCTTTTTTGCTAACTAGTCCTCATTTTCATTTTCCTAAATTCCTTGGTAGGAAGGGATCCATGAAAGAATGACATAGCAATTATTTTGGAACAGGGATATAATATGAATCGTTTATTTCAGAAACCCGTCAAACGCCAAATTCCTCATCTCAAAAAAACTAAGAAAAAGTCTCTCAATTTATCTGATTTCAAAATATTTTTATTTATTAAAGCAGTTGATAAATAAATATTTTTCATATAAATATGCACTAAACGGTGTGTTTATCTTCTTGGAACAATAATCTGCCGCTAATGCGTGTTTTAGATTTTGACGTTTGACGGTTTTCTGAAATAAATGATTCATATGTTCTGGGATTTCTTGAATAGTAGATTATGTTTATTTGTAGATATTCAGTTAAAAGGAGTGACTTGTATGTGTTCTTTGCTATTATATCACGATTGTGTGATGAGAGAAGACACACGTGTACTGAACCTCTAATCAGGTTTAGGTTGGATTGAAAATTCAGTCCCAATATGAAATTATAAATCTGTGGAGACTTATTTTTGCAGAGGAGTCTTCAGAAAAAAAAAAAAATAAGAAAACCTGCAGTTTGGACTTAGACAGAATGGAGAAATATCACACAAAGATGAAAAAGATTAGGAATAAAGAAAAATATCAACATCATGAACTGTTTGTGTTTGGTCTTAATAGCCTGTTCCATTAAAGAAAAATGTAAGAGTGTATAATAAATGGTTACACAAACAAACATCTCAAAAGTTCATAAAAATGGTCAATAAGAAGATTAGTAAATAAATTGTTTATGTTAGGAAACTTTTCTTTAACTTTGTATCTAAAATAATATCAACTTTCTACATAGGCGGATCCAAAGACAAATATTAGGAGAGGAAATTAAAAATGTTTCAATCAAATGTGTCATTACAGATTTTGTTAAATGTTGCAAGCTACATGCAGCTCACGCTGTGATACGATTTTATTGTTTTAATAATTATCCAAAACAATTTGTACTTGAAAGTTTTCTGATAAGTTACAATTAATAGTAACTGAAAAGTTTAGGGGAGGAAATTTCTCTTATTTCCTTCCCGGTGGATCCATGCCTTTTGTTTAACATCTTCATAAATATCATTATTACGAATGAAAGCAAAAGTAATGTGGTGCTCAGAGGTACTTTGTCACATGACGTATAAGTCATTGGCTTTTAATACCTAGTTGACAGATACTAGGGTTTGTAGCCACAGTGCAGGAAAAGTATGGAAAGTTAGTGATGAAGTGGTGAATAATTAATGCCAGAATACAAGGCAATGGTGTAGATAAGGAAAAAAATAGAGAGAAACTGGATAACATTAGCTATATTTTCTATTGCTATTCCATGTTAGATTGACTCATAAAACCTGTGCTGCAGAAGTGAAGAATTCTACAGCTTATTACAAGGATTTATTTGCAATATAAGTATTTAACGTTAATAATTCAATCTCAATGAGAGGTTTTTGTTTTTTGTTTTTGAGATAATTGAAATCAACAGTTCTCATACGTGTTTGAGATTATATTCTCATAATTTAATATATTTTGTTTCAACAGGATATTTCTTCTAATAAGAAAATTGCGTTTTCACTTTTACCGTTACACATCATAAATGAAAAAACACTATTCAAATATAAAATATCAATTAACACATGAGAAATATAAGTCATCAATTTGAGGAAATATGCTATTTTCTTGGAAAAAGAAGTCTGCCACTTTGATTTTTTATCTCAAGTAATCGTGTTATCTTTAAATGTCATGAAGTTAGGAGAACAAAGTACCACAAATTGAAGACTACTGAAATGCTTTGACAAGTTCTTGGTGCAAGTTTTGAAAACATTCTTACCATTTTGGAATATCTCAAATGCTCCGGAAGAAAGAAAAGTCTTTTCCAAGTAGGTGCATACAAAATATATAGATCCATTAGCAACAAATTTGTATTTTTGACAAAACAACCACAAATATTGCAGCCTGTTAGGAAAAAAATTAACATTTTGCAAAACACAGACAATCAATACTATCTTCAAACCACTCTGCAACAAAAAAACAACAACCAACAACAAAATGTAAGTTAATTAAAAGAACCATAACATATATTCAAAACGTAGTGGCACATTTCATAAATTTTAACTTACAAAGGCATTTGCTAATACAACCCACCAAGAGGAAGGATTAAATTCTTGTCCTTCAATCACAATTCCAGGAAAAGTTTGTTGTATAAAATTACCATATTCTTGGAAGTTTTCAAAATATCCACATGAATAACTATAATACAATTACAACATTAACTATGAAAAATATTTCTAATCTTCGAAATGAGTATTCAAAATAGACCAAATTTGTTGTAAATGCTTGAAAAAATAATGGTGTTGAATTACCAGTACTGGAAGAGGAGTTTCGATTTTGACAGTTTTTCATTCAATCCTTGTCTATCAACACATGTGCAACAACATAGGCAAATAATTGAGAAAAACAATACTGTAATACCCGTTACATTGCGACATGCATAAGAACGTGAAACATTGCCTGAATAGCGGGCTAGATCGGTCCCTGTCGTGTACATTTTCTTGGTGCACCGAACCAGCAGAAACCACCAGGCACTGTCATCGCTGGTCACCAGTTAACTTCGGCGAGCACTTGTCGCCGGAGTACTCAAAATACAAGGGAAGTGAACGATTAAAAGAGAAAACAGGTGACTATATTATGCAATATACTGCCATCCCTGCGAACCAGAATTTTCTAAGAATTCATATTCTTCAACGCATATAGAAAAATGCTGACATGTCAATACAATTATTCGTCCGTTTTTCATTTGTATTAGGCAGTGGCATGTAATAAATTTCTCGCGGAATTTAAATGAACGCGCCAAAATGTCGAGTTCTAGTATATAATATCAACATCAGATATTTAGATTTATTTAGTCAAAAAATAGTAAAAAATGTATGTGACGTATGGGGGAGAAGATCATCTGCGGACGTTTTATTGAGTTTCAGAACCCCTTTCCATCATTTTAACAATAAATAGTTGAAAGATGAGTAAAAGTTAAAAACAAATTAATGAATAAACAAATAAATAAAAATAATTTTCAAAAGATCATGAGATTAGCAATATTTAAAAAAATATACATTTTTGTTTCTGAGTTACAGAAAACTTATTAGCATCGGTAAACGAATTGTATGATTTTTCTGCATTGCTAACAAAATAGAACTCACCCTTATCTCTACTCCTACCGTTACAAGCAAAAGGAGAGTTCAACAAAAGGTGCGCATAGTGATGCTACATTTACGCCCAGAAGCAAAACAAGGGGCCATTTGCTCAATGGATCAGGGAAACTGGACAAAAACCCGATCGAGATGGGGGTCATTGACCCGGAAGCTGAAGTACATTATTTGTTACAAACATATTAAGTCTTTTTAAAAACTTATACAATGCAAATATCAACTAATTCAATATATCACTGTTTTGGTAAACATTATTTTTATTTTTGATAACCCGTATAGTCTCGAATGGTATAGAAACAATTATGCAGCAGAAAAGATTTTACTTGTAACTTAAATTTGTGAACCGTCTTCAATTGTTAAATGTCATTTGGCAATGCGTTGTAAAGTAACGTGCATGTACTGTATGTGGTTAGCTGTTGATACCGACACTTGAACGTTATTTCAACGACGAGTGTTGTAATTATTAATATCAGTATTGCATGAAAATATGTTCCCACCGTTAAGTAAGTCACTTTTAACAAATATCACAGATTCGTAAATATATAAGCAAGGCAGCGGTAAGTTTCCAAGCGCAATGAAGAGAGGCTTGCAGTGATCACGTGGATGGCATTTTTTCATTATTCGAATAATTTTCTTTTGCAATCTAAAGGTCTGAGTACTACATGATGAGTTTCCCCAGAATATTATGCCATATCTCAGGCGGGAATGTACATTTGCAAAATACCCGTAACGACCCCATGAAGGTTGACAGAATTTGAAAGAATTATGAATGCGTAACATAATGAACTTAATTGTTTCATTTTGTTGTACATTCCATTTGAAGTTTGAATGCATTGAGAGACCTAGAAATTTTGTTACCTCAACATCAGCTAATTGCATATTGTTCATTTTCAATGGAGCATGAGATTGCTGATTTGAATTACAAAAATGCATTGAAACTGTTTTTCCTTCGTTAACTATTAATTTGTTATTACAAAACCAATTTGAAACTTCTAAAATCGTACTATTTATTGTTTCTTTTTTGCAAAGAACATTCGTGTCATCGGCAAACGGAACCGTTCTTCCGTTTTTATTAGACGAGGGCATTTCGTTTACGTGTAACAGAAAGAGGATAGGACCTCAGATCGAATTTGGCGGGACTCCATATTTAATGGGTAATGAATTGGAAAGATTAGGAAATAATGTCCTTTCGTGCCAGTACGGTATTTCTACTCTTTGAGATCGATGTTTAAGGTACGAGGTTATCCAAACTAGGGCGATGTCACGAATTCCATAAGAAGGTAATTTTGATAGCAAGATGGTGTGGTCAATAATATCAAAAGCTAAAAATATTCCAATGGGTGCTTCGTCTTGGCCCATTGATAAAGCAACAGCTTTAAGAAAAGAAAAAAATTGCAGTAGATTTTGTTTTTCTAAAACCGTGTTGTGACTGAAAAATCTTCGTTTTTCCTGACAAATATTTCCATTCGCGAACAGAAAAGCCTCTCTAATTATTTTGAAAAAAAATAACAAAAGACAAAATGGCCGGTAATTTTGAATTTCATTTCTGCTCCCTTTTTTTAGAAAGTGGCTTAATTTTTGCTGTTTTGAAAATATCTGGAAATATTCCTGTGCATAAAAAGCATTGAAAATGTGAGTTGATGGGTGTATTAACGCATGTACACATGTTTTCAATAAACAATCTGGAAATACATCTAAACCAGATGAATATTTATTTTGTAGTTTTTTTTATTCTCAGGATTTTGTGAGACGACGTTTCGGAAAATAAACATCGTGTCGAAAATTTTTGGGAAGGGAATGATGTTGAATTTTTGTATTTTTATTTCTTTCGAGAGATAAGCCGCAATTCTAGAAAGTGTTGGTTGGAGAGATTTGCCACTTTTTCCTAATTACTCGTTTTTTATTATCCTTTTAAACAGCATTCTCTACTATGTACGGAGATGATATGGTCGTATTTTTGTCGATATTCCACATTGCTTTAGTTTTATTACTAGCGTTCAAAACATCCTGATTATTTTTCATTATTTATGCCTAAACTACTTTCCTTAAAATTCTTTTGTATTCTCGAAAGAAGATGTGGAAACCAGGTGAAACGTTATGATGTTTAGAAATAAAATAAAGCGTACGTTTATTTTTACACAATGTTCTAATTCCTTGTGTGATCCAAGTATTATTTTTCGTGAAACGCTTAATTTTCATTTCTTGAGGGGAAAGCATGGGTTGAAGTAAAATGAAACCTTTGAGAAAAATATATTATATTTTTCATTTGTGTCAACAGCATTATAAACTGTATCCCATGACTCCTTCAGCAAAAAGTCCGTAAATATTTTTTTGTTAACTTCAGTGAATGCTCTGCACACGCGTGTATTATTTATTGTGTCGATGTTCATGTTATTAGTAATTGTAAGAATTTGTGCTTCGTGGTCACTGTAACTAAGATTAGTAGTTTGTATTTCATATCTATTTTTGGTTTTGTTAATTATAATCTGATCTATTGCTTTTTGTGATTTCAATCTATTCCGTGTAGGTACATTCACTGTAATGTCTAAATTAAAAGAATGCAGTAAATTGAAAAACTGCTCTTTTTCGTGGGGTTCGCTCAGAAAATCAATATTGAAATTTCCACATATAACAATGGATTTAAAAGATTTGTTACTAATTTTGTTCTGAGTGATCTGTAGATTTTCTAAGAAAATGAAATTATTTAAAGCTCGCTTTGTCGGAGGTCTGTAGATGCAAAGTAAGAGTTTTGAGCGCAATAAAACGTACGACTATTATTTCAAAACTTTTTCGACTGCACAAATTGAATTCTCAGAAGAAAATAGAGCCCTCATTTGATTCCCTCGCTCTACAATATGATCCTGCAAGTTAAAAACTAAAAGTTTGAGTGTATTTAGATCATTATGAGAAAACCAATGTTCTGTAAAGCCAAAAATATCTATTTGACCTAGGTCACAGTAATGTTGCCTCGGAAATTTCAATTTTATTTGAAAGAGATTCCACATTATGATGCATTATTTGAATTATTTGCACGTACCTACACAGATGTTTCTATGCTGCATTTAACTGTAATTACCATTTATTTATCTCATTTTTACCTCGAGTGCGTGGTCGAAGGAAGTATCGTGCCCCAGCAGTGACAAGAGGTGAGGAAGGAGGCGGGGGAAATGTAGATAAATGAATAACGGGAGAGGAAGTACAAGGATTAGGTTCAGGGGATAAGGTAATTGGGTCTAAAGAGGTCCCAGACGATAGAAGAGAGCTAGGAGATGTGGGTGGGGATGGGTGATGGGCAGGACACTGCAGAGGTTGTGAAAGGATGTGTTTTGCAAGCTGGTTACCGAGTGCATGTTTTCCAACAAGGTTCAGGTGAAGATCATGCCGGGTGAAGTGTGAAGACCATGCCGGGTGAAGTGTTTTTCTCAGAGAAATTTTAGCGCAAATAATTTGACATGGGTGTCTCTCAGATGGTTTCAATTAGTTGTTTGCGTGTTTAATTTCTTTACACATTGTTGTTGGTTTGTTGTACCAGAAGGGAAGAGTCGAAACTATAATGTTCAGACGACTTTCTCCAAAATTGATATGCCTATATTAATTTAAACGAACTCCACGGCTTCCGACTTCGAAACTTATATCGTGATTGTGGGGGATACTTTACAAGAAGCCTAAGCAACATATGGCTCCAAATTTTGTTTATTAAGCATTGGCACAGCGTAAAGGATGCCTAAAATAGCGCATATATAATTTTGGCTGAATTCTCTGAATTTTTAAAAATTGCAAGAGTTAAAAAAGGCCTCTTACAATATTTCGAACAATTTTTCGAAAATGTGACCAGATTTATCCACTTTTTTCAATAAAGAGCTCTGACTGCAAGGTCCTAGGTTTGAGTCCAGTAGGTGGTGGTAGGATTTTCGACACTGGCTAGACAGCTGGATCGAGTTCAGTCGCTGTCTGGAGGATAATTTTACCTGCCGGCTGCTCTGAACGGTAGTTTTCTGTGGTTTCTTCGATCTCCAGGCGAATGCCGGGGCAGCACCCTAACAGACGAGGCCCGGATCACGTGCGATGTTTCCTTCCTGTTCCTTGTCCCATCATCACCTCTTACTAACCCACTCTCACTAACATGCATTACTCATACATATCCTGAGCTTTGAGCTCGTCCCGGTTAGGTTGGTGCTCCGTTGATGCCTGGTTGGGGAGGATCCCGCTAGCCAACGGTAGGTCGGTGCCGGATCTCACCATCTAGCGAGGGAAGATCACCTCCGTCTCCCACGTTATAATATGCTCTACACTTGCGGGATTAATGACCTTAGCAGTTGACGCGCCTGGAATCACTAATCAATCACTCAATAAAGGAGTTTCATTGTAAGAGTTCACTGCCAAGAGATTTTAGCTGCAGCATTACAATTTTTTTCCATTAGTACGTAATAAAAGACAAAATAAGAATTCAAACTTGAAGGCATCAATATTTTTGTCCCCCATAATCGAGTTCATATCCTAGTCACAATGCGTTTGCAGAAAACTTATACCGTTTCAATTTTTGGTTTCGGTACATCCAAAATCGTACATATCAATTGAAACATTGAATGCAATTTTCCAAAACAAACTTTTTGAAGCTTTGTGTTTTCCTCCCCAGCGGGAGCCCCAAGTACATGGTTAGTCTGCTTATGAATTATTCCATCCCTAAATATGACAGTAAATATGACAGTGACTTCAATCATTCCATCAAACTTTAAAATAATTCATTTTCCTATTTGAATTCTGAACAAACTCACATTTTGAATGTAGTGGAGTTTCATTGCACATTTGATCCACCAAAAGGCATTTATCTCTTACGAAGAATTTATTTATTTATTTATTTATTTATTTATTTATTTATTTATTTATTTATTTATTTATTTATTTATTTATTTATTTATTTATTTATTTATTTATTTATTTATTTATTTATTTATTTATTTATTTATTTATTTATTTATTTATTTATTTATTTATTTATTTATTTATTTATTTATTTATTTATTTATTTATTTATTTATTTATATTAATAGGTATAGTACTAAATGCACTATATAAGACGATATATACACCATATTTCTCTATCCTTTGGCTTTTTCAAAAATTACAGAAATGTAATTTTTTAAACTTGTATCTCACTTTGTTAATATTTACATTAGCGTCAATTTTATTACATTAATGAATTTATGAGTACATGTGCTTTAAATAATTTGAGATAAAGTTTCCCGAAAACTCAAGTTTTCCGTGAAAATGAGCTCAAAATTCCGCATTTTCAGAGACGCACAAACACTATTTTCTCAAAAACGGCTCCAAATTTTTTCTTCAAACTTTTCCAACAGATAGTGCTAATTGCAAGAGGTTGCAATTAGATGCTTGCTTAAGATCACATATAATTAATTTTGCTATATTCATTTGTTTTTTCAAAAATTACACAAATGTACTTTTTTTCAATAATCTGTCATGTCTGTAATACGCACATTTCCAGCGGTTTGTAAACACTATTGTATTTGTGACTGGAAGTGCTTGAAATGATGTCAAATGAAGTTTTCCGAAAACTCAATAGACTTCTGTGAAAAGAGGTTCAAATTTCGAATTTACAGTAGTTAAATGTCATTTTCTAAAAACGGCTCCAAATTTTGCATTGAAAATTTCCATTTAGATCGAGATTTTACTGTTTTTTAATATTAATAAAGGAATAATTTGATTCTACAATTAGGAAACCGAAAAATTAATGAAATTTAAAAAAAATGTACTTTGGGCGGGTGATAGATGGCAGCTGGCAAGAGTATGTGGCAAGTCCGAATAGCTATCCGAGACCAATGGAAATAGAAAACTAATACGGATAAGTCTGTTCCATTCCGTAGCACTACTAGATTTTTTTTGCCCTAAGCCCAACTTCAACTCGAGAACAAATTTGTTTATATCATTTTCTTAACATAGAGAAATCATCTATTGATCCATTTAACAGTCAGATGCACAGTGTGAAAAACGTAAATTCTAGTGGAAGGAACCGAGCGTTTCTGTTCTGCCTCGCTCAGCCTCCCCCAACCCTTCCCACCCCGGCCACCGCGTCCTGATCCCTCCACCGTTCTGCCCAGCCCCATCGCCTCCTTCGCCGCTCTTATTAAATGTTCAACTTCGTTCTTGAATTCCTCGAAGTCTAATTGTATTGTCAGCACGATTAAAATTCACATGGAAGGACAGTTTATGGCAGGGCCGTCAGGAGAAAGAGTAAGCGAATGGGTTTTCGTAAAGGTTCGAGGCACGCGGCGATAATAGCTATCGAAGTTACTTGTGTCAAAGGCGGGAACCAGGGGTGAGAAAACTTCGTGGGAACGCGGCGAGTTGGGTCAAACACACGGGTTGGTATATCATAAAGAGATATTTATTATTTTTTGTAAACTTTTAATAGAAATTGACATATAAACAGAAAGTGTATTGATCTGTTATTACACCAAGAAAACATTAACGCACATTTCTACCTAGCGAATGCAGCATATGAGAATTATTAACACTAATTAAAAATAACTCAAAAGAATATTTTAAGGAAATAAATATAAGCCAAAATACGAGCATATACTAAATCACAATACGAATTTATATAACGTAATTAAAAAAAACACTGTCACTATTATTGAAAATAAACATTAAAAGAAATACGATGTGCCTATCTTTCGTGTGAAACTACACGTAATGAAAGCACTTAAAAATTATATAGGTATGATGAATAGAGAAGAGAAAATATATAGAATGAAACGTCAAAATATGTACATAAATATGTAACGAAAACAGCGAGAATATGTAATAAATATGTAAAATCGAGTATATTATGTAATATTAAAATACATTTATTATAAAACACGTAATACAAAGTTACATTTATAAAAATTTCCTAACGATTTAAAAAAATAATACAGTTGTTTTAAAAATCATTTGGAGAATTAGAGTTGAAGCACATTTTGCACCGTAAAACTTTCCCGTTAGTAAAAAAAGCTTCATCTATTGCTATCCAGGGCAGTAGTTTAGCAGCTAGATTAGACGCAATGGTACAAACTGGCAGTATCTACGACCAGTAAACGATCACTGCAGCGTGCAGCATTCTCATCGAAGTGTTGCACGTCGGCGATCGCCCAAGTTTCTCGGAAATTAAGGTAATATTATTACGAAACCCGGTGTCAGTGATGGACCGTCTACTTGTGCATCCCTGAGAAATGGGAGCGCGGACCGCTGGCACCGCGTGCCCTTGCAGAGCGCAAGCGGGCTCCGAGCACGTAGTTCGTGCTCCGTTCGACAGTCTTGGTTTATGGGTTTCTATAAAATGCAGATATGTGTAGTGGCAGATTTCTTCATATTTGAAATACAAGCGGCCACTATTGGGTCTATGAAAAAAGTGGTCTTTAGAGGTTTAATAGAGAGAATCTTCTTTTTACGAAGAACTATTACGTAATGACTACATTAGGAGTTTAGGAAACTGCCTATTTTATTTTAATGCACATATTTGAAGGCTTTAATAAGGGCACGAATTGTGAATAATTAAAAAATGACGAAGTTTTATTTTGCTTCTTTTAGGCTATTTTGACATAAATTACTTTTTAGACATATTAACTTTCTTAAATGAATTTTGAAAACATATTTTTCTCTTGGTTAAAAATAATCGATTACATAAATTTCAGTGTTAGTACACCAAAAAGTAGTTTACGGGTAACGATCGTCCATTTGCTTATACAAACTCAACGTCTCATATGCACAACACATATCTGTCTTAGAAGCATCCATTCCTGCTTTCCATGCAATTATTTGCACAATTAAAACAAAATATCAAGCTGTGGGGGTTGAATGAACGTTGGATTCTGAACGCACCCATACTCTCACGTGTTAGGGGTCAAGTCTATAATGCCGACTTCCGAAATTGATATTCTATCGATGTTCTTCCAGGATGGTAAGGTAAGGAAGGATCCGATGATTCAAATAATTTAAAAAAATCACTTCAAATCCGCCAATATATTAGATGAAATTAAACTGGAATGAGTACCCCGTCAGTGGCCAGGATATACTACTTGTACATGAATCCCGAAATCCCCCCACCAATTTCCTTAAATATTGAAGCTCAGGCAAGCGGAGAATGCCTTTTACAATGCAAATTTTCATTTTAATTCCTGAAAATTCGGTGTCCTATATTCTTACAATTTTCCTGAGAATGATACCTTAAATGGGATAAATTTAAAACAAGCTTAGGAGCTGATCGGTGGTTGGGGAGAGGGGTGGTCCCTTAAGAAGGATACAATTTATTAACAATTCATGGGGTTCAGTGTTCAACCCAAGAAACATCGGTCGCTGATATATGTGATCGTTTAATAAGAAGAGTCTTTCAGAGACGTTTCGCTGAATTTGCGAAAAAAGTGAAAGAATGCACATTTAATCTGTGCCATAAGGACCGAGAAAGAAGAATGGGGGTAGTTTTAATTTATGAATACTACAGTGAATTTTATCTTCTTTTAAAGGTAAAATGGGTACAGTTTCATTAAAATAAAATCAGAATTGTGTAAAAAAACATTCTTCTTTGTACTGGTTTCAGAATAAATGTTACTAAGTCCTAGGGAACCTAGGGGGATCGAAGATGGTTGTTCTTTGCCTATGAACCAGTGGTGGGAAATCGCATAAAAGGAAGTTACACATGTGGCATTCACTCCTGATTGTCAGGCAACTTATTTTGCAATGGTGTTTGGAATACACACAGTATCTCTTTCATTGAGGTAGAGACGGGTAACTGCCACACACCAGTGTACGGTGAGTTGCCTATCAATCAGGGGCACGCTATTAAATATATTTATTATTATTATTATTATTATTATTATTATTATTATTATTATTATTATTTATATTATTATTATTATTATTCTCTTTATTAACATATTCTTGGCATTGTAAAATCATACAGATATGAATCCAAGCATGATTACATTTTTTGGTTTGATAACACTTATAAAATAGAAAAAGGAAACACATAAAATATAAATATAAAATGAAATTTAAAATGGTGAAACACTTATTACGTTACATGTTTATTACACGAATTATTACACAATTGTATTTCACCATATCAAACTTTACATAATTTATACATGTTTCCACCTATGAATGTTCTAGCCTTAGAGCACGAATGGATGCTTACAGATTTCTGGATGTTCATCATTATATTTTTATTGACGTTTCGAACCTTCAATCACTTAATAGTGACCTTCGGAACGACGCCAGTGTCTGTCAATTCTATGGGTATAATCTCAGCTCGTGCCAGAGCCCATTCTTCCGTCACAGCGTGAACCAGTTCTCTATTTTTTTCCACCTTCGTCTAGTAGGTTGTCATGATGTTATTAGTGTTCACAACAGCGAAGTCTATAAACCAGATCTTCTTGGTTTTTGTGTTTCAGATGGTGATATCCATTCTATTGTGATGAATGGTTTTATCCATGAGAATGCTGTGGTCCCAATATAATTTGCATGTCTGATGTTCAAGGACCGTTTGTGGTTGGTACTAATAGTACACTGTATTATCCCACAGGAGGTCATACATCTTGGCAAGTTTGGCGTGGTTAATTCGCTCAACGTTACCATACCTCATTTTATATTCAGTAGGTGCTAACATATTACAGACTGCTAATAGTATGTGCTGGATTGTTTCAGGACCTTGGCCACATATTAAACAATCATCGTTTACAACTGGATATTTTACTATGTATTTTAGATAATAATTATTATTGCGTTGAACACACTGACCAAATCTGTAGAAACTATTGATCATGTTTATTTATATATATTAAATGTGTTAAATTAAATAATTCGCTGAAAATGTTAGTTGCCGAAACATTATATTCTCAGGGAGTATGATACTCCATATCCTAAAACATCAAGAATGGGGTGCTTGATATTAATCACATTCCTTTTGCTGGTTAAGAGCCCTTATTGTTCATATCAATCCTATATGTGAATAGACAGTCAGGGAGTGAATAGACAGTTCAAGACAGCGAGGAGACGACATTATAGTATGTTACATTTTTAATACTTGAGAACTTCAAACATTTGATTAATACTTGTCATTTTACCACAATTTTAAAGAGTGATATCCATCTCTAGCGTGTCCCCATCCTACCCTGATCTTTCCTGCTTTCAGATCCACCCGGCCGTGTCCATTTAAAAGCGCTCAGCTCCCCCTATCCTATCCCCTCTCTCTGCACAGCCCGACCCCAGACCCCAGACCGCCTGTTCACTACGATCATCGTTGCTCCCTCCATTGTTGCTACATATACCTGTAAAGAGTACTGCAAGAAGGTTGGAATAAATCTGTAGATTTGAATAACACACAAACAACTATTCATCTTCGTAACATTGACAATAGTAAGTATATAAAAAGAGAAGCCTAAACTCTGCCTGAAGTAATACTCCATCAGATACATGGAAATCACAGACAGACATTTCAATTTTATTTATATAGATAAACAAAAACTTTCGAAAAATGTTGTTAAATGGGGTTAATATGTTTTAAGAGAAACCAATTTTGCATGAAAATAAGTAATTGTGAAGTATTTGTGTGATCCCACTTTAATTCAATCATCCAATTAACCTGCGATGCTTGTCACGTATGAACACACTTATATTCATCCTGTTGACATAGGGTATGTGAGCGTCGCCGTGTGTTCGTTAAGATAGCGTCCACAGAAGCTCCTGGAAGACGTGCTTCTGCAGTTATCTCTTGAACTTCTCCACCTATGTTTACACTGTTACAGACAAACAGATACGAACTATTTCTGACCGATTGCGACCAAGTGACCCCGAGCTTTGAAAAGAACGGTTCAAACTAAAGAACCCAAAATTAAAAATCACTGACAAAATAGGTACCTATCTACACATTTTCTAATCAGGTAGAAAAGACGGGTACTCGTAGAAAAGTTCGGGTGATATTCCGAGTGCATGAGCAGAAAATGGAACGGAAGGGTGATCTAAACAAACTTTGTAGAAGCATTGTTTGGAAGTTTAGTTCTTTAGTATTGTTCAAAAGTATGGAGTGGTCAACTCCGATAAGTCTAATATGCATTGATTTTACTTTCTCGCTACCGCTTCTGCAATAGAAAGTTATGTAATGGTTCAGGAAAAAGTGGCGAATATTCAGCAGAAAAACTCTTATTACAGGACCCTGGTAACAAGAAAGTAGATGAATGCAGTCTCTAAATTTAGAAAAAATTCTTCTAACACGTGGTGTAGCCAGAACCTATGTTTTTGTGTCTTTGATACTGAAAAATTGATTGACGACAAAACTCTTCTGCCCGTCCGTCTGAAAACAACCCTCGCGGATAAAGGGTTCACCAACTTTCTCCAAAATTGATATTCCTAAAGCGATCTGGTTGATGTTATGCTCCTTGAATTTGATACCAATATTTCAATTTTGGGAAGTACTTTACATGAAGCCCCTGGGGCATTTTAAAATTTTTAAAAAAAGTGGCTGCAACGTTTTTGATAAAACTGTTGAATAGTGTAAATGACGATTAAGAGAATGGTGCAGGTCTCATGTTCGTTGAAAACCCTGATTTTGCAAAACATTGCAAAAGTTCCATTCACATTGCGAAACTTCAACATTTTTCGGAGTCTTCCTACTACTAAAATATTAAAGAAATATACTTTTTCACTCAATGAAAACTGCTTCTTAAAAATACATTTTGAAATAAGATCAGAATCAATTTTTCGAAAATTTGAATACTTTTCCGTAATTTTGCGTGAAATGTACGCTATTTTAAATTTTGTTTAAACTATTTTTTCTTAAAAACTGTACACATCTTTTCATTAAATTGGGTCCTTAGAAAGCGTAAAGGACGCTTAAGAGAATGGTGCAGGTTTCATGTTCATTGAAATTCCTAATTATTCGAAAATGAAAAAAAGAAAAAAAGGCTTATTACACTACTATAATTCTGGCTTCACAACAATTGTGAAGATACAATTTTTTCAAATGAAATGTGTTCATCAAAAACATCTTCAAATAAGGTCAAGTTCAATTTTTCGAAAACATGAGTATTTTCTGTGTAATTTGGCGTCAAATATAGTCGCCCGCTTCGAATTTCCTGCGCTTTGTGAACGTGATTTGAGAAGTGTTTGGAGGCAGTACGTAGAGGTAGTACATAAGCTAGAATTTAGATTCAAATTTCTCTGTTCGTTTCTTACAATCGAGCTTTTGTTATACGTTTACAAATTAAACTTTTAGAAATGATTTAAAAACCTATTTGATTATCTAAATTTTTTGTCCGTGTTGCCAGGAATGTTTGTGCATTTTCAATGTATTGATGTATTTTCTTTAAAGCAATCGGCAAACTTTAGTTCAATTAGGTTTCCTTTTTTAAAAATAATTAAAATGTAATGTGAAAGAAAAATTGTTGGCCTTCAGGGATTATCAGATTGGAATGCAACAATGGCATTCCGGGCCGCGAGACAGCAGCTAATATTCTGTGAATTATCTCTCGTTGTTGGGATATGATTTAGCTGTATGAAAAGCAGTTATACTTGGGCAAATTTGTGTTGATCTTTGAAAGTATTTAGTTTTCGCACCAAATGTTCTACAATTTGTAATGAGTTTTACATAAAATGATTAATGATATGTGTTAATTCGGAGAGAAGTTGTGGTATAAATAGTATTACATAATCTTTATTAAGAGCGAGAAAGTACGCAGTTTGACACCACTAGTTTAAACAAGTATTCGCGAATATTCTGTAGTTGTGCCATGTTGGTGGCGCATGGTACAAGGCTGAAGGTACAATCTCTTCAGAGTCGAAGGAAACTTTTCTAAATGAAAACAGAATCCGATTAGAATATCAAATATCAACTTCTAATAATACCAACATGACGTCAAAGCATAGATCACCTTCATAAAAGAAATTCATTAAAGTGGTTTCTTGAAATAAATGATTTACGGAAAAAAGCCAAAGACATGAGGTGTAAAATAACAATGTTGAGAACTATTATTCATGCACATTTCACTTCTGTTTTGAACCTCGTCAATCGTATTTGCAATTCTAACGCACCGTTAGGTTAGGCATGATGAACGGCTTACTGAGTCATTCACAATACCAGCTTTCTCATCTCTTCTCTTACCTTCGGTAAGCCATAATAAAACTACTTATTTAAAGCTATCTGCGGTGACGTGGCACGACATTGAACTGAGATGACTACTAGCAATTGTTTTGACAAACGTCACTGGAGATGATAGCATTAAATCGGTTCTTTTGCTGAGACACGAATACCTTACTCAAATTACAATACTAGACATTCAGATATTTATTATTTCTGGAAGTAAGCTATCTAAAACATGGTGTCATAATACTATTAAATATACAATAATGAGTCGTAGTTGTGTTTTATATGTATTATGTCCAAGATTGTCTCGAAAACAGAATACAAGTATAGAAATGGCCTATAATAGAATAGGAAGTTTCATGTTGGCAATGTTTAATGCCTTGGAGACTGCCGCCTTCGGGAAAACACAACTAGTGGTACTACAGAATGGTGCGAACTTTATCGTATTAGTTACTTGTCTTATTTCTTTAGTCTGGACTAGCTTTTTGGTCTTGCAACATACTCGTGCCAGCTACCATCTATCGCTACCCAAAGTACATTATTAGAAATTTTCTCACTTTTACGGTTTCCCCATGATAGAACCGAAATATTACCTTAAGAGTAAAACCTCGTCCTATAAGGGAATTTTCTTTGAAAATTTGGAGCCGATTTTAAGAAAATGTCTTTAAGGCGTTATTTGAAGCTCTTGTACACAGAAAACTTGAGTTTTCGAGTAGAATTTATTGGAAGTCATTTGAATTTTCAAGAAACTGTACAGTACCTAAATGAAAGAACTATGTAAAAAAATACTTTAAGGAAAAATCTCTATCTTCAATTTTGTATTTGTAGGAAGACGCGAAAAAAAATCAAACTTTTGAAACTTTCGAAAATTCAGAATTAACAGTGACAAACGGACCTATGCCATCTTTATAAATATATTTTACTTCGTTCTTTTAAAGAATTAAAAGAAAAAAATTGGAGTCCTTTTTGAGAAAATTTTGAAAATGTCCAAGGGGTTTCATGAAAAGTACCCCCAACATTTAAAGAAACTTTTTTCAAAATCGTAAAGCTTTGAGTGCAGCCAGATCTACCGGGGAATATCCATTTTGGAAAAAAAGCTCCTTCGTATGGTTTAGGCGCTAGTGTTCTCAGTCGGACGGACGGACAGATGGCCGGCCGACCGGCTGGCCTGCCGTTTTGAAAAAAAAAACACTCTTTCGGTATCAGGTATCAGGGGACCCGAAAACATGCATTTCCGCTGAAATCCCGAAATCAATTTTTCGCAGCATTACATAAATTTCTCTTTATTACGTATATCATTCCGTATATGCGTACATATACGAGATAGTAGTGGAAACCGGCACTAGTTGTAAGAATTTTAGTTTATTTAATTTTTGAAGGTGTACGGACCATAATTGAAAACGTATAATAAATGGAACACATAGAATGCTTCTTTGCATAAATTTACATATAATTGTATTCAAAATATATAATGTTTTAATGATATATAAACAATTTTATGCAGCAGTGCACTTGGTCACAACCTGCTTTTCTACGGGGCTCATTGTGGCACATGTAAAGAAACTAGAATATTGTTATGTTCAAAGATAACAAACGTCTCTACAATGCTCATTCATTAAAGCTAACTTTTATTAATATTCATTGTTTTCAACATTCGAATGGAAGTGAATACAAACATAATATCTTGCATTTTTAATTCAGTTTACACGAGTACATTTCTTGCAAGTTATACACTGCACCCAGTTCTCTCCACCCTTTGATGTTTGAAATGGTTCTAAACAAACAATGCACAGACACTCATCTTCGTAGTTCTCGGATTTGCCGTTTGCCTTTTGTCTTTTTTCGACATATTATATGTAGATCTTTGCCTGGAAACAGCTTTGTGAAGCTTCTTTTTTGTTTTTCCTTCATTCTTAGTATAGGTCTTTTCTCTAATCTTCGTTGCTGCTGTAATATATTTTCTTCTTTATGAGTGCTAGTTAAAGTGGCAGATTTCAAGGTTTTTGCTCTCTTACGGTGATTCTGCGAGGTCCTGCTTTACAAAGAGGTCTGATTTCCAAAGGATTAACCGCTGATGTTCGCAACCTATCATAAACAACGTAAACATCATCATTGTCTTCTGTCATTAGCAGCTTGATCTACTCGTATTGTTTTTGTACCGTTCCCACCCCAGTTTCAACTACGTTCCAAATGTCATTTGCATTGTTACTGAGTTGTTGAACATACCTCAGATTTATTATTGATAAGGGTGAATGCAACAATCTGATAGATTTTTAGTTCCCGATATGTAAAACAACTCCGCCTGTGTTTGCTGGCAAATTACTAGCAAGCACTGCCAGTCCCAGGCCAGGATAAAGGACGGGGTATTTTATTCTAGTATGACATTGCTTACACTTACTTGTGTCATACTTCTTTCAACTGTATTATAGGTCACACTGACCCCCTTGTGTTTTCTGACCCTGATGCTATTAGGTTGCGAGGGCAAAGGAGTCTTTCCTTTCTTATCTCCTACGTTTCTACATTATATATTCTTCTTTCAAATCTTCTCTTCTAGTGTTAGTGCCTGTATTTCTTATTTATGGGGAGCATATCCCAAAACGAAAGGCGGCCCCAGAACGAAGATGGTTGGTCGTTGGTCGTTGGTCGTTGATGGTTGGTCGATGGTTGATCGTCGTCCCACACCGTAAAGCAAATTCAGAAACCGAATAATGGTAGCCGGATTGATAAAGGAAAAATACTTAGCAAGATTAAAGGACGCGATTTGATATTTGACACGTGACGTGGGACGTACTAAGCGTGAGTAGAGTAGGGCCTCTGAAGAATCTGCTGGAACAAGTTGAAAAATACCATATAGGAGGGGAGATCCAAGAGCAGGGGGGCCACATAATATTTAATGGTGGGTGAACTAAGGATTGGAAGTTTGGTATGGGATTGGTTGTCCACAAAAAAACTTAAAGAGCATATGTTGGATTTCAATCCGATCAACACACGCATATGTTCCATACGAATGAATACAGGGTAGATTGTATAATACTACCCTCCTTTATGTGCATCCTCCCACTGAAGAGAAAGAGGAATTAGTGGAGGAAGTTCCGAGAACATTAGGAGTGAAGAGATGAACATTATGAGTGTTCGAAAATAAGTAAATCAACCAACTCAAAGAGCACACTGAAGCAAAGGTTTGAAACGTGCATGTAAACTATCACGCCTGCGTTCTTTTCGATCGGTCACCTAACACGATGTCATAACTTGGCCCTGTCACAACAAGTCCCGGTCTCCCACAATACATTTTTTAGTTTGCTTTAAATGGCAAAATTATGGCGGTCTACATTAATCTTTCGGGAAACGAGAACGGATATTCCATTAATAAACAAACAAGACATAAGTAAACCGAATCTCTCTCTATTTCAGAGGGTTTAGTCTTTTTTAGTGTCCGCCTAGTTAAGTGAAAGGGCTTTCCTTACAGCAAAATTTACATGATTTTCGCATCCCAATTTGCGGTCAAAAACTTATCTCACATAGTGATAAGAGATGCCTCCGGGAATATTCTCGTTGTTTTAACTGAGTTGCGTTTCACAGTAATTGCGACCTCTTCCGAATGTTACGGATTTGCTTTTTGAGTTATGTGTTGGCATACCATTGATTTTCTCCCAGAAGTGCAGTCTATGTAGATCAGGCAACAAAATGTCTTACTCGACTTTTGAATGAATAACTTGATATATTATGCAAATCAACCGCAACGTACTTTCGAAAATAAATTATTGTCAGGTCTTTAAAAACGCGAGGAAGTGGATACGTCCAAAGACACATCCTTGGGGGATCCCTAACGTAACATTTGTTATCGATGATACCTGTTGCTCAACTCTTTTATATCTCGAAAAAAGATCATCAGTCCACACCACCACTCCGATGGAAATGCCCAAATACAGCAATTTCTTAATCAATTTATCATGCGACAGTCATAAAATATCTGAGCAAAATCTATTATTTCAGCCTGAAGTTCATTACAGTGGGTTGACACATCCATTACATGAGGTTGGTAGTGGAAACGTGGCATATCCGACAATTTTATAATATAAGGGCAATATTTTAATCAGATAACACGCTTCAAGAAATTGTCTCTAATGGTATAGATGTATGGTAAAGGAAATAATCTCCACAAAAGTTTTGTGGAGATTGTAAACTTTTGTGGAAGTTATTTCCTTTACCATACTATGGATTACCACAAGATATCTGCTACCACCACGGAATTTATGGTATAGATGTGTTTCCATTAATAATTGTCGCGTAATTGAAAAAAGAAATGTTTTAGAACTAAGCATATTTCTGTTACAGTTTGTGCAATATTGGTGCATTCCAGACAATTTGAGGCTTGTGCAGCAGAATTAACTGACATACCAAAGTCGTTCTTCCTTCTCTTAGAACTGAATAATACACTATTCGTTTACTTAATAAAAAAATAATTTGCTTACAGGAATATTAATTTTTAACGCAGAAATGGATGTTAATTTTTCATTGTGAAATGTGACCCTGTAGACTCAGCCTTTTATACACCAATACAAGAACATTTCTTTAGTTGTAAAATAGTAATAAAATAAATAGTAATACAATAAAGAAATCCGTCTAGATATTTTGAATGCAAGCGACCCAGGAAGCGTATTATCGATTTTCTCCGGGGGAGAACAGGAATCGACTAATTGAAGTGCCTTCGCTCACGCAGCAGTCTTAATAAATCCTAAGAATGCATCTGCACCATCATCGTTGATTATTTTCACGTCAGAATAACCTTTTAGTTATCTGCGGGCGCTCAGATTCTCTCAGTTGTTACCTTTGACCTTCTAGATAACCTGGATCTACCCTCCACTCAGTAACTATACCGTTGCTCGTAAGCCCACTGAGACCGAGAACTGTCTCCAGCCCCCGGTAGCTCGTAAGCACACCATGGCAGCGCTTCATCCTTGTTGCGGTAGGGAGGTTTGGTGGCGACCACCTGGCGCCCACGTAGTGGCCTGTAAGCCCATTATGGAGCTTACTGCCCCTCGCACACAGGTAGTCACACTTATACTCCACATTCATACAAGATTCCTTCAGGGAGAGAACCGAGGAAGAGTGAGGTATTGAAGGTATTGCATGGTGGTTGCAATGGGTTCCACCATGCCCAAACACCGAAGTAAACATCTACCCCAAGGTGAGATTCGAACTCTCACACCCACCCCAAAAGGGGGTGGCCCACTTTGCGTGCCCTGGCCCAGCGCTTATTTGCGGGCAAACTGCGTGACTCGGTGCTCCCGCTGGAAGGGGAGTGGACGGGATGCGGTCGGTCGTGATCGCCTCAAATCTACTACAAGGCGAGTGGCACGCGGCAACAGCAGCGAGAAACTCAATTCTGGCCTTTTAACAGCTCTGATCTACAACAGTAATTTAGCTGTTTACACCGACAAATGTTTATGCGAAAAGAATTGAAAAAAAAATGACTTGCAATCAAATTTGGATAAAGGGCCAACTTCACTTGATCCATTTCTCTGTTACGCATTATCTAGTTTAATTAACAGTCTGTCGGGATATTAACTCACATTAAGATAATTAGTGGAAACCCACCCCATCACCTGTTAACTATTATTTGTAAGGATGGAGACACACGACACTGATCTGCAGCAGAAGCTACACCAGCTTGAAACAGGCAAAAAATTATTTCCGCGAAATATAGACAAACTGTGGTATTCTGCCTCCGGGTAAAAAGTAAAGTAAGAACAACCAATAGCAGAGAAATTTTATTGTACACACATTTTACAACACACGATACATTTTGAGATCTTCACAAAACTATTACATTCGATTTTCTACATTACAAATTTTGTGTAAAAAGCAACATTTATGTAATTTACACAATGTTAAAGAGATTTTCTTTAGTATTCAATATTGAAAGGGTAGTATTTGTGCTCCTGGGCCCTGTAAAAAAAGAAAATCGATAACGTAAAATATTAGAAAATAATTTAGAACTATTGTATAATGTATAATAATGTAGAGCTACAGCACCAATGAAGGGTCAATACCATACCCCAGGATAAATTGCAAAATAATTGAAGGAAAATTTTACACATTTACGGACTAATTCTATTTGTATTCAGCAATGTATTTCAATAAATTTCGCGAGTTTATGTTAAAATAGTATCAGTTTTTGAAAACACATGAATACTTTGTTCATTTCCTGTACTACTCGTGCTTCTTGCCGCAGAGGCATAGATACCAATGTCATTTTTTTAAAAGAACGATTTGAGTTTAACGTTCACTAGAGAACAATTTTCCTAATGATGGGATGATTTGACAGATCGGGAAACAAGTGAACATCACGTGTACTTCAGAGGAGTATCTATCCGCCGCGTCAGCTGTTTAGTTACGCCCCTTCGTAGTGTGTTTACGGTTCACGCGAGACATCAATAAAGAGATGTCTTGAGTTTCGCTTAGTTATCTGCACGCACGCGAGTCCGGGAAATATAGAAATTTATTTACATAAGTGGGAAAATGTCTTAACGTAATATCACATTCAATAAAAGAACAATGCCGAACACAGCACAATGCCGGAACACGTGGACCGTCTCAACTACGCATCTCACATTCAAGACTCGATTTTAAAACGAACATAATACTTATACTCACATAAAAACTAAATTCAATATAATTTTTATAAAAAAAAAGAATTTTTACGTTAGAGCACAAAGCTCTGCACTTCCTAATTTCAATTATTTCTCGTGGCGCACTATATTTTCGTCGGACGAGGACATCACAGCAGGGAGCGTCGTGGCTTCTTACAAGTTAGCCAACTGCAAACGAACGAATGGAGGAAGGAGAGTCCATTAAGTTCAAGGACACAACGACCACAGAATCGTCAGTTGTGTTGCCAGCACTAGCTGTCAAATCATCCCATCCTTAGGAAGATTCTTCTATACATTGCTTTGATTGCTCAACTTTTCTTCGAGTACGTAATACATCGACAGATACCAAAATAAGATGGCAATGCGTTTATGGTTAGACTGTTAGAAAACACCGGAAATTCCACGACGAAGCGTATATGGCTATGACTATGGAAGTCCTTTAGACTTCGTAGTTTTCACAAGTACCCTACAATTCCGTGGATGGACATTTCAGGAAACAGAATAAATAATTGACAGGGGCCATCGCCGCCATTGTAGTGGATGGCGCCAGTTCGAAATTTAACTGCCATTGCAGCCGTTATTATCATTCTTTTTGTTTTTGGATGATTAACGGAAAAATATTAAAAATGAAAAAACATTAGCAGTATATGGATAATGTTTAGATACAGAGTTTTCTATGACAGTTTCCATTTTTTCTTTAACAATACAGATATGCAAGTTTACACACGAAAGGCCTTCAATTATTTACATTAATTACTGTTTAAGGAACAACACAATGTCCCTCATATTTTGTTCTGAAGATTCAAACTATGCGCACTTTTACACTGAATTTGAACTTGGAACAATGAACTTGTCGTGCACTTAATATATGCCGGACAACTCTTAACCATATTATTTCACGTATTTTTTCATAGAATAAATAATACACGAAACGAAAAGATAATAACGTTCTTCTCAACAAACTTACTCATATCGCAATCGCAACGATGTTTATGAGGTACGCACATTTCCACTACAACGGCGGTCTTTAAAGTATTCTGCGACAGCAGTGCTCTCTTGCGAGTCTAGTTTATTTCTATTCCAACGTCTTTAGGCTTTCACGAACTGATAAGATATGGCAATGTTTCAAACATCTGTTGTAAACATTTTATGAGCGCTGAAATAAGAAACGTATCTCTTAGGATTCAGAAGGACTCTAATAATGTCCTCGACGATGAAACGGTAACTTTTAGTGAAACAGACACATAAGCTATGCAAGGATAGGTAGTTCCCCCCCCCCCAATCGGTACGCGACTTAATAATAGAAATCTACTTCCGTCAATTGTCGACATTCCCAAAATATCGCCAATGCAACGATGAAGAAATAACTAACATATTTATTACTTAGAAACACTTTTTCTTAGAGCTAAAGAATTAAAGTGTTTAAACTGTTAAATGTCATGAAATGTTTTTGAAAGCAATGGTAATGTTGGACAATAACATAATTATGTAATGTTTGAGGATTTGACAAATGTGACTGTCCTTTCAAGAAAACCAAATTTCTCATGAACAGTTCACGTTTATTCAAAATACACAAGAACTGAAAGTAGGCTATTTCTCATCGCTTATGGTATTTTTTCGAGATGAAAACAACTTTTTCCCTCCTTGTACTTGTACCATGAATTTTGAAATTTCGAACAGTTTCCATTTAAAAATCTGGTAGCCTGCTATATGGCGTGCTATGGGGAGAAGTTATTAGTATTTAAGTATTTATAAAATAATTAAACATTTAATAAGAAATTTTAAAAACAAGAGAAAACTAACTTATTCCTAAGAACTATTTTGGAATTATTTTCTCTAATTTGTATTTCCCCGTGTCAGCAAAGCTTTTCATGATATACGGTTCAAGTGTTCTTTTAAAACCGACTGCCTCCGACTCAAACCTTCCATTAAACGAGTAATAAACAAATATATAAAACCGGATGGCTTTCTCCTCATAAAAATACATGCTGTCTTAGTTTTACCCTCATACTTACGTGTTGAAAGCGCAGACGCGACCTTTGCAATCAAAGGTATCGATATATTTGACATCATCAGCACTCAACTCGAAGTCGAAGATCTCTATGTTCTGCTGTATGCGCGATTTTGTCACAGACTTAGGGATGGTGATAAGACCTCGTTGAACCTGCACGAAAGGCAAGTAAAAAAAATATAATTCCAATGACCAATATTTTACTATTATATTAATGCTGTTTGCTAGTCGATATGGCATTTTTCTTGCAAAGACAATGCACAGAAAATATTATAACTACAGAATTAATCTGGTTCACGTGGGAGGAAATTTATGTTTTTTAAACATCAAACGACATTAACTAAATATTACGATTTTAATTCGAGTTAAAAGAACAAAAATATTCCGCGTACAATAATAATTGGATCATCAGCCTTCGCGGGAATACCTAATATGTTCCAAAAAGCAATACTTCATACAAACTTTTCCAACAAGCACGAACATTTCATACAAGAATAATGTTCCCTAGCTCGATTTCTTTTCTTTAAATTTAATTATTTATTTACATACGCCAAAAAAGTTAAAAACTGTGACGTGCTATGGGGAGAAGTTAATTTGAAATTACATTTATGCCCAGAAGCAAAACAAGGGGCCATCTCAGCATTTACTCAAGGATCAGGGAAACTTTACGAAAATATGATCGAGATGAGGGTCATTGACCCAGAAGCTTTAGTACAATACTTGTTACAGGTTCTTTAGAATTATAAATCCAAATGGTAAATAATACACCAAACGTTTTTGTTAAAATTAATATTACTTTCCTTGATGCTTGATGTAGTCCCTAATTGTATAGAAACAGTTCTGAGGACGTTTTGCAGATAGCAGATTGGGAAAGAGCACTTACCTCGTAGCGCAGAAGGATTTGCGCCGGAGTCTTCTTGTATTTCTGTGCCAGCTCCTTCAGTTTGGGGTCGTCGATGAGTTGGGGGTCACCTGGCTTAGCCCATGGGCGATCGGGGGAGCCGAGGGGACTGTACGCCGTGATCGTGATGTCCTTGCTCTTGCAGAAGTCTATTAACTTCTGCTGGTTCAGGTACGGCTGAACTTCAACCTGCAGAAAAGTTGAACAGTGAATGTAATTCCTCTCGTGTTGAGACGATGGCTAAACAGGCATGGGCTAACTTGACTGGACTTCACTTCATAAATTAATAAACCATTGGAGCATAAGAAAAGTGGCATTTTAAAATTAATGATTTTTAAGGCAATGAATATGAAAGAATGGAAGACTTTAGCCGAAAAACATTCATAAAGAGATGTCATAAGACAACTGGAGTTTAGAGTAACACTGACGTGCGCGAAATAAATTACTTCTCTCTCATTAAAACGATGATTCAAAATAATTTTACGAAGAGTCACTTTTCTTATCCAGCCATCTAATGTAATATCCCTGTCAGCTAGGCGAGTAACAGTAGATTCCTTACTAATACATCTTCAATTTCAAGTAGAGAATAAGTTTCAAACATCTCCAATTTTTTAAGAATGATTCTACAAAATGATTTCAACATTAGTGATAATGTCAGGGATTTAAATTATAATTGGAAAGGTCTCGCGCCACACACCTGGTTGGTGACGGGTTTGATCTCTGCCGACTCCAGGAGGCGGTTTATCTGCTCGTGGTTGAAGTTGGAGATCCCAATCGACTTGGTCAGCCCCTTCTTCACGAGCTGCTCCATGGCCTTCCACGTGTCAACGTAGTCCACGTCACTGAACTCAGTCTTGCCGTCCTTCTCCGGGAACAAGGAGTCTCCTTCCTGTTTTTGTGACAAAAGTTTACTCAGTTGTTACATTTATTACTAAACTACTTATTACTACTTACTATTACTTTCCGTAAACTAATACTTTTATTAATAGGAGTCGGACATCGTTAATGATCAATAAGATGCTATTATATTTAATAATAATTCTCTACAATTGATAAAAATGACCTAGAATTGTTGTTTGAACTCAACTATTACTTAGAAGGTTTTATTCAAGAATCACTGTTAAGTGGACTTTAAACAAATCAATTTCTACATTTCACTGCAGCAGATATGTTCGGTAAGTTAATGGGAATGATTTAGATGTCTTCATTCAAGGATTCATATCTATTACATTTTTAAGCGAATATATTTCTGGAACTTCACCGCAAGTAAACGAATTAATATTTGACATTAATCGTAATTAAATCCAAATTTATATAGTTTTATGGAAACCATAAATATAAAACAAATGGGGTATGAAGCTACTTAAAAGATCTAAAATATCAATTAAAATTGGAACCATATTAGTGATATTAAAATGCTTTAATATTCATTAAAAATAACTAAACTTTAAAAAACATGAAAATCGTAAAATAGTGACAAAAAATGACAGAATAAATTAAATAATGACCTACCAATACAAATTGGCAAAAAATTCAATATTAATTTGTATTCTGAAATGCAATTCTGTATATTACTCAGCATAGTCTTATGAGGAAAAAAATGACCTTTCATCAATATCCGTCCCCTGTTTATTAATATTTACATGTTTTAAAGGAGTTACTCTAAAAAGGGACCGCTGTGACAGGTCGGGAAACAAATGAACGTCGAGCAGGGCGATGACATTGATGAAGGCATTTACGTACAAATGAGCTAACTGTAAACTAGCGCTCTGACAGAGTGCGTGGACATAACGTGCAGTTATGTTGTCAGCAGTGGCCAAGCCGTAGCCGTTGATGCGGTCCCTTCTCATAGTAATCTCTATATTGCCAGAAGCACGTGAAATTCCTTTGCAGACGCAGTAAAAGAAAAATTCTACATTCGAATTTTTCAAATAAAGGGGAACATTTCCTTGGGATCCGCTAAGTTACAGAATACATTATTAAATACTACTTTACAACAATATTGAGAGTTAGCATAAACTTTTCTGATACCTTGAAGGCGAACGGCCAATGAATCAAATATAAATCCAGTTGTTCCAAACCCAAATTCTTCAAAGTTGTCTTGATCGCAGGTTCAACAAGGTCAGGACGATGGTACGTATTCCATAACTAAAAAAGAAAATAATATGAATATGTATGATCAAACACAATTTAGCTTGAATGGTCTAGTGATCTTTGCGAAGTTGAAACACTCAAATGTATACAATAGCTGTTATTGCAATTGGAATTTGATATCCATTACAAAATATACATTGTCGAGTTTTCGCGTACTACATTTAAGGCAATTAAAGAAGAAATATTTTGTCTATTTTATAACACTCAGCTTTATAACAGAATTTTTCACTTATGATCCATTTCTGATTTCAAAAAGTTCCTTCATCGTACCCTCATTAGCAGCACTCGGATTCTGGTGATAAGTCATGTTTTCATTGGTGCACTCTAGACGTAGCTAACTTTTAAATGAATGTTTTTCACGACGTATAGGAGTTAGAAATGTATAGTTATTGAGTCATTTTATCATATTTTGCCATTTTTCAATTTTTGGGACTTTTGCATAATTTGTCATTTTTACGCATTTTAATTTTTCGTGCTTTTTGTTAGGTAGTGAATGTTTCAAGAATGTACAATGACACACTAAAATAAAGCTTTTATTGTATCACTTCACGATGAAATTCAGTACTGCAGTGGACTCAAAATTACTCGGATCTTCGGTAACTTCTTCGATCATTCAAAACTGACGGTTGGAAGATTGGGGGTTAAGGATTAAATTTTCTCCTAAAATAAATACTTTATATTAAATATTTTATACCAATATATTTTATTTAAAAAATACAATTTATTGAATAAATAAAAATTTTCATACAAATTTGTCCTAATTTTTAAGTAATTTTATAGGTCATTTTCAAAGAATTTTTCCATCAGAATCCGAGCCCTGCTCAGTAAAGTAAAACACTAGCCTATCTACAACGAATTTCTTTCATATAACAGTGTCGACATCTACCTAATTTAGATAGTCAAACTAGCCACTTAAGATCGGGAAATTGGAGGTCAATGTACGACCTGTTTATTCAACCCGCAAATTCGACTGCGCCTCGATAAATACGTTTCTGACTTATTGCCTTTACGGTATTCACTTTTATCCATCACTACATTTTTATCAGGCATATCCACGAAACCGTTAAGTTGATGCAGCTTTGAACTTCACGTAGCACAAAAACGCAGCACAGATATAAAATAATGGGCAAAATTTATGAAAAATGCGTTATAAAATGTGAATTAAATAATGGAATCAAAATTAATGATATTTAAATGCATTAATAAATCCTTTAACTAGATTAGTCATATTGGAGTTAATTCCATGTACATATAAATACCATCATGCATGTTGCATTAGATGATTACCGAAGGTTGATTCCTTCTCAAATTTTAATTCAAATAAACTATCAAGCATTTTAATGAATTTGTATGTGAATAATATCTGCTAAAAATACTCCACTGGTAAACACGGACTTTGAATTTTCGGCTCTTATCTCTCTTCGTAACGATTCTCGTCTTCGATACGAACGGATCTTATCCCGATCGGAAATACTCCGCCGTCACGAGATTGGTGAACGAAAGCGAATAACTAGTGTCGTGAAGAAGGGGATTCTCTGCGGCGGATTTACCATTTTCGGGGACCCAAACTAATAGCTATTTATGCACCATGGGAGCTATAAGGGTTTTGATGACAGATCACTAGAACCAGTAGTACATTCATGATTTTATTCATTATCAAATTTTATTTTTTATATTTAATAATTAACTAGAAGTTTACTTGACTTGGTTTGTCTTTTCATATTTCCTTCCAATAATTCCCTTTCATAATTTTCTCAATTAGAGAACTAGTAACATCCTTCAACTGCATTCATATTTCGCTCGTAACCACGATCCTCTGGATTCAGGTAAGTTCTGCGGTGTATATAGAGCTCCGTATCGACGGTAATACTGAAGGATCCGTATCAGTAGAAATTAAAATACTTTTGAGGCCTTTTTTACCATCAATAATAATCGAAATTTGAGATTAGTTTTGAGTAAGTGTTAAAAATTCCAAACAATTAAAACACCTTCAATTTTATCTCTACATTAACAACTCTAGTTCTCAGTTCTTAAAAAGAATTTTGCTACCATTATATTTTAAACAAAAAGTAGAATTAGAATCTTGGCTAGTGAAAAGCGGAAGTCTTCGACAACTGAAAAATCGAGATATTTACGAGAATATTCTTGTGCGACATTCTTGTCTTTAAATCACTGATGTGCAATTCCGTGTGACATGATTATGGATTCAGACTAGTACACATTTGTAGAAAAACGTGAGGTTGATGAAGGGAACAATTCGTTTAAAAGGGGTCGACGAGAGAAAAAGGTGAATCCCTGGTCTATAAAATAATATCTACATGACAAACTAGCTGCAATATAAAATCAACACTACATTAATCATTATTAATAATGAAACAGATTCAAATGTCAGTTTACGTGACTTTTTGTTCACAAAATCAGAAATAGTATCGTCGAAAGATAAAACTACAGAGCTTATCAATTTCATTAAACATTAATGTTAATGAATTGAATTTGTCTTGTCCCATTGTAGCTCGATACTAGTTTTAACCTAATTTAGGTTTACAAAATGATCTTCGACTTCTAAAAATATATCATTACACTTTTTAAAAAAATCGAAAGTCATCAAGAACGTGTGACAAACATCAAAGTTTGAGCTCGAATACTTCCAACGTCGGGTATATGAAACAAAATAAAAACAAAACCATCTAAATCATTCAATAATAACGTTATGATTGATTTTTGCGTGATTTTTGATTGATTTTTGTGTGGATTTTGTAATGCATTCGACCAGTTTAAAACGAAATAGGCATAAACGAGAATGAAAATGCCGGTGTTGGAATAAATCGGTTTTTAACTCCAATGCCGGGTTTATCAAACTTTTAATTATATTTCTTTACGGGAACCAATAATAAATAAAAAATATTTTCATAAACCTTTTTAGCAAATTTGCAATTCAGTATAATAATTTTTGAGGTCCCAAACTGCATCTTATTTAAGTTAACGGTAAATTCGCCGCTGGGCGTTCTGTTTTCCTAATTCCTAGAATGATAATTGAAAATTAGGCATTGCACAGGCTCAACGATACTTTTTTATATTAATCGCGTAGACTGAAGTCCGGAGCATTGCTACCAACGTCAATAAGCGATGTCCAGTTAAAACTGTTCCACAAAAAAGTACTTCGGTATAAAATGCGTTGGCCAGATTCAAAGCTGTTTTACGTTAATCGTGTAGGCACACGCATAGTGAAGCGTCGCAGCCCCTTTAATTATGAGGTTATGAATACGACGCACACTCGTTCGCGTCCACTCGTACTGACGCGGCGCGGCGTGGCCGCCATCACCGCCTGATGTCGTTCGCCATGCGGAAGTGAGCTGATTTTGTCTCTCGTTACGAAAAGGCCAAAAGTCGAATTTTCTTTGAGGGAGTATGTCTGTTAGATCGATCACTGAAGGACCACCAAGAAATACTTCAAATGAAAGCAAAATCTGATGGCAAGAAAAAAATTGGTCTCTACGGGCCCATTTTTTTAATAAAATGAATTTAAATTAGTTCGCGCTCTCGGGACTCGGAAAAACTTTCACGGGCAAAGTTTTTTTTTTTAAGTTACCGAAGAACTTGTACGGTGAAAGTACTTTTTGTTTTTATTCAATAAGTAGTAAATGTATTGGTGGATCCGCTGGTTACATGTATACCTCACTGAACATTCTGAGGAGTAATTGATAAAATATTGCTACGAAATTCATCGCAATCGGAAGTACTGGCTCTCGCCCTAGGAGTTATGCTGTTCAAGATATGCTATTGTCAGCACTGTTTCTCTTCGGGCTTGAGAGAAAAATACCCAAACTAAAAATTGTGTACCACACAATTATAAACTATTTGATGAAAATTCAGTTTCTATGTAAACAATGGACTGATATTCAGAAGGAGAAGTACGGGCGCCGAAGTCAACCTAACGTATATTAAGTATTGCCCACTTATTGAAAATGAAAAATAATGCGAGATACTATATTATTAAACATTGCTTTTCTAGAGCAACTATTCACTACTTTCCTGTTAACTATTTACAAATAACTATTTAAATGCTCCGATCACGTTTAGAAGCATCTATTGTTAATCTATATATGTAATAAATGGCCGAGTCTTAGACTAGAGGTTGGCACAAACATACCACCTCAAGTTAAAAAGTCCAAAAATAATATACACTTTTATTAACTAAAATAGTATGTGTTATATAAGATTATAATGAAATGGACATTTCAATTTCAATATTTTATCCATTTTCAATTACAATTAAATAAATCGGTAATATTTCTTCTCCAATTGCTCTATACCAGAGGATTGTTTAATTTACCTTGCTTGTAATGTAGAGATCTTCGCGTTTCACCACGCCTTCGTCAATCTTGGCCTTAATGCCGGCCCCCACTTCCGCCTCGTTGCCGTACACGTGTGCGCAGTCGATGTGCCGGTACCCGGCGTCGATCGCGTCCTTCACAGCCTGCGTCACTTCGCCGGGCTTAGACTGTTAAAGTAAACACAAACTTTGTATAAAATGTTAGCGTGATTTATAATGGCTAATTTAAAAAAGCAGGCATTAACTAAGTTATTCAGAATTAAAATAGTCAAGAACACAAAAAAATAGCAAATACCGATGTGAATGCAAAGAAGTTTCCATTAGCAATAATATCTGTAAACAACTTCATAAGTGCAGTTTGATTTCGATGATTGTAATGAGAAAGAATATATTTCTTACCTTCCAAGTGCCAAGACCAAAGATAGGAAACTGTTGCCCATTATTGAACTTCACAAACGGAACTGTCGGTGCCATGGTGATGC
The DNA here is from genome assembly GCA_038098605.1 of Gryllus longicercus. Taxonomy (NCBI): domain Eukaryota; kingdom Metazoa; phylum Arthropoda; class Insecta; order Orthoptera; family Gryllidae; genus Gryllus; species Gryllus longicercus. The sequence goes on along the minus strand of JAZDUA010000003.1, from coordinate 9,610,372 downwards.
GAGGACTGCCTCAACTGTCTGGCGCTGCAGAAGCACTGACCCAGAATGTAAATTGCGGCGTTTTGTACCGTCGCCGGACAAGTTTGGATGGACCAATGGGAGAGCGAGGATACGGCCACGTGAGGGAACTGGCCGCAAGGAGCGGATTTCCGTTGGGGGCGGCTGCGATAGAAGGTGAAAACGACTCGTCACTGCGGTTGTGCTCCTCCCCGCCGCGACGCCGATTACCGCTCGGCCGCCGCCGCCGCCGCCGCCCACGCCCTCGTCCTCGCCCACGCCTCTTTCCCCCCACTCACTCACAACGGCCGCCCCTCCCCGCCCTGCCTTGGCACATCCACTGACGACCGCTGCCAAGGTCAATTATTCTCTCTTCTCTCTCTCTCTCTCGCTCTCTCTCTCTCTCCCTCTCGCTCGCTCGCTCTCGCTCTCGCTCACACTCTCGCTCTCCCTGCTGCTTGCGAATTCTCTATCGCTCGCACTCTGTCGGTGCATCGATCGCTTTTACTCGTCCTCCAACCTGCCGCAACATCTTATATCATTCTTCACATTCTTCTCTTTTCTCTTTCGTTTCCTTTTCCTCTCTTCCCTAGCCCTCTCGTTACGTTTTTCTTATTTATCTCTCTTCCTCTCAATCGTAACTGTGTTCAATTAAGGACCTAAGATTTTAATTCCCGGTCTCCTTTTACGACCCCTTCCTCGTTCTTATTTGTTCTTATTGTTTATATTATATTTTATTTTTATCTATAATACGATTAGAATTGGGTGCTCAGTTCTGGATGATCTACGGAGGGAACTGCATTAGTAATGGTTTCAATACTCCCTTAGGATCAGGCATTAGGGGGAGGGGCCGACAGTATGCCTCATTCAATATGGATGACCTCGCTTAGCAGAAAAACTTTTGAACCAACAAGGGCAAGGTTAAGACTCCGACATTGAAATGACTTTGTTTCTTTGGAGAGATATTTTGTACTGCTGTGACGAATGATCGTACTATATAAGGTCAAGCACATTGTTCCATGTGTACACTCAGTCGCTCGTAATGAAACAGTTGCTACCGCAACCTGCTAACCTAAAGACCGACAAGTGTTACAGTGTCACCTACGAACATTCTCACTCACCAAATTAACTCTGCAGTGATCCATTTAGAAACACGTGTAATAAAGGTAATTTTCGATTTTGTAATTACTTCTTATATAGATGAATTCATTAACATTTTCAAATGGCACACAACTTCCGTATACAATGCCCTGAAATTATACGACACTAAAGTAGTTAATTGAAATGCTATTTTCTTCGTTTGTGTATCTAAGAAGAAACCATTGACTAATTCAGTAGAATTAATCATATTGAGTAAATTATACTATTTTTTCATTCAGGACGCATTTTCTTTTCATGTTTACATTCTTCAAAGCTACCGGAGTAGTGCACAGAAATGTTTCGATGTTCGATACTGAAGGAAAAGGAAAAACTTTGTTATACTCTTGTTCAGAGGTGAGTCAAAACAATATAAAATTGTGGGCCTCTTGTAAATGATCGTTATTTGCTACAATTACAAATAATTAGTTAAATATTCGTAAACTTTAATTAAAATTAATGCTTACGAATATTATGGTAAAGGAAATAATCTCCACAAAAGTGTTAAACTTTTGTGGAAATTATTTCCTTTACCATATTATGGATTACCACAAGGTGTCTGCTACCACCACGGAATTTGCTTACGAATGTTTTAACAAATGAAAAGACTAAACGTATACAGACGTTTAGCATGCAGAGTATAAGACGGGGAAATGGTCCTTATATTAACATTATAAAGTTTATCTAAGATACTATACAATTATAAATCAATGGATCGCTAAACATTTATATTTCGAATATAATATTGCTTTTTTTTTACAAAATTGAGTCTTTTTAATACGATTATAAATTCAGATAAGTGTATCAATATTCATTATTTTGCATTAATTATATATTAATAATTATCTTTGAAATAATTAGTCTCTACGCGAAGTTTTGTTTTGACATTAGTATTTTTCTGATGTTATATCAGGAACACTTCTCAGAATATATTTTTTCATTTTTTGAAATATATTTCTTACTCTTTATAGAGTTTCTAACATCTTTGATGGAAACCTTCTCTGCATTCCATCTGTCTCACTCACACTCTTACACAAATTTTACTCTTTTTGATAGAGGAACGTGGGAAATGGGTTTTAATTATTATCATTTTCTTTTAAACATCAGAAATCTTCGAGAGTATTTTTAACCTTTCCTTTCCGTAAGAATGAATGTATTTATGTCAAATATTCGAAACTTACCAAAGAGTTAATATTTTTTCATAAAACTCTCTTTATGCTATTACTTTCTGTGGTATATCTCTACTTGAATCAAATATTTATGTTATTAATTGAGTTGATAAAATACTTAAATATAGTAAGCTACCCAAAAAAGTCGTCTTTGGTCGAAGGAATGTATATTTCCTTTTCAATCCAATGAGTAAGTCTGTTACACCGGTAGCTTAGAACCAAATAAGTTTGCGGGCTGACAGTTTTAGATTCGATACTGGATCAAAGACTTCGCTAGGCAGTGACTGATTCACAGACATCTGGGGCAAGCAATGGCAAAAACTCTTGGAGCAAATGCGGAAGTACGGCTCGTCTCGGGGAACGAGTAGCAGGCTTTGACTGCCACAAGTGACAAGAGCATAGATTAGATAGCTAAAAATATTTCTTACCACATTCTGCTTTATTGTTTTTTATTTACGTCATCTTACATTTCGATCATTCCTGATACGATCGCATCACAGTTTATCTATTAACACATTGAATTTAATCTGCAAATACTTTTTATCTCCATTAGCTACGAAATACCTATTTTTATTTCATTCGTTTATATAATTTTTGATATTATTATTACGTTATTTCCTTAAATAACACTATTTTGCTTTGTGGTAGCCCAATATAACCATGCTGTAACTCCTAAAATGTTTTTAAAATTTTTGGTAAGTTGAAACACACATATTTTCAAAACCTATTGCTTCCTACGATATCACAAAATGAAAAAAATAATCTGTGACATATCCAGACTCCTAGAAAATGGGATCTAGCAGTTGCTTCAATCGCAAACTAATCTTTTACTCACATTCAAAATAATACTATTCTGACGTCTGATAGCAGACGAGGGATTTTCACCGAAATCGTACTTCGCGGTGCGAGCAATAGATAGGATTTGGTCTGAATGAACGATAGCATTAATTGTTAAGTTCTCTCTTTTATAAGCAGTACTGCCAGTCGCTGACTTTTTTACTTTCTTGCTACGGAGTAGAGAGAAAGTTATGTAATACTGCTCGAAAAAAACGGCGAATTTTCGGCAGAAAAAACTTTTATTATAAGGCCCTGGTATAAAAAGGTGTATAAATACAGTTGCTCAATTTAGTGTGAGACATTTAAGAGAATGGTGTATGACTCACATTCGTTGACAAAACCTGATGCCTTGAGTCTTAATTTGTAAAAATTGCAAATGCTCAAATTTTTTCGGCGTCTTTCTACAATTAAAATTATGAAAATAGAGATTTTTTTCTTAATGAAGTCTGTTCCCTAAGAATGAATTTTGAAATAAGGTCGTGTAGAATTTTTCGAAAATGTCAGTACTTTTCGCGTAATTTGACTAGAAAATATGGGCGAGAAAGTACATGCTGTCTTAGCAAAACTAGTTTACTTTCTGCTTACCGTTTACGCAGTAGAGAGAAAGTTATGTAATGCTGCGGGAAAGAGCGACGAATGTTTGCCAAAAAGCTCTTATTGTCGGGCCTTGGAAACGCAAAAGTGGATAAATCCCAATGCTAAATTTAGAAAAAATCCTCTAACCCGTGGTGTAGCCAGAATCCATGTTTTGTGGGTCCTTGATACCGAAAAATCCATTGACGGCAAAACGTCTGACCGTCTGCCTGCGAACAACGTTAGCTGCTAAACCGTTCAGGTGATTTTCTCCAAAATTGAAATTTCTCACTTGATGTGGCTGATGTCGCGGTCCCTGGAATTTGAAATCGATATTTTAAATTTGGGGTGCATTTTACATCAATGAAGCCCATGGGACATTTTCAAAACATTTTTAAAAAATGGCTCGAACGTTTTTGTTTAAACGTTGCTATTGTGTAGTGTGAAAGTCATTTAATAGAATAGTGCAGGTCTCATTTTCGTTAAAATATCCGGATTTTTTGAAAATTGAAAAAGTTCTAATTTTTTTCGTTGTCTATTTCTTGAAGAAACTTAGCAGTGTCTATACAACGATCACTGGATCAGATAGAATACTATTAAATTAAATTTTACCAGAATGTTTTTCACGAAGGCAAAATATGTTCTGGTGATTTCACGAATGATCTCAGTTGTTACATCGGTGGACATAGGCGGGAGTTTATTGAAGCTCGAGTCGTCTTACATGTCGGACAGAGGAACACCGCAGCACTCGGTAAAGGCGCGGCGGCGGGCAAGGGTGGCCTCAGAGGCACCACAGGGGTTGCTCAGGTTCCGTCGGAGAGGGGCGCCGCACCGCGGGCACTCCTCCAATGGTACACGAGTACAACATGCGGCAGCGGGTCGCTTCGGGTGAAGCAGTACAGCTCGTACACGAGTGCGACTCGGTTCCGGTTGCATAAACGTTAAATCTTATAAGCTTATTGGTTCTATAAAATAATCCATAGTGGAAAAACGTGTTTCTAGAACAACCAATAAGACTTGTGGAACCTATAAGGCTTTCTATAACTTATAGGTCCTGAAACGGTTCTACAAATGCTTATGGATTCAACAATTAAGCAACATGGCGGCTCTGCGCACTGCTACAGCTGTTTTGTTTGTTTGAGGTTATTGGCGGTACCTGGCGTCCGTGTGTTGTGTTGTGCTTTGGTGGCTTTTACGAATTTTATTAGGTGTGTTATGTTCGTTTTAAATGTATTTGTATGTGTTGTATATCAGTGAATTCTATATTCATACATTATTTTCCATGTATTGTGACGAGAAGTAGGATTAAATTAGGTCATGAAAATATGTTAACTTTTGCTATAATATTTTGTCTTCTTCCTTTTTTCAATTCTTATTCACCAAGCACCAATATCAATCAACTTCCATCCAATGCTTACGTGTGGCATCCAACCCGTTTTGAGGACAGACCCCTTCGTACATGATACAAAGTAGAATAGAGTAGAATAAAGCCATGTTGTGTAATGTACTGGTGAATAAATGAGTGCAATGAATGTAAACAGTAGTTTTTCAATTATGCTAAAATTCAAAGATTTGTAAAATAATAGTTCAGCCCACACTTAACCCTTCGTAGAATCATCAGTGAATTTAATTTGCAATCATAATGCTGAATCTTGGTTTGTCATAAAGAACAATTTTCAGTAGTGAAACCATTTCTTTCCAATAAATAGATAACCAATGAAGATTACAACATTTATTGATGAATCAATAATGAATACGTTTCCTTGTAAGTGCTAGTGTTAATATCAGTATTACAAATAAAATTTGAATAATTTAAATGATTATCCTATAATTATTTTTCTTTACACTCATGACTTATTTTAGTGCATTATTGTCTTCCTATATTTGCCAAATTAAATGCCTTAACTTCTGGGCTCTACTTGTATTAATAAGTATTACTTAATTGTTTTGATAGCAAATTAATTATTGCTTGTATTTCAAAGGGATTAGATTAGTAGTTCATTATTAATTATAATTTATTATTAATTGTATCAGCAAAAGTTAATATTTAAATTTTAGAATGGAAGGTAAATTAATTTATTTAAATACAAATAGGCAATGGCTAATATAAAGAAGTAATTGTAATTACAATACTATAAGAATTAAACAAAAAATAAACTAAAATGAAAATAATGAAATGAAACGAAATTGCTACTGAGAACGCGTTAAGAAACACAACCAAAAACACCTCAAGTAAACGCAACACATGCTAAGAACGTGTAAAACGCTAAAAGGAATAAGTAGTATTGAAATATCGACTGTGTCGCTATCTATTGATTGCGTCTCGAAGTTGTTATATTATGTATAGTTATAGATTCCCTAAATTTGCTTTATGCAACGGTGCACGGCATATGGAACCTATAAATTTTATTGAACCCATAGCTATGGAGCCCATATGGAAAGGTTTTTGCAACCTTCCCTCAGACTGCCTTTCCCAGGGCGGAGGCGCCCTTAAAGTGCGGCCGACAGCCCGCGCGGGGGTGCGTGATTCAGAGCCGCGCCTCATGCCCTTCGTCACCGCCGAGCGTGCCTCGGCTTGCCTCGCTAGGGCCGCGTTCGGGTACGACATGCGTGGATGCACCCGTGTGCCATTCGGCCGGCGCCAACTGGCCTAGAGCAGGGTGCGACAAAGGCAGATTTACCTCACAGTAAACAACAGTTCCAACGTCCGATAAAGGCAAGTTGATGGTCTTCTTTTCCTATCTAAACACGCTCTTCTCTTATTTACGCATTATTATTACGCATTTACGCATTTCTACACGTTCCTTCATTCCGCGCTTGACTGCTGAACCGAACGGATCGTTCTTATCGTCCTGAACAGTGTTAACCGTGTGACTGAAAAAAATCTGTGAACCAGTGTAAATCTTGTGGTCTGTGAATACAGTGCCACTAGTGAGTGCTACGAAGTATGTTCAATGGGTACTGCCCGACAACGAGGCAGCTCATCAGTAATGCCCTAACAACACTAAACAGTGATTATCCCATCCCAGATTTGAACGTATCGATGCTGTACCAAGAAGTAACGGAAACTACCAGTGACGAAGTTACATCAATGGAATCTCAACCAAGCCAAACAACAAGGGAACCTCAACTTAATCAACAGACCTCAATGAGACTGCAAAATCCGGACACCCTACAAGGTAACGCTACAGGTCAACATGGCGCAGGGCAAAATTTAAAGCGTCCTGCAGATCATAGCAATTCTGCTAACGAAACCAAAAGGTCTAACCTACAATCAAAGCAAGACAATATAGACAGTTCAACCCAATATCGTTATTCGGTCCCCACTGGAAATAGATTTGAGGCACTGAACAGTGAACCGGATCCCAGCAATCAAAATAGGTTTAGTTACGTCAATGAAACCTCACCAAGTGTGTCGGAAACAGTAAAAATCCCGCCAATTTATGTCCAGCTTCACACTTCAATTTATAAACAATAGAGTAAAAATACAACCAGAAAAAATCAGTGACTTCAGAGACATAACCAAATATTTAATTAACACTGGAAGACAATTTCATACTTATAAGGACCCTGCAAATAAATTCTCAGTTGTATTCAAAAACCTTTACACATCAATCACACAAGAGGAATTCTACATCGAATTGAAAGAAAAACACCCATCACTCATCAAAGTTACCAGACTCCGAAAAGAGTAATCCAATTCCAGTAATTGCAGCCGGGGAAGAAAACGTAGAAAATATTTTAGAAATAAGACAAATATGTAAACTCATTGTAAAAGTTGAAAGAAGAAGACTACCTAAAGGAGCCATTCAGTGCATGAGATGTTTAGACTTTGGCCATGCAAAAAATAATTGTAACCATAAAATAGCATGCATTTATTGTTCCAAAAATCATTAATTCTGCAACTTGACCCCAAGAAAATGAACCATTCAAATATTATAACTGTCAAGAAAACTACAGAGCACACCTCGGAACAGTAGAATGCCCTTATTATAAACAAGTTAGCCAAAACCCTAAAAATAAAAATCCCCAAATTAGAAATAGAACCAATGGATCTCCAATTGCGTCACCTCAAAATACCCAAACTAACTTCCCCAGACTGTCAAACACTCAAACCACCCCAAACTTTACACACATAAACAACTCAAACAAAACACAAAATATTAATCAACATAATAACTACCAAAATCTAAATTCACATGCACAGTCGAACAAGAATAATTCTCTCGACCCCCTGATCAAGACAATAGCTACTCACATAGTCAATATAATCAGTTCAATTATCCCATCCACAATAAATAACATTCAATCATCCATCTCAGCTTACATTAACAATAATTATGCAACAAACACAAATTAATAAAATTACCATACTCAATTGGAATGCAAATGAAATCAATAAAATCAATGAACTGAAATATTTCATGCAAGATAAGTAAATAGACTTTGCTTGCATAACAGAAACACACTTAAACAATAGTACAAAATTCAGCATACCAGATTACAAAGCAATCAGAACAGATAGACCAAATACTAATGGAGGAGGGGTCATTATACTATTTAAGAGCACAATATCATGTTACCAGATAATATAACCAACAACTCCTGGAATTGAAACAGCAGCAATTAAGTTTATTAATAACAACTATCTGGAAACAACACTCATAGTAACATATAAGCCTACAATAACATATAAACATATATATATATATATATATATATATATATATATATATATATATATATATATATATATATATGTATATATATATGTATATATATATGTATATATATGTGTATATATATATATATATATATATATATATATATATATATATATATAGTATGTGCGAATCCAACATACCAATTTTATTAGTATTATTGATCAATACCCCCAACAATAATCGTAGGTGATCTTAATGCAAAAAGTGAACAGTGGGGATGTAAAAACAATAATCCAGCTGGGACACAATTATTACAACTAGTAAAGAACAACAACCTACATATCATAACCCCCAATGAACCAACATATTATCCATTTGATCACTCTGGGAACCCAGACCTGTTAGACATACGTATCACAAATTTAAAACAAACGTTTTTCTTCACAGTACACAATGAAATTGACTCAGACCACCTACCAGTAACAATTATAACACAACATTCACTCCTCCCACCCACCCCCATTCCACTCAACACACAAACAATTAATTGGCAAACATTTAAAAATAATGTTAAAACAACCATCCCTAAATTCAGAATCTTAAATACCCCTTCAGAAATAGATCAAGCAATAACAATACTCCATAACATAATATTAAGTGAACTACAGAACAGTAAATTAAACAAATCACCTAAGAACACACAGAATATAAAAGTGAACTACCCAAAAGCATAAGAAATCTAATCCACTTAAAGAATAATACAAGAAGATTATGGAATCTCACTAGAAACCCTGAAGCTAAAAAGGAACTGAACCTATTCACATATATTACGAAAAAACACTTTTCACACACAAACAGCAATAATTCAATACCATGATTCAAACTTTAAGCTCAAGTAAGTATACACTGTGGCAATTTAAAAATAAAATACTAAACAAAAGAAATAATATTCCTCCACTTAATACCAGCACAGGTGCCCTTTGAAAAAGCTGAAGAACTAGCAAAACACTTTGTAGATACATTTAAACCCAACGATTCACCCCCATACTCACAACAACAATCACACAGATAGCAACATGTCCTAATTATAATGTACCTTCCAGTATCAGATTAACATCCCCCAAGAAATAACAAACATAATAAAAACACGTCCTAAAAAAGGCTCCAGAACATGACAGAATAAATAACAAAGTCCTAAAAAATCTGCCACATCAAGCCATAGCATTCTTAAATAACATTTATAACTCTTCATTATTTTCCACTCTTATGGAAACACTCTATAGTGATACCCATACCAAAACCAAACCGAAATCCATCCAATATAGAAAATTATAGACCAATAAGCCTGTTACCATCCTTATCTAAAATTCTAGAGACAATTATTCATAAAATACTCAAAAATTACTTCAACAAAAATGACATCATTCCCAGGCATCAATTTGGATTCACAGAAAAGTTATTAACCACACACCAATTATTAAGGATCACAGAACATATCCATACAGCATTTCAAAAAAACTACATCATAACTATCAACCTTTCTAGACATTTCACAAGCATATGACAGAGTATGGTATCAAGGTCTTATGTACAAACTTAGAATCATTGGCACACCGAAATATCTAACCAACATCATCAATAGCTTCATAAGCAATATAACTTTTTCAGTTTCAATAGATAAACATCTCTAAAACCCCACACCCCTTACACTGAACAATAACATCATTCCTTGGACCCCACTAAACAAAACAGTGAAATATCTAGGACTGCTAAAGACAAGCTAATTCAATTAAAACCATCAATAAATAATCACACTAAAATTACTAGAGAAAATGCCAAACTCATATACACATATACATCCATAATAAGACCTCTAATGCTCTATGTTTGCCCTATCTGGATAAATGCAGCAAAAACCAATATCCATAAAATACAGGTCATACAAAATAAATTCCTGTGAACAATAACCAATGCACCCTGGTTCATCACAAACAAACAACTTCATAAAGAAACTCAAATAAAACCTATCATACATTGCATCACTAAGTCATCCCATAATTTTTTCAATAATATGTCATCAATTACACAACTATCCCAATACAAACTAGGCAAAGCACCCACAAATGCCACCAGAATAAATAATAGAATTCCCAAACATGTTTTTCATATACAATTTGCAAATTTAGATGATTCTTTGTGAGGTGCTCAGTGGGTCTCCTCTCTCTACGAAATAATTGTAAAGAAATAATAGTTTAGTTTTTTTAAAACAGATAGTAAGCATCAAGACATGTGAAAAAGTTGTATGTTAACTGAATCATGTATCACATTCAAAATAGTAATAATAAAAAAACACATTCCTTCTACTTATTATCTTTCATCTCTTTATCTTAAAGAAATAACGACGACACGTGTCAAGGCTAAGAATTATCGCAAGACGAGAGTGAAAATCAGTTAGCTACCTTTTTGCAAATCATGTTCATAAGAGTCTGTTGCGCTCTCGCGAAATATGATGCAATAAATTCTTCTTCTTCTTCTTCTTCTTCTTCTTCTTCTTCTTCTTCTTCTTCTTCTTCTTCTTCTTCTTCTTCTTCTTCTTCTTCTTCTTCTTCTTCTTCTTCTTCTTCTTCTTCTTCTTCTTCTTCTTCTTCTCCTCCATAATTCTTGTACTTCTCGTCTTCTCCTATTCTACTCCTCATTCTTCTTATCCTTCTCCTCCTTTTTTCTTCGTCTAAAGCCTTCCTCAATATTCAAGTTCGCGGTTCTGACATTTGCTTATTCTGGTATTTTCCACAGAATGATAATTTAGATTTGTAGGTACTACATTAATCCTGACACTGAAAGGCCCAAAGGAAAAGAAGAAGAAGGTACTACATTGCATTTGAGGTTGCTTAGTAGGGACTTTCCCTACGACGCCACGAGCTTAGAGCTTGTCCCACTGGGGTGCTCCCCCTGGTGGGAAAGACCTGGATGAGGGAAATCTCTCTATCCGACGGTAGGTCGGCGCCGAATCTTGCCATCCAGCGGGGAAGACCACCGCCACCTCCAAACATGCAAAAACGTGCTCTACACTTACGGAACGAATGACCTCGTTAGTTGAGGCGCCCGGAAACACAAACAAACAACCACGACCACATTGAAATCAGACACATCTAAGTTTAAAGAAAAAAGTAGTAGTTTTCGAGACTCTTGTTCTTAAAATTGCAGTTAAATGCAAAAGTTAAACTTGTGCATTAAAAAAATTCAGATATCAGAACTACAACAAAGTATTCACAGAAGAGAAGAAACTGGTGGGATGTAACGCCAACAAATGTTCTCAAGCAAACTGCCCTGCAAGTACTCACTTTTGTCCAGCGAGTTATACGCCATCATCGCACTAGGCTACATTCTAGAAGATTGTGAACGCAAATTTCTAATAGTAACACTCTCCAAATTGGCTCTGTCGGCGATTGGAAATGCCTTTTACTTTGGAAATCCGTTAGCCTTAGACATTGTTAGTATGATAATGAACCCTAATATTAAAGGTGAAGAGATAGCTTTAAATGGATCCCGGCTCATGTGGGTTTCATCGAGAATGAGCTGGCAGATAGATCTGCAAAAGAGATGTCACAACTTGATAAAAGAAGCAACGTTCCCGTAATACCACAGGACTATCACGCCAGCATCAAGAGAAAACTACAAGAATTGGATAGACTGGAATGGAACAATAACGCTCGCTGCAAATTAAGAAGTATATGTGAATACATGATTATAATCCAGCCCCATCCTTCTGCAGAGCTGACCAGGTTCTGTTAACTAGATGCAGAATAGGTCACACCAAGCTCACAAATGCCCACCTTAACACCGGAAAAAATGCTGTTATGTGTAATTTGTGTAATGTTTCTCTATATATTAATCATTTATTTCTGTGTCCCAGGTTTGAGGCCGACCGGACGAGGTATGATGTCAATAACGATATAGCAAAAGTACTAAAGGACAAAGAACAAGGCAGTCGGTTTCTAAATTTTTTGAAGGGCATAAACTTGTACAGTGGTATATAAGAAAAATGTATAAACTGGTTAATATTGTGATAAAAATGTTCCCTCCCAACGTGTCATAACACTCCATGTACAAAAATAGTGATATTGTGTACATGTCACCAATAACCGTTTGTAGTTGATGTGACATAAAATAAAGTGAAAAAGTTTAGTCTGCATTCGTACTTTGCTCTATCTGAGAAAAAAACATTAATCCAAACATTTGGAGGCATTTGTGAATTTTTTAAAATGTTCTTGAAGCTTAAAGTATCACCAAAATTAAAATACCCATTCTAAACTTACTTGGTCTTAAGTTCCTTTCAATCTATCGAGGAATAACAATTTTGGGGAAAATCGCCAGGCGCTACCGTTGACACGTACATGGCCTGACAAACGAACAGAAAGATGCTTGGCGAAAACCAATTTGTTGGCATCAATGACTCACTAACCGTGAATATTGACTAAAGAACAGGTTAGAAGAAGTAATTGACTACACATTGAGACAAGATTTATTCACTTTCTCGAGAACAGGATCTCATTATAGGAGATTTTCTGACAAAAATGGTCTGATTTCGCCGCTGTATATTACAATATTTTTCTTTTAGTACGTAAGTATTGTAATGAAAGAAAAATAAAACTCCATTCTTGAACACATGACAATTAATATTTTGGCCCCATGACCGTGTTCATATCCCAGTCACTGTGCATTTGTAAAAGATGTATGTGATATGTAAAACATTTTCAATTTTTGGTTTCAGCTCACTCAGAAACACGCATGTCAATTGAAAGATTTTTTGCAATTTTTCGAGACACATTTTTTGAAGCTCCGTGTTTTTCTCCTTTTCAGCAGGAGACCCAAGTGCATGATTAGTGTGCTTATGAATTATTCCATCCCTAAATATGACAGTAACTTCGATCATTTCATCAAACTTCACAATCGTTCATTTTTCTATTTGAATATTCTAAACAAACTCACAATTTGAAGGTAGTGAAGTTTTATTGACCATTTGACCTATAAAAAGGCAATTATCTGTTTTTAAAATTTTTAACATTCCGTGTATTCTTTAAAATCACTTACCTCACACGTAAGCAGTATCTAATTCATGAAAGGAAAGAAGCAATATCATTTGTTAAGTATTAGTGTCGTAATCAAGCTTCTTTAAATGAAGAACGATCAACTACGAAAAATGACGTTGACTTGCATGGCTTTGTCAAACTAGTGCTGCGAAAACAGCACGTACTTTCTCGCCCGAATTTTCACGCAACATTACACGAAAAGTACTAAAATTTTCGGAAAATTGTACCTGACCTTATTTCAAAATATATATTTAAACAACATATTTCATTAAGCAAAAATCTCTATCTTCATAATTTTAATTGTTGGAAAACACCAAAAAGTTAGGAACATAAGCGATTTTCGAAAAAGCTCTTAAACGTCCTTCACACTATCCAATAAAAAAGTTTAATCAACAAGTTGGTGCCATTGTTTTGAAAATGTCCCATGGGCTTCATGTAACACCCAAATGTAAAATATCGGTTTCAATTTCCAGGGACCGCCACATCTGCCACATCAATTGGGGAATATCAATTTTAGAAAAAGCGTTAACGTTGTTCGCAGACGTTTTGGCGTCAATCGACTTTTCCATATTAAGCACCCACGAGGCATGGATTTTGGCTATACCACGTGTTAGAGGATTTTTTTAATTTAGCAACTGGATTCATCCACTTTTTTGTTATTAGGACTCGCCAATAATTTTTTCTTGCGGATATTCGCCGTATTTAGTGAAGCATTACCCAATTTTCTCTCTACTGCGTAGCGAGAAAGTAAATTAGTGGTTCTACAGAGTGGCACAGACTTTCTCGTATCAGTTTTCTATTTTCCTTGGTTTGGGCTAGCTATTCTGACTTGCCCCACCCTCTTGCCAGCTGCCATCTATCCTCTCCCAGAGAACATTTTCTAAAATTTTCTCAATTTTTCGATGTTCTAATAGTATAACTAAATTATTACTTTAAGAATATTAAAGAAGAGTTGGATCTAAATTGCTATCTTCATTGAAAAATTTGAAGTCATTTTGAAGATAATGGCGTTTAAGCGTTACTGTCAATGCAAAATTTGAAGTTCTTTTTCAAAGTAATTTTTTTTCGAAAAATTTCATTTGAAGTCATTTACAGCACTGTTACTCAAGCTACAAATGCTGTAGTGTTTACAAATTGCTGGAAATATGCATATTAACTGTGTGAGAGTTATTCAAAAAAATTTATTTATCTAATTTTTGAAAAAACAAAAGAATACCTCAAAATGAACTTTATGGCATATTAAATTAGTGTAATTAGCACCATCGGTTGGGAAGTTAGAATAAAATTTGAAGCCATTTTTGTGAAAATATGTTTGAGTGTTTCTGAAAATGCGATACTTTGAACTCATTTTCGCAGAAAACTGTTGTGTTTTTGAGAAACTTTATATATCATTTAATGCACATCTATTCGTAAATGCAATAATGTGAAGAAATCGCCGCTAACGTAAATAAATCAGAGGCTAGTCAAAAGAATTACATTATTGTGAATTAAAAAAACAAAAGAATAGAGCAATATGGCGTTTATGTCATCTTATAGAGTACATTTAGTGCTATCTCTACCAAAAGTTTAAAGAATAAATTTTTGAGAGATTCTTGGGGCAGTTTTTGAGAGATTCTTGTTTTTGTTATTTTTAAAGTTTGGTCTCGGAGCAATGCTGAAACGTACCCTCTCTAAAAAATTAAAAGTGTAGAAATTTGTATCAAGAAATATGAGTTAATTTGTATAAGAATATGAGTTATTTTATTTCAATAATTAAAAATTATAACGTTTAAGCCAAAAAACGTTTTTGGAAATATATTTTATATAAGTTTTAAGTAAAGAAATTTAGTGATCAAATAAAACAACTTCCACGTTGAGCTTCAAACACTAAAACTTTTTGTTGTGTTTAGTGTTTAATACAATCACTTGTGAAATACTTGAAATAATAATATGCATTTCAGTAGAACTTATTTTAGTGTTGGCGTCATTTTATTCATTTTAATAAAGTCCTACCTTATAAGAAATGATTGTAATGAGGTATATAAGGCAAAATATAATTGAAAATGTTATGAAGTATCAGAGTACTGTACCGTGACTTATAAAATTACGATTACAATTTTCTCGAGTTCTAATTTCTTTTTTAAGTTTTTTACAATTTTTGTTCCATCAATCCCACATGGACCCCTTGACTTGCGGGGCCCAGGGTGATCGCCTAGTCTGCATCATGAAGCACAAATACGTGGACTTCTCTATGGTCTGCCCATTCCTAGCGCCAGAATTGCTCTGATTATGTCTCATTATTATTCATGTCATATATTCACAATCACCAGTACACGAAGATCATCCATACTTACATTAATTCATTTCACATACGACTATAAAGCTTAGATTCTTGCATTCTAATGTACATGTGTACATTAAATTAAATTTGTGTTCACGATAATTACTTAAATGAAATTTACATTTGTTGCAAAGATTTCATGCAGAAATTTCGGACAGTGTGAGCAACAGTTAACTTCGATCCAGCTAGTATTTCAAATCTAATGATAGATACGAAGAAAGTAATTTTGAGATTTTTAATCGAGCAAAACATTTTGGGCAAGACTAGGTCATTTAATAATTTCATCGCCGTTTTACGATTATTTTGTATTCACTTTAGGGTGTAATATTGGAGCAATGATTTTTCAATCATTTTATTCCCAGAAATAAATAATAACACAAAGGTTCAAGAATACTTATTTTTCAAAGATTTACATTATAAAACATAAATAGAACATTATCTTGGATAAAAGCACTTCTCACAAACATGTGCTAGCTTGTGTCTTACACAAATGTTTCATGCAGTAAAAAAGAGAGTTGGTACTTCAGTATTCAATGTTGAAAGGATAATACTTGTGTTCCTTTGCACTGTAAAAGAAAATATCTTTTGATTAGTAAAGTTCTTCTCGTAAAGTAATAATGAACGAATGTTAAGATGTATTCTACCTTTAAACGTAACTTTTAGTATACAATATATAATGAGTGGTTATTACTATCCCTAGCTACAAGAAAATAAATTGTCTCAGAAAACATTGTCAAATACCTTAAACATATTGTGTTAACGATATAATATATATTTTATTTTACTCGTGGAATATTTGTTTCCCAAAATACATGATTTACACATCAAATACAAAACCATAGATTTTTGAATACTAATTACAAATCCTTGAATATGTAAATAATGAAGATCCACACATGAGGACGAATGTTGATAAGAAAATACAATATATGTTCTCATTTAGTTCGAGGATGTGTCAATTATCAATGCATCAATGAATCAATGCATTTTTGTAATTTTTTATTGCATAACATAAGTTTAGACCAAAATGATCTAATAAGTAAATGCTGGCGATAATGATCATGAGGTAAATAATAATGAAGAAATGGAGAAATTAAAGGCAGGAGAAACGGGAGAACCGCGAGAAAAATTGCCGAGATCTCACTTTGTTCACCACAAATTCAACAGGGATTCCCCGGAGATCAACTCGGAACCCCATCAGAGGAAAACGGAGGCATTAGGCGTTATCTCGAGGCCCATAGGCTCATCTCGATCAGGTTTTATTCAGTTTCCCTGGTCCTTTGAGAAAATGCTGAGATGGCCCCTTGTTTGCTCCTGAACAGTAATGTAACTTCGCTCTCTCCACCCAAGGCATCATATTGACTCGTCATACACGATTGTAATTGTATATGTGACTCAATAAATATTATTATTATTATTAATATTAATATTAATATTATTATTATCTCATGTGCCCTATTATTGTTTTATTAAACAAAATCTCTTCATTAGTAATAATTTTTCCATTATCAACTAAACATTTAATGTAGTTAACATAATTTAAACATTTTAAGACGTTATATTCTAGGAATCTGGTAAAATACTCACTTCGAAACAGGACAGACGCGACCGTTGCAATCAAAGGAATCGATATATTTCACATCGTCAGCAGACAACTCGAAATCGAAGATTTCGATATTCTGCACAATGCGAGATTTCGTCACAGATTTTGGAATGGTGATAAGTCCTCGTTGTATCTAGAATGTATAAAACGACAGCATTATTTCCGCTCACTCAGTCGAATATGACAAAAGAGATTATGATATTTAATTGAAAGTATTCCATAAAGAACAATTATGTACGTAATATAGGAAATACCCTCTTATTGTGTCATTAGAACAGAAATTTGGTTGATAATTAATTCTTTCCACTTCCTTACATATTGTAAAAAGTACATCTTAATGATGGACAACGTTAAGTTCGTTAAGTGGTAGAACTTACTTCGTATCTCAACAGGATTTGAGCGGGTGACTTGTTGTACTTCTGGGCCACTTGCTTGAGTTTAGGGTCATCCATGAGTTGTGGATCTCCCGGTTTGGCCCATGGGCGATCGGGGGAACCAAGTGGGCTGTATGCCGTCACTACAATGTCCTTGCTCTTGCAGAAGTCGATCAGTTTCCTCTGGTTTAGGTAGGGATGCACCTCGACCTGAACATGGGCGTTTCTAATTAATCGGGGAAAGATTTTGAGGAAGTATTATAAGCAATGTTGCACGCAAAAACGTGTTACGATTAATATATTTTCCCCGTTACTTACCACATGATTCTCAACAGCTACTTGTATGTTAAGAAATAAAAGAGTAGTTTCCAAAAATTAGCTTCTGGTCTTTATAAAAAATAATCGTTTTTGCTCAGAAATGTAATTTTTAATTATTAGGGAATGTAGTGCTTTAGTTTGGAACATTTTTTGTAAAACATTCTAAAGTTACACACCTGGTTGGTGACGGGTTTGATCTCTGCCGACTCCAGGAGGCGGTTTATCTGCTCGTGGTTGAAGTTGGAGATGCCAATAGACTTGGTCAATCCCTTCTTCACGAGTTGCTCCATGGCCTTCCACGTGTCAACGTAGTCCACGTCGCTGAACTCAGTCTTGCCGTCCTTCTCCGGAAACAAGGCACCTCCTTCCTGCGCAGAAAACGGAAACGCATTTGATATCAGTTTTTGGAGGAAACGTTTGTACTTAATGTCTGTAGTTATTGATTAAAAGGAATAGCATGTAATGAATTGAAGATAATAATGAAGGTTTATTAATTTTCATGAACAAATAGAAAATATTGTGTAATTTCCAATGTCTATAAAATTATTTTATTTCAATAATCAAAATATTTTTTTAAGAACTATTCTTTACCACCCATTTTTCAGCCTTGGGAATGAAGAAATAAAAATGTGAATATAGTAAGGTTTTTAAGAAACCTATTCTTCTTTACTGTCCGAGTACTGAGTACACAATTACATCTGTACTAAGTATATGTTTTTTATTAATTCAAGTCAATTATTAAATAAAAGAATGAAAGAGAAATGCATTACATCTTTCATAGTTAAAAATTCATTGAGTAAAAAATTCTTACCTTGAATCCATGTGGCCAGTGAATCAAATATAGGTCCAACTGTTCCAATCCCAAGTTCTTTAGTGTGGTCTTAATGGCAGGTTCTACGAGATCGGGTCGGTGGAAAGTATTCCACAACTGCAAGTATTGTCAGGCATTGTAATTAATATTAAGATAAACTGACGGATTGGGTTAGCACACAGGAAATATTAAAACTATTTTTCCTTACAATAGGTTTTTGAAAAGACTCCCGTAAGTAGTATAATGTTATGTTTTCATGACTAAAATCCTCGTGTATGTATTCATTTTTCTCTTTTTAATATGTATTGCAGACGAAAAAAACAGTTGCATTGTATAACCAAGGATGGTTATACGAGTACAATGCAACTATTATTAAGCCTACGATTCACTGTTATTAAAAGAAGCTCAGATTTTAATATCATGTACATTTTAGAAATTATTGGGTGTTTCTGCAGTTGATGGGACGGTATGGTGAGCTCACCGACACGTATTACGAAAAAATATTCACAATCTGCATGAATATTAAGGAAAAAAATCTCTTTTTAACAACCCATTTTGTAATTTTGTTTGAGAACGTGTATTTATGGGATAAATATTTTTATCCCATAAATACACGTTCTCAAACAAAATTGTTAGCAATATGGAAGGATTAATCTTTCTAACATGCATATTTACCTTGCTAGTGATGTACAAATCCTCTCGCTTAACGACCCCTTCCGAAATCTTCGCCTTAATGGCAGCGCCGACTTCGGCTTCGTTGCCGTAAACATGAGCACAGTCGATGTGACGGTAACCAGCATCGATTGCGTCTTTCACAGCCTGCGTCACTTCGCCGGGCTTCGACTAAACATAAACATCACATAATAATAATAATTTCGATATTAAATTACTATTACTACTGAAAATGTTTTATTTGTGCAAAAATGTAGTCAACATTCCGCTCTCATGGTTGCGCCACTTAATGAAACAAGAACAATTTAAAATAGGGAGCGCAGGAATAAAATACGCAATATGATTTATTAGTAATATTATTATTACTATATTGCTTCACTGACTTGTGTGGAGATTATGAGAATTACATTTGATGAAAGGTAAAAGAACATTTACGTACTTTCCATGTGCCGAGTCCAAAAATCGGAAACTGCTGACCGTTGTTGAACTTAACAAACGGTATATTTGGAGCCATTGCGATGAAGTGATCCACAAAACTTGACGGCGCTAGTGAACAAGTGAATCGTTACTGAGGGACGGCCTTGGGAGTCGTCGAGTTTTGTAGGCGGCGGCTTGGCACTAGTTGGCAGAGGTTCTGGGGCGATAGGAGTGGCCAATCATTGTGTGTAGTGATAAAGAGGCATGATAACGAGAGAACATCTTTCGCAGATACGTGAAAATTTAGTAGATGCAATCATCAGACAAACGATTTGTCAATTGTCTGGTTTTGTTCTAATGATCTACTGATAGAGTAGATGAAAAACATTATTTGGGGATTAGACGATTGTTAAGTATTAGAGAGAACAATAGGAACCGTGGCGTGGTTATTTATTTTAAAATACGTAGGTATATTGAACCCATTTAATTTCATTTTCTTACTCCAAAGGTTGAATAATATGTAGATTACATCGCAGACTGACTAGCATATTTCGACCTTTAAAAAATGAAATATTTTAACACTTCAAATGAAGTTTGTGTGTTGCTTGCTACAAATTATCTTGTGACCCTCGTATGCTTCCTGACTCGTATCTCATGCCACTTTTTTGTTGTATTTTTAGTCATTGACGCAACTCCTTTTACATAATGTCACATTTTTTAAAATTTTTAACACGCTGTGGCCTTCAATAATGCGAACGATAGTTAAGAATTTTCAATAGTACTACATTTTGCAACTATATTAGAAATATTGGGATTATTGGTGATGCCTTACACCTGCTCTTTCATCGTTGCTTAACAGTAGACGATGATATTCATAACGTTAAAGTATCAGAATAATCTAATGCGGAAGAGCCACATAAAACCTGCAAGTGAAAGTAGATTCCAATCAAATGTTAATGTAAATTCAACGTTGATACTTTTGTCCTTATTTTATCAATGTATACAGATCAATTTTGTCAATGTATATTTGAAGTGTATTCTGAAATATTGTAGACCATATTTTAATATATACTTTTACTGTTTCGAAACAAAGGTAAAAATCATCACTTTAATTTAAATACCGGGATTGGCACCATGGGCTAAGGCGATATGCCTGTCCCCATGTCTGCAGTTTTCAGTAAATACAATCCCTGGTCCATATTTTATTAGGATTATTGGTAGATAAATAATCAATACACTAATTGAACCCCTGCGATTACATTGCGCAAAATAAAGTTACAATAGAAAAGTACATTATATCCACTATAAATAAAATTGAATACCTCAAACTATTGCTCCATGACTTTCAGTATTTATTCTCCAAGGCTAATGACATTTATATACTCTCTCCAATCTTTGCATTTAAAAATCCTCATTCTTCGAATTTAAAAAGCTCCCTATCCTCGCTTGGCTAACTATAACATCATAACACGTTGAATGCTTTTAAGATATAAGTTTCAACTCGCACAAATTTAGCAGCCAAGAATTGTATCTACAATGCAACTACTCTAATAGGGTAGCAATTTATGTTTCATGACAAGTATGGTGCCAATTATTTAAAGCTAGATTTACAATTATTATATATCATTTCTAGTATATCATTTTTCATTATATTATTCATGTAATATTTACGTAGAAATTAATGTATCATTAATGCTAAAATTTGTAAAATATATGGTCCAGCGTCTTCGTTGTGCTCTTGTTGAAGTTTCTGAAGATCTAAAAATTTACTACCCCCAAAAATTTTCTGATCACACTTGTTGCCACTTGCTGCGTAAGACTTGCTGGCCTTGATTTGGCGCTCGACCGCGCCACACCCCTAGCGCCTCCTCCTCTCCTCGCCGGGCTCTTGACCGCACGCGGCAGACGGCGCCTCCGCCCGCGCGCTATCTCTTGATAACTGCCAAGGTCGCGCCCCGCCCCCTCGCCTGCCCTCGCGCCAGTCCAGGCGCCTGCCCCCGCGCCCCTACCGCCCACGCCCCCTACTGCCCCCCGTCCCCCGTCGCCCCGCCATCGCGCCCGCCCCCGCGCCCGCCCTCCGCGCCCGCCCAGGCGCCCGCCCCCGCGCCCCTACCGCCCACGCCCCCTACTGCCCCCGTCCCCCGACGCCCCGCCATCGCGCCCGCCCCCGCGCCCGCCCTCCGCGCCCGCCCAGGCGCCCGCCCCCGCGCCCCTACCGCCCACGCCCCCTACTGCCCCCGTCCCCCGTCGCCCCGCCATCGCGCCCGCCCCCGCGCCCCGCCATCGCGCCCGCCCCCGCGCCCGCCCCCGCGCCCGCCCTCCGCGCCCGCCCAGGCGCCCGCCCCCGCGTCCCTACCGCCCACGCCCCCTACTGCCCCCGTCCCCGGGCGCCCGGCCAACGCGCCCGCCCCCGCGACCGCCCAGGCGCCCGCCCTCGCGCCCCCTACCGCCCCCGTTCCCGCGTCGCCCCGCCATCGCGCCCGCCCCCGCGTCCGCGACCAATTGCCTGCCACCTGCCCGCGGCTCAGCTCCTCTTTACCCACAGTTCTTAGCTAGCACGCACATTCTCGATAGATGCCATGTCAGGAAATGCAACATACATCAGTAAGACCCACTTGTTTTTATACTCTTGTAAGTGCGTTTCCTACAGGAAGTATTTAGAAAGAAGAAATTAAGTATTTATAATTTTTATTATTTCCTTAATCGCTTCAGAAACTAGTACTCGTGCACAAACACTAAAAGTCATCTAAATTAAAGCTAGTCTAAACAATAAACGAACCTATAACAATATTGTGTGTGACATGTAAAAGACAACAATTAATCGATTAACATTTGATTGTATTAGAAGTTAGCACGGAGTGAAAAAAATGAAATGAAAGAGGTACTATTTAATTTTCTATACATTTCACCTAGGTAGAGAGATAATTTTCACACTTCCATCTGCGTTAATGTAATGATGTTGTTCAGAGGTATTTTAATGCAACAGTTGTTTATATTTACCCTTAAATGATCAAAATTCACTACTCCTATTGTATAATTCTCTCATTTGATGGCTACAATCCTTTACATAACGATACTCATTATGATACAGATTTCATTGTGATACAGGTTCTTGACCAATCGCAGAGAAGTTTACAAACCAAGTATTGACACTTATTTATTGGGAATCATTCTAGAAAATGTTTCGTTCGATTGTGTACATTAAAATTGCATTTAATTGTATATTACGCTTGTCAGTTTTAATTTCTTTTATTATTAGTAATTTTTAAGTGAAATATTGATTAAAATAAATTGGATTGTAATTTCTCTTTCATCCTATTTGACTAGCGCAGTGTTAGTAGTAGAAGGAACGGAATTATTACCGCAAATTTTCTACTATCTTTGCAGGCAGACTTGTAAACTAAAACCACCTGCGGCAGGATAGGGTAGCTGTCTTTCACATGTTCTTGGCTGAATACTGCATGTCAACTGCCACGAAACGTTTCAATGTAAAAGTTGAACTTATAAAATTTACCATAAGTCGTAGAAAAAGTACCGTATGAAACTCGATGTAATGGGTATTAACGCAGACGCGTGAAGTTTACGTTTACGGATACGCGTGCGTTCCCCGCTCGTATGGTAATATCACACTCGTGCATCCCATCGTTACATCATCGTTTCATAATGTACTGTTATGGTACAATGGAAAATTAATGTACGTATATTTAAACCTTCCAATCATAAAGTGAGAATTCATACGAAGATGATGAAGCGAGATAAAAAGGCTAGGAAATTGTAAAGGTTTCAGCTGCTGTGATGTGTTTTTCCTGACAATACGAGTAGAAAGACAATTTCGCTTGTCGGCTATTAAAAATGCATTACATTCCACCACCTGCATATTGCACACGTCTATTACTTGAGATCAATCATACGATGACACATTTACGTAACACATGTTATGTTTATATAAGAATTTATCATGAATATCACCTGTTCTCTTAATTTTCATTACGTGATATTTCTGCGGGTTCTTATCTTACTTTTTAGAGGCACAACATAAGATAACCCTTGAGTGTTTTTTTACATCATGTAACATAAGAATCGGAACCACAAAACGTAATGCTATTTGGCAGAGTTAATATATCTCTCGTTCAAGAAGTAATCTGAAGCAGTGAATGCAGAAATTGTTTTAAAAATGTGGAAACGGTCCATAAATCAGGAATGAAGCACGAACATCAATAGCGACTATGTAAAAAATAGTATTTAGTCTTTATTTGATACTATGCCAACAAAGCCGTATTACGTCCCTGAGTACCAGCTAGTTTTCAATATTAATTTTAATTTTGATCATTAAAATCATAATATATATTTTTAATTTGCAAACGAATTTAAATTAGTATAATCGGAATAAAAGTCAACGACTGAATTCCCAAGTTCTTGAGTATATTTGTAATGAGTCTCGAAATTATTTATTGTTTTCAGAGTAAATGTTCTGACGCCTACAATAAAGTTTGAAAGAGAATTGTATTACTAGTGTGTCTGAATTAATTTATCTTTAATTAAAATAAACGAAATACTTTTAATTTCTTCACACAGGGCTACTAGAAACCCAAAACGAATGATAAAAATACGTCTTCTAATGAATAATAAAAAACACTATTTAATGTAGTGTGGTTTATTGTTTTTTTACATTTGCATTTTTAGATGTGAATATTTTCTATCTACAGTTTCGTGAAAGATAAGAAAAAATATATTTCACATTTATACACAGCAAATCCACAATTTTAATTAAAAAGAGATGACATGGACATCTTGAGATGGTCTTCATTGGAGTCACTGGACGGTGTAAGCCCTTCTGCGTTCAAAAGTCAATGTTGAAGGGGTAGTGTGGATGATCCTGGACTCTGTTACAGAAAATAATATTCATATATACTGTTCTCACATTATACTGTACCATTGCATTATTCAACAAAAACACATTGTAAATAAACATGAAATAAAACAATCTGAATTGGAATATATCCTCAAAAAGGATTAATGTACCCATTACTCAATTAACTAATAAAGCATTAAAAATATTATCATTTTAATATAATGAGAGAACTATAGCAGACTATCCAGTGACGTATGCGTACAAAACAATTTTTTTGCACAGACCCATTATATTTCCGTGTATTATGGTCACTCCGAAACTATTTTCATGTTCAATATATTTTGGAACGTTCAAGCAAATATTACATTTTAGTCTTCTATATGTATAAAATTATAATTACATAGCAAAATATTAATTTTCAGGCATAATTTTCCGTATTACTTACTCATTAGAATGGCACACACGGCCATTACAGTCGAAGGTATCAATGTATTTCATATCTTCAGACGCAAGTTCGAAATCAAAAATATTAATGTTTTCCACGATTCGAGATTTCGTCACTGATTTCGGAATAGTAATGAGCCCACGTTGAACCTGTAAAAGACGTCCAAATTAATAAATATTATCCTTAAAATATTCACAAAACTATTTCTTCATTAAACGTTTTCTATTGCCTAAGTTTACCAGATTGCTTTTCTAGAAAGACATAGTGGCTCTTTTAAAGAAAATAAATTTTATACTATTTTGCCTCATATGATTACAATTGCATTGTACACCAATAAGAGTACACTTTAAGTAAATGTAAATAATGTATTCTAAATATAAAAAGTATAAACTAACGTCTACATTTTCTTTTCAGAGTGGATGTATAATTATATTACGAATGCAAAAATTTACAACTGTGTAAAGTTATTGCTGATTATCAGAACAATTTGCAAACTGCATGAAAAAAACACATTTAGAATATTATTAATTAACATATCAGAAAAAATAACCATCTTTATCCATTTTAAAGTCATATATTTTACAGGGCAGCGAATGCCTTTAGTAAGCTGAGTGGTCTCTCTGCAATCTAGGAATTCTAACTTCTAGAAATGATTGTTGGGAGTAGACGTACCTCATACCGCAACAAGACCTGCGCAGTCGATTTGCCATATTTCGCTGCTACCTGCTTCAACTTGGGATCGTCTGTGAGCTTCGGATCATCAGGCTTGGCCCAAGGACGGTCAGGGGAGCCGAGAGGACTGTACGCCGTTATTACGATGTCTTTGCTCTTGCAGAAATCAATCAGCTTCTGCTGGTTCAGGTATGGATGCACCTCAATCTACACGTAACATACACTTTATTGATTAATGTCAAATATGATTAATCTGACATTTAAGAGGAGAACAATGAGAATGTAAATAAAAATATAAATAATTTTATTTTAAATAATTGAATGATAAATTCCATTCAATTTAATAATTAAAATTAATTCAATTCATTTTCAGAAATAACTACACAATACTAAAATAGCTGTTAACTGTTGTTTCGTTTCTGATTTATTAGATGTATTAGCACTGGTGTATATTATAGTACCAACACATGGTGAGATGACGGATCAAAGCAAAGTGAACTACCTGGTTTGTAACAGGCTTGATCTTAGCGACAGCCAAAATCCTCTCTACTTGTTTGTGGTTGAAGTTAGAGATGCCAATGGATTTGGTGTACCCCTTTTCCACCAGCTTTTCCATAGCTTTCCACGTGTCAACGTAATCCACGTCACTGTACAAGACTTTTCCGTCTTTCGTGGGTATAAGGTCACCACCTTCCTGTGAAATGAGGGTTGAAGCAGGGATAAATTCTAATAATGCGAGGCAGTTGATACGAATGCTAATAATTTTTTTAGATAAACAAAGACAGACGGCTTTCATGACCACCAGTACCCAATCAAGCTACGGATTTACCTTGAACCCATGAGGCCAGTGAATCAGGTACAGGTCCAGCTGTTTCAATCCCAAGTTCTTTAATGTTGTTGTCACAGAAGGCTCTACAAGGTCGGGACTGTGTGCATTATTCCACAGCTGAAATGATGAAATACGAATATTCAATATGTAACATAACCCTCTAATCATGTCAAAGGCATACATGTATCAGAAAATGATGCCTATTTATATTACTTCAGTTAACTGATTCGAATAGTGTCGTTTTGACGTAAAATTTAGAGAAAATTTCTCTTTAATTTTCTTCAGAAAATAATTATAAGACGGGCTCAGATGACCCAAAAAAAGTACTTTGAAATATCTAGTTTAAGTTCTCAAGTCTTCTAAATTATTCAGGCGACATTCGATTTCTTTTAACACGAAAGTAACAAGAATTGAAAGTACTGATCCTCCGAGAAATTAAATACGTCAACTATATTACAAAGGAGAAGACCTTTCTTCTGAAAGTCGGCCGTCCTGATGCATATTTTTACTTTCTCTTTGTATACTGATACATGAATGATACTAAAAAGTAGTCCATCATTCTTATAGGAATATTTGCCACTAAAACCACGGCAGCTCATACCCGTATCGAGCATATACGTATTTTCTTTTTTAATTTTAAATAGTACGTATGTCCTATTCTCAGCCGTGTATTCTACTAAATCCCAGGCAAAATGTTTCTCGCAGTTGGCCAATAAAATTCTTTACCTTGCTTGTAATGTAGAGATCTTCTCTCTTCACCACTCCCTCCTCCAATTTCGCCTTCAGAGCTGCCCCAACTTCGGCTTCATTGCCATACAAATGCGCGCAGTCAATGTGCCTGTATCCAGCATCTATCGCATCTTTCACTGCTTGTGTGACTTCGCCAGGCTTGGACTAAGACAAAAATACAAGGAAAAAAATACGATTCATCATTGACTGTTAAAACTCAGACTGTACCATTACAAAAATTCACTTAATTCGAATAGATTATTCCACATGCGGTTGAAATGCTTAATAATCACTCTGTTAAATGTAAATATACCTTCCATGTGCCAAGACCGAAGATAGGAAATTTGAGACCGTTATTGAAGGTGACAAACGGAACTTTCGGAGCCATCGTGCCGACAGAAGTAACGTTCCTTGCAGTTTCCTTATGAGGTTGCTTTTTAAAACCTCTTCAGTAATCAAACAGCGTAGATAACAACGAACTCACTCTTGCAGCCTCCCCTCTCCAATGCCGTGACGCCAGCGAAAAACAGTCACGCCATGCGCTGGTTGGTATTGAAAAAACTAGTGCGATATCGTGCATTTTTTCGAATCATGAGCAGGAAGAAATACTATTACACATTTTCTATTATTATCTATTCCGAAGTTATTTCGTCTTCGGAAGAGATTCTAATATTTAAGTCATAATTCGATTTCCGTCTTTGGAGTGAATACAGTTATTGTAGAATAATTATCAACTTTTAAGCTTATGAGTGAAACGAAATACCTCTATTGCATTGCATATCTCCCAACATAAACGTGCATTTTCAAATAAACAAATTTATATTGTCCTTTCTTTGAGAAGGTAAGGCATGCTCCTGGCAGGCGTTCTTCTAAATTCTTGATTCTAAAACAATGCGCGCTTTTATGGGTTGCCCGAGAAGACGTGACTTATCCACACAATAAACTTTTCGAATGACGCTTGGAAGGTGGTATGTAATCTCAATTTATCAAATTATTAGTTATCATGGTAGATATTTTTAACCTCTCACAAAAAATTTTGGCCCATGAGTAACGGTATACTTGAATCTTTAGATTAACAATGAATAAATAGGTTTTAAGTTAATAATTCCGGCGAGTAAAAATTATTTTTTATAAAGAATCAAAACATGAAATATTTTAAGCTTTTACTGGAATGGAAAACTTCATCAATCAGTGTAAAATAAAAAGTGTACGTATTATTATCAAATGTATACGAAATGTAATGCAGTGTTCAGACAATTGCTACATTGGGCTCAAATTAAATTAAATTAACGTTTGCTAGCTCGACTAAAAATTAGTATAATAACGCAGTTGGTAGAAAGAAATCATTATGTTATTGGGATGCTACTCAAAATTACTCATCAATAATCACCGAACATTTTTGGTTCTGTTTTTACGGTACTTAAACATGCATAACTGACCTTATCTCTCGTTTACCATAAGAATATGTAAAACAATCCAAATGTAAATTTATAAATTTCCTTATTTTAATTGAAAGTATTACACTATTATGCATATGCCGCATGCACAAATTTAGTTAGGGAATAATTGCAGTTTTGTTTATCTCTATCCCAATTAACTCCCAGAAAGCAATTCTGTCTTGAATAGTTTATGTAAAAGGATTTGTTTTTACTTTTCGTCCATAGGAGGAGACATTACGCGTTTATTCATTTGTGTACTTATGATTTATAATGTAAAAATTAATTATTATTCAATATTTTATATTTTTTCATTTTAGTTCGACTTTTCTTAGCATCCCTAATTCCCTGAATAAATGGGCCAATGTTATTTATCGTCAAAAATTGATTAAGAGAAACTACTGAGTAAATAGTGAAAAGTGTACAATATGAGAAAAATCTCTAATAACTTTTTGCATTTCTTCAAATTGTATTACTACTTAAAAAGCTATGTTAGAAACTGCATGTCATTATGGGATGCGGCTTTAACAATCATGGAGGCATTCTACCTGTCTCAGTATGCTTCTAATGATAAAAGCAAGTATTTTACTTTCCCTTGATTGACGTCATTACATAAGTTGTGTATTGCAAGGGCAAAACGAGAGGATTGCGTAAATGGCGCGATTTCATTTGCGTCCACCAGGTGCTGTTGACGCGGACCTTATCTGTATCTTCATCTATTAAATTTTGATATCAATACGTTTCAGCCACCTGCATACGTGAATTAGAGACGGTAGAGCCAGTGTTGAAAACATACCTTCAATCGAACCGAGATAAATTTCACTTACATGAGAATCGTCATTATATGTAGTATATAAACAAATAGCTATGTGCCACACGTTTGTATCCTCCATTAATGATTATAGAGAACATACGAGAACCTTACTGGGTTATCATAAAGAAAAATGAAAACTTTTCAATCTTGTATTTGTGAACAATCTTTAAAATTTTACTTCCGAAGTTCTGTTGTTGTCAGCCATTCATGAACCTGAGTTGATTAAAAGTGGAATATTTTAACAGTTTGTTCCCAACTATTGTATTTCAATCTCCGGGGATTTCGTCGTATCGACTGTCTGAATATCTTAAGGACACACGTCTTGAAATATAATTTTATATTATTATGGTTCTCTGGTTCTTAGTTAAATTAATTTTATCATAGTATATTAGCAGTTTTTTTAAATCTTGAGAATCTGCTGGCTTTTTCTTACGAAAGGGGTTTTAGTATCTTTGATTTTTCACTAATAGTGCATAATATTATGACATGCTTTTATAATTTCAGAGCAGTGTACCAGATACTAAAGATCATGTCAAACTATAATTGACGATTGGTTAAAGAAAAAATAGAAAGTACATGATAGTGATAATGTCGCACTATTGCTTTTAATTTAGTTTTGTTTAAATACTTAAATGTTTTCGACCAAAGCTTTATGAACAGTAGCCTTACGACTGTTGAGTTCTCTACACAAATAGATCTTACGGTATTTATGATACATTAAACAATTAAAGGTTGGTACAGAAGGAAGATGGATGAATGGATGGGAGGTGAGATGGTAGTTTCTTACTTTTCCATCCGATATTTACAACGAAAATATTATCGTTTGATATTTTATGGAATAAAAGTAACAAAAATACAATACATAGTTGGTTTATCTGTGATACGAGAACTGAGATATCTTCCTTTATAAATAAGTAATTTATTTACAATATTTTCTGGTGTAATGTTTATCTTTATTTAAAATATGCATAGCCATTAGAAGCAATGCAAAGATTTTAAAACAGAACCGTGGGGAAGTCAGATTTCTAATTTATTGACGGAAGAGTGGAGTTTACGCAGACTTGTTTTTTAAGGTAAAATGTGATATTTGTTACAGATTCAAACGCGTCACCTTTCCTGTGTCTTGAAGTTTATCCGAAATACAATGCGTCCGAGACTTACCATACACTATTTCAATATAACAGCTCACATGTTCATTAAGCAGAAAGGCTTCCTGCATGTAAGAAACAATTGAATTATTCAGACTGGGGCAGATCAAGAAAGTATTGCAGAGGGAGTCAATTTCAGCTCGAACCCCCCTAAATATTGTGATATACCAGATAGTTCAAGAGAACATTCAACGTAAATTTGGTGATGCAGTAAATCATTTAAAGGCATTAGAACACGGTGGTAAAAAAATAAATGAGTAGTATTACAGATTTACAAATAGGACTTATGGTGGCCATGATTGTGTTGACGAAAATCAAACGTAAATATTACGATGCGAATTTCAGAACTCATCTGTGTTCGAGACTGAAAGGGACGATGAATAGACGTTGAATACTTATGCGAGCGATTGAACACGTATAATGATTGAACACGTATATGATACGTATAATATTATATTATATAT
Organism: Gryllus longicercus; assembly: GCA_038098605.1. Taxonomy (NCBI): domain Eukaryota; kingdom Metazoa; phylum Arthropoda; class Insecta; order Orthoptera; family Gryllidae; genus Gryllus; species Gryllus longicercus. The sequence goes on along the minus strand of JAZDUA010000003.1, from coordinate 9,579,001 downwards.
TATTATTAGATTTCGTCAGAAGAAGGAATCAAGAAGAAATATACAATCAAAAGTATCTTGTTTTTATACCAAATTGGTCGGAATAACTGACTACGAATGGGAAAGGCCAATGATAAAATTGATTATAAAGTTTTTTTTAAAAAAAAGTAAAATCAGATTTGACATGTGTTTTGAGAAGTGTAATTTTGTCAGACGCTTTCAGACGCGCAAGGCAACGCGCGTAGGCGTATATTAATGCAATTTGAGGATTCGAATGGTATATAACGTTGGGTTACGTTTGCTGATAGATCGAATAATTAATGAGAGGCCATAATATTAATTTCAATTGTAAGTTCGTTTAATTTTTGTCAAGACAGTTTTCGATTCATGGTATCATTCGTTAAGTAGGACGTTTAGTCTTCGCGGATAACAAGTCAAAGTAGAAATGTCCAACTGAGGCATCCGCGAATTAATTTGTGTAAAGTTTTCTTACTATCCTTAATGTCATTAGGTTTAGAAATTCAGATTTTCAATAATTCATTCTGGCATTATTTTGTTTTGTCAATAGAAGAAAACGATGTGATTAATAATTGAACTGGGTAGGCGGAAATACTAAATTATTTGACTTCAAGAGCAAGAAGCAAGAATAAAAGATTCTTGGGTGACTTTCTCGCAGTGGAATTTCTTCTTGCCGTCATAGCAAGCTGCATCTCAACAAATTATGAGCCCCACGAAAATGCCGTGAAATCAAAATCAAGAAATGTTTGTAAAGAACTGTTATTGAGAAATTTTAAAGGTCTTAATATATTAAATAAATCTATTAATTAAAATGACAAGCCAATAACCATTTAATAAGCTCTATGTAAGTAAATTCAGGATCAAAGTCAAAATTGAGATACTATTTGATTCTCCAATAAATGTAAATATTCTATTGAAAAATGCTGACTTATTTGATAATTAAGTCCCGCAAACAAATATTTTTTAGACAGAACACGTTTTCAGAATATACCTAGAAGAGTCATTGACTCACGTAAGTACGAATATTTTTCAAGAGCATAAGTATTTAAGGAGTCTGGAATCAACAGAACTAATAATTGCAAAATCATATATTATACAGGAAATCAAATTGTTTAGAAGTCAGGATACGTTTTAAACGTATAGAAAACGTTTCAAATGGCGTGCCAAACATGGGCCCTCGTTTAGTGGACGTATTATTAATTTCCAATGCGCGCATAGGTTGAAAGAAATCTGTGGAGTCTGTGGCCATGTGAGAGATGTCTATAGTTTTGTTAGATAACCAAGAGCTCTGGAAAATTAAAAAAACAATGAAACACATTGTGTTTTCCGGCCTACCCTCATACAACGCGTACAAGTTTTTTTATATACTTTGGTAGTAAAGAATTGGCGTACCTGAATAAATGTGATTGCAGAATTCTTGAAGATTTTTTTTAATATTTAATTTATTGCAATGTTGTAAGAAGGTATAATGTTTGTAGTTCTTGAACAATCTGCGTGCTACTTTTTAGAAAATAATTTTGTGTGATTTTGTTTGCAGAATTTTTGTTGCTTTAAACCATCAGTTTATAAAAACATTTTTAATATGATGGATTAAAAAAATGTATAAGTATATTCATAATGTAAATTTTGTTTTGAATGTGATAAGATAAACATCATAGTTTTTTAAAAAAATAGTAAAATAACCAACAATTGCTGAATGCGAGGGAGGAGTATGGACAGGGCCGGTAAATTTCAGGTACCATGAGTGGGGGATCATGTATTTAAGTTTTCTTAAAGAAAAACATTATAACGGTATAAAATGTGTAGTTTATTCAACACCTTTTAATTGAAATCAATCAACGCGTCTATCATTTCTATTTTGTGTCATAATTCCAGGTAGTAATTACTCTCCTGGCATATTTTCACGTGGGTAGTACTACCCACCGTGCCCACCTTTCCGCCAGACTTGACCATGGCTCCAGTGCTCCTCCTGAATACGCCAGTGGATTCAGGTAATTTTATTACAGCAAAATAAAACTAAATATGAGGATACGTCCAATCGAAGAACTGCCTGGGGCCTGGCGTGACACTGAGTAGGCAATTTGTACCCTTGCCAGAATAACCAGAAGTATTCACTATTTCCTTGAATAATGGATTATTTTGAATTATTATCGATATTCACAGGAATATTTAGTGCATACGAGGTAGTAAAATAAAGTGTAATTTAAAGTTTAATGCCGAATTACAACATAGAAATTGATTATATAAAAGTACTCCGTGGACTCACTTTATCAGATTGTACTCATACGGTGACCGTCCACAGATAACATATGACATGACTTTTATTAATTGTGTGTGAGCTATCTGAAGGCAGATAAAAATACTCAATAACAAAATCAAGGTTAAGTTTTTTCCTCGCATCGAGTCTGGTGTAATGAAAGTAGTGCAAATGCATGAAGGAGCCAAGTGATCTTCAAACTATTTATTAAACTTCGAAAACAGATGACATACAAGAAAAGTAACATACGCACACAACATAAACAACACCCATAAAAGTAATTTTCAACTGTTAAATGAATGTACTATTCTTATTTTTAACTTATAATTTCTGATTATAGAAAATCTGAATATTGAATGAACTATTATTGTTATTATTATTGTTATTATTATTATTATTATTATTATTATTATTATTATTATTATTATTATTGATAAGTTATAGTCTTCGTAAGAGGTAGAAGGTCTAGTCTAGTCTTCGAAGAGGTAAAAATTTAACTTGAAAGTAAAATATGTTCTGCTGCATAACAGTATCTATACAATTAGTAGTATACTGATTATGAAAAAGAAAAATAACGTTTATTTTAACAAAACAGTGATATATAATGGATTAGTTTACATGTGTATTGAATATATTTTTAAAAAGGACTTAATATGCTTGCAACAAATAATGTACTTCAGCTTCCGGGTCAATGACCCACATCTCGATCAGCTTTTGGTCTAGTTTTCCTGACCCATTGAGCAAATGCTGAGATGGCCCCTTGTTTTGCTTCTGGACATAAATGTAGCTTCATTATGCACACGGTTTGTTGAACTCTTCTTTTGCTTGTAGTGGTAGGAGTAGAGGTAAGGGCGAGTTACTATTTTGTACATGCACGTTACTTTACAACGCACTGCCAAATGACATTTAACAATTGAAGACGGTTCACAAATTTAAGTTACAAGTAAAATCTTGTCTGCTGCATAACTGTTTCTATACCATTCGAGACTATACTGATTATCAAAAATAAAAATGTTTACCAAAACAGTGTTATATTCAATTAGTTTACATTTGAATTGTATAAGTTTTTAAAAAGACTTAATATGATTGTAACAAATAATGTACTTCAGCTTACGGGTCAATGACCCACATCTCGATCAGGTTTTTGTCCAGTTTCCCTGATCCATTGAGCAAATGCTGAGATGGCCCCTTGTTTTGCTTTTGGGCGTAAATGTAGCATCACTATGCGCACCTTTTGTTGAACTCTCCTTTTGCTTGTAACGGTAGGAGTAGAGATAAGGGTGAGTTACTATTTTGTTAGCAATGCAGAAAAATCATACAATTCGTTTACCGATGCTAATAAGTTTTCTGTAACTCAGAAACAAAAATGTATATTTTTTTAATATTGCTAATCTCATGATCTTTTGAAATTTATTTTTATTTATTTATTCATTAATTTGTTTTTAAGTTTTACTCATCTTTCAACTATTTATTGTTAAAATGATGGAAAGGGGTTCTGGAACTCAACAAAACGTCCGCAGATGATCTTCTCCCCATACGTCACATAAAGTTTTACTGTTTTTGACTAAACAAATCTAAATCTTAAATTGCTGACGTCGACGTGCTTGAATCTCATGATGTTAATGCCACCTCGCCTGTGCTGAATAGTATTTTCGATTCCGATTACTGCACATTTTTTTACTACTGACGAGGACTCCGAACCTCCAAGTTATTTCAATGAGAGCAAGTCACCACTGTTTACGATTAGCATTGTGGCAGATGATCGTTGAAAAACAATGCCATGTGTAGAGCCAAAGAGAAATTTTAAAAATTCTGCTCTTTTTTTGAAGTGTCTCCTATTGTATGTATACCCACTTGTTTAGTGCATTTCCCACTTCTATAATCTAGGAATAAGCGTCTCGTTTGTAGGTTCGATGGACGTAGGTCAGAATATGTTTATACAAATCATATGCATTGAATAAAAGATCGTCCTTGAGTATTATAAACATTATGTTTTTTGTTGTTTTTTTGTGCAATTCAGTGTAACTAGCTCTCCGCTGCTCGTGGTTTCTATATCATCAATAGTCAATTACACAACTTCGTCTCGTCGACATACCCTAAAAATACCACAAAATATAATACCTTTTTAAGAAGCCATTTGCTTCCAGTAAAAATTTTATAAAGTTCTTACGATAAAATCTTGACCTTGAAGCTGTTGCGTCTGAAGCAACAATTGTATCGATTTAAAATGGAAGATAGCATTGCTCTCCTACGTATTAAAAACAAAGTTTTTTATTTATATTATTTTTCCTAAAAACAGATGGTATTACGAAAAGTATGGAAAGACACACGGCCGGTATCACAAATAACAGACTTGGTTGGTTATAAACCTCGGCTATCGGCTCGTTTTACAAACTTCAACCGCGTCTGTTATTTGATGTTTATAGGTCTAATGATGTTAATAACTATAACGAACGTCTGATGTTAAGAGCTGCTTTTGCAGCCTTTGGTTGCGTTAAGTCGATATAACCGAGCAGTATTACGAAAAGTAATGTGAACCTACAAGACGTTTTCACGAATCTCATTATTGCTGCATTTACTACGAAGGGCAAAAGTAATTGTTAATGAAGCTGTAGAGGACATCTTAGAAGCGTAAAAAGGAGGATAGGTTGTGTTTGCTTCATTAACTCCCGCTTGCTTGACTGTGTGATTTAGCATCCCTTTCCTTGCTTGAACACTCAGGAGATTGGCCTAATACCAAAATTTTATGGACGACTGAGTCGTGATCTCGTCTGTATGAATGAAGTTGTACATCTGCACTAGTGTAGTAGTTCATACCATTCCTATTATAATATTATCCAAGAAATACAGTTTTTGAAAGGATTGCTTGTAGTAAGTATTGTTTTGCGGATACTAATACCATTTGTGATATGATGCGGAGAGACTTTCCTGGCTCAATGTATTTTAATTGCGATGTTAACGTGTGTAACTTAATCGTGTGTATCTGTGATTAAAAAATCTAGGCAGTACCTTGATTGTGCTAGTATTGAGTTTCCGACGTCTTGTTTTCAGTTCTCTAGAAAATCATATTATTTTAGTTGCAATTGCCATGTTATGTGTTTACGCGATCACATAAAACATATTTTTTTTACAGATTCATTTTTTATTATGTACCCAACATATTATTTTAATTTTATTAATATGTTGAATATGTGTTACTACTGATGTTCATTTCATAAGGACTTGCGGCAATGTAATATAAATTCCTCGGTAGTTCCATACATTTTCCCTTCTAGATGACGCTGTTATTCACTTTCTGAACGTTCAGCAGGTTATTGATTCTGCCGTTTGGAGCGCTTAAGTTCCACAGCTCAGCTGCTGCCTTGTGCTATCGCGGGAAATTCAGTGGGCACGAAGCGTCGCGCTGCTTTGTGCATGTGTGTACTCTAGGCGTTGTGACGAATGTCATCTTTAGAACTTCTGGTTTTCAATGCGGAAATAAAAAAAAATTCAGATATATAAAAGAAAATGCAACATAATTCATGTATTAATTAAACAGCATCAAAAACACAAAATCAATTTGATTTCGTTACACATTCAGAATTCTTTCAAATTTTCTCAGCTTTCATGCAGCATGTATTTGAATGTGAATGTGGGCACTCACACTTTTATATTGCAGAAAAAATTGTGCGAATAATAAACAAATACCATTCATATGATTCCTGCTAGCTTCTCTTCATTGATCTTGAAATATTATCATTGCCTTATATATTTACAAATCTGTGATTTTTGTCACATCTGACGTACTTAAATGTGGGAACACCTTTTCATGCAGGACAGATATTTATAATTACAACAAATTTCGTAAAAATGATATTCATCATGTAACACTCCCGGTTACCTGGGGAACCGGATAGCAGCCCTGACGCTAGCTCAAGTCGGTGATGGAAGGAATTGTTACACAGTACGGTAGAAACACAAAATAAACACTTCTTCACTGGTAAAAATTCACATTTATTCCTGGGCAATATGATTAACATGCCCCAGGGAAGTTACACTCTTAAATTGAATAAAAGAATAGCGGGAAAATTAGATGAAGAAGAGAAAAAAAAATGAAAAGTTAGTTTTAGGAGTTAAGCTTAAAAAACTAAGAAGAATTATAACTAACAATTACAATGGGTGAAATCACTACTAGTCAGTGTGTCAGAGCGTGACACCGCATTACGAGAATTTTATACAATAGGGGCGGTAGCCCTAAACAATACCGCTTGGAGAAGGGTCTTTGTGCAGCCGAGAATGGCCACGATGCGGTAGAGGGCGGCGGCTGGGCGTCCTTCAAAAAAAAAATGCAGCGGAGGTCAGTAACCCTCCGGGTTACAGCTGGCGGTCGGTTGTGACGTCACCCAAAGGCGGCGACGCGTGGCTCGTTGACAGCGCCCTTCGTAGTCTGGCTGATCTAGAAGTTCTGGAAGTGACTGGCAGTACTAGAAGTTCTGGTCGAAACTGGCAGTACTAGCTGAGCTGGCCGGATGATCTCAGGAACGGAGTTACCAACTATGCGTCTCTCTCTGACTTTTCTGATAATTATTGAACACAACTTCGGACAGTTTTAGAACTTGATCGGAGAAACATTCGCCTCTCTTTACGACGTAAACCCCACCCCAGAGAAAATTCTCTCTCCACTGCAGTCGGCTCACAGCTCAAAACTCGCAGTAAAATAACATAAGTCCCCACATAGGCATTATCGCCCGAATAATTCCCACCCCCATATAAATTCTTCTCTCAACTGCCCTCGGTCTAATATTCAAGCTCGAAAAATAACAAGTTTTCCAGAGACACACTGGTCTTTTCCCCGACGCCTAATACTCTAGCCCCGTCTGATTGATGAAAAATTTTATAAGTCCGGCGAAGGCGAACTTTGCCTTTGACCGACGACTAGCTCCCCGAAAGAAGCTTCTGCCTAGCATTCAAATCCCTTCTGCCATCTGGCCCCGTCTGATGCCCCAGCTCTTCTGATTTTCTCTCCGTCGAAATCTTATAAGGTAAACTTTTCCCCCCACCCAATATTCTCGTATGTGCCCCAGATCCTTGTAATAGACGTGTAGCTATTGGCCAAAATTTGTGGCGCAGTGAACTATTTCCAGCCAATCGCCACGCATGAAGCCACAGAACTTTCCGCTCCCCGCGTCAGCTGCAAGCGTCCAGAATTTTCCAATTCCTTCTAGAACATCGCCCCATGTTTGCGTAAACGGGGGGGCGCGTTTGCGTGAAAGAAATTTATGAGTTTGGGATTCCCCGAAACGAGCGGGCGATGTCGAAATTGCGTAGCCGGCTCAGTGAACACGTGTGCCCATTGAATCTGTCAATGCCAGCCCTCTAAACGACTTCGTTAATGGGCCGGGGGCGTAAGGGACTCTCGCGATAAGCGGAGTCGTGCACGTGTGACCGTCTGCGTAATCTCTCGGCAGAAATCCTGGGTGGCCGAGTCTGTGTGTTTAAATTTTGATCCGGTGTATTTCGTTTATAAAATTATGATGAAATCGGTTTCGCTACATTGGCCTTCCCCTCCGAATAAAAAAAAATTGGAGTTCGAAAAATTAAATTTTGAAAAGCGAGAATTTTTTTTGTTTAAGTCAAAATTCAAAAAAATAGCGATACCAGAAATGAATGCTTTACCCGTAGTTCTAATAAAATCTAATTCACCATTGTAAGTTAAAAATAAAAATGTGATTTCTAATTAAATCTAATAAAGTACAAAAAAATTGAAAAACTCAGTAAAATTAAAAAATTTAGGAAAAGAGAGAAACGTTTGGTAAAGCCAGGGTGGTTTTGGATTTTCTTTCTGCTTGCCCCAGAAACACAAGTTCTGCGGAGGAATCCACGAGAATCTCACATCTAATACGCCAAGTAAATGCATCGTCGAGTTAATTTCCGTTCCCTTCTTTAGTCCCTCTTTCACTATCCGGTTTAAATTTTGTCCAATTTCAATTTTAGATTTCCTTCCCTTTTTCTGATATTTCCCCCGTCGGTAATACCTAATTTCTTGAATTGCGGAGGAATCCACGATAATCTCAAATCTAATGCGCCTAGCAAATGTACTGTCGGATTATCTTCAGTTTCCTTCTTTACCTCCACTTTCACTAGCTGTTTTGAATTTTGCACAGCTTCCATCTTTAAATTTTCTTCCTTTTTCCTAACATTTCCCCCATTAATAATGCCTGATTTCTCGAATTTGTCGCAGATTTGTCTGACTTCTTTGTCAAGTTTGGGTTCGATCCTAGTCAGTTCGTCGCTCATTTCCGACCTAATCTCGGTAGTATTTCCGATAACTGACTCGCAGTACGCTTCAATTTCGCTGTCACCTGCCTGGAGCTTTTGACTACTTTCTACCTGAATATTCCCAGAATACGAATTTACATCAGTTCTCGAATTCTCTAATTCTTTGCTCAAATTTTCTACACTATTCTGAATTTTCACGAATCTATCATCGAGACTGTTCCGCACTGTTCCAATCCCGCAATTAAATTTTGCCTCCAACCTTTCAAATTTTTCAGCATGGTCAGCCAAGCAGCCGTCCAGCCGGTCAAATCTCTGCGAATGTTTCTCGTTAATCTCCGAAATTTGTTCTAATAGGGTTTGCTTAACCTCTGAAATTTGTTCCTTATTTTCTGACATTTGTTTCGTAAATGATTCCTTCATTTCTAACATTTGTCCCGAGAAAGTTACCTTATTTTCTGACATTAATTTCATAAGTCTGTCGTTACTTTCGGAGTGTTTTTTGTCACTTTCAGATTGTTTCTCATTAATCTCCGAAATTTGTCCCGAGAGGGATTTCTGATTTTCTGATATTTGTTTCATAAGTTTTTGCAAGAAGTCATTAATGTTGGTCTCGGGCGGTGATTGTTCCCCCGAACTCCCATCTTCTGCCACATCGATACCCGATTCGTCCAACATTTTGGAAGTTTTGAATGAATCGCGCACTCGATTACAACACACGACGCACAACACAACAGCACTCACAAACAAAATACAATAATACAGTAAATCGTTACCAGTTCACAAATTGTTTCTCTCGTAACAATGTCCTTCCATCTATTTATAACAAGAATTTAGTCAAATTTAAAATTTGGGCGTGAAAAACCTCAATTATTCGGCCGTCGAGCCCCGTGGTGGGAAACGTCAATTGTAACACTCACCGCGGTAATTAGTTCATCGAGCCCCACGTTGGATAAGCCAATTGTAACACTCACCGCGGTAATTAGTTCATCGAGCCCCACGTTGGATAAGCCAATTGTAACACTCCCGGTTACCTGGGGAACCGGATAGCGGCCCTGACGCTAGCTCAAGTCGGTGATGGAAGGAATTGTTACACAGTACGGTGGAAACACAAAATAAACACTTGTTCACTGGTAAAAATTCACATTTATTCCTGGGCAATATGATTAACATGCCCCAGGGAAGTTACATTCTTAAATTGAATAAAAGAATAGCGGGAAAATTAGATGAAGAAGAGAAAAAAAAATGAAAAGTTAGTTTTAGGAGTTAAGCTTAAAAAACTAAGAAGAATTATAACTAACAATTACAATGGGTGAAATCACTACTAGTCAGTGTGTCAGAGCGTGACACCGCATTACGAGAATTTTATACAATAGGGGCGGTAGCCCTAAACAATACCGCTTGGAGAAGGGTCTTTGTGCAGCCGAGAATGGCCACGATGCGGTAGAGGGCGGCGGCTGGGCGTCCTTCAAAAAAAAATGCAGCGGAGGTCAGTAACCCTCCGGGCTACAGCTGGCGGTCGGTTGTGACGTCACCCAAAGGCGGCGACGCGTGGCTCGTTGACAGCGCCCTTCGTAGTCTGGCTGATCTAGAAGTTCTGGAAGTGACTGGCAGTACTAGAAGTTCTGGTCGAAACTGGCAGTACTAGCTGAGCTGGCCGGATGATCTCAGGAACGGAGTTACCAACTATGCGTCTCTCTCTGACTTTTCTGATAATTATTGAACACAACTTCGGACAGTTTTAGAACTTGATCGGAGAAACATTCGCCTCTCTTTACGACGTAAACCCCACCCCAGAGAAAATTCTCTCTCCACTGCAGTCGGCTCACAGCTCAAAACTCGCAGTAAAATAACATAAGTCCCCACATAGGCATTATCGCCCGAATAATTCCCACCCCCATATAAATTCTTCTCTCAACTGCCCTCGGTCTAATATTCAAGCTCGAAAAATAACAAGTTTTCCAGAGACACACTGGTCTTTTCCCCGACGCCTAATACTCTAGCCCCGTCTGATTGATGAAAAATTTTATAAGTCCGGCGAAGGCGAACTTTGCCTTTGACCGACGACTAGCTCCCCGAAAGAAGCTTCTGCCTAGCATTCAAATCCCTTCTGCCATCTGGCCCCGTCTGATGCCCCAGCTCTTCTGATTTTCTCTCCGTCGAAATCTTATAAGGTAAACTTTTCCCCCCACCCAATATTCTCGTATGTGCCCCAGATCCTTGTAATAGACGTGTAGCTATTGGCCAAAATTTGTGGCGCAGTGAACTATTTCCAGCCAATCGCCACGCATGAAGCCACAGAACTTTCCGCTCCCCGCGTCAGCTGCAAGCGTCCAGAATTTTCCAATTCCTTCTAGAACATCGCCCCATGTTTGCGTAAACGGGGGGGCGCGTTTGCGTGAAAGAAATTTATGAGTTTGGGATTCCCCGAAACGAGCGGGCGATGTCGAAATTGCGTAGCCGGCTCAGTGAACACGTGTGCCCATTGAATCTGTCAATGCCAGCCCTCTAAACGACTTCGTTAATGGGCCGGGGGCGTAAGGGACTCTCGCGATAAGCGGAGTCGTGCACGTGTGACCGTCTGCGTAATCTCTCGGCAGAAATCCTGGGTGGCCGAGTCTGTGTGTTTAAATTTTGATCCGGTGTATTTCGTTTATAAAATTATGATGAAATCGGTTTCGCTACAATCAGGAGTCAGTATCAAGAAGTTCATTGCAAGGAATGTACATATAATACACGTATGTTTACACTTTGCCGGATGACATTAAATAATTAAAATCGATACACACGCTTAAGTGCTATGTAAAATATTTTTACTGCATAACTGTTGCTATAACTGGTTCTACATCTTCTAATTAGAGACTATACTGACCACCAAAAGTAAAAAAAGTATAAATATGCCTTTAACAATTAATGGACCAGCTCCTAGGTAATCCAGTTTTGCGAGAGTCATTGAGAAAATACTGAGAAGGCCTTCTACATATAAATGTAGCTCACTACGCGCATATTTTATCGACTTTTTTGCAAAATGGTGGTACAAATAGAGCCAAGAGTATGAGTTGCTCTTTAATTGCAATACTAAAAACTACAATCTGTCGTTCGTTTATTGTTGCAAATGTTTTCTATACGTTTGGAGCGAAAATGTCTAGTTTTCGTAAGTTATTAAACTCTTCATTTTTGTACTTTTATTGACCATTCAACTTTGTATAGTAAAAGGGCGAAGAAGGGGTTGTGAAGCTCAAGAAAAAGTGCGCAGATTGAATTTTCCCCTCTTTTGTTACATACATTTTTAACGTTTTTTTGACGAAAATAAAACAAATCAAGCCACAACTTTATTGCAGATATCTTATAAAATCGCAGCAAAAGAGGTAGACACATAACGCACCTCCAATAGAAAAGTGACACAGGTGCGAATTTCTGGTTTCTCAGAAATTGCAATTTTAAGTTTTGTAGTTCTGTAATACTCGTTATAGATTGTACCAAATATTCACCTTTTAGCGGACAGTAATTGAACTAATTCAAAATCAACCTCAGAATAGTAGCAGTACCTCTTGGTAACCTCTTATCAGCTTTTAGCTGAAAAATGACTTGTGACACTTTTCTATTGGAGGTGCGATAACTGTACTTCTAGAGTTTCTCATTTAAAAAACTTACAAGAAAAGAACTTTTCATTCAATCTTTCCCCTTTTCGTTTTGTTTATCTAGCTTTAGAAACAATGGTTGGCATTTTCTCTATTATTATTATTATTATTATTATTATTATTATTATTATTATTATTATTATTATTATTATTGATAGCAAGTTTGAAACCGCTTTGCATTGAGTATCAAATTTGAGATTAAAAATTAACTTTAACACTCGGCGTCACCTAATATTTTGCCAGCAATAACATCGCTTTCAGCAATTTTGAAACCTTACTATATGCCTAATATTGAGCATTAAAAAGTTATGACTTAAGAATCTAAAATAAAGTTAAGTCCTGGAACAAAATCGTGGCTGAAAATTAATATTAACAAAAATTTCTGAAAATTTAAGGGGCTCATTTTTCTCAATTCCTCAAAACCGATTTAGAGATAGAGCTTATTAAAACAGAAAAGTCGGCTAAATTTGAGACGCTCTTGTGAATATGCAAATATAATGAAGTATGAACCAATTGCATTAATATGTCATAGTTTCATCATCATTCAATCTTAACGACCATTTTCTTAATATAATAATAACGACGCAGTTTTCTTCCTCTTCTAAGGGTTTCAAAAGTACATCTAATGCTGATTAAGGCACAGTATCTAAATCGAACACTGAGTCTCCTTTTTGACAGACATTTCAGATTAGACAGCTATGTATTACTGAAAATATTTAATGTATTATTCCATATACAGTGCTTTTTTAATTGAAATAGGAAGGAAACAAATAATTCGACTTTTTCCTTCAAAGAAACAATAGGTAACATTAATAATAAATCATAATTTGGCAAATATTTAAACTTTATTTTCAATTATTCGTGGTAATTCCTTAAAAAACTTTGACTATTGCTTTATCCAAGAAATATAATATTTAAAAAAAAAATTCTAAAGGGTTGAACAATTTTTTCAGAAATCAAGATGGAATGGGTAGTACTTATGATCGGCGAACCTGAAAATAAAAAAAAAATAATAAATACGTTCGCAAAAGCGCATAAACAAATCATTCAAGCGATTAGTTTTTGCAACAGATATATGAGAATAACAAGCGTAGAAATGATCCAAGAAATTCCGTTCTAGGTTGAAATACTTTTAGCTTCTGTTGGCAAATTATGCATTATTATTTTGGCAAATAGGATCTAGTCTCTTTGGAGAGCAAGAAGTCAATATGTGGTAATTTTTCTCCCGGGTTATTTCTTCTCTTAATTCACTTAACAGAATCAGTGTCATTGGTGCCAACAGTGCTGAAGTTAGGATAATCCTTTAACTTCTGTTGAAATTTAATATAATAAATATTGTGATAATTATTTGTACCTTTCTTATTTACATTATTGATTTGTTGTTCTATTAGCGAACATCTAATAATCATCTTAGTTTAAATAACGAATTTTAATCGCACGATCTTCTCAATTACTTTAAAAATCATACCGTTGGGAATTCTCTAAGAATCTGTTTCCTATGAATACTTTTGTTATTTAATTTCCTTTTTAAAATAATTTTGTAGGTATCAGTAATATTATTTTCTCTCTATCTTCAAAAGTTCAAATATACTCTTATTTATTTTCCTTTTATTATTATGTAGTGAATGTAAGACAGAAAATTCTCATGAATTTGCTAACTATTCAGTTTTCATGTGATTAAATTCATTTTCTGGGTCTTTAGTTATAGCACTCAAATTTTTAATGAAATCGTATTTTCTTTTGTTGTTTGTCAGAACAAGTTTTCCTCTTATATAATATTCTTAAAGTCAAATTTCAACTCTGCCATTAGTGGACCGAAAAATTGAGAAAATATAAAATGTGTCCTTTATGCGGCTACAGATGTCATCTGGGATTAGGGTTAGGCAAAACTGGAAAGCTAGCCCAGACTACAAAAACAGAAAAATAACTAATACGAAAAAGTTTGTGCCATTCTCTTGCACCACTTGTTCTACTTGGCCACTGTCATTTCACAATGTCTGACCTTGCGCAAGAAAAATGTATGCATCGATGTGATTTCAAATGGCCCACGCCCGCGCAACATATGTGATACTTTTTTATACGTTAGTTTTCCATGATTCTGCCATGAAAGTGTTCTCTCTTTCACCTTTTCTTTGGCTAGAGCTCTTCTCCTATTTCCACTTGAAGGGTTAGTGGTCTCCCCCAAATGGAAAGTTATTTAAACCGTTTTCTATATAAAAAAAGGCGAACTATCTTTGTACATTGTTGGTTTGATCAGCTTTCCTCTATAAAGTTAAGAATGAAGTCACTATTCTTTTCTTTTCGTAACTCTTTTCAACAACAATATTCTACAACTTTAACTTTATATTTTTCTATTTCCGTAACATGTGATTTTGGTCCCTACTGCGCTTACACTTTTCTTTCATTTGCAAGGAGTCTATTGTGTGATTAAATTGAGTCTGCTTTTCATACATCACCTTACTTCATTATCTGTTTTCTTATATCGATCTGTATTTTATACGATTTACACGTGCTTCTTGGGCTGGAATTACATTCGATTCATTTGTTTGCCTTATTGCTTTAATAAATGGGTTGTGTGCTTATCAGTGATCACCCTACTTCAATGTTTTTGTGTTGATAGGGAGCCTTCAATTACCTTAGTTCGATCGTAACCTTGCAGGCTACAAATAACCTGACATCGAAAAGTTTGGAATATAAAACTCGACGAATTGTTAGTAATATTTTCGTGTTACAATTTGTGGAAAATAAATTACTCGACCGTCCCCCGTCATGAGAGGTAGAGGTAGAAAAGTCATTATATACAATGACAAAAAGTGTCGAGCTCCAGTTTCCACGAGTTTTTCTTTAAATTGAGCTCTAAAGGGAGATGTTTTTTTGTGGTCGTATTATTATTAAGTTAACATTATTCATGACTCTCCTCGATAAAACATACCTGGTAGTCTTTCTCTTGCTTAAGGTCTCTCATCACTGAATCTTTTCTCAAATATATACTCCGCTCAAGTGAACTTGGAACACTTTATCTTCTTACTTAAATGCACCAATTAAGACCGAACTGAATACAAATGCAGCCAGTAAAGTCTTTTATAACAGATAACATGTGCATAACGTACTTTCCAGTGTTTACTGTTACCTTCCTAGCAACGTTTTCTAAGTTCATGTAAAAGATGTGACAAAGTCGTTTCTTCATAGTCACGGAGTTTGTTTGCAAATGTAGGCCTAGTTAACTATACGGACAATGAAAGAAACAAAGTGTATTCATCAGACAATATCTCACATGCAATCCAAATTATTCTTGATTAGACTGTGGTCATTGTTTCGGAGAATCAGGTATTTCACCATACAAAACACTAGAATCTCATCTACGTAGTGCACTTATTTTAAATCAAATATTTCTAAAACTGGTTCATTTTAATCATATTCTTGTTTCAGTATCTTTATGTAAGTTTTGGGCACCCTTATCAAGATTTGCTGTTGTTCTTCCTTCTTCAGTTTTATTTTGTTAAGGAATATCCCTAAATCAAATCTTTATAACATCTTTCTTGCTTTGTTCGAGGATCGTAGTTTGGAATTTCCACTTCTGTACGAAGAGATGTAGTGCAGAATCGAAATGGTACTTACCAATTGACATGAACTACTCGGCCGTTGCAGTCGAAAGAAGAGATTAATTTCATATCTTCTTCAGAAAGATCAAAATCAAAAATGTCAATGTTCTGTATAATGCGTGACTTTGTTACTGATTTGGGAATTGTTATCAGATTTCTCTGAACCTAAAAGCAAAATGAGCGAAAGTACAAAATGTAGAGTAATGAAAAATTAATGTTTTCTGTATTTTAAGTTATTAGAAACTCGTTGAATTCGTAACCCTATTATTCTTTCTCAAACTAAATGGAAAGAACATAATAGTTGAAGATTCAATACTCACCCCATATCGCAAAAGAATCTGTGCAGCCGTTTTACCGTATTTTACTGCAAGATTTTTTAACTTAGGATCCTCCAGCAACTGGGGATCGTCGGGTTTTGCCCAAGGGCGATCAGGTGAAGCTAGTGGGCTGTATGCCGTCACCACAATGTCTTTGCTTTTGCAGAAATTGATAAGCTTTTCTTGGTTTAAATAAGGATGCACCTCGACCTACAGAGAAGACAAACGTGATCATGCAAAATGAAATGCAACAGGAAGAGACTATTACTAAGAAAGAAGGAGAAAATAAATAAAACGCCAGAACCGTATCCAAAGTGTGGTATAGCAGTCTCCACCTCGTATCACACATGTGTTTAGCACGATTGTTCCACAGCACCACGTTGGAAGCACAAACAATACTTTCTAAAGCTCTCAATAATATTTTCTCTAAAATGGCTCCAAATGTTTCAATGAAAAAGTACAAATAGGACGAGGTGTTACTCTTCTACAATATTCTTAAAGTCACTTTTCAGCTTTGTTATTAGATGAATGAAAAGTTGAGAAAATGTGAAAAAAGGTAGTTTCGGTGGTGATAGATGGCAGCAGGGAAGAGGAAGTGGCAAAACCGAAAAGCTAACCCAGACCATAGAAATTACAAAACTAACTAGTACGAGAGAGCCTTTGCTATTCAGTAGCACCATTAGCTTAAATCTCGGATACTTCCGACTCCCCTTAAATTGGCACATCGAAATGTTACATGGGAGTTGCTTTGCAGAATTCAGACACTTCGAGGTTTCTATTAACTGCAAGGTATCCCAAGTGGCAGTGGCTAAGCTTAAACCCAATCCGACTTCAAATGAGCAATACACGAGTAAAGGTAGGATTCAGTTCAAAGACATGTCATCAAGGTTCAATGTTTACCTTTGTTTCGTATCTGCTTGATATCTGGCACAGTCCCCAGAGGGGTGTTTGAGTTCTGGAAAAGGGGAGGGCATGCCGTTTTACCATCATTAAATTTTACGAACTTTACTTTAGGTATATTAAAATGCAACTTGGCGTTCTTTTGTTTCAAAAATTGTTTTGTAATTTATTTAGATCAAACACTGGCGCTTCATTCAGTTTGCTAGTCGTAATTGCAAAGTTATGAAGTCTATTCCATCGTTGTAAAAAGGAAAAAAATATTTTAAGTTTCAATTTCGAAAAACTACGTTTGTCTCAGAAACATATACTATAAGAAGATGTTCAACGTTATGAATGTATTCAGATGCAGGATTGCATCTCACTAAAAAAAATAAAACTTTAATTATAAAATATTGCACATTTATAAAGGTTGATAAATGCGCTCATTCAGATTGTCGCCCTAGACGGTTGTCCTGGCGCTAGACAAGATGGTTTATATACGTAGGTAACGCCTCCCCTGATTCCTTTGGAATCTTGCTTAAAATATTTACGATAATGATAAATTCAACAATAGTTAAATGAAAGCAGAGAATATTGTTTTAATTATTGCAATACGGAGTAATTCGGATCATACGAGGTAAAGTGGATCAAGAGCATATGGAGTTACGTACTACCACGAAAAAGTGTCCAATGTAAAGACTTGACAAATGAAAAAGAGAGAGTCATTCATTGTGCTGATACTGGGAATGTCATGAAAGACGTAGATTCAAAGATCCTTTACAACAAAGGAGGCCATGACCTAACTTACTTCATCACAAATACAATAAATCGTTTTTACTTTCCCGCATATGTACGTATATACGAAGTAATATACGTAGTATAGGGAAAGTTATGTAATGCTGCGGGAAATTCGATTTCGAGATTTCAATGGAAATACACGTTTTGGGGTACCCTGATACCGAAAAAGTGTTTTTTTTAAAACGTCAGTCCGTCCGTCTGTCTGGTGTTTGTAAACAACATTATCACCTAAACCATGCGATGGAGTTTTTCCAAATTAAAGAAAATCCTGTCCATTGGTCCTGAGACGAAGTTCTGCTATTTTGAAAATCATTCATTAGTTTTTGGGGGAACATTACATGAAGCCCCTGGAAGTTTGAATTTTTTTCGGCGTCTTTCTATAACAACAAAATTTAAGAAAGAGATTTTTTCTTCAAATATAATTTGTAGTCCATAATTTGTTAGTTCATTGGCAGGTACATTTTTTGAAAATTTTATTAGTTTTCGCGCAATATTACGTGCAATTTCAAAAAACTACAAAAACAAGATTTTCTCAAAAACTACAAAAAAATTTTCTTTTAACTTTTGGTAGGGATTGTATTAAATGCTCTCTATAAGATGACATAAACGCCACATTGCTTTATTCTTTTGTTTTTTAAAAATTACAAAAAGGTAGTTTATATGACTTGTCTCTCATGTTAATATTTACATTAGCTACAATTTGCCCACATTATTATATTTATGAGTACATGAGATTTAAATAATGCTCCATAAAATTTCTTGAACACTCAACCGTTTTCTGTGAAAACTAGCTCAAAATTCCCCATTTCCGGAAAGGCTCAAATGCCATTTTCTCAAAAATGATTCCAAATTGTTTCTTCAAACATTTCGAACAGATAGTGATTGAACTCTTTGATATGACATAGAATTCATATCGGTCTAGTTCTTTCAAACATTACACAACTGTAATTTTTTTAAAGATCTCTCACATCGTTGATATGCACATTTCTAACAATTTGTAAACAATATTGTATTTGTGAGTTAATGTACTTAAAATATCTTTTAATGAAGTTTTTCGAAAACTAAAATATTTTCAGGGAAAAAGAGCTTCAAATGTTGAATATACAGCAGCGCTTAAGCGCCTTTTTCTTAAAAACGGCTTTAAATTTTGCAAATAAAAGTGCCATTTAAGACGAGGTTTTACTGTTCTTTCATAATCTTAAAATAATATTTCCGTGCTACAATTGGGGAAAATGTGAAAGAAAGATGTAGAAAATGTAAAAGAAAAATGTATTTTGGACAGAGATAGATGGCAGCTGGTAAAAATTTATGGTAAGTCTGAGTAGCTAGTCGAGGCCAAAGGAAATAGAAAACTAACACGGGATAGTGCTATTCTGTAGCACCACTAATTTGTTTTGTTTTTAGGAAACACAGAGGGACATACTCGTAAAGTCACTGCTGTTTCTTGCGTTTCTTGAGAAAATAGCACGTCCTACAGGCAATGCACTTTATGTAACGCAATTTGGGAGATTTTGAGACGTAACTGACATGTGTGGGTCCTAAGGGGACCGCGAGCGCACAGGATTTTAGTTGGCGCGCAAATCAAGGCGCGTTCAGGAGCGCCGGTGTCGGCCGCCCGGCTTGCAAGGGGAGGCCTTCCCTCGTCACGAAGGGGTCCGTAGGGGAGATGGGCCGACTTGACCAGCGCACGAGAGGAATTCAGCAGGGCCCTGCAACTCTCCATCACAATTGGGGACAATGCTAGAGGTTGCTACTATAGGATGCGCTGGTATCTCCGGATACAGCTGCTGGTAAGACTCGCCAACTTTCGCACATAAAAATTGGTCAAGAAATACGAATACACTTTGATTATGAGCGATTTCTGAAATAAATTACAAAAGAAGTTAAATACTATGTGTTTATCTTCTAAAATTCATTTATTCATAATAATACACGCATGAAAGAAAAGGTAGCGCGAACAGCGGCGCGATCTCTTGTGTTAAGGGCGTGTTTGCGTCCCGAGAACCCACGCACGTTTTAAATAACGTTTGTAGCAGTTCGTATTTTAGTTCGTGTAAGAAGGTGATGCTCCAGAGCGCGCCACTGTAATGGTCCCCACCACGTTATATGGGAGTTATAGGGCCCTGGGAATTCAGCCTTCTGAAATCTGCGGCGGTTGAGAGCGTACGCGTGTATGCTGGAGAGCAAACATCGTAGTTATACGTAGGTAAAACGTAGTGAGGCTTTTGACAATTATTTTTCTACGTAGTGCTACAAATATGTGCAAAAGTCTAAACTGTGTTAATGAGTAGGCTACAACAATACACTGCTTCAGTGAAAGGAACTCTACTCTGTACGCTGTGGTGAATTCACAAAAGGCTTTCTAGTTTAAAGTTATTCAGAGTAGAAATTACGAAGGACGGGGTGAGAACGAGCAAGATCTTGCGTGGCAGAACATTTTAAGCTAGTGCTCGCATATCTGTTAGACGGCGTTTTGTTCCTGTATTTGCGAAAGAAATGTTAGAAAAACGAGAGGCCACTCCAGTGAACGAACTACTTCGTTGAATAAAGCGCATGAACTGTTGCTAGTCAAAATCACGAACTGCAAATTAATGAGAGAAAGCGTTTGAACGGGTGCACATTCGAGAAAGATCTGGTGTATCGAGGGAGCAGGGCGGCCGCTGGGGCAGACGAACGAAGATTTGGAGCTGCGACCGGGAGAGATGGCTCAGGGCATCAACTGATGTCACTGCAGTCCCTCTGACCGGGAGGCCGTAGGTACGAGTCCCGACAGTGGCAAGAGTTTCGACACTAGCTTGTTAGATCGAATTCAGTCGCAGTCTGGAGGAGAATTCTGGCGGCCGGCTGCTCTGATCGGTAGTTTTCCGTGGTTTCTCCGATCATCACCAGGCGAATGCCCCAGCAGTACCCTAACAAACGGGCCACCTTACGCCAAACGCGCGATCTTACTTCTTCCTTGTCCTATCCTCACCACGCCCCTTACACACACACATACACACACACTTATACTAACATGCACTATACTATCATACATGCCGGGAGACCCATCAGGATCTAAAAGCTTGTCGCGGCTGGGGCGGTGCCCCGCTGGTGAGAGATACCTGGTAGTGGAAAAGCCCACTAGGTGACAGTAGGTCGGCGCCGGATCTCGCTATACAGTGGGGGGGGGGAAATCATCGCCACCTCGCGAGCAAAACATATGCATTACACTTATGGGACTAATGACACTGTTAGTTGTCGTGCCCGGAATCACTAAATAATCATTCAATTGGAGCTGCGTGTGGAGAGTGCTACACAAGAGGGCTTTTGGAGGCGTAGAACGGCCGCCGACCTTGTCCGTTTGGCAGCCAGCAGTGCGCTAATGCTGGCGCGATGGCGTTGCTGCGAGCGATTACTCGCTGGGAGGAGAGGGGCGACAGCCGACCTCAGCAGAAGGTTAAGTATTTCTCAAATTTTTTTCTGTGCGTCGAGTAAAAACCCTCGGAAAGTGTTACTTTTGGAATCAGAAACAATTCTGCAAAATACTGAACCCAAAATAGAATGTAATTGCCATTCTTGCTAACTAGGTTGGTTAACTGGGAGATAATTAGTAAAAGATTTATGACGACCGTGCCACTCTTACAAGGAAAAAAATTAAATATTGGAATAAGAATTTAGTTTGGAAGGGAACTTATGTAATTAATGTGTAATAATTGTGAAAGAGGATATAACTGTTAATTTTGTGCTGAAGTGTATGCAATGCTTAGAGTGTACGTTTAATGAATACAGTGTGATTGTGTTAAAAAAATGCCTATAATTATCATATTTGATCGCATTAGGAAAGGTAACAGTAGAATTAATAGCCAAATGGTAAAGGAATTATACCAGAGCTGAAAACCATTTTTGGTCGCGTACTCATGCAAGTATATTATTTGGCAAGAGTAATTATTGATTGATCGAAGTGTGATTTGGTGTAAGGTTAACGAAGCTTATGTTAATTTTTGATTGAGGATCTAATAAATCCCAAGTTATTTGAAAATCTGAGTGACGTTTTTTTACATGTGGTCTCAATTACTGACTTCCCCCTACCAAGACTCCTGTGGCATTCGGGTTCACAAATATTTCATTCGTTTTTTCCAAATTTTATTATTATTTTATGTGGCGACATACTGTCACAATATCCACTCTATTTTGCGCTAAAATATTGTATGCAAAGTAAAGATGAAGGATTTAAGATGTCTCATATGTAATCTCTGATATTAACTTGGTCAACGTGGAATAATTAGTACGTAATGTAATATGTAATTATAAGTGTAAATTTCTTGATGTTGGAGTCCAGTTGTCATTATCTTTAGCAAAATAGTAGTTAACTCTAAATAGTAGCAATAATTGTACTTGTAATATTAAATATATTTTTCATGAAATTGTAGGAATTTGTTAAATGTTAATGTAATTGTTAATATATATATATATATATATATATATATATATATGTGTGTGTGTGTGTGTGTGTGATCCACCTTACTTCAAGCAGTGGGGTAAAAAGGCAATGATTTCATAATGTTGGTTTGAAACCATCTATTTTAAACCATTAATGTTAGTGCCATTTGGGAGATTATACATATACAATAGCAGACATTTTTTTTAGAATTTCTTTAAATCTCATCATTAAAGATAACAAAATTTTGTTCCACTTTACACCGTTTTACCATACATAACACCTTCTTATGGTAGAAACTGTCATCAATCCATTTGCTCTTCATGAATGAAATAAATGGTACTTGGACACAACAGACCGTATTGTCTACACTTTTCGACCGTCTTCCGACTTTTTCAAAATCTTCTGGGGTCGTTAGTCGAATTGCTTAACTACGCTCAGTGACGTTGAAGTTGAGACACCACGGATTCTTGGGTGTCTCTGGGAACCCCGATTTCTGACATCTCCGAACCCCTGGCCGAAGGGGGTAAGAGACAATGACTGACTGCGACGTTACAAAACAAAAACGAAAATTTAACTGATGATTCACGTCATCTCAATTACATTTTATTATGTAGTTTATAAAATAATTACGAAATAAGAGGATAAATTCGTCTAGTTTGGGGAATCGGGAGAAAACGTGACGATTATACAAATGTTGATTATATTTCGAAATCATTTTATAATAGTGGTAGTTAAATTACAATCAAAATAATATTTAAAAATGAAACATTTTAAAAATAATAACAAAAGAGATTTATGCGATGCAGTAGTGAAGAAGACAGTATAGCATCGAAATGCTAATGGAACAATGGAGACAAGCGGTCCGTAAAAAAAGTATTATTAAGGAGACAAAAACTATCAGACGGATATAAACCGCGAGCGGTAACGGACGTGTGGAGAGACGTTGGCTAGAATAGATAGTTATGAGCAGGCCACGAATAAATATGTGTTAAAAGAAGTTAAAAGCGCAAAATGAGAATGTACTTCGAAATCGCAATTGATGATATTATTCGATGGTGAAATTAATGGAACATTAATTTTTGGAATACAAGAACAAGGAATAAATATGTGTTGTGTAGGAGTTGCAGCCAAAAAGGAGAACTGGTCCAAGTACCCAGGCAAAACGGCTGAGTGATCTGAACATATTATGCAAAAGGAAAGTGAACGTAATTAATAGGTTCATAGAACTTTCTTCTTTCATGTTCAAGGCAAAGATTGTCATTAAATTTTAAGATTATCAGTCAAATAAGTCCTGAGAATGTGTAAAGGCGAACCCGCAGCAGAAAGTATTGTTGGGAGTAAAATTAAGTTGAGCTAGGCGAAATAAAATAAAGATCAGTCGACAGGGATATTTGTATTCTTTATTATTATTATTATTATTATTATTATTATTATTAATAATAATAATAATAATAATAATAATAATAATAATAATATTAGTGGTAGTGACAGTGGTGGTATTAATCCATGAAAGAAATTGAAGTCTAATTTCAATGAATTTGCTAAATGCTCAAAAGATGGCTGAGAGATGCAGTTAGAAAAATGGCCCAACAATTTAAAAACACAAAAAACAACAAAAAATACGCAAATAACTACTACTTAGATTGTACCTGGTTCGTGACAGGTTTGATCTCTGCAACTTCTAGAACACGGTTGATTTGTTCGTGGTTGAAGTTGGAGACGCCTATGGACTTGGTGAGCCCCTTCTTCACTAATTGTTCCATGGCCTTCCAGGTGTCAACATAGTCCACATCACTGTAAAGAGTTTTCCCATCTTTTTCTGGGAACAGACTTTCACCTTCCTGGAGAAATAAATTTCATACGCTTCTTATCCTGACCCAATTGTCTATGGAGAAATTATACTAATTAAGAGAAGTATATTGTATGGCTTTACACTATTTCATCCCCTACAGGCTATTCTCTCATCTTCATTTTTGAGTTATAATGTAAAAGTAAAATGATTCATCTATTGTAATACGCATATACCTGAAAGCCATGCGGGAAGTGTATTAAATATAAATCCAGTTGTACCAATCCGAGATCTCTCAAAGACGTCCTGATCGCTGGTTCTACAAGATCGGGACGATGAAAAGTATTCCATAACTGAAAAATTCACAAACATTTCTCAGCACTCGTGCATGGAAATTTGTACTTACTTTGAATGTTTCTTGATTGGAGAGTATTACATTGCGGTTTTGTTTGCATATAACTTCATAACTAAATTGCAGTCCTTTGCTTTTTGTAGTATAGAAATGTATAGAGAGCATTGGAACAGCGATTAGCATAATTCTATTATTTTCTTCTCAATTTTTGTTTTTTCCCTTGTTTATAAAAAAAACCATTTTGCAAATCCTGGCTCACCTTGCTTGTAATGTAGAGATCTTCACGTTTCACCACGCCTTCGTCAATTTTGGCCTTAATGCCGGCCCCCACTTCCGCCTCGTTGCCGTACACGTGTGCGCAGTCGATGTGCCGGTACCCGGCGTCGATCGCGTCCTTCACAGCCTGCGTCACTTCGCCGGGCTTAGACTGAAGGAAAATAATAAAATGAAAATATTATAGCAATAGGAAATAAAATGCAAAGTGCCGGTGTGTGGTTGTGTTGTGATTAGTTCGTATTTGTACATTACTTAGAAATTTTAAGTAGAAATGCTTACTCACTTTCCATGTGCCAAGACCGAAGATGGGGAACTGCTGCCCATTATTTAAATTCACGAACGGAACGTTCAGCGACATCGCTCTGCTTCTGTTTTCGTTGTTTCACTGCAGACACTCTTATCAGCACTGGCACTGAGTCGTTGGAAGAGAATGCCATAAACACACTCGCACGATAGGCTCCGCTTCAAATTGGGGTCGACTTTTCAAGGACACAGAACACTGAACTAAAAGTGTTTTCTAAATCAATTCGCGTGAAATAGAAGATTCCCAATGGAATTTATAAGTTTGTTTCCCTTTAACGGTTCAGCACTGCAAATGGTTTCTGCATCAAAGCTCTGTACTCCTGTCAATTCTCGGGTTTGTTTCTCCGATGGCCTCTTATCCTTTATCGTGCCAAACGCGAAGGAATCGACTACTGCAAAAATACGGAGAAAGACAACGCGAATCCCCGCACGAAATTGTTTCTTACATAACGTGCATTCACGGGCCAGTTGACATGCGTGTTCAAACTGGTGACGAGGGTTCGGCCTTCGCTCTACACGATTAAAGTAAAAGAACCTTGGTCTGCTCAACCTATAACTTCCAAAGCATTTTGTTCCAAAAGTCTTGCTTGCAGAATAGTTTCCTTGAGAAAACAAAGTAAATATCACTTACAAGTATAAAACTAAAACCAATAGTATAATATCTCGTATAATGTATAAAAATATACACTTATTTTATGTAAGTAAATACTTTCACTCCTCTTTACACAAAATACTTTGTTCTTGAAGAAATGTGTAACGTATGCCACAGAAACACACTTCGCACAAATGCACGAAATTAACAAAGGTCATTGTTATTAAGTGAATTCCAAAGTTCACTTATGCACATTTAAACCGATCCATCAGGCTGGTCTAGCCATCATTACAGATACAAATTAAATGTATATCAAAAGGCAAACTGGTTTATTTCTAATTAATTACAACTCAAAGAATTCAACTTTTCTTAGAATAACGGCAAATCAAATGCCGCAAACTCCACTAAATTACAGTTCATAATTTTTCAAAGAACAAGGTACCAAAATCAGCTGGCGTAAACACTCTAGCAGCATAAAAATAACTAGTGTCTGAATTTAACCGTTTCAAATTAATTATCGCAAAAATAATTTTTTACCGTCCATATTTCTCCCAAAATCCGTTACGTCAGTTGAGACAGCGTTACGTCAGTAGAATATCAAGTTGGATATCATCAAATATAACAGAATCAGAGTTAAAAGCAAAAATTTTAACTGTATTAATTAATTACGGCACAATTGCTGTAACTATTCCCCTAGTTCTGATGAAGGCATAATACATTCGTAAACATTGAACCAGTTACGATGGCTCAGAAAACACTATACTGTCACCACTGTACTGTCCTCCGTTCTTCACCGTAATTCACCCTCCTTCACATTAGCTCTACTATACTACCCCCACACTCCCTCACATTACTGTTCGGGAAGTTTTCAGACGGTGCACAGAGGGATAAATGACAAATCTAGGCTGAACTATACCTCCTCCATAACATCTTAATATGGCCTTTTGTAATGTAATTTGATCGTCAAAGTTGACAAAATGAGATTTAAGAGCGTGTTTATATTTTGGGCAGTCATTGTTACTTTGGGAGAGTGGCCTACTTGACTTATTTCACAGGCAGAGCGTCGTGAGTCTGACGCACGAAAACCCACACGTGCAAATTCCTCATTGAAAGGCGAAGCTGTTTGATACAGAAGATATTCCGTCAATTGTCTTCAGCAGTAAGATAATTTTAATTCATAGTTTTTCTTGCAGTAAAACAAGCTGTGAAATAGTGACGCACGAGCTACATTTAACATTTTCCGACTTTCAAGTAATTTTCGACAATGTGGATTAACTAGTATTACAATGAAAAATGTCATTTTATACCTGCGTATGCACTACGTTTCACGTCCAACTTCGTCCAGATAATAAAATTGTGGCACATTTTAGACCATGGCGCGCATCCAGTAGAGACCCACAGTAGTCTGTTTCCTGTTGCGCGCAAGAAAGAAGACATCAAAGCTAGACTAATGTATTTTCTGAAGAATAAAATAGGTTTACTACAATGGAACATTGAAGTATGTTTAGAAAATTCCACTAATGTTATTAAAAAGTACTGTCAATTGCTAGATCCTGGAAATTTCTGGAAACTGTATTGTAATATATCAAATTACATGTATGTGTAAACTCCTTGGATATTGGTCGGGGAGAAGGAAAATGGAGAAACAGGAAGCTTTGAATAAAAAGAGGATTATAATAAAAGTTCGAGAGAGGACTTTTCTTGGCTGTGTTTCAAAATGAAATAATGTTATGCAGTAATAAGAGTTGTGTAATAGAACGATATTTTGCCACAAGAAGTGAGGCGGGAATTTCAACAAGTGTAATTGAACGCTAAAGTTTGCGAAGAAAAGTTTGCGTCATAAATGTGGGCTGTAATCCGAAGTAGTGGGCTAGTAATCCGAAAAAGAAACAAGTCAATGCATGGACATTATTAACTAAAAGGAAGAGCAATGTTTTAGTTCACATAAAAATAAAAAGGCCTTAAACGGGTGGGAATAGTAATTCAAATTTAATAATGCAGTTTCTTGTTCTGTTTTTTTAATTGTTCATGTAAATAAATAGAGTTAATATAATTTCGTTTGTTCAACGCCACTCAAGATATTTATTTTTAGGAATATAAATTTTATTTTACGATTTTTAACCATTTTTCCACATTTTTGACCAATGTTTCTCGTATGCAGCATTACCGTACCCACGTCAAGTATTACTTCACGCAGTTCCTTAGTGGTCACGGATGCTTCCGGAAATATCTCTACACAATGGAAAAGTTAAGTCCCACATGCCTTTACTGCGAAAAACCAGATGACGCCCGTAACCCATTTTTTCCTGTGAGAGATAGGAAGAAGATAGACTATGCCTAGAAATAAAATGCAGATCTGATAAGATAACTACGGACTAATTATTCCCTTAATGTTGAAAAGCAATAAGATGCATGGAACACAATGCCAGAGTACATTAAGACAATCCTGAGACAGAAGAAATAAGATGGCGATGAGTTTGCCTTGAGCTAAACTCGCCTGCCAGCTACAAACATGGACAAACAGAGGGAAGTTAGAAAAGCTAAAAAGAATCAACACCACCCTGACGTAATGCAAACGTGGTTCCGGGCTGGAACTATGTTGATTGAATAGGGTTTGTGAGGTTAGTGAATAAGTCTCCCAGCACCCGATGAGCGCGGATCCTCGTCGAGTCTCCATGATGAGCCTCACAGTCTCCCTCGTAAAAAGTGTATACGGGAAATAAAAAGGATACCATAATTTTCTTCAGCAGTGATGGCATTATTTAAGAAGCCTTATTTATACAAACCGGCAAAAAAGGATTTAACAGATTATTTGGAATGTGTGCATCTGAGTATACTGACTCTGAACAATTTTGAAAAATTAAATTACCCATTGAGATATTGTGAATTGTATAATGTTCTGTAGATAACGAATGGTAACTTATTTTTTCTAAGTGATAATCTAGTTACTGAGGAGAACTTTAATTCGTTTAATGTGTGCATTTTGTGATTTTTTATTAAACGTTATTTATTAATAATAAACATAAACGGGGAAAATTAAGTATACTTACTATGAATTCGTTTCTCAATCCTAACGTTCCATTCCCATTCGATGTGATTAAATGATATGTTAATGTGGGATAAGACCCATGTGATGTGTTTTAACCCACAAAATACAATTTCTTTGTCAAAATTTCCACCATAAGACAACATTTATAATTTGCGCGTTTTGATACAAAGACGTTCGCAACTTTTGACACGGTCTCTTCTCGATTGATACAATGCCTCAAGAAAACCCTTCGCCTTTCTCTGGATGAGGAACCTCGAACCTCCAGCTTCCGCTTTGTTTTACAAACGCGCAGCATACGAGTACTTAATTTAAAGAGTTTAGTTCTGCATGCGAACCACCACTTCACCTTATTTGTACTTCTACTTACACGAAAGTACAAAACCTAAATATGAAAGGCAAACTTACGTATTCGTTTGTATTTATTATTTCAATGTGTTATTAAAACGCTTTCGCCAGCATTTCTGTATGACACCTTGCAAACACTCAGCAAGCCAAAAGTCCAACACTGTGAAACCTCTTAATCACTTTACAACTTACCTTGCGTTGCATATAACGAAAATAACAACCATTCTAAGTCTCTATTATAGTAATCCTAACATTTGAATAGAAATTCGGGCAACAAAAGCATTTCCACCAAAAAGTGTGACACGTAGTTTTTTTAAAAATTTGTTATTAATAATTTACGTTTGTTACAGCTATAAATGATACAATAGACATTGACTTCATTTTATTAATCATGGAAAATCAGACAAATGACACATTCTATTGGCTTAGTGAACGAGCACGGGACGTTCATATTGTAACGTATTAGCCAGCGTGCCTCGTGGGATCTATTTGGGGACGCTTGGTAGAGGATTAGTAAGAGGAAACTCCTCGCCACAGGAAGGAGAGAAGGGTTTTTCCGTAAAGCAAGAACGCGGAAACGGGAGACACAAGGCTTTAGGGTCTTCCGGTCTTTAGAAACCTTTAATTGTTATAACAGCGGTGGGGGTGGCGTGACGTAGTAGGTCACGTGAGCCTCGTCTATATAACGGAGTGCTCAGAGCCAGTGGGTGGGTTCTGGAGACAGTGGGAAAACCTCGTGCATGTGCACAAAACTTGGCGCCACGACGGTGCATATGCGAGCCAGGCTCGCGAGGCAAGACACGAGTTGACGAAGCCTGCGGAGGACTTTGTGTCCTTGGGTGACTGCGGTCACGGGGGAGCGATGCTGTGTGCGTGCTCCGAGGTGAGGAGTGGTTGAGTGCCACGATTCACGCCGATTCTCAATCGGATAAGATCGCTCCTGCGATCGAGGCAAATCATCCGTTGGTACGCCAGAACGGACTTTGTGTCCCAGTGTGACATCCGGTCACGGAAGCTAGGCTTTGTGCGCGCTTCAGAAGTAGGAGTGGCGAATGCCACAATCGAAACCGATCATCAATCGGGTTTGGATCGCTCCCGCGATCAGGGGATAGTAGGTCTATCAGAGCTAGGATGTAAGAAGGAAATTAATTGTAAATATTTGTTGTGTTTTCTTTGTTAATAAATATATTTGTTATATGAAAGCTCTGTGTCCGTGTTCGCTGTGAGTATCCATGACATCACAATATAACTCTTTAGGTAAATGAGTACTTGCTCCATAGAACAAAGGCAACATAGTTTGCCCGCGCTTTGATTTGTAAAAGTATTGAGAGAGCTGAAGATAATTATTAATGGTTGAAGATTGATAAATTAATGAAATGCGAGTAGGAAAAGCGAGGAGGGTTTTGAAGTGCAAAAACATATACAATGGACTTTGTTCAATACATGTATTAATTACAATGAATGTATTACAATGTATCGCTAGTATCATCATCTAGTAATATCAAGAAGAAAAACCTGGTGTTTACTTATTTTATTCTTTTCACTTTATGCGTACTTCCATCAATGTAATACTGTTATACGTTTTATCTAATACTGTTATACATTTTTGAAGATCTTTTTTCACTATTGGAAACTTGTTCAAATGTATTTCATGTTATTTACTTTCAAAGATTTAAAACTGAT
This sequence comes from Gryllus longicercus, assembly GCA_038098605.1. Classification (NCBI taxonomy): domain Eukaryota; kingdom Metazoa; phylum Arthropoda; class Insecta; order Orthoptera; family Gryllidae; genus Gryllus; species Gryllus longicercus. The sequence continues at coordinate 9,548,446 of JAZDUA010000003.1, read as the reverse complement.
TTTCTAACAAACAAGAACGGTGTTATCCCGCAAACGAAAAACTGAGACATTGCATATTGCATTCGAAGCACTCAGGTCAAAGAGAGTTTCTTCTTTTTTCAACAATTAAAGGGGGTAGGACTTACCAGTAATTAATGTCAATCGCGACTGGAAACAGAGTTCATTGATAAAAGAATAATTACTTTTGCATTCGGAAATGAACCCTGTAAAACAATCCTTTGAACTGTTGAAGTATCATATGGCAGTTCTCAGATTACTGATTCCGATTTTAGAAGAAAACAGGTGTAATATTTCAGGAAAGATACACTGCTCTAAAAAGTAACCTTTCAATTGCGTATACTTCCGTCAAACAACCTTCAATACTCTCTCATTGTAAAGACTAAGAACCATTAGAACCCTATAAAATTATAATTTTAAAATAATATGTCTTGTGAAATCTCAAAACATTAAATGCTTGTTCCATGTGTGTATTTGTTTTGTTTTATCTCACTTCGTAATAATAAATATGTTTCAATTAATGTTTGTGAACATTTTAGAGACAGAACCTTCTACAATGCTGATCCCACTTTTACAAATTAGTAACAAATATTTCATATTTGTTAAATAAAAGAAAGCAACGTGATAACATTGGATTAAAGAGAAAATTATCAACACCGAGTTAAAAAACAAAGATTCGCAAATTTAAAAAAAATTAGCTAAAGAAGAATCTAATTCCACGCTACATTAATAAATAATTATGAGGATTGTTTAGGACGGGTAAACTTAAACCAGACACAACCGTAATCATGATTCTAAAGGTAATTATGAAACAGGTGACATGTATAAGAAGCATAGGAACTAAGGTCAAAGGCCCCAAGAGCCATGTTTCGAACAAAATTGATAAAGCGACGTAATTAAAATATTTTATAAAATATTATTATTATAATTATTATTATTATTGTTAATTGTCTATTAAAATTAATTCGGTTATTGCGATTTTGAGAAATTTACAGTAAATTCTTAATGAAAATATTTCAAGTAAAAGTAAATGTAAAAGAAAATAATATTATCAACAATAATGATTTAAAATTTACTTCGCTTAGTGTCCTTTTAACAATTACAATTCGCCCTTAATGTTGATTGATTTTCTGCTCGTACTAAATTTCTTAATTACTGTTTCCTATTCATCTCGAGTAGAATGTGAGCAAGTACAATAGAATAAAGCAGAACACATGCCTTCATCATTTCATCAATCAGCAGTGGAAGAACGTAGATTTGAATATCTTACACATAGTACCAATTTGCTGGCACGGAAGGTGTCAGAGCAAGCTATAACTTAAATTTAATTTTATATTTATTCAGAAAGACGCACATCTTATTGAGACTTCTGTACGCCCATAGCGGGCAATTTCTAAGTATTGTATTCATAAGCAAGCTTTCAGGTACGACGGCCGTGGCCACGCCGCTTGCAACTGCGTAGTATACGCCACGTGGCAACGTCGCGCTGAACACTCCTGGAAATCGGCTGACGTAACAAACGGTAACCGTCTCTTGCTCTGCCACCGGCGCTGCTTGTGCAAGAACTTCGAGAAGCTTCGGCTGACGTGGCCATACCCCACTCCTTCCTCGTCGCCGCAGAATTCTCCAGAACTCTATGACGCAACAAAGCCGTTGCGCTCGCTCGCCGAACGGCAAGTCGCAACGGACACTTCAGTCCTGGCCGAGAATCTGAACTGAGCAGACGTGCTGCGCTGCTCTTGATATGGTGCCGCTCTCCATGTCGTTGCCTGGACTCCGTGTGAAGCATGTGTCGTGCCGCTCTACACGTAACTTTTATTCTTTGTGCCGCATTCAGCATACCTGTTATTACAGACGCTGCGCATGGTCCTGCCTTCAGTAATTACGTATGTTCAACTGATCCTGTTCTACGTGCCCGCTGAATTTCTACACTTGTAACGTGCCGTGCTGTGCACGTGTTCGCCTGCTGCGGGCATAATTCAAGACACTATGTTCAATACTTTGAACTTCTACGCTGGTAATGTAATACGCCGTGCATAATGCTGCCTTCGGCAACTACACGCCGTGCATAATGCTGCCTTCGGCAACTGTGTACGCCGGGCATAATGCTGCCTTCGGCAACTATGTACGCCGGGCATAATGCTGCCTTCCGCAACTACGTCCGTGCTCAACAATGTCTCTAACGAGTGCGTGTATGTGATTGATCCTGCTGCGTGTCTCCTGAAACACGTCTGCCTGTTTCTCGGGCGTGGGTTCGCTGCCCGCCCGTCACTATGCAACAATCTCATCGTTCTATAACAAGAACATGTCCTGCACATCGCACCATATGTGTGCTTCCACGCCACGGACGTAAACTGTTATTGTATTCTAATATTATGTCCTGCAAAACCCCCTCTTATTTTTCTGTTATTTTTTATAGGTTAAGTTGTACTTTTATAGAATATATGTTTTACATGATCTAATCTACAGCTTTTATGGTAACAAGCACTCTCCATCCAACTCCATCCTTGCAGTCCCAGACCTGCAATGATGGTCATAACCTGTTGTTCTCTCATTACAGGTGTCTGGGTGGTCCTTCGAACGTAATTAACTTAATTTGAGCTATGGTAGGAATGTTTGGGAGGGGTCGAAGCCTCATTATTTCACGCCTAGTCCACTTGCTCGACCCACCCCATCCAGAAGGAAAACGTCAAAAGTCAAGAATGCATGTCCCAAACACGTCGAATTGGACAATTACAATAGTGTAAAATCAATACTGTTATATATAATTTTTAATCTCCTCGCTAGGACTTCAAATTCTTAAGCAATTTTATATTGACTTTGAACTCATAACAAAAAATTATATTAACAACTCAATTCATACATTCGTACGCATATTTACAAATTTTGTTATTCACACACGTCTGGATTCGTTATATTTTAAAATTTAGATTCTTTTTACCACAGCCATTTTAAATTTTTTAATCAATTTATTTACTAATAATCTTAACATTCTATAACAAACTTGGTCTTGTAATTTAACATGAAATTTGCCTGTAATTTCTTAAATATGTATTACTTTCCTCGGCGTTCCTTCAGCATGCTTGGCAGCTGTGGTCCTGAACACTCGAGCATTTCTACTTTTGGTTGCCACTCCAACCATTCTTTTTCTTACACACCACAAATTAATGATCCGTTTCTATCATCTTCGACTAATTCTGGTGAAATATTTATCAATATGCCAAACATAGTTCTTAAATTAAAATTAATTTCGATTACACCAATTGTTCGTTTCTACGTTCAGCAACATTACGATTGACCACGATTTCTCCGCACATCCCTCGTCCCGCCAACTAACTTCCTTTTTTCAACACACACCTTCACTCGCTCAAAACTCACAAGTCTGCCAGTTTTTCTGTCCTCAATGATACTTTGTTATATTGTACTAATATTCCATTATTAATTACAATTTACATATAAGTAAATTGTCACAAAATTGAATGTGAGAGATAAATTACTCATGAGTACAAAAGAGATAAATTATCAACTTAGAATTCAGTACTTCGTACTTTGTGATACCTGGTAAAATATTGCTAAAAAATGTATGTCTAGGTCACGGGCAGGGCAACCAGAGTTCGCGGGCACAGCGTCCAGTACAATTGGGGCGAGGTTTAAATGTAAGTCTTGTGCATATTTGTCCGGGGTGGCGGTACATCACTGGATACTGGGTCCGTTACTGTCCTTTGAGCAAGACAGATAAGAGTTATTGCCTTTAATTTAGTGATGTTAATTCTTATTTCCCCTATTAAAGAAAAAAAATATCCTTGTGAACGAAATATATCAGTAATATTTAAACACAATCGTCCCAAAATCGCAAATAAAATACACAATTTTGAATCGAAATAATCTTTATTTTGTAATCACGCTTTTCTAAGAGTGCAATAATTGCATTAATTTTCTACGTTCAGGTTAGGAATATAGATTCTTGCCTTAAAACTGTTTGTCCGGCCGTAGGAATGATATATAAATCTAAGAGGAGGTTTAGAAGCGATAGACTACATAGAGACGAGTTAATTTATTTCACATTAATGTTACATACCACTAATAATTGAATCATTTAATAAAGCATAAAATAAAACATGAAAACAGGCCAGAAATTCAAACATATTCCTGGCCCTTGGAAAATTTACTCTACAACGCCCAATTTTAAAATAATATAAACATGAAATAAAGTAATCAGTAATAAAATATATAAACATTATTCACATTTCAATTGGCTGATAGAAAACATTCGGAAAATATGTTTTCATACGAAACAATTATGCATCGCGATATTTCGAGCGCTCTTCGCGCTTAAGACCATCATAAGTGCGAGTACATCTCTTTCTAGATTTGAAAGGGAAATGAGGGCGAGGCCAGGATAAATTTCCTACGTTTGAAGGACATTTTTCCAAAACTTTCTTAAATATATAAGATACGCCTGGACATGTGAAACTTACCATGATGTAACTGCTCAGATGGATGAAACATTAACAAAACAGACAAAATACTGTTGGTAGTATCCTAAATAATTTTTTCTAGGAAGAGGAAAAGTTTTGGTAGGCTGCAGATGTAAGTAAAATAATCTCTATAATTTATTTACAAATGTCCATCAATAAACACAAAACATGCACGATCAACATGCAGATATTTTGAAATATATTTGTTGTTGAAATATAAGTAACTATTGTAATTGATAAAGATGACTTAATTTTGAGATCTTCTTCTGAAATAGGCTACTTGCTCCCTGCGGCCAAATTTCTTTCTGGTTTTTGGTTACTGTTTACTGGTGCTTGATGATTTATGTAGCCTGCTTCCATTGTAAGGTTGATAGTCGCAGTTCCATTTGATGTGCATTTTCCCTCAATATATTTCAAAATATTTTGAGTTGTGCATGTTTTGTGTTCATTGGCAGACATTTATATATAAATTATAGAGATTACTTTGTGTCATGTAGTTCTTAACCGAGATTCAATGTGATAAAGATCCATGTTACTTCGGAATATATCCCTGTTTCGTAAATTTGAAACTTTACCTTCACAACTGTGTTTAAAGTAATATTTTGTTTTTCATTATTTCAGAGAATAATAAGTACATTTCTTTCTCTAGTATCTTAATCGTTCTTACAGCTCTTTTACGTGTTGTGAGGCGGGTTTCTTCTTCTTCTGCCAGATGTCGCTCCGCGCACTTCGAGGCTGCTCTTAGAGTTTCAGGTTCCACTGTTTGAGGCGCTGATATCTAGGTCCCGAGATGCTGTAACTTCGCTTCGTATCAGTTACATTGCTCATGGAGACAATTAGACGGGCGTCTTTGACACTGTTAACTTAATGTAACGAAAATTAGAGCTGTTCTTCCAGTTTACTGAGGAAGCCTAATGTGTGAGAAAAATAACGAGTCTAGGGTCCCCAATTCTTGAGATGCTGAAATTAATATATTCTAGTTTTTCAGTTTCAAAGTTTTATTATATAAAATTAAATTATAATGTTAGTATAAATGTTATGTGTCTCTTCATTTGAATGGACGCCTTTATTATCAATCATTCATCAAAAATTAGGAAGTTTTGTTATGTTTCTTCGTTATCCACAATTTGCATCCATTTGTTTTAAAGGTCTTAATACAAATATTAACATGATTTATTTTAAATCTAAGCACAAGTTATCAATGCTTATCAATGGTAGACTCCCGAGCGGTGACCCGCAGCTGTTAACTGAACATCCTCGGTCATGGCCACGAGGCTTATCCTCTCACTCTGGCGTCCATTAAGATAAACTATGATTTCAGAATTACATCCTCCGTTAGTTGTGGCTCGATGCTTCCACAATAGAAATAATAAAATATAATTTTCATAGTAATATAGTAAGGGTAATGAAGGAACATAGATCTCCAAACGTACTCTTATTTATTTGTAATAAACCGCAGTGCCCTGCGTTGTCCGAATATCTATTTATCTCATTCGTCAATGAGGAAAAGGAATGAATTCAATCGGAAGTGTATCCCCACCGTGGCCCACTCCTTCACCGCGCTCACCTCGCCACTACCTGCCCTCCCTTGCCTGCCACGCTTGCTAGGATACTGCCACCATCGTTAATCAAGGCAACTGTCACCAGATGCATTGTGTTACACTCCCGGTAAACTTACTGTGATAATCGAAGGGTTTCTCAAAATAATAGCATTTGTCCAAAATTGAGTTTATGATGCCATCTTCTAGTTCGAACGTTTTTGAATCGAAGGATAATATCGATTCGATCTAAGAAAACGAGCGAAGAAAAATAGTTGAGCTAGGAAGTTGAGGTAAGAAGGTAGGCGGTTTTGTTCTCATTTTCCACAAGTTGGACTTTTGAACTAATGCTGTTTTTTTTGAGAAATCCTTCGATTTTCACCGGAAATTAACCATTCGTGGAATGTATTGAGCTATTGGAATGTTTCAAAAAGCATATAGTAGGAAATGTTTGAGCTTTAAGAAACGTTTAGTGTATATCCGTCTTTCGAAAATATTCACCAAAAACTGAAAGAGTCCACCTTGAAATGTTGCCTAAGGGATAGAAAAGAGATACAGAATTTTTTCGAACTTCATGCTGTAACTGCAATCTTTCCCTTAATTTTAAGGACAAGTGAACAGAATTTCGTTTAAATCGGAGTAGAAGTGTTGATTTGCACAGAAAACGAACAAACTTTTTATACAAGGTAACATAATAATTTATTATTATTAATTATTATTAGGTATTATTAATTATTATTAGGTATTATTAGTTATTATTATTAGAAAAAGTTGCAAAAGTTATGCCAGACAAAACAACTCCTTTCAGTAAAAACAACATTGAAATCGGTTTAGCCGTTCTTCGGTCAAACAGGTAGAGTGTAAAAAGTCGTCAATACAATTGATTTCTTTTTTATATAACTTAAATAAGCATAGGAGATTATAAAAAGGCCGTTATTTCCGGATCAAAGGCATTCGCTCCAATTTTATTATAATGATGGAAGAGGAAGAAAAATACAAAGAAGGAATAGAAAAAGATGATGATTTAATCCAGAAAGACGTTTATGTCTATTAAATCAAATCCAATATTCACTTACATTTATAATATGACTTTATATGACCATTGTAGATTTAAAACATTTTTTTAATTTAACACATTTTTGAAAATTATTTTATTATTTTTGGTAATATCATGGTAAAATGAAATCACAAGAAACATGTTTTTGGATTTTTTTAACAGCTCTTCTCTTTTCCTCAGCACATGTTGCCATCTTTCATGGAAATATCGCAGGAATAAATTTTATAAACGTATAGCCGTACAGTTTCACAAGCCTTCATTTGACATGAACATGCGGGACGAAATAGTGCGCCTCCCTCAAATACAATGCACCATAAATCACGAACTTGCCACGTCACGTGTTTCTTTCTGGAGGAAGAAGAGGGTGCACTTTACTGCGCGATGCGATGCACGCCGCTCGACAGATTTCCCCTTCCCCTCCGCCTCCGTGGCCATTTCGTATCGACGCGCAGCGAGTCTCGCTCCACTTCCGCCACTTCATCCCGCACGCACGGTTACTCGCTGCCCGCTGCCCGCGTAGACGCATGGCTCTCTCCATCCATGGTTGTCACTCGATTCGCCAGGCAATTTTTCTATGCACAAACCTGATATTTGTTTACATGTCAAAACCATTTTCTTAAATTGCAGATGAACAATATCTGTAAAAATACTATAGATTTTACAAACTAGCAGATTGTTGGACAGCTGAACAACCCTGTTAAAATGTATTTAATGATTTACCAACGACACAGTGAATTTAGTTGTAGGCTAAATCGTAAACTAATAAAAATGTTTTATAATACGGCAGAGAAATAAACAAGACATATTTTATTAATTATCTAAAAACAACCTGTTATATAGTTAAAACAATTAGTGTCATTTCGTAACATGCCTACTACCCGAGGAGAAAATGGATTCACGGGAGCCCCAGTGTAGAAGGCTCAAGTGCTTTCCCTAAATGCGAGTAAAACTTGGAGTTTTGAATCTAATTTATATTGGTATGCAATACATTAAAAATTAATCATTTATCCAATGAAGAAATAATTCTCCATTTTATGCCACCAAGATTCCCGTATTCTGGGACCGATCCTGAAAATGAGTTTGTGAAATTTTCATCCGTAAACTACGTGATATAGGTCGGGCAATAGCGCTCTATCTTGTGAAAAACACAAGCAAGTTGCTCAAACATTTGTTTTGATTTGTTGTCAGTTTTAGGTCGCGTAGCTTACCGATATATATTTTTAGAATTCATTTTCCAAATTAGGGCCCTGGTCGGGCTGTAGACGTATGTCAGCTCGCTCAATTGACCAATAGATTCGTAATCATACACTCATGACGCGACAAACGTATTGTGTGATCTTCACTCAACCACTGACCCGCCACTCCTATATTCTTTGTTGTTTGTTTTTTCGGAATAATTCTCATGTATTACAGTCATGACAAGGAATATTAATTAAATATTCGATTGACATGAAATTGTTACGGATTTATTTTACCAAGGAAACTTACAAAATATTATTCAAAACAAACCCTTTATTACCTAATCCCTGACTACTAAGAATTGCGTCAGGCTGCATTTGTGTTCTCTGTAGTGTGTTTCTTGTTTTAGAACCAGAAGATTTTAAATAATTTGATATTATTGTGTAATTTACATGGGTGAGTGAAATAGTGTTTCATTTCTTCAGTAATTTGCAGAATTTTGTTTCTTCTCAGATCCATAGTATCTACGTGCTCTGCTACTTGTCATATGTAATATACATATTTATTACGGATAAACAACAATGTAATCTAGTGAAAAATATGGATAATTTATATCATTTTTGTAGGTTTTAATCTTTGTTTAATACTTTGTTAATTATATACAAACAAATAATTCACAATCATCCAAATAGACTCATCAATGTACTTGAAAACAATGAAACAATCGGGTATTAACGTCATCATCCTTTGAACCTTCTATCTAGAGACTGTGAATTTAATTTAGTTATATTTGTTTTCGTAATATTTGTCAGTGCAGCATATGATCTTCTGGAGATCGTATATTAATGGAGTGAGCCAATAGAGGAAATCTCCCAAATACACTTTATTTTTTATAATTATACAAATTGGCTAAATATTCCTATAAGAACAAATTGCAAATATAAATGTAGATCTGTTCAAATTAATAGACTCACAACAAAAATTTTTGAAGTTATGATTATGTTACATGATAGCAGTCGCCTAAAGATCGTTTTCAAGTATTAACCTGCCATATTCCTTCTAATAACAACACATTTCAAAAGCGGAAGTGTTACTAATGAACATTAGCTATCAGTACTGACGTAATTACCTGCAAGTGGCACCCGTGTGCGAATGTACAGGTGTTGTTCTCTATATGACAAAACTTCATATTATGACGATTTGTCGTTTCTTCAAAAAAGTGAGACATTCACCAACTTTGCATGCTATGGCAGATAAGTTTAATGGTTTGATAACGTAAAGACTTATTATATTACATGATTTTAATGGATTATAAGTTAACAGTGCGAAATGGGAAGTAGGAAGGAACTTTCCTCTCGTAAATTTGCAGTTGTTAAATCTCTTGTGGAAGAAGATATCTATATGAGCAATTCCAGAATTAACTGCCACTTAGAGGGTCAAAAAAAATTATTTTTTTTTTCAAGTGGCACACCTCTGGAAAGCTATTTCCCGTGTTCAGGAGACCCTAAAAAACTAAGAAAAAATAGGGTGCCATTGAATCAAGCAGGGTGACACCTCCAAATGTGGAAAAATTTAAAATTACCTTTTAAAATTTAAAAAAATAATAGAAATTGAGTTTGAAGTGTTCGATTTCAGTATGATATTGTTATTTAAGCTATAAAAATTTAAAGGGATCTTCGAAAAGTTAAAAAAATTTTGGCGCCAGGCTATTTAGGCGCCAGAAATTATAAGTGCTACGTCTAAAAAATGATTAGTGGGTAAATTTTATTTGATGTTTCTAAATGGTGCTTGAATTTATTTCCATCTTTACACTTAAATATTTTAGAGCCCAAATTCTTCAGCGTCTGTATACTTCGGCGCCCAAACAGTATCGCTATAAACTAATTTCATTTGTCAAAAAATAAAAAAAATTTGCTTCATTTAATTTGTTCCTTTTGTTTTTCACAAACTCTCTTTTTTGTAAAAGTTTTAACTTTCGAACATTTGTTATAATATCTTGCATTATAAATTATACAGCCAACAGTGAAGTATTTGACGTTTTTTAAAATGTTTTCCGAAATAATAATTAAATGAAATAATTTCAAATGTTTAACAATAGAGAGATTTTAGGTAACTGATAATTATTCTAATATTGTTGCAAAATTGTAAATATGAAATCAAATTCAAGCAGTATACTAGTATACATTGTTGCGGGAAGCGGCATCTCTCGGCCAGTAGTTCAGTCAATAGCAAAGCTTACATTATATTATTTCAATTATTTCTATTATTTCAATTTCAATTCTTGTTTATGATTAATTGTTGTTCTTTATTGAGCATATTATAATCCTTTTATTGTTATATGCTGAATAGTTTAAAAACAACAATGTTGAATTTTGTTTAACTATTAAAAATTAAAAGTGGAAAAAAGTATGTTATAATTATTCTTTTTTAAAGTAATTATTTACAAATTTTATTGAGATCAAAATTTAATATCTGGAAGTTTAAAAAAAATTATATCAATATTTTTTGACAAATGAAATTAGATTATAGCGATACTGATTGGACGTCGAAGTATACAGACGCTGAAGAATTTAGGCTCTAAAATATTTAGGTGTAAAGATGGAAATAAATTCAAGCATCATTTAGAAACATTAAATAAAATTTACCCACTAATCATTTTTTAGACGTAGCACTTATAATTTCTGGCGCCTAAATAGCCTGGCGCCAAAATTTTTTTAACTTTTCGAAGATCCCTTTAAATTTTTATAGCTTAAATAACAATATCATACTGAAATCGAACACTTCAAACTCGATTTCAATTATTTTTTTAAATTTTAAAAGGTAATTTTAAATTTTTCCACTTTTGGAGGTGTCACCCTGCTTGTTTCAATGGCACCCTATTTTTTCTTAGCTTTTTAGGGTCTCCTGAACACGGGAAATAGCTTTCCAGAGGTGTGCCACTTGAAAAAAAAAATTTTTTTTGACCCTCTAAGTGGCAGTTAATTCTGGAATTGCTCATATACAGAGGTATATTGCTAAGAGACACGCAGAAATTGTTTGTTGAGTCAGTATTACAATGAGAGAAAACGAAACATATCGATAAAACAGAGTAGAAAACCAAAGCTCTCTCCTAGAGGCATCAGTTAACTAAGCAATTCAATTTTGAAGAACAGAAAATAATTAAATGAGAAGATGGTAGAGTATGGAGCACGTGTTCCACAGGCAGTGCCAGCGCTAGGCATCCATAACATCTTAATATGGCCTTTTGTAATGTAATTTGATCGTCAAAGTTGACAAAATGCGATTTAAGAGCGTGTTTATATTTTTTTTTATTTATAACAAAAAATTTACAATCTATTTTTTTACAAAATAATAAGTAAATATGTTGTTGTAGAATTGTTATAACAATGATTGAATTCCAGTGAAGGTATCCCATCGGTACTCTTCATCTACTTCTTCATACTATAACAAAAAGCAAGTATTATTTTGGGTTGGCTGCAAGTGGGATAGTTTATTAGCTGAGGGTAATGTTTCGGTTATTTGTTAAGAATCTATATGGGAGTTGTAGGGGTGAGGTTCTGGTTAGTCGATGGATATCTGCACTATTGTCTAGGATGTTGAGGGCTAAGTGGTTTGGATGGTTTTCAAGGCGCTGGAGATAGTTTGAGCTGATAAATTCTATTCTTTCTAAGACAGTGGGCATTTTTAAGTCCTTGTGCAATGCTGCATTTGTGATGAACCATGGTGCTGCCGCGATCATTCTCAGGGTCTTGGATTGAAATCTCTGTATGATCGAGAGATTACTCTTGCTTGCTGTGCCCCAGATTTGGATACCGTAGGTCCATATTGGAATTATGATAGCTTTATAAATCAGCAGTTTATTTTCCAGTGATAGTTTTGAGTGGTATCCTAGTATCCAGTATAGTTTTCGTGTTTGAAGTTGAAGGTGCTTCTTTTTGGCTAAGATGTGATGCTTCCATGTTAGCCGTTTGTCTAGATGTATTCCCAAGTATTTCACACTTTCCACCTGTACTATTGGATTGTTGTTGATGTGGACAGTAGGGCATTTGTTTTTTCTCAGGGTAAAGGTTATATGGGCTGATTTATTTTCGTTGATTTTTATTTTCCACTTTTTGGCCCAATCTTCAATCATTGTGAGATGTTCTTGTATATGTCTTGATGCGTCATTGGGGTCGTCATCCGAAGCTAATATGGCCGTATCATCTGCAAAAGTGGCTATGGTTGTTTTATCTGATTTTGGTATATCAGTAGTATAGAGCTGGTATAGGATAGGGCCGAGTACACTACCTTGTGGTACTCCTGCCTTGATTGGATGGAATTCAGATAATTCATTTTGATATTTGATTTGGAAGGTGCGGTGGGATAGAAAAGATTTGATAATGTTGAAGAAGGGATACGGTAGAAAATTCTTGAGTTTAAATAAGAGTCCATCGTGCCAGACTTTGTCAAAAGCTTGGGCAATGTCTAGAAAGGCGGCTGAACAGTATTTCTTTTCTTGGAAGCAATTCTCAATGTACTTGGTGATTCTATTAACTTGTTCGACGGTAGAATGCTGTTGTCTAAAACCAAATTGATGATCAGGGACTAGGTTATTGGTTGCAATGTGAGGACGTATTCTTGATAGAAGAAGTTTCTCAAATACTTTGGATAGAATGGGAAGTATACTGATGGGACGGTAGGAGGAGGGTTCATGTGGAGGTTTCCCAGGCTTGAGAAAAACTTGAATTTGGGCTACTTTCCATTGCTCCGGGTAGTGCCCTGTTCTTATAATGCTGTTGAACAATGCAGTAATTATAGTCTTGCCTTTTCGTGGTAGTTCTTTGAGAAGAGGTGTTGTAATTAAGTCATAGCCAGGAGCTTTTTTGTTTGATAAGGCGTTTATGGTTTTGATAATTTCTCTGGGAGTGAAGTGCGGGATTGGAAGAGTCATTTGGTTTGGGGAGTTAAGATAATCTCTGATTTGTTGCTCTTGGTTAGTATTTATAATGGGATGAGTCTGGAATACATTAGCAAAGAATTTGGCAAAGGTAGACACTTTTTCTGTGGGGTTTCTTGCCCAACACTTGTTTTCGTCCCTGATTGGGGGATTTGATTTGGTCGGTTTTTTTAGCTTCCCTGTGGCTTTAAATAAGGAGTAATTGGTATCTTCTGTTGGGGTAAGGTTGGTTATGAAATCTTGAAACCTGTTGTTGTTGAATTCGTTTAGGAGGCGTTTTAGTTGCCTAGTTGCTCTGTTGTAGTTGGTACGGTCTTCAGGATATTTTGAAGTATGCCAGATTCTTCTTAGTCTTCTTTTCTCGGCTATTTTGTTCAAAAGAACTTTTGGATATTTCACGCAGCCTTGGGTGTAGTGAAGTTGCGGTGTAGCGGTCCAAGCTGCTTCTTGAATATTTTGTATTAAATACTCAGTCGCTTCGTCTATGTGGTCAGCTGATTTTAGTGGGAATCGGATGTTTGTTTTCATAGATATCTGTTTTCTATACAAGTTCCAGTTTGTCTTTCTGTTCGTTAGTGACGCGGGAGGGGATTGTAGAATAATTTTGTTGCCGACTGTGATAATTATTGGAGTGTGGTCTGAGGACAGTTCGTGGGAAGATTCTATGATACAGTTAGTGGATGGGATTCCTTTTGTTATGAATATATCAATTACATCTGGGGTTTTGGTTAGGTCGGTAGGCCAGTAGGTAGGTTCTCCTGTAGAAATGGTTTCTAGCTGAAGTGAGGTAACTGCTTTCAGCAGTTCTCTCCCTCTTGGGGTGATGAGCCTGGATCCCCATTGCGTGTGTTTGGCATTGTAGTCTCCTCCCACCATGTACCTATTTCCTAGAGACTTAAAATAGGTTTCAAATCGTTGTTTGTCTATTTTGAATCTTGGAGGGCAGTAAATGGCACTGATGGTAATTGGTCCACTCCAGTCCATAATTTGTACAGTCGTTGCTTGAATATCCTGTTCCTGTACAGCTTCCTGTTCTTGATGTTTTATAGTGCTTTTTATTAATATTGCTGTGCCACCATGGGCATTGCCACTAGGGTGTTTAGTATCGTATAAAGTGTAGTTCTTCAGTTTAAAGTAGCTTCTTTCTGTGAAGTGAGATTCAGAGATGAGTAGCATGTCTATTTTGTTTTCGTTGAGAAATATTTCGATTTCTTGGCGATGATTTGCCAAGCCGTTGGCGTTTCAAGCTGCAATGCGAAGGAATTTAGGCATTAGATAGTTTGGAGACAAGCGACGTTATGAGGTTAATGAGAGAGTTTATTTGTTGACTTTGCTGCATTAGTATGTTTTCAAACCTCTCAAAGGAGTGCTGTATAATATTCATAATGGAATGGCTATTGTCGTTGTGTTCATGTCTTTCTACAGGCTTTGATCGCGCAACATCGGCCCATGTTCCTGCATTTACATGTCTGCTTCTTGAGTTTTCGTGAGAATAAGTAGTTTCAATGTTACTGTTTTGTGTCTGCACATGCATCTCTTGTTGAAACATTCTGTGTTTACTTGAGTTGTTGTACCCTTTCCTTTTTAGTATTTCTTGGTATACTTTGCAACCTTTGTAGTTGGCGGGATGATTGCCTTCACACAGAGCACAAGTCGGTTGACTTTGCTTTTCTTTTAAACACTTATCTGGGTCGTGTTCTTTTCCACACTTAACACACCTATACGGGTATGCACAGTACGACCTGGTATGTTCATATCTCTGACAGTTTTTGCATTGTACTATCTCGCGTTTCAGGCGTGGTGGTTCGAAAGCAACAACACAATTTAACAGTCGGTTAATTTTGAACACTTCTTTGTTGTTAGGTTTGGGCTCAAGGTCTACAAAAAATAGAGGCAGAGGTGATTTAGTTAGCCTGTGGCGGACATTTATAATGTTTCTAACTTTGTGGTCCCTTTCCAGAAGCGCAGCCTTGATATCTTTTACATCTACCGTATGATGTATGTGTCGCAAGACAACTCTATACGCACGTTCTTGTTTCAGCTGGTATGTATAGTATACGTGACTGTTGGCTGATAAATGTTTTATTATTTCCCTGTAGGTATTAGGAGTTTTCGGCGTTATTTTAATTTTGTCGTTTGCTAGAGATTTTATTTCGAAATCTTCTGTTTTTAAGGCTTCCTTTAAAAACTTTATCATAGCTGGAACATTATTCACATTTGGCACGAAAATTGGAGGTACAGTGGTTTTTGGAAAGGTTTCCTCATTGTTTTCTGTTGTGCCTTCTATATCAAGAGCACTGAATTGATTCTTGGTGGGAACTGTATATACACTAGTATTACTATCGCAAGACGCTGTCTTTTGCCTTACCCTTCTATTAGCATCAGGGTCGAGGACGTCAGGGTTCGGCCTCTTTGACCGAGCTGGTGTGTATATTTGCCATACATTCTGCGTCAGGTTGACGGGAGCAGATGAATCATGATCCATTCCGTTGCTGTCGCTGCCTGTTGATTCTTCAGATGACATTTCTTGAAGTAAACAGCTTCCCGGGTGTCAGTAGCATGCAATCGCACTACATGCTACTGATCCTACCCGAAAATACTTCGGTAATCGACTGAGTTTTAGTATATGTTATCTTTTGTTAGGTTGATTTGAATATGAAGAGAATGAAACACCGTTATGCTTCACAACTGTAACTGTTCACTTAGAGCTAGTGCGCACTGGTTATTATCGCTAGACTTTTCCTTATCTTGGCGCCCTCGCGGGCGAGCAAGGTAAGACACTACGGAGCTGCGGGCACGATCCGCACACCACAGCGGTCAGGCGAGTACCATTATGTTTATATTTTGGACAGTCGTTGCTACTTTGGGAGAGTGGCCTACTTGATTATTTCACAGACAGAGCGACGTGAGTTTGACGCACGAAAACCCACACGTGCAAATTCCTCATTGAAAGGCGAAGCTGTTTGATACAGAAGATATCCATATCATGGGCAAACCGGTCGATCGCCCTGGGCCCCGCAAGACAAGGGGCCTGATGATGGGACTGATGGGGAAAAAATAGTAAACAATTGAAAAAGATATTAGAAGTCGAGGAAAAAGTTATCATAATTTTATGTCACAGAACAATAGACTGATATTTCATAAAATGGTCAATTAAAAGTTTACCTTAAATAGTCAATTATAGTAATTATTGTAAGGTAGGATATGATCCACGATGAGTAAATACGGATTAAATGGATTGACTTCAATGTCTATTGAGAACGAAATATGTCAACTAATTGATAAACGCGACATAATTTACGCCTTTCCAGATTCTGGGTCAATGACTCCCATCCCGATCAGGTTTTCGCCCTGTTTCCTTGATCCTTGACCAAATGCTGAGATGGCCCTTTGTTTTGCTTCTGTACATAAATGTAACTTCAATTTAACTTCTCCCCATAGAACGTCACACATAGTTTTTAACTGATTTGACGTAAATAAATAAGTAGATCAAAAAGTTTACCTGTTTCAGGTAATGATAGTTACGTTCACTATGTATCGGTGAAACAGATAAATGTATTTAATCAAATGACGCTAACATTAAAATAGAATTGAAATTAATATTTATTAATTAATGTATTTAACAAAGGATTTTATTAAACACTATACACAACATTTTTAGCGTTTTAAGCTCACTATTGAAATTGTATTATTTGATCACTAAATACTTTTATTTAAAACTATTATTTAAACTATATTTTAAAAAATTCTAGCTTAAACGTAATTTTTATCATTAGTTGAAATTAAGTAACTCAGTTTCATGATGCAACTTTCACTTTTTAAGTTGTTTTCAGGGGATGGGAGCCTTCGTTTCACCATTGCCCCGGGCCCAAAATTGCCTTGCTCCGGCACTGTCCACAGGAAGAGGGACAATAATTCTCTATGAAAAGGGCGTAATATTACAAAGAACCAGGAAAAGAACAAAAATTGCACCTGCAAACGCATCGAATGAGCACGAAGCCTGTAATACTGAACGTATGAAGTCTGGAAGAAAATCGTTTTAGTGATGAATCATGTTTCTCTACATCTGACGAATATTATCCAGATACGTTCGACGTCAATTTGGTGAGACGTTCGTAGATAAATGTGTCGAACAAACTCTTAAACGTCCAACATTGCTTAATGTGTGGAGCATAAAGTCTTCCATGGGTTCTGGTAGACTATTTAGATGGAACGATGCAACAAGACCGGTACTTAAAACTTAGTAAGAAAGAACTACTGCCACAGGCAGGAATCTAGTTTAATGAACACCCGTACGTATTTATGCTCTTCGGCGTACCCTGCCATCAAGCTAAGATCGTCCAAAAAGTATAACGTGTGTGTTATATTAAAACTATTTAATTTAAATATGTTTTATTTATTGAATTTGAGAAATGTATGTTTCAATAATTTCAAATGTGTAAGAGAAGTCATTAAAATTAATTTGGTGTAGGTACTTACGCGGTTCAGAGTGTATTGTTGATTAATAAATATAATTCTTTAAAAACTGAATGCTCCTTCTAATATTTTGAACAGATCTGTTAATTTAAAAATGGGCTTGACATTTGTTATTATAGCATTACATTAGGAGAGAGAAATGGCAATGTAAAACTTCGACAGTCTTAGGAAGGAATTTAATTTAATTTCAATATGTAACGTTTTTGACGCAATATGTATTCATGTATTCTTTCTTCACAATAACACTACAATAAAACTCTTGACAATAAACTATATATTGACGCATAGGATGCAAAGTGGTGCTATTCTTCAATATTCCAGGTCGAATGGATAGTATGGATGATCCTTTATCCTGAAGAAAGACAAAAGAGTTAACTCAGATTGGTAACTTGAAATTTCACGAATCATGTCGTGTAAAATCCACATTTTTATTCTCTATTCCTTTCTTTAATTTGTATTACCAGTATTTCTTTCAACTTGTTGATGCGAATGCTTTATATTACGATAAAATAATATAAGGTATTACACTCTATTTTCATGAGATCGAATGATTTGAAAACCGATAGTAAAATAGTTCTAATTATCTAATTCTCAATTAAAAATGGGTGACTGATGTTTGTTGATTAACACTTACCACTCCATGCGAACAACTCGTCCGTCGCAGTCAAAAGATGACAAATATTCCATATCTTCCTCAGAGAGATCAAAATCAAATATGCTAATATTTTCTATAATGCGAGATTTTGTTACTGATTTTGGAATTGTTATAAGTCCTCGTTGAACCTAAAGAAGAGAGCAGACAATAAAAATATTATTAATACTTTCACAAGTCGGCATTTTAATTGCGTATTTTAACTTAATATAAATACAAGTTGTCTCTTAAGTAACATTTCGAGAAGAAAAAATAATTTAATTTTAAAACTGTAGTAACACTAGACATGCGCTCACCGAATTACGTAATAGTATCTGAGCAGGTGTTTTGCCATACTTATCGCCTAATTCCTTCAACTTAGGATCTTCCAGCAGCTGTGGGTCATCAGGCTTAGCCCAAGGACGATCAGGCGACGCGAGAGGACTGTATGCTGTCACTATGATGTCTTTGCTCTGGCAAAATTCGATCAGTTTCTGTTGGTTTAAATAAGGGTGCACCTCCACCTGAAATACAAACGAAATTGACGGCTGTGTAATTCACTTTTGTGAATAAAAAAATGTTCCCATCCAATCATCTGCTATGACAAAAACAAGTTAATATCATAAAACAGTTTTTTTATTTATAATTGCTAAGCATACAGCGAAAGCTGTTAACATGCGTAGTCCCAAAATTACCGGGGACTTGCCAGATTTAACAGAAACTGACTAAATGTCCAATAAAATTCCGTGGTCGCGATCCAGATACCAGATACCAGAAAATAATTCCTTTACACATGCCGGCAGCATTGTCACTCACTATCACTTTCACTCTCGTAACTCGCACTGTACCGGAACGACTTGAACTGCCTTCTCCGCTCGCTGGGCGCCGTTTTATACGCGGTCAGGGCTAAAGGCTCGCCTGCTGCGTCCCGGCGGCGGTTCTTTTAAGGGGCGCGGGCGACCACTACATTATCTTTGAAAGAATGTCTACAAGCGCTTATACCAAAGAATTGCGAATCCTCTTACTCAATTACACTAGGGAACCAAAATTATTTTGTTGTACCACCAGGATGAAAGTAAGTAGGTGATTTCAAAGAAAACGATCACGTTGATTTCGAATATCATAATAAAATTGCTATCATGTAAGATTCAAAAGATATGAACATCCCTTTATTGTATTTGAGCAACTCCTCGAGTGTGAGGATGTGCGGGTGTGCGCTTCCGTCACTGACGGTTAGCCACTTTCCGTGCACCAATAGAGACATACGAGGTGTCATTCGAAGCGTCTCTTGATGGGGAACTGATAATTTCGTTTCAGATCTGGCCATGAAATTCTAAGAAATTTTCGAAAACAATGTTTTGGCGCAAAACCCGATTTTTTCCGTGTTTTGGCGCTGCGACCCCGGTGAGTATGGCGTTAATTAAACGAACACCACCTAAATAGACCTATGTAGGTGGCATTTATTTAACTCCAGTACCTAAAGGCATATTTCGAAGAGAAAGACGAAGAGAAGGACGCAGATGAAATTCGTAGAAGTCAAAAAATACGAGAATACAAAAACGAAGTATTGCGGCGGGGATCAACGTTATGTCTTCACAGAATATCGAGAAGACAATAATTTTTATATGAGAAATCAGGATAAGCCAAGTCCCCCGGAGATGCAACAGATAAAGGCATGTTTGCCGATAACCTCGTGTGGTTTTCAAATTGATTTTAAAAATATGTACTACGTCAAATTTAAAGAAAAACATTTCGAAATAACTCTTGGCGAAGTCGAGTTTATGAATTACATTACCTAAATTTAGAAATGTAGAAATGGTACTCAATATCACAAAATAATTGCAAAATTTAAGTTTAGTTCGTCATATTCATAAAACATCTAAACTGAATGAGGACTCTGAACTGAAGAACTAGAAAAAAATAAAAGTCGAGAAACCGAAGAAAGTTTACTATAAGCTAATATTTAGTATTTGAAATAAAATCATGTACTAATTTCCGTCTTGACACTCCGGTTATATTACTACAAAATTTTATGAGCCAAATGTAGAATATAAGTTAAAAACAGGTTAAAAATGAAATACGCATATGTGTGCAATAATATTGAAACATCTCGGGAGAACAAATTCGTACTGCATTGTTTAAAAATGCTTTTACGCCTTGTTACTTACTCTTGTATTCCTGCTTACTCTCTCTGACAAGACACTAGCATCTCTCATTGCAGGATCCTTACGCCCTTGGTATCTCTTCCCCCATGTAGCAATATCTTGATGAAACTGTTCACCATGTTCATCACTAATATCAGCAAATGGCAATGTTTTGAGTTTTCCAAACAACCCCATCTACGGTTTGTTGAACAGGTAACAACACTGGTAAAAAGCCTATGGTGTATCCTGATCACGAATACGACAGCCGAAGTTTAAATAATATGCAAGTTTTGTAAGTTTATATACATTTTTTCTTTGGAGTTTGGATGTAAGTATAACAGAAGTTATCCGGATTCTTACACTTTCGATGTGAAATGATGTTTTGCATTTTATCAACCGATTCAATTCAACAGATCATGTGACGAATTTCACTTTATAAAACTCACAGAACTGTAATTCATGTTTTAATGTTTTTGAGACAACGCAAACCAGACACCAACTTCAGGCGCACAGCGGGTACAATTCCGCATGACACCGACAGACTCAGCATCTGCCATCCGAACAGTTGAATATTTTTAACGGTATACGATAAAGTAAGGGTCTAAAATAATTCATTTCGGTGACTGATGCGCAGTAGAAAATGCGCAGTAGGGTGCACGTGACTTGTTTTCAAAACATCCACTAAAACCACTAAGACCTACTCGTAATTGAGCGTGACTACCAGAATAAAGATGGCAATTTTCTAATACTGAAGGTTAAAAAATAAAATTAAATAACATGAATATTTAGTTTTGTTGATATCTCATGAAAGTGGCATAGCTGATTTGAACAAATATTTTATATTTAAACAGATTTTATGCGTATTGATTCTACATATCTTACAGGTACAATTTAAATGTATTTGCATTAATTGCAAAATACGCTATGATACGGTATAAAGATACGATATATTTAAAAACTGTGACGTGATATGACGCTTTTCGTATGATATTCGTAATGTACGTATAAAATTGAGTACGTTGCGCAGCTTATTTTCATGAGGTAAAAATTGTGCATTCTATTGTTATCTTTTAGGAAAAAACCGGCATAACTGAAAGTTTGTCAATAGTTTTCAGTGGTTGAAATGAAAATGAATTTTCCTGGTAAACTTTTTCTTAATGAAGGTAGATATATTTCTTTAATTTAAGTAACAAAATAACGAGTACATAACCATAAACTATGATTACAGAGGTTCTGCACTTCAAAGATAAGAAGTTTATCCTCGAAACACAATTTTTTACATTCTATATTTGAGTATAATTGTGTTGCAACTTTTATATGCGTAATGTGGCTATCGAACTTTGACTCCACGTCGAGATAAACTTACGTATTCATAAAATATCACTCATAAACCTTAGATATTTGTTTTGTTAAGTTAAATCGTATCATATGGTAAAGGAAATAATATCCACAAAAATTTCTCACAAACTTTTGTGGAGATTATTTCCTTTACCATATCATGGATTACCACAAGATATCTGCTACCACCACGGAATTTAAATCGTATCAGTGAGTCCTGGATAGATGTTAACGTCTACGCAGAAAATACAGAGATTTTTTGCAAATCGAAAATACTACTGGGAGAGAGAGGTACTATGTTTCAAATCTACACGGTAGACATTATTCACATATTGAAATACTGGTTTATGCAATTAGTTGATAATGTTACGCTCTATCGCATGAGTATATGTTTTGAAAATGAGAGACGTTAGGAACAGGTTTTCAAATTTGTACGTAGGCAATAAAGCAACGAGTTGTATTCGCTATTTGTTTGTATAACAGCGTTATAAATGTATAAGAGAATCAAATTTAATTTTGAGAAACATCCTTCTCTGGACATCTCGGGCATTTGACATCTGTGCGAAAAAACTGTGGTAGTCTGTTTCGTTTACTGCTACCTCCCCTGATTCACTCGCTGCGATTGTCTGTATGTGTAATGATGCAATCATTCGTGCAGAATTCATTTAGATATTTGGCATCGAAGTGCATGATAACACTTGGCGTGCCATTGTTTATCTAAGCAACAAGTACTGTCAGAGAAAGACTGTAAAAACATTGGTGTACCTGGTTTGTAACAGGTTTGATTTCAGCAACTTCCAGAACACGGTTGATCTGCTCGTGGTTGAAGTTGGAGATTCCAATCGACTTGGTCAATCCCTTCTTCACGAGTTGCTCCATGGCCTTCCATGTGTCAACGTAGTCCACGTCGCTGTATAGGGTCTTCCCATCTTTCTCTGGAAATAAACTTTCACCTTCCTGGGAAAACACATTACCTACTAAAATGTAAACTAACAATTTAGAACATAAGTGAAATAGAATCGAGAGTACTTAGTAATCATGGCAATGGAGAAACAAGTTTCTTTGCATTATTGATCAACTCAAGGAACTTTATGAATTCATTACGAATGCATACTGAATTATTTTTTTCTTACCTCTACTTTACTTCTACATGTTTGTTAAATCCAAGTGCGTAATTTATTTTCACTAAATTTTTCAATGATATAAAAATAAGATAAAATCGTCTTAACTTCACTCAAGACGGGCAAATAATGTAGATACCTTAAATCCATAAGGAAAATGTATCAAATATAGATCCAATTGCTCCAAACCCAAGTCACTTAAAGACTTCTTGATTGATGGCTCGACTAAATCTGGACGATGAAAGGTGTTCCACAACTGAAATAATAATAATAACAACAATAATAGAAAATACATAATATTCTAATGATAAATAACTTGCTACCAGGTGGTAAACCAAACTAGTGGTAACAATCGTAAATACCACAAAATTTCACCTGGTGGCCCCCTCAAGATCTCCTTCAAATCGCTTCCCGGTCCCATAGAAGAACGTGGTTAGAAACTTATAAATGATAAGAAAACTAGCGGCTATAACTAACCACAGAATGGCACAGACTTTGCCGTATTAGTTTTCAATTTCCTTTGGTCTCGTCTATTCGAACTTGCCACACACCCTTTCCTGCTGCCATCCATCGCTGCCCAAAGACCTTTTTTTTGTTGACATTTTCTTAAATTTTCGGTTTCCTAATAGTAGAATATTATGTTAAGAATATTAAAGAATAGTAAAGCCTTATCCTAAATAGCAATATTCTTTTGTAAATTTGGAGCCGTTTTTAAGAAAATAATTTTTTAAATTTTTAATCCCTACTGTAAATTCAAAATTTAAACATCTTTTTCAAAGAAAATTTTTGAATTTTTGAAAATCTTTATTCAATGACATTTGAAGCTCATTAACTCACAAATACAACACTGTTCAAAAATTGCTCAAAATATGTATATTAAGGGCGCGAGAAATCTTTTACAAAATTACATTTTGTAATTTTTGAAAAAACAAAAGCATAGAGCAATATGGAGTTTATGTTATATTAAAGTTTAAAGATAAAAATTGGAGTAGTTTTTGAGAGTATCTTGTTTTTGTATTCTTTTAAAACTCCGCATATTGCTGGCAATATTGCGCGAAAACTATTCAAAGGTTTTAAAAATGTACACGACCTTGAAAGAACTAATAATGGACAACAATTTTAATTTTAAAGAAAATCCTTAACCTCAAAAGATAAATTTTGTAGTTGTAGAAAGACGCGAAAAAAATCATACTTTTGAAATTTTTTAAAATTTGGAGTTAACAGTGAAAATCGGACTTATGCCACTTTTAAAGAAATAAATTGGTGTCGTTTTTGAGAAAATTTTGAAAATGTCTGGAAGTTTCCATGCAAAGTGCCACCATATTTTAAAAAATGATTTTCAAAATCTCAAAGCTTTGACTCAAGCCAGATCTTCATTTTGGAAAATATCCTACGCAGTGGTGTTCATGGGCAGATGAACAAACGGACAGAGGTTTTGAAAAAGACACTTTTTCGGTATCAGAGGCCTCTATTTTCCGTTGAAATCTTGAAACGGTTTTTCCGCAGCATTACACATCTCTTCCTATACTACGTATATTACTATGTATATACGTGCGTATACGGGAAAGTAAAAATAATACATTTATGTAATTTTTGAAAAATAATCAAATTAGAACTTGTTTTATCTTTTACAGTTCATTTTGTGTATCCCTGCCAAAAGTTTAAAGAAAACGTTGATTGTCGTTATTGAGAAATTCTTGTTTTTGATATTTTTAATATTTCCCATATTCCGCCAAAAATTACACATAAACTACTACAATTTAAAAAAATGCATAAGTCGATAATGAAATAAGTAATTGTGAAGAACAAATTTTACTTGAAGAAAATATGTTTATCTTCAATGTTGTAGTCTTAGGAAGACCCCCAAAAATGTTTGAAATTTCAGAGTTAACAGTGAACACCTTAAGTGTATGCCATTTTCATAAGTGTTCTTCCAAAACTCTTCAGTCTCTTCTTCTAAAAAACTTAAAGAAAAAATTTGGAGCCATTTTTGAAAAAAGAATGAAAATGATCCAGGGGTTTCATGTAAAAAATAAAGAAAAAAATAATTTTAAAAATAAAAATTTAAAGAAAATTATTGAAAACCACAGAGCTCCAAGTCGATCCAGATAGACAGGAAATATTTATTTTGAAAAAATCCTATGAATACTTTAGTGTTGTGCATAGATAGATAAATAGGCGTATTGAAAAGCAACACTTTTCCCAGTATCAGGGGGAGCCAAAACACGTACTTTCCTTGAAATCTAGAAATCAATTTTCCTCAGCATTACATAACACACACACACACACACACACACACACACACTCTCACTCACTCACTCACTCAATATAAATAAATAAATAAAAATAAATAAATACATTAATTAAAATAAATAAATTAAAATAAATAAATAAATAAATAAATTAAAATAAATAAATAAATTAATTAATTAAAATAAATATAAAAATAAATAAATTAATTAAAATAAATATATAAATAAAATAAATAATTTCCTTTACTTTTGTCTTCAGAAGTATGTACAGTCGGACCTCCATATATCGAACGTATCTACAAATCGAATATTTTTTCTGTCCCTTGAAATATCGAAAATTAATTTTCTACATCGAAATTATTTTTAACTTTTTCTGTGAAATAAAAATGTACATTACATATTATAAATTGTTTATAAAAAATAATGTAGTTTAATTTGGAAGGAGAATTTTACTACCGCAGAAGAAAATAACTTCCTTCTGGACGTTTGTATAGCTGCATAAATGTTCATACACTTTCGACATCCGGTTCGTAGTTTTATCTTGAAGGTAACTCACTACCGCTATCTCTCCCGGGGGAATTTGTCAGGCGTGGGAATACGTTCGCCAAAACGATTTGAAGGTTAATCGCCTACCCCTCGCCATATGATGTTAGTCAGTTCAGTGCAGGTTAAGTTTGCTGTTACCCACTTAAGAAAAGTATTGGAAACTTCGAAACGAAAATCTCTTAATGCTACAGAAAAAATCAAGACCACAATTTCATGTTCCTATTCATAAATATGTGGAACAAATGATTAAAATATTTGTTAATTATTTAATGTTTGAATTTTCAATTTTTCCGAATTTTAACAAAATTGTTTCAATAGCATTTGCTAAAATTTCAAAATTATTTCTGTACATCGAAGTTTCTATAAATCGAATATTAGTGGAGAACCGTCATATTCGATGAATAGAGATCCGACTGTATTCCCGTGCTTTTTTTTTGTTTTTTTGGGGGGGGTAGTTGTAACATTTCGTCGCAATCTGTATATGACAGGAAGTTTAAGTGCATTTTCAAGACTCGAAGTGCTGTTGGAGAGTCGGGCGATAATTAGCGTAATTTGTGAAGAGCGAGTGTTCTGGAATACCGATGGCCGGCTGTCGGTAAGGTTCTGACCCTAAAATCCCGTGCGATCGCAGGGCCCCTCGCAATTCAGTACTGTCGAAATTGCCCCCCGCCCCAATTCCGTCAATTCACTAACTCTCATGTTTGTTTTTATCCGAAAAAGTAAGGTTTTTCTTCGTGAATATTTAGATTGGTTCTCAGAGCTTTGACTCACTGCAAGCACAACCTTCTGAATGTTATAGAAGAGAAATCGTCAAGATACTGACGTGTAGAAACGGAGCTCTCTGCCTTTGGAAACATTTGTTCATTCCGCCGCGGAGAACGCTATCATTGATGAGTGACTTTTTCTTACCATCTGAAATGATTCACCTATATATTTGCCGAAACAAACATGTCATGTATGAGAAAACATTCAAGTGTTTATTTAATGTTAGTGCTGTCATTATATCTAATTAATTATTCTTATAATCGTAGAAATATATTTTGAATTACGGACATGTAGTAGTGGTCATTGTGGCAGTAGTGGCCACTGCCAAGCACAGAACTTGAAGGTTTAAAGCAACATTTGAAAAATTATCTTTGGAGGCTTAACACTAGCAAAAAAATTATAAATCGTGGGTATAATACCTTTTAATGGTGAGGATTGGAATGATTATTATTTATTCATTTTCTCTTATTTATGTAATACGCAAGTCAAATATCTAACCACTTTTAAAATTTTGTAATTTTTAAGTTGCCTTTACTGTAAAACAATCGGAGTTTGTATGTAAATTTATAAAAAATACAACAAATTGAACATTTCTGTCTTTCGGCAATGGCTGTATTTAAAATGAGATATGTTACTCGCCCACTGACTTTTACTCAGGAATTCATTTATGTAGCCAAAGAATTTACAGAAAACTACGAAAATGTTCTGGTCAGGGGTCACTACTGGTACTTTTACTCTCTTCTGTGATTTTGCTGGTGTACCGGAATGTCATTTATATATTTCAGTAAAGATTCGTTTTGTTTAAGACTACTCCGCTGTGGTGAATAATATTTTGTACTAGGTATAAGTAATCACCCTAAGTACAAGAGATGTGTTATTATATTATTTTTAGACGAATGTATTGGAGATAAGTGTTAACTATACAGAAAAGCAATGCTGCACTTGGGGCAGCCACGCCTGAAATAGCGAATAATTAGATCAGAGTGTACTACAACTCTAAATTCCTACCTTACTGGTTATGTAGAGGTCTTCACGCTTCACGACCCCTTCTTCGATTTTCTCCATAATAGCAGCTCCCACCTCAGCTTCGTTGCCATAAACATGTGCGCAATCAATGTGCCGGTATCCAGCGTCGATTGCGTCTTTCACAGCTTGCGACACTTCACCGGGCTTAGACTAAATAATTAAAACAAAATATTATGAAATATTTTAGACACGTAGGAGGTTGTAAGAAAGGAAAACTAATATTTACATAACTTTAGTCCACAAGCCTTCCCATCTCAAAATGATTGAAAAAATAAAACAATATTTCAGTTGTGAAAATGATATCAATGGTATTGTTAGTTTTGGCACCTTAATTCCTCATATTCAAAACGTACAAATTTCCTGTAAAATAGACTCATGATTTTTTTTTAAAATTGAAGACTATTATTTGCAAAAAGTTTAAGTGTTAAAAACAGTACTTCCTATTTGTTTACAAAATTTGCTGTAATCAAATACTTTCAGAAGTTCTTTAAAATAGGAGTGTCACTGTCATTGCACCTCTTAATCATTAAGTATACAAAAATGATGTTGACAACTCTCGAACAATAATTCCCGAAAATATTTAATTACAGCATATTTTCTCAATGAACAGAAATTAGTAACTGCTATCAATACATTTGCGAATACTTGACATAAAAAACTGACTTACCTTCCACGTGCCGAGGCCGAAGATTGGAAACTGCAAGCCATTGTTGAAAGTCACGAACGGAACGTCAGTCGCCATCGCTGTCGCAGAGGCTTCTTCACTGCGCCACCCCTCACTCGCGTCAAGAACGTATCGGCTCTGGGGCCCGACGTACGGGACGGCCTTTTATATAGCTTGCTTCCAGCAGACTCGCCCATTAGGTTCGACCTGTGAGTGCATTATTCGTAAGTCGGCCATCCGGTCCGCACACTCATCGATTACGAAGGAAGGATGAAGAAGTCGATCCATCACTTTCAGGTTCTTATCGTGATAAACAATCATTCTAATAGGTTGGCCTATAAATTATGGATGGTTTTTATGTTTTACTTTTCCATTGACATCTTTAACATGATACTGAACATCACGAAAAATGTCTCCACAACATTCATCATTTCCAAAGTGCAAATGCAATTTCCATGATCATTTGGACTACATATTCAATAACTATGACTGTCTTTAATTATTAGATCATGTCAAATTATAAGATAGAAAAACAGTAGTCATTATTAAGCAGTAGACGCTGGTTAACAGATATTATAAAGCTTTTGAAACAGTAGAGGATTGGATGGATGACAAGATTGAAATCATAAGCGTGGACATTCAAGATCAAAATTCCAAAAATCAATGGGAAATTATAGTAACGTATAGAATACAGCGATATGAACACTAACAGTTGCAAAGGCTTGTAGATAACCCGCGTGATCAGGTAGTGAAAAAAGCGACATTATCGGAGAAGACCTAAATAAGAGGGACATAGGGATTGAAGGCTCTGCCCAACGCCTCGTATACGAGTTGCTTTGGGACAATGGCTTACTTCGGTTAGGGACCAACCTGACTCGTAATAATGCCTGATTGGACGTTTTCCTTCTTACAGTAGTCAATTTTTTTGCGTGGAAAGTAATTCCTGTAATTAGTTATCACAAAGAAGTCCTAAAAATCGGTAGAGATGCAAAATGATGCTGTAAAATAATGACAAATATTATATAATAGATGTCACAAATTTGGAGGTGTATTTGAAAAAAATCTAACTACGAGTTATAGAGTATGTACAGTAGAAAAGACTTGAACAAATAAGATCATAATTTCGTAATGCTTAGCCAAATTCGTGCTTACCAAAAGTTACGGTGTAATTCAGACCCTGAATACTGACAGGACGGTTTGTTACCTACAGATGACTGTTAAAAGGCGATTCTTTGAATAAATATTAAACAACTGTTTTCAAACTGGAGGATCTAACCCCAGTATCCATAACAACATCGGATATTGATTATTATTATTATTATTATTATTATTATTATTATTATTATTATTATTATTATTATTATTATTATTATTATTATTATTACTATTACTATTATTATTACTATTATTATTATTATTACTATTACTATTACTATTATTATTATTATTATTATTATTATTATACATTATTCACAGTATCTACTGGTCGGTATGTCAACCCCACACAGGAATGATGACCAGGTGTGTGGTTGCTTTACTGAAGGTTCAGATGGCTTCTGACAATACGGCATGTATTCAAAATTACACACTTTTGCATATTATATACATTCCTGGCATCCAAGTGAAGACACTCCAGTGCCCGAAGTGTCATTTTTGGGATCACTCCTGTAGCTGATATTATTATAGGCACAGTTATCACTTTACTGAAGTTCCACTGAGATGCGACTTTATGGGCGAGATCGGTATACTTCTGGATCTTCTCTTGATATTTTCCCGATATGTTGTGGGTATTGGGTATTGATATATCGATAAGGAAAACCTGCTGATGG
Organism: Gryllus longicercus; assembly: GCA_038098605.1. Lineage (NCBI taxonomy): Eukaryota > Metazoa > Arthropoda > Insecta > Orthoptera > Gryllidae > Gryllus > Gryllus longicercus. Next base: position 9,518,469 of record JAZDUA010000003.1, on the reverse strand, counting down.
TTTCTATCAATGTACGTTATATCGGGTCTATTGCCGCCGACATGTCAGTCAGTGATAATGGAGCGATCCCAGTAGAGTGTGTTTTATTAAGGCATAAGCTACTGTATTCTTATAAGTAAAGGATTCATCATCATTCGGTTAATAACTGCGAAGATCCACATTAAAGCAACCGAGAACTCAATGACGAGATTCCGGCAGAAAATCTACATTCAATTGACGATGTCTATGCTAACAAGAGATATTCACGGAACAAACCTTCGAAATTCTTCAAATCTTTACTAGACAATATTCAAAACACTACAAATTCGTGAAAATTTGAATGGTGAAATCCTACATAAAAGAGGTAGAAAAACGATTTCAACCATTTAGTAGTCTTTGACACAAACGTATGCCTCTTAGAAGCAGTAAAAGAAGCCACATGAACGAGCAACAGAAGCAGGCCTTCTGGGAGCGCCAAAACGGATGTTATTTAGTATCATTGTGTTATTGCATTCTCCACATTTTGTCTAATTTCCCGTCATCATTTTTACCGGGCAAACAACTGATGCTTCCTGAAAATTGTATTTTTCTCAATGCATTTATAAACAAATTATCAGAAAAAACACAAAGAACTGACAATTATTAAAATTTAGAAGAAAATCAGAAAACACATTCACTTTATGAAAATTATTCTCTCTATTTGCTGAAATATTGTAAATAACATTATTAAAACACCTTATTTTTTTGCAAGTTCATTATTTAAGCACTCTGTCTCTCACAATCCTCATCACAGAAGTAATATTGTTGCCCCTCAAGTTACGTTCCTGCCGTTCTCATGTGCAAGCGTTATCGCACAAAATGTCTGCTACCTAATACCTCCCTGAGGCCGGTGCGAAATATCCGCAGCCTACTCCAAATGTGAGCAGCGGATCGTTCGCGTCACGCTATGGCTTCGGGGCATGTTCTGACCTGCGCGGCAGGCAAGCGCCACGGCAGCGTTTAATTCGCGGCCAATTTTGTTTCGCGATCGGACGCGTTTTTTTTTCGCTGCCGCTCGAGTTTCGCAGTGGAAACCATGACAAATACTCGTCAGATATCTAATATTTTTAGCTCGTCAGTGAATCTGACACGACTGAACCAACAGAAAAATTCTCAAAATCGTGTTGAGAATTTAAACTAATTAAAAATTTAATGTAAATAACATTATACTCAGACTTTTTATTTTTTTCTTACGTTTTGTACATTTTAGATATGACACGTATCAATAAAATTATAATCTAACTGATACATTTTAATAGTTTAAATTCATTTTAATAATTTATTAATAATAATGTTTATTATAAGTTTTAATAATAATTTCAATATAAACTAGAGGTGGCACAGACTTTCCCGAATTAGGTTTCTATTTCTTTTGGTCTCAGCTAGCTACTCGGACTTGCCAGCTGCTATCTATTGCCGCCCAAAGTACAATTTTTTACATTTTCTTAACTATTTGGTTCCCTAATAGTGGAACGGAAATATTATTTTAAGAATGTTAAACAACAGTAAAACCTCGCCATAAAAGGCAATTTCCTTTAAGAAATTTGGAGCTATTTTTAAGAAAACATTATTTTCTCAGATTGCAAAATTTCTAAATTCGTTTCAAAAACCGCTCCAATTTTTTTCTTTAAATTTCTTATAAAAACAGAGTAAAATACGTTTATAAAGGTGGCATAGAACTGATTTTCACGGTTAACTCTAAATTTTGAAAAATTTCAAAAGTTTGAAATTTTTTCAAGGTCTTTCTACAACTAGAAAATTAAAGATAGAGATTTTTCCTTCAAATTAAATATGTTGTGCATAATTTGTTATTTCATTAAGATCATGTATATTTTTGTGGACATTTTTGTAGTTTTCACACAATATTGCGTGCAATTTGTGCAATTTAAAAAAATTACATAAACAAGATTTTCTCAAAAACGGACCCAATTTTTTCTTTAAATTTTTGATAGGGATAGTGCGGAATGTACTCTAACATAAATGACATATTCTTTTGTATTTTCAAAAATTACAAAAGTGTAATTTTTTTGAATTGTCTCTCATGTTGATAATATTTACACTAGCGGCGATTTGTTCACATTATTATATTTATGAGTACATGTGCTTAAAATAATGTCAAATAAATTTGATCGAAAACTCAACTCAATTTTTAGCTAGTTTTCTGTAAAAACTAGCTCAAAATTCTGCATTTTCAGACGCTCAAACGCGATTTTCTAAAAAACCGCTCCAAATTCTTTCTTCGAAGGGATAATGATAATTGCACTCTTTAAAATGACAAAGTTCATTTCAGTGAGTTTTTTTGTTTTTTCAAAAATTACACTAATATAATTTTTTGAAAGATCTCTTATGGCTTTAGTATGAACATTTTCAGCGATTTGTAAACATTATTGCATTTGTGATTGGAAGTGCTTGAAATGACTTCATATGAAGTTTTTAGGAAACTCAATAGTTTTCTGTGAAAAGAGGTTCAAATTTCGCATTTACAGTAGCGCATAACCGCCCGTTGTTTTAAAGCGATTTCACACTTTTCAAAGAAATTGCCATTTAGGACAATGTTTTACTATTCTCTAATAATCTTAAAATAATATTTCGGTTGTACAATTGGGAAACCGAAAAATTAAGAAAATGTCCAAAAAATGTACTTTGTGGGGCGATAGATGGAAGCTGGCAAGAGTATGTGGCAAGTCCGAGTAGCTAGCCGAAACCAAACGAAATAGAAAACTAATATGGGAAAGTCTTTGCCATTCCGGAGCGCCACTAGTTCATTCATGTAGCACCATAGCCTATTTTAACATGCGTCTTTTTCAGAAGTGAAGCTAGGAGTTACTCAATTAAGTATACAAGCTTTAATAAATATGAAAATATCATCGTAAGAGTTATTTATAATTAGGATTCCAGGTGGAATGTTTAGCACATTTTCGGTTGAACTCTTTCAAAACTGGTCATTTCCATTCCAATCTTAAATCCCATTTCTGTTGAAATTTCATGGATATTTCGTATCCTTTCCTTTCGCAAGATAGGAAATAGTAGCTTCGTAAGGGGGAAAAGACATTGAAAGTGTGTTAAAAGGCGCACACTTTTTTTTGGCTTAATCCTAAATCGAATGGGATACAAAGACCGCATCTCTTTGAAAATTATTCTCGCGCCTGTAGTGATGTAGATAAATCCGCGTGACAGGCAAATGCTGGAGAGGAAAGTTAAAAATTGAGCTCGCTCTGGTGGACAGGTTCGGCTTGGAGCGGGCGGAGTATCGAGCGGCGCCGTGCATTGTGCTCCTGAGGCGTCCGTCAGGAGCGAAGGAATTGATCGCTGGCAGCAAATGGGACGTCAGACTTCGCTCTTTACCTCTGACGGCCTAAGAACTTTCATATTAGAGGCAAACACGTTTTTAAGCGGAAATCTCTTCTGCGTCTTGAACAGTTCGTGACATCTCTTTAGGTACCTCTCGAAAGATAAAATTTGTAATTTCATTAAATATTCATTATTATATGTTCTTTAATCTCCAATTCTCTTCAAACTTCAAGAAGTAAACATTTAACTTCATTTATTAAAAAAATAATTTCCTTTTATTTCAATCTTGATAAAAATAAATATTTATGTAATTATTACAAGTTTAATTTTGATTTGCAGTAGCGGTGTAAAATCTTCGATGAAGATTTTGTCCGTGTGACGTAATCTGTATCTTTTTTATTGTTTTTGGCGTAAAATTGGGCCAAGAGTGGGCATTTTCCCAAAGTACTGCTTTGTATAAAAAGGCTAGAGAAAACCTTTTTTTGTTATTTTGCCGAAATCAGTCGGAAAAGACGACATTTGGACGAATAAAGTAAGCAAAAGGTCCTAGTTTACAAGACTTTTAGCAGTGTTTGCACTGGCATAATTAATGTCTCTTTTCGAACCATTTTAGCAAAAAAACATTATGTAATATTTTTGCTTATCGATGCAAAAAAGCAAATCCTCGTATGACCGCATTTTCCCTGTATTTTCCACTAAAACAAGTGAAAAATACTTGATATATTCCAAGGAAAGGAAAGTTGAAATTCTGTCGACCTGTGTTATCATTAAAACACAAAAATAATATGGGCAACATTAAAATGATTCCCACTTACACACAATGCATTAGAAAAATCAACAAAGCATTTGTATGCGTCTCACCGCTGACAAGTAATGTAGTTTCGACCAATGGAATAGCATCGTCTGATATGTAGATAATTTGCCGTACTTGAACTTTACTTCAAAAAAACAATGCGCCACTACTATCTCCCAAGTAGTTTAAAATACATATATCACCAGAAATGCATAAAATTTAGTCTCATGCTCATTTCATCGGAGCTTAACAGTAAGAATGTTGCCGGTATTTCTCTTGCATTAAACATTCAGCAACATTTTCATAGGTAAATATATTTTATTTTAAAATATGGATTTTGTTTCTTAGTTGTCTTGCTTTTCAAAATGTCCCTATTCATTGTGTAGGATGACTCCTACCCAGCAACCACTAGCAAAACATTTTGGGGAGACAAACGATAGCACATAATGAAGGAATATTATTCCCAGAAAATGTATTCTTATATATATATATTGAAACCCAGAATATGTGTTTCATTACACTAATTAAATCATTAGTGTAAGAATTCAATAGCTATTCTGGACTGCGCGGTGCGAGCGCCGGGCGCTGCGAGCAGCGGGCAGCCGGCAACGGTCGCCGCCGCCACCGGTGCCCGCCGGGAGGCGAGCGTGAGAACGGCGGGTACAAGCGTGGCAGCGCGCACGTGCAAAAGTTGGTTAGTTGGATGGAGGCGGCCGCCGCCGAAGGATGTGCCGACGTGCGGCCGGCGAAGGAGAGACGTTAGCAAAGCGGCGACGAGTGCGGACGTGCGGCGAGAGTTCTCTGCCGGTGTATGGACGCATATAACATTGCGACGTGTTTTACGTGCTATTAGGAACCGCAGAGTAATTGACGTGTAAATAGAACATTAGAAGTATCAGTATAGTGAAAGATTAGTGTTGGTAGAATAATTGATGTTGTTCTTATTAGTTGGCGCGGTGGAAACATTCTTGAAATTGCGCGGTACAAAACTGTGACCAGTATACAAAGTAGGCGCGGGTTGTGCAATTGAACCCACTGACGAACAGTGATTCGAGGAAGGTGCGAAGCCGAGGTATCAAGATTCTGATCGGGGAAGAATTGATGGAGCATCGGCCGTGGGCGATTGCCACGCCACCCGGCGCTGACGGCCTGCAGCAGTAGCAGAGGTCGACAATCCTGTCGGCGCGAGCGGTCCTACGAGCATCATAGGTATTCGATCGGGGCCCCGCAGGTATGAGAAATGCATTTCACTCTTAATCTTGGTACCAAGGCAGAGTGTAAAAACGTTGTCTGATTATGTAAATGACAAATTTGATTTAAAATAAATCTTGTTTATAGTTGTATTTCAATTTATGATTAACCACCCCAACGTTGCACCAACTTATCCAGGGACCCATTCACGTAAAAGATACCCTCTCTTAGTGTTGTATTGCAGTGAAAATACCCGGCACCACCAGGTATGTCACAGCTGGCGCCCGAACAAGTGGATAACGTATAGTTAAGAAATGTGGCCTGAGGAAAGTTGGTGAAATGTTGGAAAATCATGTGCATGTAATTGATGTATAGTAATGCAGGGTACAGATGAGAAGCAGGCAGTGTAAAGTGTATTATTATAGAAAAAAAAATAACAATACATGTGTTAGCAAAAACATGCACAAGTCAAGTAAGCATAATGAAATGTTGATAATTACAAAAAATGTTGTTGTGTAATTAATGGCGGGCTGACATAGGCAATTATTTGTGTGCATCCAATATATAGTTAATATTGTAGTTACTGAGGTTATGAAAACCACACATATACATATTACAGATAATATAATGTAATAGAATTTCAAATTTTGTAAGACATATTAATAATATTTGAATTGCTTGGCAACTTTTAATAACATTGAAAATAAAGAAATGGGGAAGTAGTAATAATTCTTGTGAGAGTATAAAGGTGGTTAATAGTGTTGTACAAATTGTGCACAAAATTTTTTTGCTGGGAACATTCACTCAGTGGTGCATTATCTATTGGTGATGGTAAAGTGTGGGGAATTTAGTAGAAGAGATACCAGGTTGGGAAATATATACCAGCAGTGTGAATGTTTGTTGTGAATATCTATATGGTATTATTGTGGAAAATTTAGGGAGGAGATATGACATGCAAATGTGAATGATGATTATGTACATAATATAGCAATAAGTGCGTTGAAAAGTAATTTCAATTAATAAGGGACTTATTATAATTTGAAAGCATTTTTGTGTAATAGTATTAATGAGTCTATTAGCAGTGTATATGTGTTTCAATGGTAATAATATTATGTATTGTAAGGATTATGTTTATGCATTGGTAGGTGAGTGGAAATTTATATGGCTATTGAATTAGTGTTATTGTATTTTGGTGGTGAGTGAGGGTTGTTCGTCATTAGTTAGCAATTGAAATAGGTGTGAATTAATCCAATCACGAAGTGCATACAGTGTTGTGGTAGGCATAATAGATTAATAGGGCAACTGTTGTATCGCTAGGTGAGGCAAAAGGAAAATTTGTACGAGCATTTAGTGGAGCTGGGATCGAACGTGAAGCTAAAAAGTAATAAAATGGAGGAGCAAAATGTAGTATTGGACTCGGAGGGGAAGGCGGAGCAAGTAAGGGAGATAGATGTAGGAATCGATAATAGCATTTCATCGGAAAGTAGGGATAGTGGAATTGGGAGCCGGTTGGACGAAACGTCAGGGGATAGCTTTAATAAAGAAGTAGAAGTGACATCAACACCGATGATCCAGGCAACAAGAAATCCAAATCTGGGGGGTGGGGAAAATGCTATCACAAACTTTATGCAGATAATCATGATGAAACTAGACGAACAGAAAATATTAGCAGAAGACCAGAAGAAGGCGGCAGAAGAACAGAATAGGAAGTTATTAGATGAACAGAGTAGGAAAGCAGAAGAACGGGATAGGAAGGCAGATGAACGGAATAGGAAGATGTTCGAACAACTGAATGGGAAACTGGATGAACAGAAAATATTCACAGTGGAGCAGATTAGGAAGTCAGCTGAGGAACAGAAAATATTCACAGAGGAGCAGAACAGGAGGTTAGCTGAAGAACTGAATAGGAAAGTAGAGGAACAGAATAAGAAGTTGGCTGAAGAATTGAATGGGAGATTAGATGAACAGGATAGGAAATTCGAGGAACGGATCAGCAAATTACAAGAGGAATTAAGTGGGAGAATAGGACGCGCCGAAGAACAAATTGAGTTAACGAAGAATGAGATGACTAAAATTGCGGAGCGGGTAGAAAGTCATGAGCAATGGACTGCCGAAGAATTAGGGAAACAGAAAAAGGAGTTAGAATCCCAAGTAATCAGCCTGGGGGGAGAATTAGAGAATAAGTTATGCCAGCAATTAGATGCTAAAACTGCTAAGCAGGACGAGAAAATTGAAAGGATGCAGTTAGTAGTCAAGGAAGAAATGCAGGAGAATAAGCGGGAATGCGAAGAGAAGGTTGTGTTACTTCGAACGGAGATTGAACAAATAAAAGAATGCAAGGCATTCCCAATTGCAGCAAGCGGGACGGTACCATTTACCCCTCCAAGATCACTAAAATTTTCAGGAGACGGGAAAGAAAATCCATGTATATTTATGAAGGCGGCAGAACGACATCTAGATGTTATCAATACTTCGGAAAGGTGTAAAATACAATTGTTATATTTAATGTTAGAAGGCAACGCAAGGATATGGGCCGATACATTTGATAAGTTTCCCGAATCAGTAAAGGCATTTAAAGATCGATTCCTTGAGCGGTATTGGAATGAGGAAATTCAAATTAATTTTAAAATCAGCTTAATGAATAATCATTACAACCAGTCAATGGGAAGTTTGCGGGAATACGCAACAGGGCGTATTATGGAATACAAAACGCTATCCCCACCGATGAGCGATCAGGAAATAATATGTGTACTGACGAGACAGTTCCCAGTTACGGTGCAGAATCTTTTACGTAGTGTGCAGCACACCGACCTGGAAAGATTCCAGAATGTGTTAGGAGGGTACGACTTGACATTTGCAGGCGTACCAAAGAACAGAAATGAAGGGAATGTTAATATGGTTAGATCGGAACGTAACCAGGGGCAAGGGAATGATAGGAGCAACGATTACCAGAGAAACCAACGCGGAAGAGGGGGAGACGGATGGAGACCAGAGCCGGGGAACCAGAGACCGGACTGGAACAGATCTAATTCAAACCGTACGGAGACGCGAGGCGGGGGCGGGAATGCACCCGACCGATTAGCACAGCCTAGCACAAGTAGTGATCAAGGACACTATTTAAACTAATAGAGTCCGCGGTGATAGGTGGCCCCATTGCGGACGCGGAAATCGATGACGTAAACGCGGTCTCCATAAACGCTATGCAGCCGGTAACCTACGATACCCAACCGTGGCGGAGATGTAAGAATTCAGCGGTCAGAATCAGGAAATGTCCCACGATATCGATAGAATGTGAAGGTATAATTAAAGAAGCTTTAGTGGATACAGGGTGCACGACTACAGTAGTATCAGAAGAAATGTAAGAGGAGTTAAAAGCAACAGGAAAAGAAGTAATGTGTTTGCCTATGAATAGGGCGTATGTGATTGGGGCAACTCAGAAGAAGTCAAGCCCCATCACAAAACAAATCATGTTTCAAGCCAGGATTGGCAACCAAGTATACGAGATGGTGGCCCTGGTAGTCAAAAAATTATTGTATTCGGTAATCATAGGGACGGATTTTCTGGTCGATCGCAGAGCAAATATAGATCTAGAACGGCAGGTGGTAGAACTGGGGAGCCAGGCGGTAGGATTTGACTTGGGGATGGACGAAGAGTACGAAGCGTGTACGGGCGTAATGGCAAAAGATTCATTAGAAGAACAGCTGAGGCAGCAAACGGAGAAGCAGATTGAACAGTTTGCGGAAGAACAGAGCAAAGAATTAGGTAAACAGAAAAGATCCGAGGAGGAACAGAATAGGAAGGCGGAGGAACGGAATAGAAAACTAATAGAAGAACAGAACGGGAAGGTGGTTGAAGAACAGATTAAGAAGCCGGCAGAAGAAATGGGAAGAATCACAGAAGAACGGAATAGGAAGCTCATCGAAATATGCGAAAAACCGTATGGGAAAGCGGAGGAACTGGATAGGAAAGATGAGGTGCTAAAATTTCAATCATGCCATCAAGTAGATGCTAGGGTAGCGGTAACAGATAGAAACGAGGGGATGACGAACCAAATCCATGAGGAAGTCAAGACAGCGGAGGGCAGAACGGTGGAGGTCCAAATCGAGACCGAGGAGGATGTTTATAAAGTGAAAGTGAAAACGGAAGAATTGAAGTTAATAATGGAAGAAGAAATGGAAATGACAATAGAAGAAATGGAGCGTATAGTAGAAGAAGAAATCGTGGAAAATATACAAGGGTGCGAAGAGAAAAGAGTACAAGAAGAGTTTAAACAGGAAGAAGACGGGAAAACGTCGCCAAGTGTCAAGTATGGGGTGACACAAATTATGCCTCCAAAGTCGATGAAATCTCTGGGAGATGGGGCGGAAAACCCTAAGGTAGTTCTGCGAGCAGAAGAACGGCACCTAGCATCAAACAACATATTGGAAGGATACAAGATCCAGTTATTACACCCAATGTTAGAAGAGAACGCCAGGACATGGGCAGAGAATTTTGGTATATTTCCGAAATTTTTGAAGGAATTTGAAGACAAGATTGCCGTACGAAAGCGGAGCGAAGAAACCCAAATAAACATCAAGAGCGACCAGAGGAACAGCCATTACAACTACATTACGGGAAGTCGTAGTGAATACAGAACGAAGAGCATTATGGAACCAACAACATTATTTGCCCCTATAAAATATCAAGGAATTAGTTGCATGTCAACGCGACAGTATCTTGTTACCGTGCAGAGCCTACTGAGCAGAGCAGATCATACCGATTTAGGAAAGGGTTTGAAGATATTGGAGGGGTACAACTTCATGTTTGCAGACGCCCCAACGAATGGGAGTGAAGGAGATGTAGGCAGGTCAAAAATGGAACGAAGTCAGGGGCAAGGGAAGAGTGATGGTATGGTCAACCATTGGTACAAACGTAGAAGAGGTCGTAGCTGGAAATGGGATGATACCTATCAAGATGTGTTCAACACGCTGGAAGCTATGTCCTACAACTGTGATTCAGGAAATCACTGTAAGCAAAATGGGAATGAACCGTCGCACAAGAGACAAGACATAGTAGGACATTACAAGCTTCAAATCGGAAACCTGGTTCAACATGGATGGAAAATAGTGAAGTGTAAATAAGTGCAAGATTAGTGTTAATATAAGTAATCACATGTTAATTCGATTTTAGGTTATAAGTGTATATAGGGCGTCGAGCAATATGCAAGAGAGTGCAATCATCGGCAGTGACGATGTTACTAGTGTGAATTTTTTTTCCAGAAGCGAAAAAAATTCAAAAAAAGAAAGGGGGGGTGATGAAACCCAGAATATGTGTTTCATTACACTAATTAAATCATTAGTGTAAGAATTCAATAGCTATTCTGGACTGCGCGGTGCGAGCGCCGGGCGCTGCGAGCAGCGGGCAGCCGGCAACGGTCGCCGCCGCCACCGGTGCCCGCCGGGAGGCGAGCGTGAGAACGGCGGGTACAAGCGTGGCAGCGCGCACGTGCAAAAGTTGGTTAGTTGGATGGAGGCGGCCGCCGCCGAAGGATGTGCCGACGTGCGGCCGGCGAAGGAGAGACGTTAGCAAAGCGGCGACGAGTGCGGACGTGCGGCGAGAGTTCTCTGCCGGTGTATGGACGCATATAACATTGCGACGTGTTTTACGTGCTATTAGGAACCGCAGAGTAATTGACGTGTAAATAGAACATTAGAAGTATCAGTATAGTGAAAGATTAGTGTTGGTAGAATAATTGATGTTGTTCTTATTAGTTGGCGCGGTGGAAACATTCTTGAAATTGCGCGGTACAAAACTGTGACCAGTATACAAAGTAGGCGCGGGTTGTGCAATTGAACCCACTGACGAACAGTGATTCGAGGAAGGTGCGAAGCCGAGGTATCAAGATTCTGATCGGGGAAGAATTGATGGAGCATCGGCCGTGGGCGATTGCCACGCCACCCGGCGCTGACGGCCTGCAGCAGTAGCAGAGGTCGACAATCCTGTCGGCGCGAGCGGTCCTACGAGCATCATAGGTATTCGATCGGGGCCCCGCAGGTATGAGAAATGCATTTCACTCTTAATCTTGGTACCAAGGCAGAGTGTAAAAACGTTGTCTGATTATGTAAATGACAAATTTGATTTAAAATAAATCTTGTTTATAGTTGTATTTCAATTTATGATTAACCACCCCAACGTTGCACCAACTTATCCAGGGACCCATTCACGTAAAAGATACCCTCTCTTAGTGTTGTATTGCAGTGAAAATACCCGGCACCACCAGGTATGTCACAATATATATATATATATATATATATATATATATATATATATATATATATTTAAATAATCTCAATTTGTAATAAATGCCTACGTTTTCAAGACCATTAAGTGGATTAAGAAGAATTAGGTGTGGAAAAATCTGAGTTTAGGGGATGATTCCCGTAAATGTGAAACATGGTAAGTTCTCGAACGAATGTTCTCTCAGCTCATTTCACTACAGCTCCCGTTTTAGCATCATCGTAAAGACCATCAAGAATTACTATCAAAGCCTACTCCCAGAGACCCTGAGAACGGATTTCAGATACACAGCTTGCTTTGAGATATTAATAGCTCAACGATTTTTCTCTCGAATATAAAATGCCATTTCTCATTCTCTCTCTTGTCCAAAAACTCGACCCACTCCGAACAACACATTAATTAAATGTAATGTTACAAGTTATATGTGTCCACCAGAAGATGTGGGAAAACAAACGAATCAATTTAATTAATCAGTGTTGAGGGTCTCACTGAAGTGGGCACCTTAAAACTGATGAAATAGTTAATTCCCAAATGTGGTAAATAGTGAACGTAGGAAAGTTGCAATGTGACATTTTGAGGGAATATTGTTTCCATGAAAAATAATCACGCATTCTGTAGGAAATTTTGAAGTTTTCTAACGTGAATTCTAATAAAAAATACGATTCCGGTGAACAAGCACCAAAAGACAAATGTTTTTTTTCTTCACATTACGAGCAGTCTCGGCGGATAATATAGGTATGATGGGTAGCTATATACATACGAAAAATTTCGAATATATAAAATATCCACTCGGAATTTTAGGTGAGAGAAATATTCCATGAAGGTTAAATTTTAGAAATGAACGAAGTTTCTTGGTATTGCATCGACTTAAAACCAATATGCGATTAACTATGTTTCAATATCGACTCAACCGTATTATGATTTTACATGTTTATTGCGACATGACTGACAAAATCGATTTGCAAAAATTGTTAAATGAGTTCATAAAAAAATTCAAAGCGCAACGATTTTTTTCCGTTGAAAAATTAACTGCTCAAGCTATATAAAATAAATGTAATAATTTGATAATAATTTAAGTAATTAATTTGATAATAATAATTTGAATTTTTTTATTTCGTGTTTTCCCCTTCAAATACATTTTTGGGGGGTGAGCGTGGGGGGGAACCCTCCTCTGGGTCAGCTACTCACTCGCACTTAACACAAACCGCCGGCCCTGATTACGTGTACTACCCTCGAACATTCAAGTAGTCGACATCGAATGCGGCGGGTTCTGAAATGTCAGTAATGCACTTAAAAATTAAGAAATTTTACTCCCTTTATTTGTTTCATGAACCGTTGCTGTTTCAAGTTGGATCGCTCAAAATTCCTGAAGTACCCTCAATCAACCAATGAAGGTATCTGCTTCTATTAACGTAATTACTATGGAAAGTTGTTCCGGAGATATTAACCATATCTCTTTACTAGAAAAACTATTCTAAATGCAATGATTAGTTTCCTTAATACAAAATAAATTTGCCAACGCACGTAAAAGATTACATTTTTTTAAATATATTTCTCCGGTCCACATAATTAAGAGTTTTTATTTATAGTGAATATCTGGTATAAACGATCTACAATTTGTGATTTATCGAGAAGCTTGCTCAGACTGCAGAAGTTATTTTTTTCAGCAAGATGGATTGAAGTGTTCCCAATGAGTTCACTTGCTCAGACAAATCTATCCATAATCAAAAATTTACACGTGCTCGCATCACAATTTCTTTCTTAAATATCTCTTCAAATGAAAATAATAAATTTAAATTCTTGTAGATTAAATGTAAGTGAATTTTTTTAGAGTAATTAGAATTGTAAATTCTTGGTCAATTACATTTTACCAACGTTTTAACGGAACACTCGATTAGATTTTACGACTTATCATTAGGCAAAAGTAGTTTAGAAATTGGAATTATCTTCCAAAACTTCCATTCAAATATATCCATTGACACTGGATCTCCCAAGGAGAAAGTTTCTCCTGGGAAAACTACAGTCTGCACGCGATGTTTGTTCAATCAATGCATTCTCAGATCGATCCAGGATAGATATGTGACATAAAAAGCAAATCTCCCACATCAAAGTAAGCGCACGACTACGTGATTGTACGTAACACACGGAACAAAAATGTTGGAAAAAAATCATTTTATGTCATATGTGATTTGTGTGATCATCGCACTGCCTTATTTTTAATTTCTTATGCAACATTTATTGAGAATACAGTTTTTTACTTCCTCGAAAATTCGTAGCATAGAGGAAGTTAATGCTGCAGCGAAAATCAGCGATGTTTCGGCAGGAAAATATGTGTTGTAAGTCACCAATACCAAAAAAGGGGATAATTATTTTTCCTATATGTAGTAAATTACTTCCTCTAATAACGCTTTCCCAGCAGCTTTATGAAACGATTCACGTACTCGCAATCCACGTTTTGAATACGGACAAGTGGTTTACGCCTACACGTCTACCATCTCCGGGTCTGTCCGTTAGAGTGGACATTTAACCCTGCTGTACTGTTCGCGTCTATATGACCCAAAAAAAGAGTATTTTTTCTGTATCAGGTTTATTTGGCAAGTGAGTGTTTTGACCCTTTTGACTTTGATTACTCATTGTTTATACTTTTTTAAGCAAAAACTTTTTCAATGTTTGCTCATATAACATTATTACTTATATTTGGGTCTACTTGACCCGGCAGTCTAAAATAAAGGAATTGAGAATTCAAAATCGAAATTTGTTTAAGAATATTTATACGATTTAACTCAGATTTACATAGGTAAGCTTCCTGGAGACAAATCTGAAAAAAATCAGGTCATGAGAGTTGTGTGTTATCTAAGAAATGAAATAAAAGGACATAGTTTCACATGCGATAATTTCTTAACATCATATAATTTGGGACAGTTCCTGATAAAAGGAAAAATTACAATTCTGAGTACGATGCGTAAAAATAAGCCAAAATGTCCCCAACAAATGGACAATAAAGTTCACAGGTCTTCCTTTTATTTTACGCGAGACACTACTATCGTAAACTAAGTTTCAAAAAGAACAGATGCGTAGTTCTTATGAGCACGTTACACCGAGACAAAGCAATTAGCAACACAGAGGCCAAAAAACCTGCAAAATTTTGCATTACAACGCAACAAAAGGCGCAGTTAATACTCTAGATCAGCTTGTAGATACTTATAGTTGCGAGAGAAAGACGAGCTGATGGCCAATGATTGCATTTTATAACTTTCAGGACATTTCAGCTTATAATGTCTTCGTAATGTGGACTAAAATAGATCCCGACTGGAATTGCAGTCATTCACAAAAAGAAGATTACTTTTGGAAGAACTGGGTAAGACCCTCATTTGCGAGCATGTTCAATCAAGGAACACATGCTACTGAAAGAAACACGAACTGAAGAGTCGCGCAACATTGTTGTGAAAATCCAAATATCAACAATCGCTTCAGAATCTATTGCGCCAACAAACACTAAACAAGCTCGTTTTAAATTTTGTCCATCAAATAATGACAATAAAACAACCATTTTGTGTGATACGTGCCAAAAACATATTTGTAAGCAAAAATATTTTTTTTAATCAAATAATAATAATAAAACCAATTTTTTGTGGAATGTGCAAAAACATATTTGCAAGCAACATGCCAATTATTTTTGTACAAATTGTAGTAACTAATCATTGCAAAATGCAAACCATGGTATCAATGTAGTTCTTAATGTATCGCTTTCATATTTCAAGTAATAAATGATTACCGATTTGTAATTTTTTTTCATTTAATCAACTCCAGTATGTGAAATAACTTGTCCGGTCAAACGTGTAGACACAAACAGTACAGCCGTGTAGAAAATTTGAACAGTACAGCAGAGTTAAAATAAGAGTTCGTCAACTGATCTAACCTTATTCACAAACAGTCCTTATTCTCCGTGTCCAAATAGAGGAGTATTCTACCCCTCAAGGGTTTTTCAATTGACCTCCTCTTAACCGGACGTAATTTCTCAGCGCTCCCATCACCACGAAAAACGATGACCATGATTTCGCTGAATATTTTGTGTTCTGTACTCACACCAGTCTTTATGCTGCGAAAAGGTGCATCAGAGACATGGGCAATTTACTAGAAGTGTACAACGAAGAATGGTTTTGAAAGCGCACAAGTCAATTTGGACACTGTATATCTTTGAACTCACGAAGTTGGGCGGCTACATCCATTCGAAACACCTGATGGAAATGGAACATTGCCTTCTTTTCGATCACCTAAAGTTCTCTTTCCGCGTTCATACGAAATTCTATGAACACGCGCGTCTGTAAGTAAGCGTTTATTTTAAGAATCCTCTTTCCCTTATCACTCAAGAGGAGCTGGAGTGCTTCTCTTTACAGTTCCCGAAGATCTTTATTCCTCAACGTTAAAAATACCATTTGTTTGAAGAAAATTATCTTAATTACTATTCAAATTGATATATTCGGCGTCAGTAAATTTGAATTCGTTTTAATTCTTGTCAGACAATTAATTTTCGGATCTTATTTTTTAAATATTCTATATTTGTACACGTTGCTTTTTCTAGTCGTACTTGCCGTAATATTTCTAAACCGTACATCTGTATATTAAACGGACTTGTTCAGTTTAAATATAATTATTTAATTTGTTGTGTGTAAACGTTTCGGTTTTTAAAACTTTCAAGAAAATATCCCTTATGTATACTTCTCTTAAACTTAAATGTAATTTGCTTCATATTCAAATCAGACGCCAATTTTCTCTTAAAGGGTTTACTTCTTATTGAAAAATCAACAACATTAAAATTAGTCTTCTTAGAAAGATACGGGTACCGATTTTTTTAACTTAGAAAGATACGGGTAACCATTTTCAAATTCTAAATTATCTTTGACACCCTTATGTGAAAGCCTCCTGAGTGTAACATTTTAATTATTATTGAATAAAAAATAACTTCGACGGAAGATAAATAAGAATCGACGGAAGACAATTAAATGAGACTTGTTTAAAATATAAAACTATACTCATTTGTAAGAGATAATAAATAAAAACTAGTGGTGCTACAGAGTGACACAGACTCGCTGGTACTAGTTAGTTTTCTAATGTCTTTGGTCTGGGCTAGCTTTTCGGACTTGCAACATACTCTGGCAGCTGTCATCTATCACCGCCAAAGTATACATTTAAAAAAAGTATTTTCTCAATTTTTCTGTTTTCTAACGGTATAACCGAAATTATTTTATAGATGTTAAAGAGCAAAATCTCCTCCTATGAGGAAATTTTCGCTGGAAAATTTCGAACCATTTTTAAGAAAGTGGTGTTTAAGCGTTGCTGTAAATGGGAAATTTGAAGCTCTTTTTCACCGAAATATTTTGAGTTTTCGAAAAACTTTATTGGAAGTCATTTGAAACACGTTTACTCAGAAATGTAATAATGTGTACAAATTGCTGGAAATGTGCATATTAAAAGTATGAGATATATTTCAAAAACTGTATGTGTAAATGTTTGAAAAACTACAACAAAATAATACAGCACAATGACTTTAATGTCATCTTAAACAGAGCAATAAGCACTATCCATACGAAAAGTTTGAAAAATTCGGAGCCGTTTTTGAGGAATTGTTTTCGATATTTTTTAATATTGCACATATTTCGTCCTATATTGTGCGAAAAGTACTAGAATTTAAAAAAGTGTGCATGAACGTAATGAAATAACTAATTATGGAGAACAAATTTAATTTAAAGGAAAACGCTTTATCATCAATTTTGTAGTTGTAAGAAGACGCCGAAAAAAGGTCAAACTTTTTGAAAATTTTTGAAAATTCAGTGTTAATAGTGAAAAACAGGCTCATACTATCATAATGAGTGTATTTTACTCTATTCTTACATATTTTTAAAAAATTGGAGTCATTTTTGAAAAAACATTGAAAATGTTCCAGAAACTTTATGTAAAGTACTCCCGAAAATTAATGAACCCAAAATTGCAGAGCTTCGAGTTAGGCCAGATCGACGGGGTATATTCAGTTTTGAAAAAATCGTACAAACTCTCTAGTCGCTAGTGTAGTTCACAGTCAAGAGACGGACGGACATTTTGAAAAAATACCCTTTTCTGTATTAAGGACACAATTTCTGAAATCTGACTGACATAACGTGTTAGAGGAAATAATTTATTTTTTTTGAGAACAGGATTTATCCCCTTTTTCAGGGCCCCATATTAGGAGATTTTCGTTAAAAAAATCGCCATTTCGAATATTCGCCGCATTACATAACTTCCTCTATACTCTGTTATATTTCTGTTATACGTACGTATACCAGAAAGTAAAATGAAGTTATATGGCCATAATCACGGCAGATATCACTTTACATGAATCACGTGAGTACAAATGAAAGTCCTGCCAGTGCACTGCCCTTTTATAACATTTGTACGCAATACTACTACCATCTGGATATTTTCATATTGCTATCCCATGACTTTTGCCACCTCAATGTGTATCTAGAGACGTAAATTCGTCACGGACGGGATTTGAACCTTAAGGCCTCCCTTGGAGTCGCCGCAGAGACAGTGGCAATGCTGGATCTGAGCTAAACGGAGCCGTCCGCCAGTGAGCTTGTACATTCCTGACGCGTGTGATGCCTCGGGGGCGCCTTCGCGCCAAGCGGTGAGTGAGTGGGCGGGCGGGCGCTTGCGACCCCGCTGGTCCCGCCGCCCCCTCCTCCCCCGCCGCCCCCGCCGCCCCCGCCGCCCCCTCCTCCCCCGCCGCCCCCGCCGCCCCCGCCGCCCCCGCCGCCCCCGCCGTCCCCGCCGCCCCCGCAGCCGCCGACGCCTCCTCCGGCGCCGCGAGGACCTGGCACCGTGCTGAGCGCCGCCCGCCCGCCCCTGATCGATGCCCCTCCCCATCTCCCACACACGACTTCCCTATTTGGTGATTCGCGGCCCAGGGGCTCGTGACAATGGCCCCTCTCGGGGAATCTTCTGATAGACTGTGAAGGAATATCGGGAATTTGTGTTTCAAATTTAGGATTTTCTTGTCTCCCCTTTTGCGTGCATCGGGTGTTAATGTTTGTTGAACCGAGACTCAATGTGTAAAGAACATTTATGTTTGTGAAGATGTAAAAAACGCACCCTATGGATACTCTGTCATGTCCTGCAAAATTTGTGTGTAAAACGATTTCACAAGAGACGTTCTTCCGTTTCTCTCGATTCCGATGACTCTCAGTAAAACAAGGGGCTATCCCACATGTATCGTGAAATTCAGTTAGTATTAAATACAACTTCAAACATTATGGTTTAAGTGTATTACGTTATTCAAATCCAGTCTGAGTTTATATAGCAAGTGTACTGTGTTTAAAAAAATCTGTATATCAGCTTCGCAGAATCCTCTATCGAACAGGGACTATCCACTCTGTCGAAAGAAGGCTATCCTCCTTCCGACAGAGTGGATAGTTCCTGTAATTAATAAATCCACAAAGTAAATCCAAGCTTCGGTCTAAGTGGTAAGTAGCTCTGTTAACCAGCGATTGTAAATGAAGTTGTCTCACGATCACAGATCAATGTGGCTGACTCTATTGTTACAGTCAATGCGGAGGTTATACGGAAGAGGAGAATGATCATATTGTGCATAAAAATCATATAAAAGGAAAAGATATCCTGAAAAGTAGACAGAAAATGTTAGGAAGAAGGCGAGAAATAGTAGAGAAGAATATATTTCCAAAAGGCGAAAGTTTGTGCTGGCCAAAGTGCACGTTGACATTAACTGATGCACAAGAGAATGGTGTACATTGAAAACATTTTCGAATGAGAAAAAAGATGTTATGATTTCTATAAATTAGATAAGCATAGTACCCAAAAAGTATTTTTTTCTTTCATGGGAGGGTATTTAAATGACAGAAATAATGTTGGTGTAACATGGACAATTGTTGTAAACCCAAAAAATGTAATACGATATTAATAATTTTTTCATTATCTGCAAAAAGTTGCCTTAATGTGAATAAAAATAATTTCAGATTTTACTGATCTCCGGTTTCTAAGTTATTTTATGAATGTTCTAGTAAAACCATTTATATCTCATAATTAGATCAATGTGAGTAGCTGCTTGTTCTACTGCACCCTTCAGTTCTCAGTAGTTCTAACTACAACTCACCATCATTATCACAATTCAAAATATAGTATCCATAGTAAAGTTACTTAAATAAGTCTTCAGTTCACTGTAACAATCCTTTCCCCAGGAAAGGAAATTCTAAAGATAGCAGCTAATATAGAACTTAACTTAAAAAGAAGGTTTCTACAGGTAATAAAAGTACCTACGCAAGAGAAATTGCGCTAGATCACGGAGATCCCACTGACTGAGAACTGACTGTGTGAGAACTGACACATGAATGATCACTCTTTGTTTAGGGTAGAAAGACTTCTTACCAAATAGTGTGACACTTGTTTGCAAGAAAAGAATTAATCGAAATGAAATAACCAAAAATATATTGAAACAGATTCATGTTTTATTTTCTCTCATTTTAGTTACGTTGTACAGAAAAGTTATGTAAGCATTGGAATTAAAAGTTAAGTAGTTTATGTCGGTTTTTCGGCAGAAAAAATCGCGTTGTAAATCGTAGGTACCGAAAAAGCGGAAGCTCCTACCAATAAATTACTTCCTCTAACACGTTTTCTGCGCCTTTAGATCCCGAAATATTGGTTTACGGCGAATCCTCAGTCCGGCTGTCCGACCGTCAGCCTGCCCGTCCGTCCATATGTGAACATCATTAGCGGCTAAACCGTAGGAACCATTTTCAACAAAATTTGATATTGCCCATCGATCGGACTTATGTCTCGGCCCCTTGAATTCGAAACGTATTTGGGTTTGAGGAGTACTTTATATAAACCCTATACATTTTCAAAATTTCTCAAGAATGGCTTCAATTTTTTCTTCTTCGGGTAGTACAAAGTAAGCTTTTAAAAAGGGCGCAGATTCGATATTCATTGAAATCTCTACATTTTCAATAATTAAGTTTGAATTTTATCGGCGACTTCCTACAACTACAATAATTAAAATGTAGCTATTTATTCATAGTGAAATTTATTCTTCAAAATTAAACCTTTAAATAAGGTTCTGCACAATTGTTTCAAAATATGCATACTTTTCGCGATATTTTGCGTGAAATAAAGTCAATTTTAAAAACAAACAAGGATAAGAAAAGGATAATTGAACACGGTATCATTTAGAGACCAGTTCTGATGAAAAATACACTGTGATTAATTTTTTACATTGTTCTTTATTTGCATAATTCCTTTAATAACAGACACAATCCAATAGTTCACCACGAACTCCGTTACAATAAAACGTATTTTTTTACTTACTACCAAACATAGCTTCCGTTGGCATCTTGTGGCAATTTAAATAACAATATTTTATGTCAAACACAAAGCAAATATATTATTCCAGAAGCAATCGGCAAATGCTACCTTCTACACTTTCACGAATATCTTGTTCCTTACTTGAGAACCACCGATTTATTTCCTAAGTACCTTCCCCAAGATTTTGTCAAACTTCCAATACCCTGAAGCCGCTTCTAATTGTGTATTAAAAGCAGAATATCACGTTAATACGTCCAGCCTACGTTCAGGCGTCCTGTCTCTAGCGAACTCGATCCAGTCTCTCTCAACAATACTTGCATCCATAGCAACCGACGCCACACCCCTCAATTGTTCTTTCCTACGAGTTCATACAATTGTTATCAAATTTCGTAACAGAGGCAACGGATCCCGGGGTCGGTAGATGAATGCCGCAGATAGAGCGGTCGGTAGAGCGCCGAAGAGAGGAGGTGGCTATTCGCTACCGGAAAGTGTAAATTGTACTCACGTTATCGTAATGCTGGAGTTGCTCAGCAGCGACTATGAAGCATTCTTGAAATCTCCTAAACAATTTCACTCGGCAAATGATGTCCTGTGGTATCGCATAGATATATACCTGTATATTGTACCTTAATTCTTCTTCCGTGTGGGGAAATTATCTGGGCGCCTATGAGAGCCACCGACTCACATAAGTTATAAAATGCAAACAATAAAAATATGACACAGTCCTGGAAGCATAAACATCCTCTTGTCATCACTTTGAATTGGCAGAAAACTAATATTCTCTCCATTTGGTTACATTTTTGCGACTGTGTTTACGAATGTCTATTGGCTATCGGGATAGCATTTGATTTACTAGTAAGTTGTAAAAAGTGTTGCAAATGGAAGTTGAAATCTCTGTATGTATATGTTCTCTTACAATCTATTCCTAGTAAATGGTTTAGTAGACTTGCTTTTTTTAGAGTTAGTTGACTAGTACTTTCATCCGCTTTCCAGTCACCTGCTTTCATGGATTGAAAATGCAAGACGCGTGCTGCACGCGAATCGCTCAACATTTAGCTATAGATGAGAGGTAGAGGTGCCCTTACTTTCCCTCGCAACGTCCGTTTGTTGCATCCGGAGAACTAGGACGTTCGCTTTTTCGTTTCGAACACGACTTGCTTTTTGACAAATCATCAATATTTTGTTGTTGTTGTTGCTTTTGTTATTGTTCAAGAAATTAGAAATCAATATTAAAATTAATCTCCTAACCCTAGATTTAATTCGTCTCAGAGATGGTGAACGATTTAATTAGATTATAATGTAAGTGATAATGCAGCAACGATTCAGTAGAAGGCGTGATGAATTGGTGAATCTGCCCGAAGGCCTGTCCACTACAATATTGTCTCGTGTATTAATCATATTCTGAACCCCAGAAATGAATTGTTCTGAGAGCGGTACCACATTAATTAATGACGGTACAATGCTGCACTGAGAAAGCGAGAGCCGCTAGTGTTGAGGCTCGTCAAGGGGCGCTCCACGCACCTTCGGCGAAGTCAAGGCCCCGGAGGCCGGCGCCTATGAGCTGTGATGGATGGGGGCGCGAGGGGCTCTCAGGGTCTCATCAAAGGCTCGCGGGCGCCGCAAAAGGCCCTTCGCGGGGGCGGCGGAAACGGGGTCGTCGGCGACGGCGGCGGACGCGCCTTGGTGCCTGTCTGTCGTGCGAGACGTATGGATCGGCGCGGGGGCCGGGGGCGCACACCTTCGAGGCGCCCGCGGAGCGCCGGCGGGGGAGGGGGAGGGGGCGGGGGCGGTGCCAGCTCGCGAGAGGCGCCGCATCTGACCGACGGCAGCCGCCGCTCTACGGGCGTCGCGGCGCCGCGCCGGCGTCAGCGTCTTTGCACGAACACCTCTCCGGCGGCGGCGGCAGCGCAGGTGGAGGCGGCGACTGGCGCGGGCGGGGCGGGGCGGAGCGGAACGCGGCGGCGCCGCATACCTCCACGTCAGGCACCGGGGAGCTTCGATGTACGGGGGTTCCACAAGGTTCAGTTCGTGGCCCACGCTAACTGCACCCGCAGCCGCTAAACGGTCACGCAGTAGCCTTCAAGTGTCCAGTGAGAACCCTTTCTCCCCTAGACACTCTCCTGGCTGACAAGCAACATCGATCTTTCTGTAGCATCTGTGCACTCTTTGGCCAACTTTACGGCAGTCGGAGAAACTGCAAAACCTTCCACTAAGATGCGAAGAGGAATGCAAACAATCAGTTGTAGCTCGACGATTTAGTTCTAGTGATAAAGGGGTTCATCAATTTCACATGTTTATTGCCAATATAATGGTCGCTGTTGAGAAATAAATTACATTCATTCAGAAACGTAAAAATTAATACAGTGTTGCTATGAAGAGGAAAAATATTGATGTGAAATAATTAACACAAAAGGAAATTGAATTTCTTTCGGAATGAACAACTGTAGTCTAGCTTTTCCTTGTAACCTTTAGGCAATATGATATTGAATGTAAATCGAAAATATGCGTTCTGTCTCCCACATTCGATTTTCTTTACAACTGTAGTGAACAAATTTACTGAGTGTGTATTTTAGGATGTAGTATTGTATCTTTCAAATTCTGCATGTAAAAACATTCACAAAATGACTTGAGCTCGCTGTTAAAAATAATAAGGTGAATATGTTTCCAAGTCCGTTGATTTTGAGATTTGAATCTGAGTAATTGAAGTACGCTGGTAGTCCAAGAATGTCAGAAATAACTAGATCCAGGATGAGGGAGGGGGTACCACGATGAGGAGAGAATGGGATGTGTGCTAAAATGGCCAAAAAGGGGTCCGCTAGGGAGCAGATTTGGATGAGACCTCTGAGCATGCGCCAACGACTCACGCGATTCTTGATAGGAGGTAATGATGACACCTGTTGGAACCCAAAATGGCAGTTGACACGAACACGCCATTTACTTCAAAGACTTTTTTATTTCACACTTGTAAAATGAAATTAAAAAGCGATCTTCTCGAAGTTCATAGAAATCTTTATGTGGTTTTTGCCAATTTTTCATTAATAGTTACTAGAAAGAGGGGTAAGAATAGCTATTTTAAGGAAAATAAATGGAAGTTTCATGAAAGGAGGTACTGATGTTTCAAAAGAAGTAAACCATTATATGATCTGCATTTTATTGTGAGATCAGCGTGACAAAGCAAGCACACAACAGAATTACAATTGGATTTCAGAGCTCAGAGCTCGTTATTGTGGAAAGTGTGGGAACAGAACAGAAATAAGGTAGGATATTAAAATTGATCATTGATAGTGTTAAGTGAACACTGATGAAACAGACTAACATTCAATTCTACGTAGAGGTTCGAGGACCTTCGCATTCATCTAAGGACTAGTGGCACGAGAGGAAGACAATGGACTCGTCAGGGGTCAAACGGTTGGAGAAAGGTGCGCGGTGCTGCGGGCAGGGGAGGCAACACGTGGACGTGAGACGCGGTGAGAGCGCGTGAGGGCCAGCGGTCGGCGGGAAGGCGCGGGGCGGTCGCCCTGCCGTTTCACTCGATGTGGAAGGGATAGTTCACGTCGTGTTGGACCCTGAAAACAAACAGAAAAACAAAAACAATTGGCGCTCAGTTCCCTCATTGATAGTCGGAATTGAAGAGATTACTTTTAAAGGGCCGTATCTCCAAGAAATACTGTTTTAAGGGAGGATAAGTTTTCACATTCAGGCTTAGAGAAAAGAAACGAATCATTCTCTATAGTTTTAATATTTTAAGGTTTAAGCTGATCACAAGGTAAAATTCAGAATATATGCGTCATATTTTCGATGTGTAGTTATTTCGTAATATGTGCGTAATTTTACAACCGAGTGAAGGCAAGGACATCTCAAGAAGGCTTCAAACACCAATGCATGCGATTTGCTTGTCCGTGCCAAAAGACATGTGTAACTTCGTTATATGAAATGTCCCACTACATCTTTGTAGACAAAAATGGTTATTCCTCGATTCTCGTACACGCCCTGCAAGTTTGTAACATTTATTCAGAGACATTCCATTCATGGCAGGTCTTGCATTCCTTGTATCGGGCCTGTATGAGCACCAGGGAACTCCGGAGCGCGTCCTGCCGAGCTATCGTTCGCCCGCGCTTTACGTAATTCATAATAGGGAACCTAATCCTCGTTTATTATAACATTTTGAATCATCATTATATGAATAACACAGCCACTCGAAAAGAATTTGTGTTCGTGTCTGTGAATCTGACCATATTTAGCTGTTTGGGATCGCTAAATCCGAATCCGGTGTTCTTTGTACTCCCTCACATCAGGAGTCTGACATAACCTCAAAAATATAAAAAAGGGGGAAAAAGGGAAAAAAGGAAAAAAGGAAAAAAGGGAAAAAAGGGAAAAAAGGAAAAAAGGGAAAAAAGGAAAAAAGGGAAAAAAGGGGAAAAAGGGGGGAAAAGAAAAAATTGAAAAAGGGGGAAAGAAAAAAGGGAAAAAGGAAAAAAGGGAAAAAGGAAAAAAGGGGAAAAGGAAAAAAGGGGAAAAGGAAAAAAGGGGAAAAAGGAAAAAAGGGGAAAAAGGAAAAAAGGGGAAAAAGGGGGAAAAGGGAAAAAGGGGAAAAAGGAAAAAGGAAAAAGGGGAAAGGGAAAAAAGGGAAAAAAGGAAAAAGGGGGAAAAGGGAAAAAAGGAAAAAAGGGGGAAAAGGAAAAAAATGAAAAAAATGAAAAAAAGGAAAAAAGGGAAAAAAGGAAAAAAGGGAAAAGGAAAAGAAAGGGGAAAAGGGGGGAAAGAGGGAAAAAGGAAAAAAGGGAAAAAAGGGAAAGAGGAAAAAATGTCTACTTGGATAGAGGTCAAGTGATCTGGAGTCAACGTTATGGGCAATCTGTCATACAACAACGTGATTAACGTTGTCCCACGAGGGCCTAATTCCACCTTCTCTATCAATTATAATTGATCTGAATTAAAATATCTGATGTAATCAAATGTGCTGTGTAATCAAATAAATATAACTTAATCATTCCACCAAACACCTAACCACATAATATATTATTGTAAATAATTAACTTCTAATTAACAATATAATTAAATAACCAGACCATTTACTAACTTCCTCATTATTACAACAACTAAAAATCAGTCATAACATGGGCTCACTCACTCCAGTAGCGGGTATGCGCGCACGCCGCAGTTGAAGGAGTCGATGAATTGCAGCTCCGCGGGCGCCAGCTCGAAGTCGTAGATGTCCAGGTTCTCACGTATGCGCGTGGGGTTGGTGGACTTGGGAATAGCCGCCATGCCGCTCTGCACCTACAGCAGGGAGGTCGTTTCCGTGAGGGAGGTGCAATCACAAAGAACCTTAATTGAATAGAAAATGAAGGTTATAGTTATGAGAATATCGTAGTTCATAAATACCCTAATCTAGGTATTCTAGGTTTAAAAAATCGCTTAAAAATGTTTTGCAGATATAAAAGCTTCCACGATTTTGAACTACTTTAGTGAATTTTGCAATTGTAATTCTTTTCTTTCAAACCTGCGATGTTGTACCGCGAGGAAAAATAAATGCGCGCAAGCTTGAGCACGCACTCTTCAGTGGCAAAGAGCAGTGCAGACAGGAGAGGGAGTCTTCGGTCGCGCCTCTCCTGCACCATTTAATCCAAGAGCGCAAATGGCTGCAATTAGCTGCCTGGTGTCAGATGAAGTGAATAGTAGAGTATGGTGGATATAACCACTGGAACTGCGATAAAGCTGGCTCTCGTTTAATGCTCGTTGTTAATGAGTGTTGATTGAACATTATTAAGACATTTTCTGGCTATTGGATTCTTTGATAACCGAGATGATCCGCGCCTCAGTCGAACGAGCTGTCGATCGAGATGTCGATCGAGAGCTGTACTGTAGACGACCACAACACTATAGTCGAAACGTCAGCTCGATCGACTGAGACGCAGCTCATTCCGGACAGCCAAGAATCAAATGACTCTGGCCGCGGAAACGTACGAATCCATCTTCTTGCTATTGGTATTCTGACATTTGTATTGCTTTTTTGACATTAATATTGGGCAGCTTCATACTGTAGTATAGAGAGGACAAGTATGGGAATTACCTCAACAATATGATCACGAATATTGGTCTTAAAATCGGTGTATAAGATTGTGTTCAGCTGTAACTTCCCATACACGTCAGGAGTAAAGTCTATTATTGCAGTTCCAAACATGGTTAATATTTTAACTCGAAGATCACAAGGTGAATTATAAACAAACTTAGGTAATTTCTTTATTTTATTTCATGACGTTGAAAGATGTTGAACACTGGGTTCACAGTGACTAGTGATTGTATGTTCCAGAATGTGTAAACCTTCCTTATTTCATTAGTCGAGACTTAATACTTGACTATATGAAACAACGTTTGTTTTTTTCTATTCTTTGAATAGTAAATAAGTAGAACTTTTTTTATCACATCCAACGCATATTAAGTTCGGCGTGCTTCGTTTCTGCTCGAAATTTTAAGATATGACCCAACTTTTCAGGCCATTTTCAATCATATTGATTCCTCTTGGTGGGGTGTTTTCTGCAAAAATTCATTAAATTCAATCAATCTTTCAATGATGTCATGCGCGTTTTAAAAATTTGAGTAATTGTTATAGGAAGAGGAGGAAAAGCTTCGGTATGCCGATCGGTAAGCCAGATCGATTGAAGAATATCAGTTTTGAAGAAAATCGACTTAACGGTTTAGCCAGAGAGAGAGGAGAGAGGAAGGGAGAGAGGAGAGAGGGAGGGAGAGAGGAGAGAGAGGAGAGGACAGAGAGGAGAGGGAGGAGAGAGAGGAGAGAGGGAGGGAGAGAGGGAGAGGGAGGGAGGGGGAGAGGGGGAGAGAGAGGGAGAGAGAGGGGGGAGAGGGAGAGAGAGAGACGGACATGTTGTCGTCATTCGATTTTTCGGTATCGAGGACCCACAGGACATGGATTCATGTTACATCACGTGTTATAGGATTTCCCCCCTAAATTTAGCAACGTTTATCCACTGTTTCGTTACTAGGGCTCTGTAGTTTTTCTGATGAAAATTCGCCGTTTTTCCGTGCAGCATTACATATCTTTCTCTATACTCGGTAGCCAGAAAGTAAAATTTTCAATATCTGAGGTAATAATTGATTAACTGATTTAGAAGGTCAAAAAATAATAGTGAAATTCAGTTTTCATAAACTTCCAAATGCGATGTACTAATACTCCGCGAACAACTTTGTTCATAGATACGGTTTTTGCGAACAATTGAGACTGTCGATGGCTGGATGATGTGCGATTCTAATCTCGAGCGGTTGCCAAAAATTTGCTAGATATTGCGACAATATTTGTTTCTGTCGGATTCCTTTCTTTGCATTCGTAGGTATATGATCAGTAGTATCAGTGATTTCCTAAATCATATCCACGCCAATCCTAGCGCAGAGTCTTTTACAATGAATTACGAACCAATCGCGAGTCAGACGGACCGTACGGATTGCGACCTTCTTTTCCCTTCAGGTCCCCTCAATTCGGGGGGAGGGGCGAGTATCAGGACATAATGAGGGAGTGCGTGGCATTATCCCGTTCATAAATATGCCAAAAACTGAGGAAAAAGGGCTCTTTATATTGATTAAATCGCCTGGAAAATAAATGTTTATAACTCAGGGCATCGTTGATTTTCGTTGTCCAAATCGTAAATAAAATTAAATATTTTTGTTCGGTGCGTCACTTTTAAGAGTGATATCAAGACTGTATTTATATCGGCTATTTGTTCATTTATCTCATGGCCCGAAATTGCTAAAAGCGTCGTTGCAGCTGCGCATCCAATCTCATAGAGACGGTTGTTGCTCCTCCCCGCTACTGCTCGTGCGTTTGGATATGATGATAAAAATGACAATAACAGATAATGGCTCAGTAATAAGCACGGATGGGAGTGCTGAATTGAGAGGTACAGGAAACTGGAGAGCCTCTTGAAAACCGTCCACAAAACAAATTTGTTTTCCACATGCAGGAAAATGTACATGACGGGGATATGAATATCTCATATTATAAATAATACGGGATAATACCCAGTAACAAAATGTGGTTGCTATGCAGAAGAAATTTAAGAATTGAAAGGCCTACAGTATCACTAGAGGCCATTCTATTGAATTAAATTTATTTATCTAATTTGTAATTTAAGGAAACTGTGGCGGTTAATCGTTTGGAAGAACACTAGGATAACAAAATCTAGACAAGTTTGTTTAATATTATAAAACTC
The DNA here is from genome assembly GCA_038098605.1 of Gryllus longicercus. Classification (NCBI taxonomy): domain Eukaryota; kingdom Metazoa; phylum Arthropoda; class Insecta; order Orthoptera; family Gryllidae; genus Gryllus; species Gryllus longicercus. The sequence goes on along the minus strand of JAZDUA010000003.1, from coordinate 9,489,324 downwards.
AGAGCAATTTTCAGAAATATTTAGAACAAAAATAAAAATTATCTAATACAAAAATACTGCTTGTAGCAGAACTTGGCAAGTTGCATTAACGTTATATTAAAAGAGAAATCATTCTTCTTAACAAAGGCGTTAGATATGATGGGAGTTTAAAAACCTGATAAATAAAAAGTGTAATAGAATTCTAGGAACGTCTTCGTTGGCTGAATATCGCAGAACCCCTTCTAGTTAGACTTCCCGCTGTACCTGGGAGCCTAATTTTTACACATCTTACTTGTCAATATTTTCCTTCGTCTTTACTCCAAGTGTGTTTTTCATTCCCTCGACAACTTTCTCCTCCTCCTCCTCCTTCTACTCCTCCTCCTCCTCCCCTTTCTACTCCTCCTCCTCCTCCCCCTTCTACTCCTCCTCCCCCTTCTACTCCTCCTCCTCCTCCCCCTTCTACTCCTCCTCCTCCTCCCCCTTCTACTCCTCCTCCTCCTCCTTCTACTCCTCCTTCCACTCCTCCTCCTCCTCCTCCTTCTCCTCCTTCTACTCCTCCTCCTCCTCCTTCTACTCCTCCTCCTCCTCCTTCTACTCCTCCTCCTCCTCCTTCTACTCCTCCTCCTCCTCCTCCTTCTACTCCTCCTCCTCCTCCTTCTCCTTCTTCTCCTCCTCCTCCTGCAACCCGCAGCACTCTGTGAGCTATATTGTTAAATAACTACTAAACGGAGTGGGGTCTTAAAAATTAATATTTTGAGGCCAAAGATCTCAAAGAAACGTTTCCCACGCCATAATCTACAGGATAAGACATTCTTGAGCATTTTATTAATTTTTTGCTGGTTCGACACTTATCGATACTATCATGGCCACCTAGGTTTCAACCCTTTTTGCTGGTGGCCATATTTGCGATGTGACTCTTAGAAGGCTTAGATTCCTCTATCTTGTACTATTTGCGCTTTCCGTGTACACCGTGGTTTGCGCAGACTGACGAGGTTTATTTGCATTATTATTAATTTAAGATTCGCTCTTGTAGAAACAACTAGAAGTTCTATTAATAGTTGCTTGATACCGATGAAAATTGTTTCTTATACGTGTGTTGAAAACCTTCATTTACCGTTTTGCTGAGGACTGCAAGTGCTGTGTACCTAAAAGAGGAGGGATGTGGGTATACGGTGAAGAGTGAAGACGTGTCATGTTGGGTTTGGTTTGTGTTTCACCTGTACCAGTATTATCGTTATCAGCAGTGATTCGGTAAAACTTTCCAGTCACGTAGCTTTCTCAAGAATAAAAAGGGCTTTAATATTTTGTGACTATCACGAAACGTGAGAAGCTATCTGTCAAATAATATTTAATTATTACTTCAAATATTTTTAAGGAAGTATTGTGTATTGCTCAAGAAATCTCTCGGGAATACTAAATAAATCATAACTGAAAATTTATTGTCCACATCAGTTGCAATATCTTTTATTATTTGACATTGTGTTAGTACATTGGAAGTTACCCCTATACATTTTTAAAGATATAAATACGTTTTGTTAAAACTTTCCCTTTTTAGAATGGAAAAGGATAGGGAAGAGTATGGGGTTTAACATGCGAGTGTTACGCTACGCACGGGTACGCTAATAACAATATATATTAAGTAACGAGTACGTACAATGTTAAAATAGTACTTTTAATAATTTCCGGAGGTTCACCATTTTTTGGGGGTTGACCAGAATTTGAAAGAGAAATTTCCTAGAAATGGCGCTGACAGCTCCGCCACAGGTGGCACCTTGTGAGGCAATTTGAACGCGCTCCGCTCACTCTCCGTTTCTCCGTTCCAGCAGGGGGCGCCAGCCAATCAGTCAAATCACCTGCGTCGCCGATCGATCCCCCGCCTCGGTCAGTGGGCGGAGGCCGCGACGCCGCCGCCCTTTGCACCGACGGCACCGCCCACGCGGGGGACGGGGGGGCGGACGCCAGCACTGCGCTTCCGGCGCGCGATTCGCCGCGGTGACACTGGGGCGCCGCTCGTCGCCGACTCTCCTCCTCCTCCCCCGAGCCTTCCTGCTTTCCCGGGGCGACAGCTGGTGCCGCCTGACGCCGTCGACGCGGTAACACGACGACCTCCGCGCGGCGACTTCGGCGGGGCTGTCAGTTCCCGGGGTTTCGTGACCAAACAAAGAGGAGGTGGAGAAAGGTTTCCCCTGCCGTCAGAGAGATCCACAAAGAGTGGTCGGGTAGAGACTCCAAGGACGAAGCAAAGGAGACGCGACTCTAGAAACTTCACTGGCTGGAAACTTCACTTTTCAACATTTATTGGACTGAAATTGAAATAATACTCATTACATTGTCATTCTACATCCTTGGAGCCAGGACTCAAACAGATTTTTCAGAGGGGATCGAACTAATACTTAGCATTACGAACAATATCATTTTATAATTTCCTTCTCGCGATAAATTCAACATTCTATTATCCGAAAAATTGTAAAATTCTATTTAATTTTTCAAGTAGGTGATTACCAAAGTATTTTAGAGGGTGAATTCCCTAACATGCCGCTGGGAACGGCCCGGCTTAATGACCACACAAAATGTTTAAAATGATGTTTCAAAAGCTTTGTAACTCATGAAAGTGGGTATGAAAATTTGGTTCAACTTATTCGTATTATCGTTTCCTAAAGCATCTGAAGTTGTAGATAACCACTTATTAATTTAAATATGACCAATATTGACGTTTTTTTTAAATTTTCAATGTAACATTTCTATTAATCGAATATTAAGTTCTTATCTTTAGTTTTTTGCATCTGAGAAATGGTAAAATTATTCAAATGTGGAATTTGCAAGTAATCTTCATGAAGTTATGTAAACATTAAATAGTCATTTATACATTTAAAAAAATTCTATTTGGAATGTAAGTTATGAGATTGATCGTTAATTTTTATTACGTACATACTAATAGCGTACACGTAAGTAGTACTTTTAGTATCAATATTAAATCAAAGTATCTGATGCATTTGACATCCTTTGAATACTGGCTACAAACATTCAAATTTAGTAACAAAATAGCATCATACACGTACATTATTACAAGCTTGCACTTTTACAAATTTCATTACTAAAAAGAATAATATAAATCACATGACATAGTTGATATTGTTTCGCGTTTAATTGTTATTCCAAAGACTTGACCATTATTTGACCAAGCTCATAAAATTATACGACAACAACAATAGTCCATTGTTATCTCTGTCGATATTTTACTGATAATGATATCGTCTATTTTAAGTCATCATTATCAGGTTTTCCATATGGCTACTTCCTCACGTTTCTCTTGACCAAGTATTGGTACTACTGTGTGGAGGAAATGAGAGCAATGTTATAATGTGATAGTGAAATGAACACGTGATGTAAAGATTACAATGACGCTGGTGAGTGAAGAGACAAAAACTTGATTTAGTAGTCTTAGCTACACGCCACGCCTGTCGCATTTATAATGATATACAATATCTTCAAGAGTCTGTGTTATAATGCAACTAGTGTTACGTTGCAACAAGAGCTGCTCATCAATTGGACGGCACATTAACACATACAGGTCTTAGCGCTCGGCATATTTTCTTGACCCTTAAGATTGATTTCTTTATTAAATGATTCAAAGCGTTGGGTGTATTTTTGGAGGAATATTTTAAGAGGCGAATTTTGATAGAAATTTTATATATAATTATGTAGATGAATTATTTATAAAAATACAAAAGAAGTGAAAACCTATGATTTTGCATTGAAATAGTTTAACAGGTATTTTTTAATAGTTGCAAACTAGGAAAAAGCTACAAAACCCCTTTTATCTTGCTTTACAATTTCAATAAAACCATCTTATCTTATTCATGGTTGGAGTTCATGTGGTATGCTTTTAACAATTTGGCAGACACCGGTATCAGCGAAATGCCGGAGACAATGCGACACGCTCCCCATGCCGATCTTCAGTTTTTCTGACCCAACCATTAATTAGTATGGTCATTGTGTCAGATTCTATGCAAACTATATAAAATGGTCGCGTCTCCTATACAGAAGACACGCGAGGAAACGTCCAAATAAAACAGAAAGACGATGAAAATATATGCTCAGAACAGTGCTGAACAGCGCCTGCTCTGGGGAATATTCGAGTCTCGGAACTGCTCCGAACGGGGAACTGAATATATTAAATAAACTAATAAAACAATTCCCTACATTTTTTCCGATTGCCCTCCAGCTCACTTTGGACCCATTTTAACCGTACTCACAGTACAGCCGGAGTCTTGCGTAATGGGCCAATATGACAATGGGCATTCAGCCCCATTGCGAAATATTTCAATGGAGATTCAGCCCAACATCTGCCTTTAAAGATTAAAGTGTGAACAGATTTGAGAAGGAACAATTTCCGGTGGTCCGTAGCATGGTGTTTAAAGTTTTCCGACGACATCTGCCTAGAATTGAGATTAAATGAGTTACGTTACCCTATTACTGTATTTGTATTTAGCCATTATGTGCCCCATAAAGGGCAATTGGCCTCGGCGCTGTTAGATCCCGGGCTTTATAGTCTGTCATTTAACCTGGAACCCACGATGTCTCGAATTTGCTTTACCTTAGTAATTTCACTTACCTAATGAATTCGGCTAGCGATGCCGGTTTCGCGGTAATGGCCTTACAGTTCCATACCAGCATTCGTCTTAATGACCTAGGGAAACTACGAAAACCCCGGCCAGGATGGCCGGGACGAGGAATGAACCCGGGTGTCCCGAATGCAAAGTCAGCGCGCTACGGCTTCAGCCACTTCACTCGGTCTCATTATTGTACAGTGAAAAAAATGTCACTGGCAGATCTGAATATATTAATAATGAACTAGCTGACCCGGCCACGCGTTGCTGTGGCTAAAGTTTTTGTTATATTACACCAACATTCACCAATAACAAACGTAAATAGAAGCACTCACGTTGCTTTGGATGTACCGTGTAAAGTCTCCCCAATGTCTTAGCTTTGAATATGCCTGTAATGGAAGGATGTGGTTTTCCTTGTTTCCGTGGCTCCCATTTTTTACTGGATTTGTTCCATGTGAAATAACGTGGAACATCACCAAACACCAATGTCTTCGCGAATTGGCCAAAAACATCAGGTTTTTGACACAATGTAAAAAATTCAGTTAGAGTCGTTTTCGGAGCTTCGAACGCTCTTTGGAGAACATTTTTTTCAGTGAAGTATACACGTTGACCGTTTTCAAGATGTATTGCCAGATGTTGGACAGCAGGATCTCTTTCGTGGATGGGAAAGCTGAGAATATGCCAAATAGCTTCATTGCTGCTAATGTATCTGCCCATTTGGTATCGTGCTATTTCGTCATTTTTATTTATGTTTTGTACTTCAAATATGGCCAAATCACTGCCTTTGTTTACATATTTACAAATATACTTAATTGATTTAACAGAACTGCAAAGCTCAACATTGATATGAGCTTTGTAAGTTTTTGAAAGTAGTGGTGAGTATGGTACCACCCACTGATTATCAAACTCAACTTGATTTGGAAAGTTCGGCAGTCGCATTGTAAATGTGTGGCCACCATTCTCAGTACTTCTGCGGCGATACATTGGATAACCATCAATATCCGTGATCGTGTCATTCGTATACGGCTTTGGGAATTTTTTTTTTACATTTTCCATTTTCCATGCACGGTGACGTCATGTTGAAAGCACCGCATGGCCCATGGATCATGTGTTTGGTGACAATATCAAATAATTCTTGATCAATTAATGGGTCTGGAATTTCGGCTGAAATTATTTGATCGATTTCTTCAGGACGGATTCTATCTTTAAGCCAAACCAAAATGTGGGCATGAGGCAAACCTCGCTTTTGCCACTCTATCGTATACAGCCAACAACGTGTGATACCAAAAATTGAATATTTAACAATAAAATCAATTAAGGATTTCAATTTTTGTTTAAACACACGCGCAGTTAAATCATGACGATGAATGGCTTGTTGTTCTGGCAATAGTAAAGTTTGTATCTCTTCCCAATTCGGATTACATGTGAATGTAATAAATAAATCCGGTCGGCCGTAATGACGTACGTAAGTCATCGCATCTTGTATGTATTCCTGCATGTTCCGTGGACTGCCGATGTAGCTTGAAGGTAAAATGAAAACATTACCGATGTCAATGGGATTTAAATTTCCATCGATGTTTACAGCAACAGCATCTCGTAAGTGAATATATTCTTCCGATCGTAGTTTTGCCTGGTTGAATCGAAGGAATCGCAAGCGTTCGCTTTCGACCTTAGCATACATATCAACAATGTATTGATGGAACAGCTGACGATATCGAAGGATATAATTGTCTTGATGTTGTCTAACCATTATTCGGTGTGCGTAGTAGTTCATTGAGCTAACTTTATTATTTCTGTAATCACCTAAAAAAATAAAAAATTAAATGCAATACGAAATTAAAATCTATACATACAGTAAGAAAGTAAATAGATAATTGTAAAATTTACCGGTATTTGGATCATACTGTTTGATATTAAGGTGATATTCATCTTGTCCTTGCCAAAATATCAATGGATATTGTAGTGCGTCATATGAACGGTGTAGATCCGAAATCGTACTGACAGTGTTGTCTCGCCGTGTAATTTTTATAGATCTTTTGTCAACTGGATCACCAACCATGATAACAGCAACCTCATCAACAGTTGGAGCGTTGAATCTACCAGCATGTTCACCTAATGGTACTTTGTCGGCTTTTATGACGATTTGATAATTGTCATTTTGCAGTCGTGGCGAAACTCTTTTGATCAATTGAATTAGTTGATTGTGATCTTCTAAAAAATTTTCCAATAATATCACAATTGCTCTTTCCTCTGCTTGTTCAATAAAATTATACAGGCACCGAGTCGTCACGCGCTCTTCACAATCGCCCATAAAATAAATTTGAAGAAATTTCGGATTGTTATCAGGCATTGGCATCAGTGATCCGATTTTATGGTACACCTGGCCTTGAATTTTGAATGTAGTTTCAAAATTACGTCCATCGGATGCACGATCGCAAATTTTAGTTGCCCCAAATGACGTCATTTGGAAGCAAGAATTAAATTTGCGTATCTTACGCAAAAATAATTTGGAATCATCTGAATTGCCAGTAAGAAGGGATAATAAAGGCTCCGGCGGAGCGGGTAGAGGTGACAGCACAACTTTTCCTGATGCGCAGCACATGCCGGCTGCTTCATTCCGAAATTTCAATGCCTGACAATATTGACATACTTTATCCATTCCACCGATAGCAATTTTTGAATGCGCCGAGTAGTTAATATCTGGTGCATATTCATAGGCAAGCCGAACGAATGATGCACGTGTTAATGAGCGGCTGATCCGTTGCCTTTGTCGATCTAGTCCTCGTATTGTAGCTATGTTTCGTTCTCGTGCCGCTCTTGTTCTCGTAATATTCTGTTGCAGACGTTCGTCACGCTGTTCTTGAGATTCTTGTGTACGACTTTCTGCAGTCCTGATTCTTTGAGCTGCATTTCTTGTTTCGATTTGTTCTGGTAATTGCTGAGCTCTTTCAACACGTTTGCGTCGTGACCCTTTGCTGCTCGCGTTGTTGAGGTTAGATTTTTTCGGTGGCATTTGACTGAAAATAATAATAATCGTTTAAATATTAGAAAGAGGAACTGAAAAACATGTTATCATAGCACATTGAAATAATAAGTGCAAAATAATTTTAAATGGAGGTTAAATAATCTTAATATATATAAATCTCGTGTCACAATGTTCTTATGATATTCTCTTGAATACGTTCGTTACACTGTTCTTGAGATTCTTGTGCATGACCTTCTGCTGTCCTGATTCTTGGAGCTGATTTTTTACCATAGCTGCGCCATCTATTGATTACTTACTCAACCCAGTCGAAAGGTGTCGACATCTGTTAGAATCATTTGGAGTTAACAGATAATTGTGACTGTCAAATAATAACAGACAAATAATTGACGATGATACCATCAGATTCTCTGGGGTATCTTTCGCAGGGTCTCTTTCGTGGTGAAAGCCACAGCAACGCGTGGCCGGGTCAGCTAGCTGATTGTTGTAATCTTTCTTCTTAATATATATAAATCTCGTGTCACAATGTTTGTCCTCAATGGACTCCTAAACCACTTAACCGATTATAATAAAATTCGCACACCATGTGCAGTTCGATCCAACTTGAAAGATAGGATAGTTTAAATCTCAAATTATAGTCGCAATTTTAATTTATTGCTAATTATTTGTCTGTTATTATTTGACAGTCACAATTATCTACAATTATTACAACAATTAATTAGCAATTATTCAGACAAATAATTAGCAATAAATTAAAATTGCGACTATAATTTGAGATTTAAACTATCCTATCTTTCAAGTTGGATCGAACTGCACATGGTGTGCGAATTTTATTATAATCGGTTAAGTGGTTTAGGAGTCCATTGAGGACAAACATTGTGACACGAGATTTATATATATTAAGATTAATAACTAATCGAACATTGTAAATGGTATAGTTCTTTATCCCCTTGCCAAAACGTGTGTGTGAGAGAGAAAGAGGGGAGGGAGGGAAGGAGTAAGAGAGAAAGAGATTATTAAAAAAATTAGGCTTCTATTTATTAGCGCTAATAAGTTAATAAGCGCTTACCATTGTAAGAGCCAGGTCTGCATGAAACTACATTCCTGCGGATAACAACTGCGTTTTAGGAGACAGGATTTTGTGGACAGTTATTTCTGAAGGCTTCATTGATAGTATATTTACTTGGCAATACATTCATTGGTTAGTTGCTAATTAATACTCTCGTTTTATGAACTACTATAAAATATTATAATGCCCATCATAGATAATTGAGTACTACTAAAAGTTGATGAAATGATGTGAATTAATATACGAGTAAGACGTATACGGCACGATCGAGGAGCAAAAGAGTGTCCTAATCTTCATAAGAGCGTATTAGCACCCATTACGTGGGGGTGCTAATACGCGTAAATATTAATATAAGTTGAATCTCGTTATCATTTCTGCCTTTTATCGTTATTTTGGTGGTGTTAATTCCATGACTTATTTACTTCGTTCCACTTCTAAATTTCCTTCTGTTGGGGCGATGTACCGTGGCCTCCCTGAGGTCGACGGAAAACCGCAACGAGATGCTGACATTTAATAATGAAATTATCAATGGGAGTAGAAAAAATAATTAATGACAGGCATTTGACATAACTTCGATGATTCATTTATTGATTATTTCGTGTTTCCGGGTACGGCAGCTGATGCTGCCCTTGTGGGTGATCTGGGCTGTCCAGATCATCCAACTGATACCAGCCCAGAGGAAGATCACAACAGGATGGTCGAAACGTCGGCAACTCAGCCTTCGACGCGGCGTCACCCGGTCAGCCCAGATCACCCACATGACTCTGGCCGCGGAAGCCTACGACTTCATTTACTAATACTGCCCTTATACCCACAAGTAAAGTGCGTGTTTTATAACGGGATGTAGCAATGTCCTTCCCCTGCTGAGTGGTGAGATTCGGCGCCGTCCTACACGTCGACTTGCAGGATTTTCCTCGTCCAGCAAAATCCCAGTAAGAGTGTGTAAGTAATGAGTTAGAGTAGGACAAGGAAGAGGAAGAAAGGATAGCGCGGGGTCCGTAACCCGTTTGTTAGAGTACTGCTCTGGTGTTGATTGGAGAAACCACGGAAAACTACATCGGATAAGCCGGCCGATGGAATTCTCCTCCGGACAGCAGCTGAATTGACCTACGGATATCTAGTTAGTGTCGAAAATCCCTCCACCTCTAACCACAGGGCCTCCCGGTCGGAGGACGTGCAGTGACATCCGTTGATGCCGTGAGCCATCTCAGTGATAGCATCCAAATTAAATTTGTTTCATGATTAGTTATTACGCTTTATCCCTTGGTAAAAAAAGAAAGAAAGAAAGAAAGACAGTGGTTGCTCACCAGGTAGCGCAGGATGATCTGCGCGGGCGACTTGGCGTACTTGGCGGCGAGCTCCTTGATGCGGTGGTCGTGCAGCACGGCCGGGGCGCCGAGCGCGGCCTCGGTGGTGGCCGGGCGCACGGCGTTGGGCGCGCCCAGCGGCGAGTACGCCACCACCGTCACGCCCCGCGCGCGGCACGCGGCGCGCAGCGCGCGCTGCGTCAGGTACGGGTGGCACTCCACCTGCGCCGCCACAGCAAACACTTCCTCGCATTGGGTCTAACCTGTGCCTTTTTGGGGAGAGACCAACGGAAATGAGACCTGCGCCGCATTTAAGTGTCCGAGGAAAAAGGGTTTTATTAAAGTTTGGAGTCATTTTGAAAAAAAAATGAAAATATTGAAAGTATCTCCCCCCACAATCAAAATACCTCTTTCGAACTCTCAGAGCCTCGAATTTTTCCAGGTCGATGGGGGTATATCAATTTTGGAGAGGACGGTTTATGCGCTGGCGATGACCATGGACGGTCTGCTTTTTTCGATTACAGAGTCCCGGGAAACACGTTTTTCTGTAGAGAGGTGCCTATTTTTGATGCAGAATTATAGTATTTCTCTTCATTCCTTAATATGGCTACAGAGTAAAAATAAAGAAGCAAATAATTAAAGAAAAAGAAAGGAAAATCTATAAGTAGAATAAGAGTAGATACTTCTCTTATTATTGGTAACTATTCCATAATACTATAAAATTGTCTATCGAGGATGAAACGCTCTTGCAGCACTCACACTGGGTGGTGCACAGTCGGCCCTTGGATTCGTCGTGGCGAGCCGCCCCCCCCCCCCCCCTCACAGAAAACTGGGAAGTGACGTGTGCCAGCACATTGCGAGTGCTGCCTACTAATTCGACTCCTGGACCAACCCGGAAAGCTGGTTGTCCTCAGCTGTCAGGACGATCCCGCCTAGGTCCAATTGGGTAGAGCAATGCATGTTTCGGTGTATGCGGATCCCAGCGAGACAGGAGGTGGGGGAGGCCCAAACGCTAGGAACCAGCTTAATGCAAATAAAATCACTCTGATATGAAACTAGCTAAACTTGCTTTAAATAACGTTTTGCTTTCCACTAACTACTTACCACTTGTAGATTATATTACATTTAATTTTTTTAGAATAAATTACTTTTTAGACTAATCTGTATATTTGTGACATGTGGTTAGGCGGAAGAGCGGGCCTGATGGCCGGAGCCTCGCCATATTAATAAAGACATATTATTATTATTATTATTATTATTATTATTATTATTATTATTATGAATTAGCGTAACTGGCTTGCCCATGAGAACCCCTTCCCGCCGAGTGTAGGGCCTCGGGAGGCGCACAGGAGGCGTGCGCAGCGCACCTGGTTGACGGCCGGCGGCAGCTGCGCGGCGTCGCAGAGGCGCGCCAGCTGCTGCGAGTTGAAGTTGGAGACGCCGACGGAGCGCGCCAGCCCCAGCGCGGGCAGGCGCTCCATGGCGCGCCACGTGGACGCCGGCTCGATGTACGTGGTGTGGATGCGGCCCTGCGCGTCGCGCGGCCACGGCTCCTCGCCCTCCTTGAACGCCACGGGCCAGTGCACCAGGTACAGGTCCAGGTAGTCCAGCTGCAGCGCCTCCAGCGAGCGCCGGCACGTCGCCTCCACCACCTCCGGCCGGTGGAACGTGTTCCACAGCTGCAACGCCGCGCTTAGATCGACGCTGCGACAGCCCCTCCTCTCTCACGCTGTGGCTTTTGCCTTTCCTTGTAGCGTTTGTTGGGCGCGTTAGAAGAGAAAGAACTTTTTAAGATCTATTTAGAGGAAGACCTTGGAAAGTGAAAGAGGAAATGTAGTGGTATGGGCATTCCAGTCGGTGGGGAAATTATATATACTCTACTCTTTGCCGACGATCAGGTCATTGCGTCAGGGAATATGGATGACTTGTGTTATATGCTCCGTAAGTTGAAAAATATATATGAAAAATGGGGCATAAAGATTAATATGTCTAAAACTGAGTATTTTGAAGTGGGAGATGACGAGCTGCAAGATATAAAGAAGAGATAGAAAAAATTAAATGTTGTACAACTTTTAAGTTTTTGGGGTTCACTTTATCATCTAATGGTAAATGTAGTGATGACATTAATAATAAAATTGCACAAGGCAAAAGAGCAATACGGCAACTAAACCACATTCTGAGGAACGATAAAATAACAAAAAGAACAAAGTATATTATTTCCTTCTCAGCGGTTGAAAGTATCACTACCTATGGTGCAAAAGTATGGGAACGGAATAAAAGATAACATATTTCACTTGAAATGGATGTATGGAGAACGAGTTGTGGCACTTCCAAACTGGAACACAATGGAACGAGAAAATAAGGAATATTATGGGCGTTAAAAGAAATCTTATCGATAAAATTGGAACCAAACGCCTTCTCTGGTATGGTCATCTAGAAAAAATGGAGGAGTTTAAATGGCCTAAAATGATATGGAAATGGAATCTTCCCGCGAGAAGAAAACGGGGTCGACCACCAAGAGAGCCTACTACTAGGCAAAATGGAGGGACGGACTACTATAACTCACATTAGGTCTTGCAGGACTTACAAGTAGAAGTAAACGGGCTTCTTCATGTACCGGAAAGAAAGAAGGGCTTTTATCTGGAGATACACTATCAGGGTTCCATTGCAAAAGAACGTTGGAATCTAATTTCTAAATAGACAAACCTTTGATATATTTGGTGTTATTTATTGTCAGGAAATAACAAGAAACGAAATATAACCTCTGAAGGGGCGAGAAACAATAATATCCCAAAGCAAAGTGAAATTCTGTTTAAAGCAGTCAGTCATACACTTGTTCAATAGATCAAGAGAATTCTAAGGATGGCAACCTGTTTATCAAGCTACGTCACTTTTACATTCTCATGTATGTATTTACTTCCGTTTATGAATTCCTAATTTGAATGAGACTGTTCGATCAAAAGCTAAAAGTAAATTAAGCGGTGCATGTCCCACTTGCTTTTAGCAGATTATTACTTTGAACTAAAGAAAATTACAAAGATCTAATAATGGGGGAGAGGAATTGGGCAAAATACTTCCATTAGACCCCATGATTACGTGCTCTTCCATCTAGTATGTGTCTATAAAAGTTAATTTTATATTATATAATAGCGTACAGTATTTATAGTACCATTTTAGAAGCAACTCGTCTTTGTAACTAGTTTGAAGTGAAGGCTAACATTTGTGAGCTGGATTAAACTTGAAAATATACTGTGGGGTAAACTATGAGGTGGTGAATATCCATCCTATTCTTTTAATCCGGAATAACGTATTGTATATTTGTAAGATACGGGTTATGGAGATTTTCAGATATTTAAAGAACGTAACCATCTAGAGATATGAGATTTCTTGTATTCCACTAATACTTTTTTAAAATAATTATAACTCTCTTATTTTAATAATTTTCATGACAAACTCTGAACAATCCAACTCTTTCATTGCGCTGCGCTAAATGTGAAGCATTCTCTCGCGTCAGTGGCAATGTTTGGCTTAGAAGCGTCCTCAAGTTATTTTAGAATGAGTTTATAAAATATTTTTTCAAATTAAATTTCATGAAATAAAATAAATATTCTGTTAAAGCATTGTAGCGTTTATTATGTAGTGAGTAGAAAGCGATTACTCACGTAAACAATAAGAAAATATCGATAAAATACGAAAATGACCGAGGTACCTGACAGATACCGAGTATTGTCGTAAATATTGTCGAACATGATCCCTGGTACTCGCCTGTGACGGAGGCGAGGGAGCAGAGGGTCTATGTAAAATTCCACAGGTTTGAATACGTTTGATCGTGCCCTGAGACGCAGGGTGACTATGGTTTTGACTGCCTACGGAATTAGGACGCTACCGCTGGATTTCGACTGAATATTGCAACTGGCGAAACTCATCAATGTTTTATAAAAGTCTTGGCACGAATATCCAAAATATCGCAAAAGGGAAGTATCTAAATCATTGAGACACTCATTCGGTGATTAATGTATCTTATATTAGAAAAGTTTAAAAGAACTGATATATACCGATGTCAGATAAGCATTCATTTTGCCAGCCTTTTCTACACGTGTTTCACCTATGAGTAATCAGGATGAGGCACATTCAGTGCACTTGGAAGCACTTTATAGCTGCCTAGCTGCTGATGAAGTTTATATTATGAACATTATTTAAGAAATACTTGTTCGTGCCTGACCCATGAGTCGCCAAAGGAAAGGCTCGTGGAGCAGTGGGAAGCTACGTCCTGGTAATGAGTATGTAAGAGCAGCGCTGTTTGAGAAGGGTGCGGCAGAGGTGATGCGAGGCCTTGCCTTGCTGGTGATGAAGAGGTCCTCGCGGCGCACGGCGCCCTCGTCCATCTTGGCGCGGAGGGCGGCGCCTATCTCGCGCTCGTTGCCGTACAGCATGGCGCAGTCGAAGTGGCGGTAGCCCGCGTCCACGGCCTCCGCCACGGCGCGCTCCACCTCGCCCGGCGCCGCCTGCGACAGCCACAACCCTCCGTTTCGCTCTCGGACAGCGAAAATGAGCTGCGCGCTTTCTTTAATAGACATTCACGCGAAACCTAACACAGGATGAGTCATTTCTTGTGAAAAAATTCCCCGCCGCCTTCTCCTCAATTAGACGAGCATCGACGTGTTGCTGAGAAACGCTTTCTTTGTGAGCAGCAGCTTCTTGTCGATTGGTATTTTTTCACAATAATATGATAAAAAATTCAAAACTAACATAGATTTACAGTGCACCATATGTAAATTTCGTTTTCAGTTCCCTTAAAAATAGCATTGGTTTACGGTATCCTTACAATTGACTTCGGTAGAAATATTAAGAACGCATGTCACTCTGCGCTTCAAACTAAAACGAGTGCCATCAGTTGTGAAAGAACGCGCTAGAAATCTGACACCGGTGGACAGAAGACGCGTGATGTTCCTGGCGAAGCCGATGCATCGGTTCGCACGGCGGGAGGCGCGGAGATCTCGAAAGGTCTAGATGCAAAACGCCTCTAAAACTATTTCTAATACTCCCTAGTACAATTTGGTTTGCATGGTGTTCTACCAGCTGGCAAAATTTCATGAGAATCCGAGTATCCAGCATCGTGAGTGTGTCGAAACTCTAATGATATTTGTAAATATTGACTAATAAAAAAAATTACGTTTTCATAAAAACAACGAGAAACTAAAATATGTGATTTTCCAAAATTGGGGTATATATTACGACAGCCCTACATCAAACTCATCCTGGCGACTGCGCCCGGCATTAGGCCGACAGAACTTTGGTCCGTAAGCCGGCCCTCAGAACTGTGATGCACTCGCTGTTTGTAAATGACATAAGAGGCCTTCCAAGTCTACTCTAGCTCTTTCAGTTTTGGAAATTCGCACTAAGGTTCGGTGACACATGCTGTGACGATATAAGAAAATTACCCAAAAAAAACAACACTTTCTACGGGTTTCAATGATTACGAAGTCAAAACGGTAGAGAAATTATTTATATTCTAATGTATACCCGGGTGTATTTTTATCGCATGAAATAGCTTATGCCAGAGACGATCATGATAACTTATTCAAATTTTATTTTACTTCAAGATACGTTGTTAAATCATGACTATCCTCTCTGTTAATAATACACTAAGGAAAGATTACGATGTTGTACTATTTATAAGAAACCGTCGACACAAACTCCCAAAACCCCTATTCGGCTAGTGAATAGCGAATTATCTCACTGTCTTCCATCATATAGAGGTAAGAGATAAACGTTCGCAATTTATCTTATTGGGAAAAGGCAGGCGCACATGCAATCCTTAACACTCATTACGCTACGACTCACCATCATCGTCCGTAACTCGGAAACCATGCATTTTGGGCTTTAAAATTAGGTTTTCGTGTTCCTTGGGGGACACGAGTAATATTATTAGGCCGTAGACTACTCAATGAGACCTTCTTGGATGTTTTATTTCATTTTATTTCAGGATACTTTGACTTTGTAGCACGGATTTTCAGGAATATTCGAAGTGGGTTCCGTCTTAAAGATATTTTAACTTATAAATCAATGTTGATCTGCATAGTGTGAAATGTTAGTATGGAGAATTTTAAAAGAATAATGGTAGAATTGTACATAATATAACAGAGACGACGTAGTAATTAAAAAATCATAGTATTACCATACAAAGATATATTTGTACTTAACTTTTGTGTCTAGTTCATATTTTTATGCTGGTTTAATTGACGTATCATAGTATCTTTCTTGGAATTCAAAGCTCAGTCACAGTAATCCACGACTATCATTTAAAAGTTTTCAGCTTTAGTGTAACTTTCTTTCTACAACTGCTTCAGAGTTCATTGTCCGCGGTTTCAATTACACTGAACAGATATTTTTAGGCTTGTAGGAACACAATAGTCTTTTTAGACTTTGATTGGGTTGTAGGGTTTTTTAAACTCTATAAAAGTGTATCCTAGTCCAATGGTCACGAATTGCATTCATTATTGATTTAGAGTGTTTAATCAAGAATAGAAGGAGTCTTTCACGTAACATCCGAAGTCTTGCGCGCTCTCCCGTCGTCATTGAGAACTAGTGTTCAAAACTCGGTTAAGCCACGTGGAACGGGTGGGGACAAAACAGGTTCGCGGCGGCTGGCATCGAAACTTCTCCGTTGCAACTGACTTTCATTTCATCGAAATATCATTTAGCCTAGATCGATCTGATTTACTTATTCATCTTTCCTGTTTAAAAGACATACTTCTCAGATACATTTCCCCCTATGGTTTATTTAATAGTTAACGTATTCTCATAGTTACATGTATATTTAGGCAATGTTTTTTATGTAGAGGCATTTAATAATTCCATACAGACAAAAGCCCAGAATTTTTCTATTTAACGTGAGTTTCAGAATGTGTATATTTGTTTGCCCGGGTAAATATCTAATTATGATATTCACTACATTGAACCTAATGGGAAGTATTGAAATCGATTCAATTTCCACAAAAAAATAGTACATTAAATTCCATTAAATATAGCATACGAGCTTTTTCTTAGTAGCCAGCACAAGATGTGATTATCCAACCTACTTTGAAGTACAAATACAACAGTTTGAAAGTTAAAATTAGGATTGTTAATTTGTTTAAAGTTTCATATACATACTCCAGTTGCGTCTACTCAACAATTTATAATTAACTCTTGAAGTAAGGGTATAGTGTAATGTACGGTAGTTAGCACGTACACAAACCAATAAACCAAATAGCAAGTAGAAAATAGAAAAGAAATTCACTATATTTTAAACTATGCTTGCACCACCACGTCATTCTCGTGACTTTTGTCACTGTGTCTTTACTCTGAAGATAGTGAATATTGTTATCGCAATTTTACCTTTTTTAGTATGTTTCCCAAATTATCCATATTTTCAAATAAACGCAAATAACACGGTAACGTAAAATAGAATTAGTATATCTGTGTTTATTCTTGAATTATTTTGAACCAATTTTTTTTACATACAGTTTATTCTTCAATTTTCTTACAAATGTTCAAAACCTAATATTTTTATTCTTCATCAGGTACTACGTATTTACTTATGACTTTCCGTTTCCCAGCAACTTTGTCAAACATGGCACTTTTTTAGTCCGCTTTCCTGGAGATCTTTCATATCTTTCTCCATATAGGCAGCAGTACCTCCAAGGATCTGGTCACTCTCCCGCACTATTTAAACTTAAAACCGCCGTTATACCACCCGCCTCGCATACCTCCATTGCACTGTTTGGTGATGATACCACTATATATTCCCGAAACCTTGATATTACCACCGCCCAAGAAGACCTGCAACATCACATTTCCCAGTTCTCCTGAGCCAAGAAATGGCACATCCGGATAAACCCAGAACAAAAAGTCAGACCAAAATCTTCTCATTCCGCTGACCAAAATATCCTCCCTCTCTCAAGTATCAAGGAGAAAATATATATTGGCTCCCAAACAACAAGTCAGCCAAATATCATGGTATACTTTTTGATAGGAGGAGCACTTGGAAATCAAATATTCTTCACAGAATAATTCTAGACACCTGTAGAACCTACCAATTGCATCCCATACTCAAAAACTCTTTACCCCTGCGACATCATATAGCTTCTCATCTATACTAATCAATGATTCGTCCAATATAATCCTACGCTTCTCCTATCTGGTCCTGAGCCAGCAAGTAAGATATCTAAAACAATGCGGATTTTCCAAAATAAATTCCTCCGAACCATTACAAAAGCTCCTTTGTTTGAACCTAACTCCCAGTTACATAACGAACTTGGCATCACTCCGATCTACGTCCATTTCTTCCTCCTATCTACTCGCTTCTATCCTAAAATTCCCCAGATTCCCTCAGCCGTACATTTCCAAATCGGAAAACAAAATGCTCACCACAACAGGCTGAAGAGGAAACTACCACGACAGTTCTTCGGCCCTCCCCCCTGATTATTATGTACCCGATGTGGCGTCGCACATTCAATCCACGTGTACTCAATGTATTCATCTATGAATAATGTTCCTTAAACAAGACTAATGTAATTCATTGTACCCTCAAACATCGTTCTCGACTGCTGAGGACCTTCGGACCAACCCGAAATAAATGAAAAATATAATATTCATCCAACATATACCACGGAGTCCATTGTAATTTATTGTCGAGTGGATACAACCGCTAAGTTCACCCATTATAATGGACTCTGTGGTAAATCTTGGATGAATTTAAATACACAATTGGTTCAAAATAATTCAACACGGTAACGAATTGTAAGCGGCCACGCACGTGGGCGCATCCACTGGCGCCACGCCAACGTCAGAGGCCACGCATGTGCGAGAGATACAACCATGCCCGACTTAGGTCGCATGCGCGAGAGGGCAATACCATTCAGAATAGTGAAAATAAGGAGATTATTTTAACATACGTTTACTTTAAGGTATACCCGAGATGTGGGGTGATTGATCAGTGAAATGGACAGAGGCATTAAGAAGACACTACTTAAAACCCTCAACTCCTAAACTCTAAGGCATTCATAATAACAGAAATATATTCGCTTTCTTTCTCTCATTTTAAATAGAATTTAATTACATTTGCTGATTCAAATAAATTATAATTACTTAGAGATGTTACCAGATTGCATGCAGAACACTATACCAGACGATTTCATTTGTTCATTACTCTTGGCTCTCCAAGACCTATTTAACTAAACAATATTACAGAGTTTGGAATAACGAAATATTAATGTAAATCAGAATAATTATCTTGGACAACTTTAAGCATTACAATTTACCCTCTGATGCAAAAATGAGTGTCCATATCACGAAGATTCTATATTCACGCTAAAATGTTGGCGATGAAACAGCCCTTGAAAGTTTTCCAACGAGAATAATAAGAGATATGAGTACTTTCCAATAATTATTATGTATTCCGAAATTCAAAACCCTGTGGAACCGCGCTTTCGAGCGCTTTTTTTCGTAGGGCGTGGCTGATCAAGGAGAGCTTGGTAAACAGGCGTGTCATAACTGTCTTCTGTTCGTTGACATACGAATGACACTTTATCGAGGAAAAATGATTCAGATATTTAATTGGTTAAAATGAATTTATCGTCGAAGAGAGAACAAAAATTTGAAGTAAAAAAATTTATTTCGAAAAATATTACGTATCTATTTCATTAGTCCGCTTCACGTCCGCCTACAATCTCCTTGATTACTCGTAGTATTTGTTTCAAAACCTACTTCTGGCGGAATTTACATTATACAATGCATTTTTCAGCAGTAATTTTTCAAATAAGTTAGATTTGTACAAGATAAATGCATTGACAGATTTTTTCCTATTATAATTAGTATTATTCGATACTAAACAAAGTTGTTAGCTCGTTGCATTCAACATTATGATAGTAAGAACCAGTCAGGTGAATTTCATCAGGCAATTATCGTCGTTCATGAATAGAAATAGGATAAATATTTAATTCTTTATATAGTTACAGAAACGCAACATTGTCCACTGGACTTAGGAATATTCAGTTGGCAATATTTTCATTTCAGTTGAGTGTTTAGTTTTGTGTTGCGTTTCTGAAAAAGCATGACTAGAACTTCGAATTAACGAAAACAATAGAAATAATAATGACATAATTAAAAAATGGAAACATGTTCATTCAAAATTTTGTGGAGGTATATGCATGGGAGATTAAAGATCACGTTCTGACGCAGTTAAGGGTCCGTAAGGTGTACCTCCCCCCTTAAGGTACTTCAGAATGGCAGAGATTTTCTCGTACTATCTAGTTTCCTTATCTCTTATACATATATATACATATATATACATATATATATACATATATATACATATATATATATACATATATATATACATATATATATATACATATATATATACATATATATATACATATATATACATATATATATATATATACATATACATATATATACATATACATATATATTCTAACCAACCCACCTTCGCCCACAACTTCCTTCCTTTACAGTTGCACGCATTAACCGTAAGCGGGTTAACAAGATTTTGCTCGTGAAGCGAGCTTACAAATCTAGGGAGCAGGATCGTCAGGGTGCGAGAAAGGTTTGAGCCCTTGACACAATAAAATCACACAAATTGCACATAAACGAGCGTATAATTTACCCATAAACTTTTTGTGGCATAAGTTAATGACAAAAAAACAAGAATAGAATCACACTTTTACAAAGAATGATCAAAAACACAAATAGAAACCTTTACAGCACATTAAATTAATGAACACATAATTTGCTCCAAAATTGATTCTCTGAAATAATTACCCTAATCTACACTGGAAATTCCCTTGAAAATTAATTATATCTAGATTTATTCTATTCTAATTACAATGCACATAAAACCAAATTTCAATTTACAATCTCCTGCTTCAAAAAATATTACATGCGAAGAACAAAATGTGTGCAAGTGCACTACTCTCATTTACAATTTAACTGTGACTGCTAATAGCTGAATAATAAATGTCCCAAATAGAATGATTTAGGCAGGCAATAGCGCATCAAAAGTCTCCTCCTACAATACTGCAATTTGTTGCCACCCGTGTCCTCAATTTCCTAACACTTTCCTATACTAGTCTCTTTTCTTGCCGACATGAACTTGACCTACTTTCCGCGGTTCTAAGCGTTACCTCATGAACTTCCCGCTTTTGGCCTTGATGGTCATGCGCTGGCCTCTGCACCGACGTCGCTCGGTCCCAGCTTCTGCGTCGTCCGAGACGGGATTCGCCTCTGCCGTCTACGCTGTCTTCTTGCGTCCCCTTCGTTCTTCCTAGTCGGCCTCTTCTTCTCCTGTCTTCTTGCGTCCTCTTCCCTTCTTCCTAGTCGGCCTCTTCTTCTCCCTCGACTGCTACCGGCGCCTCTGACTACGCCCACGTTGTGAAAATGTCCCTTGCACTTCCCCGAATACTCGTGCAAGTTCCTCGCTCGTTGCTACTTCTACTTTGTTAAACAAGAACTTTCAATGCTTTTCTCACAACGGGTAACTTTTACTTCACGTGTTGTTAATTGAAGAAACACCTTACTAAATCTTCACTATCTCGCGGACGACTAACTACAACGTCTGTTCGACGCCGAGAACTCCTACCTAGCAGTCGTTGCGGCGGCAAACAATATCTAAGCTGACGTTAACGAGCGGTGATCAAAATGCTGCTTACTCTGCGACGGCGACAATCAAAAAGAGGGCTTCCGCTTGCGGGTTTGCGTATTTATTGTGCGACGCCTGGGGAAATTCTCAGTGGTGGGGCTACTTCCCCTCTCTCAACCCTTCACAAGGAAAACGTTGCTTGCTAGTTCGCCTTTGATTAGTACGGACAACGGATGCCAGGCTGCGCGTTTAAGCACCTCCGATTTCTCGGCCTGCTCTCCTCGCTGCCTGTGGGTGTTCATACATACGAGATGGTGGTGTTATGGGGTTGCACAATCCCATAACGCCACAATATATATATATATATATATATATATATATATATATATATATATATATATATATATATGTATATATATGTATATATATATATATATATACATACATATACATATACATACATATATATACATATACATACATATATATACATATACATACACATACATATATATACATACACATACATATTTACATACGTATATACATACATATACATATATACATACATATACATATATACATACATAGAGAGATATCGATTTCATATTATCGATTTCAAAACTTCAACAGAAATACACGTTTAGGGGTCACCCATTACCGAATAACGGTTTTTATCAAAACGTCTTTCTGACCATCTGTGCATCCGTCCGTCACTCCCTCCGTCACTCCCTCCGTCACTCCCTCCGTCACTCCCTCCGTCACTTTCCTCCGTCACTTTCCTCCGTCACTTTCCTCCGTCACTTTCCTCCGTCACTTTCCTCCGTCACTTTCCTCCGTCACTTTCCTCCGTCACTTTCCTCCGTCACTTTCCTCCGTCACTTTCCTCCGTCACTTTCCTCCGTCACTTTCCTCCGTCACTTTCCTCCGTCACTTTCCTCCGTCACTTTCCTCCGTCACTTTCCTCCGTCACTTTCCTCCGTCACTTTCCTCCGTCACTTTCCTCCGTCACTTTCCTCCGTCACTTTCCTCCGTCACTTTCCTCCGTCACTTTCCTCCGTCACTTTCCTCCGTCACTTTCCTCCGTCACTTTCCTCCGTCACTTTCCTCCGTCACTTTCCTCCGTCACTTTCCTCCGTCACTTTCCTCCGTCACTTTCCTCCGTCACTTTCCTCCGTCACTTTCCTCCGTCACTTTCCTCCGTCACTTTCCTCCGTCACTTTCCTCAGTCACTTTCCTCCGTCACTTTCCTCCGTCACTTTCCTCCGTCACTTTCCTCCGTCACTTTCCTCCGTCACTTTCCTTCGTCACTTTCCTTCGTCACTTTCCTTCGTCACTTCCCTCCGTCACTTCCCTCCGTCACTTCCCCCGTCACTTCCCCCGTCACTCCCCCCGTCACTCCCCCGTCACTCCCCCGTCCGTCTGTGAATAACTCTAACGCTTAAACTATTCGTATGATATTTGAAAATTAATATTCTACCGTAGACCTGGCCTGACTCGAAGCTCTGTGAATTTGAAATGAGATTTCTAAATTTAGAGGGTACTTGACAACAAGCCCCTGTACATTTTCAAAATTTTCGCAGAAATTGCTCCAAATTTTTCCTAAACATTTTTGTTAGAATATAGTGAAACACACTTATAAAGATGGCATATATCTGAATTTCACGGTAGACGCTGAATTATTCTCTCATATTTACGAGGTACTTCGTAAAATGAGAAAAATTATGTATTCCTGCGCCGGAAACGGCGAATTTTTGTCAGAAAAACTGTTATTGCCGAGCCCTACTAACAAACAAGTGTATAAATCTTCTTCCCATATACAGTGAATTACTTCTTCTAGCATGTGGTATAGCCAGAATCAATATTGTGTGGGTTCTTGATACCAAAAAATTGATTGGCGGCAAAATGTGTATCTGTCTGTGGTCAACGCTAGCGCCTAAACCGTTAAAACGATTTTCTCCAAAATTAATATTCCCCGATTGATCTGAACAAACTCGAAGCGTTGGTAGTTTGAAATGAATATTTTGTTTTTTGAGGGTACTGTACATTGTCTCAAAAACATTTTCAAAATTTTCTCATAAACGTCTCCAATTTTTTTCCATTAAACTTTTTTTCTCAGAGAATGATCAGGACGCTTGGTGCAGATCTCATGGTTATTGAAATCCCTGATTTTCGAAAATTACAAAAGTTCAATGTTGGAGGGGGCGTCTCCCTACAACTATAATATTGAAAATGGAGATTTTTCTTAATAGAATCTATTCCTTAAAGACAGATGGAGAAATAAGGTCGTATTAAATTTTTCGAAAATATGAAGTAAGTTTTCGTGTAATTTTGCTTGAAATAAATATATTTTTTCTCTCAAACACCGCTCCAATTTCTTACTTTAAATTTTCTCCTCATATGTAACAAGGGACGGTAAAAAAATATGGTGCTAATTCTATTTTTGATTATCTCTCTTTTTTTCGAAAAGTGCCAACAGTTAACATTTTAAAATAACAAAATTGAAAAGAGATTTTTGCCGCAGACAAAATCAGTTGTAAAAAATCAGGTCTTTAAAAAAGAAAATGAAAGTTTATTTTTAAAAAACGAGTATTTTTTGCGTAATTTCCTCTTGAAATTTATGCACCTTCTAATATATATATATATATATATATATATATATATATATATATATATATATATATTTCAAAGACCGCTAAAAAATATTTCTTCAAACTATTTCTACGGTAGAAAAAATAATTGAGCGGGTCTCTTTTTCGTTGCACCGAGTTTTGGATAAGTGAAACTGAGTTTTTAGAAATAATCCGAGAAAGTAGGCGATTTTGTAGCAATACTAGTTTAAGATCACTAAAGTTTGAATTTTTCAGGGTCTTCTCACAATTTCAAATTTGAAGATAGAGATATTGTCTTCAAATAAAATTTGTTCTCCATAACTAGTTCTTTCATTAACGTCATGTAAATTTTTTGTTGAAAATTTTAGTAGTTTTTAATGAAAAATTGATAGAAAGATGTGCAATATATAAAAAATTTGGAAAAACAATAATTCCTCAACAACCACAATTTTTTCTTAAAACGTATGGTAGGATCAGTACTAAATGTATTCTTTTGCGTTTTCAAAAATTTCACAATTATAATATTGTGGACATTTCTCTCACGTAGTTGATATTTACAATAACGGTTTTTGAATGAATTACTGCATTAATACTAGTTTAATATTGCCAATATTTAATGCAAAATTACAGAAACATTCTCAAAAAATGTACATGAGAATACTTTCGCAATTTTTGAAAAATCAGTTAACAGTGAAAATCAGATCTATGCATCTTTATAAGTGTATTTCCCTTTATTCTGACAAGAAATTTAAAGAAGCCATTTTTGAGAAAATTTTGAAAATGTCTCAAGGACTTCATGTAAAGTACCTCCAGTATGTAAAGAATGTTAATCAGAACTGCAGAGCTTTAAGTTGGGTCTGATTGACCGCGGAATATTTATTTGGGGGAAAATCCTACAAAGCTTAGGCATAGGTGTTGTTCATAGAAGGACAGAAAGATTGAGGAATGTCTTGTCGTAAACCAATTTTTTGGTATCAAAGAATGAATGACAAATCGTGACATCTGACTACACACTGTATTAGAGAAAGTAATTTGCTACGTCTTGGAACAAGATTTATTCACTTTCTGTTATCAGGGCCCCACTACACGAGTTTTTTCTGTCGTATGTAGTTAATTTTAATAGGATAACTAAATCTGAGAAAATTTTCATTTGAAGAAACGATCTCTATCTTCAATAACGTAATACCAGGGGGGGGGGGGGGTCCAAAGAATTTCAAACTTGCAATTTTCGAAAATTTAAACTGTGAATATGGAACTTATAACATCGTTATTAGAATATTTCATTATATTTTTATATGAAATATAAATTTTAAAAAATTATAGTCTTTTTTAGAAAATTTTGAAAATGTCCCAGGTGTTTCATTTAATGTATCCCAAAAATTCCAAGAATCCTTTTAATATTTCCAGAACTTTGACCCGGACCTAATATATCTGGGCATATTCATTTAAGAAAAAAACGTACAAATAATTTCGGTGCTAATAATGCTCACAGACGGAGAAACAGACGGGCACAGAGGCGAACAGACGTTTTGAAGGGAAAAAAAACTATTTCGGTTTCCTCAAAAAAACTTTCAAGAGAACCTCAAAACGTTTCTTTTCATTGGAATCTCGAAATCGGTTTTCCACAACATTATAAACTTTCTCGATACTACTTTATAGTTCCTTATATACGTAAGTATATGAAAAAGTAAAATTTAATTAGTGGTGCTTCAGAATAGCATAGACGTTCTTGTACTAGTTTCGTATTCTCTTGCATCTGAGCTAGCTTTTCGGTTTTGCCTCTGCCTCTTCCCAGCTTCCACCTATTGCGCCTAAAATAATTTTTTCACATTTTCTCAATTTTCATTTCACAATTTGGAAACATTATTCAGAAAATGATTGTTTAAACATTTTTGAAAATGCGATGTTGTAAAATCATTTTCGCAGAAACATTTTAAGTTCTCGAGTAACTTCATTATAGATCCGATAAATATGCAAGACGCATTCAAATAATATAAATGTAATAAGTCCCTTTACCGAATTATCATTCCATTGCATACACGCGCATATGATTTCTTCTATTCGAGGATAGTCCTGTATCGTAGTCGTTGCATGCATAACTTCTTTGAAAATATTTACTTCACAGAAGAAGTTTGTGGGTATGAAATTAATTTTTCTGAAAATAATCCGTTAACTGGCTTATTTTAAAGTGTACGTGCGAATTCTAGATATTAATTTTCATGTGAATTTCAATGTGTAATTTGTATGAATATTTTATATTTGTCTTTAAAATCATTTTCTAACTAGGTAATCACCCCCTTCCCAAATCGAATAATTAAACAAGGTATTCAAATATGAATTGCGAGCCTTAAGGTATTAAGAATAGGTGCTGCGACTATTTACTTCGCTATAAAATGATCAACACTTCTCGCTAGACAGCTTCAAGATATATTTTTTCTTTCTAATTCCAATGAAGAAGTTATTTTGACATATTTTCTATTGATGTATTTTTAATGCTGTAAGCCCCGAACCTTATCAGGGGAAAATGCGCAAGTCTTCTGTTTCGGTTCAAGAGAGACGACCGAAAAGGTACATCCGACTTATTAATTTTATACAAAAAAAATCGTCGCTTGTTTATAGTGAATACTAATAAACTCTAGAATAATAAACTGTGTTTTAATAAATGTCGCAAACACCACGTGCGCGTGTACATGCTACGTGTGTGTTCTTTATAACTTCGCATTTGTACTGTTTATGAAATCATTAAAGTATGTCACAATTGAAGATTATGTTGAATTGTTAAGAAAAGTACGTGCGTACAATCGCCCAGAAACGTACGACATTAATTTGGGCCTGCAATATTACTTTGTTGCCGTCCAGTTCCTTCTTGAGTTTCCACAGCTTAGAAAAAGTAAGAGATGTAAAATATTCACGCAAATAATACACGAAATAATTACAGATTCATGAAATATGTGCTCTGACACACGCCACAAAGGAGCTTAAGTTAAATACATAAGTATAGAAATTAGCAAGGATAAATCATTAATTATTTACTCACTAACAGATTTAATTAAAAGAGCATCACATGTTAATAATTTTCAGTCTGAAGAAGATTATGACTCGTGAGTTCCAAGCAAACTCGTTGCACGTTAAATTTTAATTTCGCTTGCAATGTGCATGTTGAGTACTTGTGACAAGGATAACAGAATGGTCTTTACCTGCCAGGTGCCGAGTCCGATTGTAGGCATTTCATAACCAGAGTTCAGCTTGATGGTACGAGCCATGTCTTGACAGATCTTGCTTGGTGCTTTGCTGGCTGCGGAGTGTGCGACGCAAGTGTGAAAGTAAATCAGATCGACCCCTCCCCGCCACCTCTTACATTCACGACAACAAAATACTATTTACTTTAACTCAATCAAATAATATGATAATTCCATATGTATATTGCATTTTAGTATTTTCTTTCTCTGGTGCTTAAACACTTTTATTTACTAAAAGATTATCCTTATATGATGAAAAAACTTGTTTGGTCTTTTTCGCACATTCAAATCACAACATATTCTACGCGCCGTATACTGTAATTCTTGACTAAAAGATGGCAGCAGAAGTACTCCGACTATCGATATTTGCCACTAGCGCGAGACTCTCATCAGCCAATCGTGGTGAGGTAGCGGCTTCCACGGCAAAATAGACTAAAACCATAGAAAACATACTAAGGCCTTCGATGTTTATGTCATTGTTTTTATTTTCAGTGATTGTGCGTAAAAAGGAGAATGGATGCTTGTAATGCCGTTGAAAGAGAGGTTGACAAGGTTTTATCGAAGTTTGGTGGAATACGTGAACATGCAGAACGCGTTTTGCGAGATGTCATAAACATTGTCGATGAGTTGAAGAAAGGTTTTGAAGAAGGTAAGAACAAAGGACACTACTTACATTTCATGTCCCATTTGTTTGTTTAGACAGTGACTATGTTTTATTGATTCAGCAATAGCCGTGGAAAATTGAGGAAATGTCATAGATAATGAAAGGTCAAAACATTCAAGAAGTCATTGCACCCAAATGTCATTGAAGCTTGTCCGACTTTCCATATTAACTGTGATGACTACTGGAAACAGTTGGGATTATTTTTTTCATCTTGTACTTTTGTTTTTTAGGTCCATCAGATCATGAGCTGACACCTGCTCAAATAATTATCCTGAAACAGTCCATCAACAAAGTAAAAGAAACAGTACAAAGACTTGCTACAGATCATAGAGATTTGCATAGTACTGTGTCTAAAGTAGGCAAGGCGATTGATAGGGTATGATTCTCCTATTTAGATAATTATGTTAATTGATATTTAGTAAGATTTTTTTATTGTGGTTGTAATTCTGAAATTTACATTTTTGCAGAATTTTGTGTCAGACTTTGCATCTACCAGTAGGGAGGATGTATTTTCTACTCCGGAAAAAATTCATCTTCTAAATCAAGTAATATGTCAACACTTTTATCGGCAGGGAATGCTGGATATAGCAGATGAATTGGCCCTTGTAAGTAGAAGTATTGTCTCACAGGGAAATAAATATTGAGGAGAGTTACATTTTCTGTTCTTTAGAAAGCAAATTACTCTTCTCATTAAATATTTGTGTTCTCTAACCTGGGAATGTTGTTAATAGTGAGTTCTTTTTCTGTATTGTGATAGAACTGAATTTATAGAATGACATCCATATGGTTTATTTTGTTTTACAAGACAAAATTTGTTTTCCAGGAGGCTGGCCTAGAAATTGAAGCTAGTGGCAAGGAACCCTTCTCTGAACTCAATAGGATCCTTGATAGCCTGAAGGTGCATGATCTTGGACCTGCCCTGGAATGGGCTCAGGCCCATCGTGAGAGTCTTGAGGCACAGGTACACTTTGCAGATAACTCCAATGCATTTGACTTTTCATTAGTATGTACCCACCCCCCACTAGGAAGTTCGGTGAGCTTTTTAATATATAGGTCTGTTTGTATTTTGATGCAAGGTACTGCAGCAACGTTTAAGATTCTGGAGACAAGCTCCTAATAATGACCTGTCAATTTTCCAGAGAATTTCGCACTCAACAAATACATGTAGGATAGCAGTTGGCAAAAATGTGCTCCGGAGCACAAGTCATGCCTGTGGCAACACAAACACTTCCCCCCATTGTTAGGAACAGAGGGAAAACATACAACATGGCACACTTATGTCAGATACTGAGCAAAGTGTTTTGTCATGTTGAATGCATAGACTGAGTTTTGTTAGTGTCAATCTTCATGTCAAGTCAAGTGATATGTTGTTTTGTCTAGTGTTGTTCTTGTGTAGTAACTTACTTCTAAACTAAACTTGTCTGGAGAAACAAATCTAAGCTGTTGTGAACTTATGCTGTCATCCCACGGTGATCTCCATTTCAACAAGGGGTATTGGGCAGGTTGCATCTTGTGCTGTCTCTGCCTACATCAGATTTGCCAATCATTGATGTAGGGCATACAGGAAGCATTTATCTTGAAAGTTTAGTGTATGTAGTTGTGTGACAAATGCCAAAACCAAACCCTTACTTTAGTTCAGGACATTATGAAACATTGATAGATAATGGTTTGTTTCTCTCTTTCCAAGTACTGAAGTTGTGTGTCAAGTCCACTTTAAATGTTTCTCGTTCTTAAGTGCTCCAACATTGTGTTGGTGTAATATCCGCCCAATTTTTCTTGACCAATGACTTGCAGAATTGCAGGTAGAGTGAGAGTATAGTTATGAAATCAGATACTAGATTTTATAACACAACATCAGGCTCCAAATATCAGTAATGCATCCGCACCTTTTTCAATACTTTCGTTGTAATTTTCATAGCAGTTCTAGGTATCTCCTGTGATGGATCTGTACTAGTTTCAGCCATGTCTCTAGATTTTTTTGGAGAAAAACAGAAACAGAAGTTCCCATCTTCAATAGCAAGTAGCTTTTATTATGCGCCAATGAAGATATGTTTGGAATGTTGTTATCAGTGCTCACTGTGGACATTTACTTTCCTATATTGTGCCAGGGAGGGGGAAGGAAGTTCATCAGTCAAGAAAAGTTGTGCGGGTAATATCTCCTGTAGCTTATGAAAGTTTTGTTCTTTACTTTGTATTAAATATTAAATTGTTCACATTTCATCAATTGGTAGGTTGGTGGGGGAATATACATTTTCGTTAATATTTTTTGGGTGCTGAAACTGAATTTTAACGTGGCTACCGTGTAAAAGTGATATTATCTGAGAAATGTGTAGCAAAAATGTGGGTGTCTTTGCCTGGCATTTTAAAACCATGCACTTGTAGACAGAAGTGTTCCATTAACCAAAAACCAGCACATTAAATATTATACAAATTAAATACCTTAGGCTGTAATGTTAATATAAATTTAAGCATTAGAACTTATTGAAATTGAATGTGTTAGATTTAATTTTGATTGTTTTCCACTGGCATTTGAACTTCATATATGGTTGTGATTCTTTTTTTCTTGTGCAGAACTCTTGCCTGGAATTTAAACTTCATCGTTTAAGATTCATTGACCTGATTCAGAGAGGTCCTCTGGGACAAACAGAGGCAATACTCTATGCACGCACACATTTTCATCAGTTCATTAATCGCCATGAGAAAGGTATGTGATGTTGTATTTATATATGTAAATAGTGAAATATTTCATTTTATGATGCACTTTTCTTGAATCCATCAATTAGATGTTTTATCTTTTCCAAATATATATATGTGTATATTTAAGCACACTTTATTATTACTTCTGCATTATCCTATTACCTTATTCCCAACCAAGTTGTGATGGCTCTCCTTCCAGCTTCTGATTCACTTAGACATGAAATACTGCTAACATTATCAGTCTTAAAAAGAAAGAGTAGACAAAGTGATAGAACTTTTAAGAATATAAATTTAAGAAAAAAATTGTAACATGATAGTAAGCTTGTAGTGTAAAGATAATTAAGAAAAATTATATCAGGTTTCAGGACCTTCATTAATAATAAAATTTAAGAATATTTGTAATAAAGTTAATAGGGCCCTAATTTAATACTGGAACCAATGCATCCCAGTGTATTGATAAGTCCCAGGGTTATTCCTACTTTGAACATTATTTTAAAACGTTTGTACCAAAATAATTGTAACTCAAGAGAATTCGGATGTTGTAAATCAGTTGCAGTATCCTATTATAATGTATAAATGTAATATAATGTGGACTCTTACTCGTAAATAATGTGTTATGTTTTCATTTCAGAGATTCAAATCCTTATGGGGATGTTCCTGTACCTTCCACATGGCATAAGCAATTCTCCATACCGCCATCTGCTGGATCCCAACCTCTGGGCAGAAATTCACGATGTCTTTACACGTGATGCGTGTGCACTATTAGGTCTAAGTGTGGACAGTCCTCTCTCTGTATGGTGAGCTTCAAATAACATGGTTAAAAAAATATGTTTTTGAGTGTAAGGAACATGAACAAAAAGTTGGACCATAAAAATGATTGTCAAATTAGTCTTAAATTGTAATGGGAAGGAATCATTTTTTTAATAACGATCACATCCACATTTTCTATATAAAACCTTTTTGTATTTATTGATTTCAGCTCATCACACACATTTGCGAAACATGCTCTTGACACATATATTAAATATGTAATTGAATGTTTTCAAATTGAAAATGTGGACTTAATTGTCATTAAAAACAAAGACCACATTCCTATTACAATTTGATGATATGAACATTTTTAAAAGTTGTGAAGATTGTAAATGGAATGAGTATGTATTTGTTTGCTGGGTACAAATGTGTCTAGAGTATTTGTCAAGCTCCAGAGCTCTGGAGTTGCAGAAATTAATGTGAAGTTCTGTTTAATTCGCAAGAGTCGAAACTAATTACCAATGGAGAATAATTTATTTTAATTCATAGTCATTCAGCAGCATGACCTCTTTTATTGGTATGTAAAACATTAGCATGTTTTAAAAGTTTCCAATAGAGGCTCTGAGGATTTGTGATGATGAGGTATTTTAAATCCATCCGTTTCCAGTTTCACCTTTACTAGAAGATTTCTTCTAGCTTAGCTGAAAGAAAGTTAAAAATTTTAAGGCATAATGGATTAATATACCTGGTCTTACATTTCGTATTCTAATGACCTGTAGTGACAAAAATTATGCTGAACAAAACCACATAAAATGGCTTTTCTGAAAGTAGCATGCACACTGTTTTAAACCAACAAATAAAATACTCTCATTTAACACTGGAATAAAGTCAGTGTAATAACAAAAACAGTATTTACGGATACTGTAATAACATGTATAGCAACAGTGCTTTACATACCAAGATTATCAAGAAAGTTGCTGTTCTGTAATGCAACATGCAGCAGCAAATTTTAAATGGTGCACAACTCTTCATTGAAGCCTTGCTGTCACATGTCAGCTGTGACGTAAGCAGTGACTCACTGAATGTGCGAATACAGTCAGTATGCAGAGTATGAGAATAAATAGAATAATGCATTCAAATATTTGCATTTTTCAGTCAAAAGCGAAACTGTTTCAATGTTTTGGAATTTTTCCCAGAGTTACTGGGTATCCAACAAAACCATAGGTGACCAGAGGTTTCATAGTTTTCTTTCAATTTTTGTGCGCATTGAAAATTAATAATACAGATTTAATTATAGTATCTGTCATTATTTGATGTGCATTAATTGTATTTACTGTGGTTTGTTGTAGCATTAATGCAGGCTGCACAGCTCTTCCAGCTCTCCTTAACATCAAGCAGGTGATGCAGCAACGGCAAGTGACAGGGATATGGAATGGCAAGGATGAATTACCAGTAAGTTTTGAAGAATTGGAAGCCAATATCACAGTTTAGTTGTATCAGACATGGATGTTTGTTGGTATTTTGGCTTACCTGTTTCTTGATTTTTATTCCATTATGTTTCATTGTCAGTTTATTTTCTGCATGAATTGGGCCAATTTGATGATACACCACAATTGTTTAGATCATAAGCAAGCATATTTTGGGGTCGACTTATACAAACATTGTTTCCATTGAAATAATGCATTATTTTCCTTGAACAAATCTAATGAACAGTAGGTATGTGAACAGAGAAACCTGTCTTAAGTGGCAAATGATATTAATTGGATTGCTGGTGATGTAGATACCTTTTTATTATGATAAATTACTAAAGATATTGTCTGGTATCAATACTTTTTAATCAGCTTATGATCATTTCGATCGCGTTGCGATCGTCAGAGGAGGGTCAGAGGAGTGGAGGCTTGAGAGACCTGGTGGTCTGTTGGTCTCTCAAGCCTCCACCAGCAACCCCGTGGTTTACGACCCTCCACCCGCACCCCACCCCTCTTCCCGCCCCCTCCCGCTGCCGACCGGCTGTGTTCTTAAACAAGACACACGCTCAAAAATTCGCAGAACTTTGTTTTCGGCCCAGAAGCTGCAAGGTATGTACGACCCAGTTTGCTTACGCATTTTGCATATAATAACTACAACCTGTTAAAAATATTTGTATTTCACATTTTAGCTCTGATGATCGCAACGCGATTGAAATGATCATAAGCTGATTAAAAAGTATTGATACCAGACAATATCTTTAGTAATTTATCATGGCAAATGATAGCTACAGGGAGAAATGATCATCAGCACATGTTGCTTAATGGAGGAAATGAGAAAATAGGAAAGGACATCCAGTTTTGTTTGTAAGGATGTGAAGTATGCTTTTTTCATTATCACATTTTTAATTACCCTTAAAAGTGCAAAACAAAGAATGCAATGTTTGCCCTTGTTTACAAAATCTTACAATTTCCAACATTTGCAAATTTTTTTTTTTCACATCACTGGTCTTTTAATTTTATTCAAGGACTTGATTTCCAATTAGATTTGAAACTGCATTTCTCACCAAGGAAACTTCAGAATGCATGAATGAAAATTATGTTGTGAAAATTATGTGAAACCGAAATTAATCCCATGCATTATAAACAGTTCTGTAGATAACATCTGAGTACTCTAATAATGTGAGCTGATGTAGGAAGATACTGAATCAATAGTACATTTCTCCAGGCTTTTCTTGTAGCATTAAAGACGAAATTTCCATGATGAATTTACAATTTTATCTGCAAACTTGTGCTAATCTACTAAATGTGCCTGCAAGACCAGGTGACTACCTAAAATAGGGAATACCATATTTAGTTGATTATAAGCTGACACCGATTGTAAGTTGACCTCAAGAAATAAATAATTTTTTAAAAAAATTAAACATAAAAACATTTGATGATTTGATGCTTAACACACTCAGACCTCTGATTTCTTTACATTTTAGAGAACATTGACTCGGACATCGACAGACGACTCAGATTCTTTACCTCACTCTTTGTCACTTTTATCCATGTAAAGGAAGCAATCTTCACTGACGTCAAGGGCATTTGAGATTGGACACTTTTTAAAAGCCCTTGCGACAACTTCTCTAGGAAAACTTTTCCAAGCAGCCTATATCCAAGCGTACACTTGCGATAGATTAGCCCGATATCACTGAAAAAGAAGGACTGCTGGGGTTGGTTCTGGCTTGGTGGCTGGAACCATGTGCATGCCGCAAGTGGCAATGCTACCTTTATTTTAGCAAAGTTTAAACAGACAAAAACCAAAATTTTTCCAACTTAATTTTAATTAGGTTAGACTAATTTAGAAAAGGAATTCAGTAAATTTTATATTAATTTGCTTTTTCCTGAAGTAAACAGTTAATCTAAATCAAAGCTACATTATTTTCTAATAGTCATTTTTCTTTTTGACTAAATAGTCACATTTCTTTATTTTTTATTTTTCAGATTGAAATTGACCTGGGACAAGATAGCCGCTACCACTCAGTGTTTGCTTGCCCTATTCTCCGGCAGCAGTCCTCTGAAAACAACCCTCCAATGCGTCTTGTGTGTGGCCATGTTATTTCTCGAGATGCTCTTAACAAATTGAGCAGTGGTAGCAAGTAAGTATATTTAATCAAAACTTGTGGCTTCCTTTCTCCTTAATGTAGGTACAGAAGTTAATTCTCTAGATTCATGGAACCAAAAAACTCTTTTATCTAATTAAATTTTTGTATTATCGGCAGTTTTAGATTTTCATTGCAATATTTCCGAACAAAAATCTCAACTTGTTTGGAATAATTAATGATGATCTGCCTTTGCTTTTGTTAACTGTAAGAGACAGATTTAAACAAACATATCAACAATCACAAATGACTTTTTATATCTGTAGCTCAAGACTTCAATTTGTGATCATAATTCCAAACCGAAATTATAATGATGATAAGCCAAAAAATCGCATAGACTACTGGTGTGGGTTAGTTTATTAAACAATTACAAATTTGGACAAAAACTTACTCTGTAATGTCATTTGTTTTTGAAACACTCACAAGAATGTTAATTAGAAATTATGTTGTATTATATTCTCAATCGATGTGCAAATTTTTCATAGAATCCATGCACAAGACCCTTTATGTACCTACTTTGAGGGGACAAACATATTTTTGTCAATATTTAATTTTGTTCTATGTTGACGCCGGTCACTTATTGCATGGTCATTTCCAGGTTGAAGTGTCCATACTGCCCAGTTGAGCAGAACCCTTCAGATGCCCGTCTCATCTTCTTCTAGTTACTACAGTGTTATTGTACTTTTATTGGTTATGTATGTTTTAGAAGCACAGTGCCTCACATTGACTCAAGTTTTATTTCTTGGGAGAGGTTCTCATGGCTGCACTGTAGATGGGGTTGGTCAGTGATCGGTTTTCCAAACTTCCTAATTCTGCAGGTGACTGCTTATCTGTGTGCAGACATTGTAAATAGTTTTTCGTTCTCTTTTACAAAGATTGATCAAATCGTTTTGATAAAGTGCTATCATTTTCGTTATACTTGCTACATTTCGTTGCACCATAAACTGTTGCAAAATAGCATGCTGATTGCAAGTGTTAGCACTGAACTGTGAAGAAGTTTCTCATTTCCTCTTTATTCTCTTCATGAAGCTGTCATGGATAAAATCTGTTTCAAAGTTGTCTGTTGGTGTTTTATACTTGGGAACTACGACGAATGTAAAAAAATGCTTATATTGAATGATGTAACAAACTTTTCTATTTCTTGTGTAAAGATATTTTAAGTAAGACAAACAGTGAAGTACATACATTATGCTTACCATTCAATCTAATGTCCTTCTAAGAAACTGGGATTGATATCTCATGTTCCATTGTAGGTCATCAGGTGCCTGTTAACTAGTCTTGTGAATTTTCTGGAGTGAATGTACTTTGAGTTAAATTTGGCTTTCCAAAGCCTGATTATGTCACTGTGTAGTTGGATGAATTTGAAGGAACAAGAATTCATGATAGAAAGCAAGAATATATAGCTCAGTGATTGTCAGATCTTGTAGTGTAAGCCATGTCTGCTATCATGGGTGAACATTTTCTTCCGAGAGAAAATAGTGTTTGTGAATATATTGCTGAAACGTTTTTTATTAGAAAGTTATTGCTTCAATGTTTTTTCATAATCAGTGATACGGGTATCGCTTTTATTAAAATTATTGAACAGAGGTCAGATCAGATACCCATTCTTGCAAAATAAAGACAGCTGTCTTTTTCGACCAGAAACACATTTCAAGCTGTTAGACCTTATTACTTGTATCAAAAGTTAGCTAATGCATTGTGGAGTAGATGGCAGCACTTACATCAACTTTCTGTTTACATATTATTCCAATTTCATATTTGTAATATTTGCTTCCACAATTTTTCATAAAGAACAAGATTCTTGACATTTTATTTACTCCTTTCCAATGTACTAGAGATCTCTTTCCATTGATATTTTTGGTTTCATTTTGTGATCTTTCCAACTAAGCTTGGGATCTTGAATCTCCCGTGGTTGTTGGTGTAAAACCATGTATATAGATTAGTTTTGTACAATTGTGGTAATGCTATTAGTTATGTTAATAAGTTTAATGATTTTTTACAATATGTAGAATAAACTGTATCTAAACATCTACTTCATGTGCGTAAAAAAAAGCTGTCCTTTGATAAAATTAAAAATTCAGTACATAATAGTCTATTGATGATAATCAGCCAGTCCCTTAACATTTGTTTATCCCTACAGGAATTTACAGAAATTTGCACATCACACAAACTAATCGAGTAAAGAGCATTACCAAGGAGGTAACATTGATGAAATTCAATAAACTGTTCCAACCCAGAGGAATTATTTATGTATATTCATGAATATTGAGCAAGCTTCATATTCAAAATCTTAGCTAAAACTAAAAATAAATTGTGCTATTGTAATCACAAATGCTGTAAAGAAAACCTACAGATTTAAAAATTTGGTGCATCAATATGAATTTTATGTATGGTTAAAATTGCAGAGAAATAAGACTTGGTCTTATTTTACAGATGTAGGGAGTTGAGGTAAAGCATAGATTGACTGGGAAAATGTCAATGTACTATAAAAAAAAATTGCAATTTCCATTGTAAGAAATCCATTGATTTTTTTCCATTTATTCCAAAAATTGAGTAAATTTTTCAAATTTATTAATCACATGGGCCTTTCCAAAGTGCAATTCAGTATGAAGCATGAATATTTATCTGGGACATGCTGAGGAGTTATCACAAATTGACAAGTCATTTTAATTCACTTAACTTTTTAACTAATGAGAGGAATTTTTTTTTGGCAATGACTTTGAAGTAAAACACAATACTCAGTAGTAATCATTTTACTTTCTTCCATGCACCACAATGCAACACGACTTTGTTCATGAAATACTGTAGCTTTCAAATCTGGAACTTTTATTAAAAATTTCTGAAAGCTTTATACACAAATTGAAACCAATTTTACAGATAAATTACACAACAAAGTAAAAAAACCGAGCTCCACGGCACATCCACACAGACTTGACTCAGTCTTTAAAAAACACATGGCTGAGGAAGAGTCCACAAGCACACGATCTTTTTGCTCAGCAGCATCTGAACAAATTGTGCAGGCAAGAACTACTCAATGAGCTTCTTGGCTTTGAAGTACCTTCGCAGATACAGTAGCTGCCATGTTGCAAGACCCAATAAACAGCACATTCCAAAGATACTAAGGTACATTACACGTGAGTTGGTAGATTCTGTAATAAATAAACATATCCTTAAATCCAAACAATGAAAATAGCTAACCAATAAAAAAAAATTCATGCAAATTTGTTCACATGTCAAATTTAAATAAAGATTAACAATTATAAACAATACTTTTTATTTGGCACACATTTTTTTGTTATGGAACCAAATTACCTTGCTATACTCTTTTTTTAATATGCACATTTTTTTATTCGCAATTTCACACCACTCTGATTAAAAACTTAATGCAACTTCATTTTGCCTCAAATAGTTGACTTAATTATATTTCAAAAAGTCTAATACATTAATTCACTACTGTATAAAATATTACTTCAAAAATACATCCATCCAGAAGTGTTTATTGCTTGCAGCTCTATCAAATATATCAGAAGTCATCATACCATTTGTGTCTCTCATTTCTTCTTCTCTCTTCCTCATGAGAGCAAAATCTTGAACAATAGCGTCAGAGAGGTCTTCCAAGCGTTTTAATTCAACCTCTAGGGGCTTTAACTTTGCAGCTTCTCCAAGCTGTTATGAAGTTAAAATTTCAGTTAAAATCACAACTGCTTTCATGATGAACTTCACACATACAAGATTTTTCACACTGACCATGCATAATAAACTATAACATGCATCAATCATATCAAACATCAAAAATACATTCCATACAATCAATCATGCAACTGTCATAAGCAAATTTTCCAAACAAACAAAACATGAAAATTAACACTTTACCGCCTGCAGCCATCAGTCAAAGCACCAAGACCCACAGCCAAAAAGAAAAGAAAAATTCTAAGTGACGTAATTCCCCAAACAGGTTATTTTTAATATATACAAATACCAGTCAAATGATAATCAACTTAAAATAAATGTCTTCATTTATTATCTAAGGCAATAAACAGCTAATCTTGCATCCATTACAATACTGTAATTAAAATAAAAAGACAAAATTCTGCTTACCCCCTCATAATTCTTGGCTTCAACACCTCTCTTGGTGATCAATGACACTTCATGAGCTACACCCCTTTGATCTACAAGAAAAGAAAATTCATTTTAAAAATGTCTTCTTGATTTCCACAACCTTTCATGTAAATAAAGTCATCAAACATTTTGAAGGATATAAAGCACACTATAACTACCATATGTGTACTTACGAGATGGAACACGGGATGCAAAGCAGACTTCAAATGTATCAAATGTTTCTGTAACAAAGGAGAATTTTCCTTTTGATATATCATCTTTCTGGGAGAGAATATGGCCTTTTGAATCTTTGACCTGCAAACAGGTACACACATAAGAACCATTACATACTGAAGTGTAATATCACAAACAGGCTATTCATACACTATAATCCACTTTCTGTCCAGGCACATCGGATATTTCATAATCGCCAGTAACTAGAACATCAGATTGTAATTCTTCCTTCAAACATTTTTGTCCATTAGGTTCCAATTTGAACATAATTCCTCTAACATCAACAGTTAAACATCCAAAGACAAAAAAAAGAATAGTAAGGACATCCATTTTGCATCAAAGGATAAATGATGATCTGGTTTACTGCTTCACAAATAGGTCACTATCACCCTAAACTTTCTCCCTAAAATATGTAGCACTCATTATTGTACCACCGCAACACCTTAGTTGTCGATGAGGTGGCAGCCATTCAAGACCAACCACACCGACCAACTCACAATATAAACGTCATTTCCGTTCAGAATGTGTTCCTTTGACAGCCACGAAATCACCTCGCGCCAGGGATAACATCAGATCGCGAATTGTATTAGAGCTACCGCTAGAGGCGCTACGATCGAAAATCTCTTTAGAATGTGAATAGCCTTTGGACCATGTAATAAATGAAAACATTCAATGAACGATTAGTAGATCCTACATCAAAATGTATATTTGTGTACACCTTTTCCAGTCTCTTATTTTATTACTAAATTATTTACCTAAAATCTCTCAATTATTTAAGTTACATGTGTATAATATAACATTATAAACTTCCAAACAAAAATATTAAATGTTAAAAATTATTTCTCAGATTAACCATTAAATGATTCGTGAAGAAGGAATCGTGAAGTAATAGCATTCAGTGATCGTTCGTTGAAAATATTCTAAAGACCAATAGTGAAGAAACGAAGTACCACATCTTATAATTACGCTTCAAGCAGGGCATCTTACATTATCATCTCTTTGGACTTAGCCCTCTTACTCTTGTTTAGTCTGTTGTAATGAAATGCAGGTGAAGGTGAAACGTGAGAGTACGATATCAATATTGATAAGTTTATTTGGTCAGTGTCAAACAGTGAATTTTGGAATTTCATGTTAACTTCTTTTAAAGTTTTTCACCTTTTGTTTTATATGGACGGTAGAGCAAATATTGGTATTTAGTTTTTAAACGAGTTTTTAATTTGTAGGTTAGGTCATGCGTATAGCATAGTGTTATACACTCAATGCTTTATAAATATAGCAACTGTAATTTAATTGAATCGTAATTCTAATATGTATTGTAAGTACTGTTATGTGAATGATGCCTGATGATGAATTTATATTTGTGAAGTCGAGGAGGAAGAATAATAAACGCAAGACTTTGCAGCTTCGTGGGACCATATCGTCTAATACGTGTTGCGTTGCCACGAAGGAGAGTGTTTTAGGAAAACTTGAATCTGCGAAACAAGAAATACAAATATCAGATTTCTTCAGTTTATTATTCGAGCTACTTCTGCAGACTTTGAACTCGAAGAGCGATGCTTCTGTGGAGCAAATTATTTGCTATGGTTTGGGCAATTTTTCTGAAAACGTGACATCGCGATACCAATTGGCCTTGCTGCTGTTATTAAAACACGGATTACACACCCACGTGTTCATACATGATCCATTATTCAATGGAGTGGAATGTGATTTATTAGAGCAGTTGGGTTGTAAGGTAATCAAACAAAATGAGGAAGGTAAACGAACTATTAAAATTGGAACGAAAACACTGGCATATTTTCCACATTGCCCGAAACAGCTGATTAATAACTTTCTGTGGTCAAATTGGAATATTAACTTAGAAAACTGTGTGATAATTGGTAACAGTTTCTCAACAATAATTGAAACAAATACACATAAGCATTTGACTCAAAATGCTGCCTATGTGCAACTTATATTTCCCTTTGTTAAAGAAATGTCTGTGGTTAACTCCTTTAGGTACAACGATATATTTAATGATCTCTCAGTGCATGCTTTTCCAGATTTGAAAGGACCTTCTGCTCTGTCGTTATGGAGTTCATGTGAAGAACCAAAATATAGTAAGGATGATGTAGAATTAATAATGCAAGAAATAATTCCAGCCTTGAAACATAGTAACTTGCAGTAATGTTATCTAAGAATTGTACCTGCACATCATTCATCATTATCCAAATATTTTCGTTGTCAAGGTCATGAAAATGTCTATAATTTCTTTGGGTGACATAAGTCAGCAGTGTAGATTTTGGGAAGTTGCTGATCTACAATTATGTTAACTATATGACAAGATAATTTACATCACTGAAAGCTATATATGATATTAAAATGTTGATACAACTATGCAGAAATATGAAAAAATTACCAATCTTAGGAGAACGTCAGCATGATGTTTTTGGAATTCCTCTTGGTGCTACACAGGAAT
Organism: Gryllus longicercus; assembly: GCA_038098605.1. Lineage (NCBI taxonomy): Eukaryota > Metazoa > Arthropoda > Insecta > Orthoptera > Gryllidae > Gryllus > Gryllus longicercus. Next base: position 9,447,370 of record JAZDUA010000003.1, on the reverse strand, counting down.
GAATTGAAAAATGGTAAAAATATCTTTTAATTTGTGATAATGTCAATTGTATTAAAGTGTTTTGTAAAAATGTATATTGTTAAAATAATGTAAAGTTTGGTAAAGGCATTTCTAATGCACATGTCGTATTTTCATTTCAGTGGCTTTATTCGTTTCATTAAGAACTAGAAATTGGATATTACTGTAAAAATTAATGAGAGTAATGAGATTTCAGGTGGAATTATTGACAATCTGTGAAATACTTTATTAGAAGGATAACAAAGAAAAATTTTAATCCTTTATTCATGTTTCGTGGTCGGGTGTGGCCAAAGCTTCAGTTACAAATGTTCCATAAGGGGGTATAGATTATGTAACTAAGCGGGTGAGGGGCTTGAGGCAACATAATACTGTGTTACGTAGGGCTAGGGTGGATCGTAGTTACGTGTTACATAATTTTGAAGTTTTTAAAAATTTTTCAACATTTTGGTAAATTATTCCTTTTATTAAGTCTTATACTAGAACATTAACAAATTAAATGAAAAAAAAATTAAAAAGTAATGATGTATAAATGGATATAAGTGGAATTATTTGTTTATCTATAGTATATTGATTATATCTGTTAGATCGCAAAGAAAACACTCATAACTGATCAGTACTATATTATATAGAATTCAATTAAATTAGTGTGGTAGACTCAGCGCCATGCATCCATCATCCGCAAGTGCATGGATTGTTGTCAATTTTTATGCCTACACATCCTTCATCTGTTCAAACATTATTTCCAATCTTATTGTTAGGTGCAGTCCATATCACCAATTCTGACGCTTATCATTTTAATATACAGCACAAATAAAATTAATCTTCTTTCTACTTAATTTTCATTGTATTTTGTGGGGAGGGGGGGTCTTGCTGCAAGGTAATGTAATTATTTAGGGGGGTTCAAGCACACATCACAGGGAGTAGAGGGGGTGTTCAAAACACTCCACATTTGCATTTCAAAATATATGGACAGCCCCTAATTCACATATGTTATGTTATCAAAATATGTAAGGCTGGTATGATTGAAATCTATATTTATTATTTTTAATATTATAAATACATTTGTATTTTAAATATTTATAGAATCAAAATTACTCGGAAAAAAAGACGTAAATCAATTAAGAAGTTGATATAAAGAATGCATTATATTTCTTATAAACTTTTTCACATGATTGAAAAATTTTGAGTAAATAAAATACAATATAATATACAATAACATGAGCAAAAGTATGAAACAAAGAACAATAAATTTGTAGAAGAATTCTATACTTATAGACTTCGATGATCGATTAGTTTTTATTCACTATTTAATTGTCTGTAGAAAAACCGAATTTAGCAGCAATACCGCCCTAGCACACTGAGTTAGTTTCAAGAAAAACACATTTAAAGCTTCAGTGGTGTCCATAATTCTAGATTTATATTATGTTTGCTAAAGCCAATTAAAGTACTTAAAGATGACGTAATAAAAATGGAATGTTATTAGTATTCTTTTAAAGAACCATGGATATCTATTTATTTATTTACATCAAAAACAGTTAAAAACTTTGTGTGATGTGCTATGGGGAGAAGTTAATTTGAAGTTACATTTATGCCCAGAAGCAAAACAAGGGGCCATCTCAACATTTGCTCGAGGATCAAGGAAACTGGACGAAAACCTGATCACGATGGGGGTCATAGACCCAGAAACTGAAGTACAATACTTGTTACAGGCTCTTTACAATTATACAATCCAAAAGGTACATAATACATTAAATGTCATTGTTAAAATTAATATAACATTCCTTTTGGATGCTCGGTATAGTTTCTTAATTGTATAGAAACAGTTGTGCAGCAGAAAAGATTTTACTTGGAACTTTATCAAATTTAATTGTTTAATGTCATCTGGCAAGGTGTTGTAAATTATATGTGAATTTTTTGTAGTGAGCTGTTGATACTGTCAACTAATGAAGATGATTACTACGTCGAGTGTTGTAGTTATAGACAACGGCGTTTGCTGAAAATATATTCCCGCCCTTAAGTAAGTCGTTTTTGTCAAAAACCACTGATTCATATGTGAAGAGTAATGGTAAAATACCTAGATGAATAAAGAGAGGCTTACAAGAATCACGTGGGTGGGATTTGCTTATTATTCGTACAATTCGTTTCTGTAATCTAAAAGTCTGGGAGCTATAAGATGTATTTCCCCAGAATATTATGTCATATCTCAGGCGGGAATGAACATTTGCGAATTATACACAAGCAATGTGGAGGCAGACTAAATTTGAAAGAATTCTGAAAGCGTAACATAAAGAACTTATTTTAGTGTTCAATTCATTTAAATGGACGTTCCATTTAAGGTTTGACTGCATTGAAAGACTTGAAAATTTTGTTACCTTAACATCAGTCAATGGCTCACCATTCATATTCAGTGATGTACAGAACTGTTTATTTGAAATGGAAAATTGCATTGAAACAGTTTTATTTTCATTTACTATTAATTTGTTATTACGGAACCAATTTGAAGTATCTGCTATTATCCTATTTACGGTTTCTTTATTGCAAAGAATATTCGTATCATCTGCAAAGAGAACTGCTCTGTTCCTAATCGGTGTGGACATATCGTTTACGTATAGTAGAAACAGAATAGGGCCTAAAATCGATCCCTGCGCGACTCCACATGCAGTTGGCAAAGAATCAGGAAGGTGTGTACATAATGTTCCATTATTCCAGTAAGGTATTTCTACTTTCTGGAGATCGTTTAAGGTACGAACATAACCAATCTAGAGCAACACCACGAATTCCATAAGAAAATAATTTTGAGAGTAAAATGTTAAGATCAATGACGACAAAGGCTTTTGAAAGATCTAAAAATATTCCAATAGGTGCTTCTTTGATCCAAGGATGAGGTGACATCTTTAAGGAAAAAAAGGCTCTTTCCGTAGATTTTGATTTTTATAACCCATGTTGGCAACCTGAAAACGCTCGGGTTTACTAAGAAATGCTTCCATTCGTACGTTAAAAAGTGTAATATTTTTGAGAAAAAAGAACGACAAAAGAGAAATTGGTCGATAATTATGAACTTAATTTTTGTTGCCTTTTAAAAAAAAAATCTTATTTAAATAAAAAAAGTCGGATCTTTTTAAAAATTTAATTTTTTCAGGCCAAAAAATAAGACTTATAATTTCATTTAAGGACAATGGCAGGATTCAGGGGGGTGGGGGGCAACTGCCCCCTTCCAATGTTGAGACACATTTTAAAAAAATATATTTAGACATTTTATTTCGCGGATCTTCAAACATATTACAAAAGATTTACTTTTTTCTGTATTTTTAGGAAACAAATTAATTCCCATACATTATTTGAATAACTTCTTGTGTGTCTGTGTTGTGCACTAATCAAAACGGATGAGGGGCCATTCGATGCGTCTCAGTCTCCTTGCGGGGAACTGATCGGTGGCGACTGGTGCCCCAACAGAATGGACGTTGCACCTCCATCGAATGACGGAAAAGTACTCGTATTTTCAAAAATTCAAAATTGAATGGGTGAAAACCAGAACGGTGTTTATCTGTTTATTTAGTGATTTGTTACATCATTAAAACCACGGCTTTTCAAGTGTTCGTTAAAATCACAAATATACATCTCCACTAAAATATAGCCTAAAATAAAAACGTTTTCTCAGAATTTATGAAATGTCATGTATACCGTTCTGGATTTCACCCATTCATTTAATAAAAATGTATGCAATTCAAGTAAATTAACCAAAACTTAAAGTAATTAAAAGTCTGTACTGAACATTAATTTAATAATTTTATGCGTCGTGTTCGTGTAAAGGTGCGTTTACACTGCGCGAGCGAACACTTCCGAACGAACAATTCTTCGTTTGCTCGGCTAGTGGAAACAACACCCGAGCGAATCGTGTCGTTCGGACGAGATCGGTTGGCGGAAGCATGGACATTAGTACACTATGTCTACAATGTCTACGGAGGGAGCGAGCGAACGTTTGCTCGGTACTTTCCTTACGTGTAAACGAATGCAGACGCTGAGCGAACACAATTGCTCGGAGCTGAGAGGTTCGGGTCGCGGTCGATCATTTTCATTTCTACCTGCGAACACGGTGGAGAATGGCGTTAATTTTAAGAGTCTTATGAGCATAAAAACGAATTGCGCAGCTTGTAGTTTGCATGAAACTTGTAAATGGTAAGTTGAAAGGCTGGAAATGAGAAGATACAGTACAAAATACACAAATTTGGTATTTTAATTATATTTTAAAAATTAGTTTCAATACTACACGTTATTATTCCGGACACCAGAGACAACTCACTTTTATCAAGACGAACTTTAATAGTATTGATGAAGCCGTAGCTTGAGTAATGAAATATTCTATATTCGTTTTTGTGGAGAATATGTTAATTTTAATATTTTATTTAATTATAACTCAAACATTCTGCTCAATACAATAGTTTTTACGTAAAATAACATGTTTTGTTAATTCACACTTTTGAAGAAATTCTGACCTTTTTGCAGACCTAAAAAGCAATAGGGACATTCAAGAAATCTGTAGTTCTTTCCGTTAAATTGCAATAAAAGTAATACATTTTTCATTCATGATCCAGTTCTCAGAAACCGATTTATTGGTTAGAGAGCTTCGCTTTTAATGAAATCACGCAAAAAGAATTAGCCCCAAATTTCGTCGCTCATCTACTCTTTTTACCCTGAAAAGTAAATTCAGTCGCTTGTTCATACTGCAATGACACTGCAGATATGCAATAACCTCACTTGGGAGGACAGCCTCCGCGAGCGGACAACATGGCCGACAGAACAAACGTTCGTAGTGCGAGCTCGCTCGGTGTAATTGGGTAGAAACTTCTCCCCCGTGATCATCAGCCGAACGAATGAGCCTTCGTTCACAACCGCTTGTTCGCTCGCTCGCGCATCTTGAGGAATATACACTTCCAGCGCACATGCTTAAGGTTTTGATTTCCACGACTCCAGCACATTGGAATAAGCACTATAGCTTCGACACGTTTAAAATTATTTTATTTCGAAAATTTCTCTACCCTTGTATAAATGGCAATGATAAAACAGCTTCGACACATATTTGTATTCACAAGCACGCTCGTGAACTGACGGCCTATAACCAAAAGGCTGCAGGCACACTGGTTTCCGCGAGACACTAAGGGACTTCCATCCAGAAATGCAACCTTTTCACAAATAACTCATCAAATGTACGTTTTAAATCAACAATCTTAATATCAAATGAAAACAAATTCTCCAAATATCGTAAACAATGCATTAAATATCTTCAATAATTGACTGAACGTGTGTACCTTAAATAAGCAAAATTGATAAAATTACATTCCAGCGAGCCAGACGAAGACAGAATATTGGGATTCCCCTGATTCCTCGGTCGCCACGCAGCGCTTGACAGCGCCACCCGCCTGGCTTCCCAACCGAAAAGTCCTATGTTTGTCGTGTTAAATCGAAAGGCCAAATAGTAAATTCAGTAACACAGCAAAGATCATAGTGCAATACCCAGCATGGCCCTAAGCACACGAGAGAGTGCCAGTTGGACGCTCTTTGGTTTCAAAATGATTTCATATACATCGATATTGCTGCAATATCTTCAATATTGAATATCATTAAAAGGAAAATGAGATATGATGAGATCTCATTCGATTATCTGAAGGTAGTGCAACCTAAGCACGAGCCGCCAATGGAACTGAAAATGTGTTTTCAAATACGGCTAGAAGATTCTAAGATTTCCAAAAAAGTGTTTTAGCAAGTATGCCGGGAATCAAACCAACGCCACCTAAATATATCTATTGTCCGAATAACATTTCTGCCTACATGACAGCTGAGTGTGGGGTAGAGCAATGTCGCCTCTTACTCGGGTCGTGTGGCATTTCGAAACGTGGTCGTGTGACATTCCTGCATCGGCAGCAGTAGCAAGTAACATCGTAATGACAGCATACAACAGAAGAGAACAGAAACGCACACACGATGCACAACCAAATATGTAATGGCGCTCTTCAATTTTCAGTTTCTTCGTGCTGTAAGATTTCATTTTCTATCTTTATAAGCATCAGCAACTCTGCCGAGACATCATCACTAAAATCCTAAAAATGTTGCCCTGTTTTTAGTTTTCGCTTTTATCTTCAAAATTATGACTTTTGGCGAAAAAATCGTTATTTACAAAAATTGAAGTAGGTAAAATGTTCTATAAAAAGAATATTTTAACTTTAATTTTTTTTTCTGAGAAACGGTTCACGTGCTAGAACGCTCTGAAAAACGGTTACGTCTTGGGTCTGTGGCCAAGCGGCAGAATAGCTCTTTCTCGGCACCATATCCCACGATGGCGCTCTAGTTTCTCTTTACCATGCTTGAAAACAACAATTGTGAATAAATAATTGGCATTAGACGATTGACACTGTTGCTCACAGAATCACTAGGGGCGTATTTGCACCCGCCGAGTATCTGCAAATGAGACCGGCCAATCCTAGGCCACCATCAACTGCCCTTGTACTCAGATTTCCTAAAAACTTCCACATTCCCAATTCATTCTCTCTCAAAGAATTTCACAAATCGTTCCTCCAGCTGAAATATTCCTTTCAATTTCAAAATCATATCCGTTCTTACCCAGACAATTATTCAATTTCTGAAATCCTATTATCCACAAAATGTATGTTTAAAAAAATAACCCACGTCATTCAATCCGCCTTATATCGTGGAATGCAAATGATATACGAACCAATATTAACATTTTCCGCATAGTAATAATATCGATATAGCTTGCATCTAAGATACCCTCTTGAGTCCTTCTGTTAAAATTTTCATCCAGAAGATACGATGAATCGATACAATCATCCACGAAACCACAGCAGTGGTTGTGTCGCCATTTTCACAAAAAATGATCTCCCTCATTACCAGCTTCCTGAATACATAAATCCCACGTTTGAAAATATAAGTGTTATATTCAGTAAACCGGATAATCCCACCTTATTGTGACCTCGAGGTACCCTCTCCCGTATACAAGGTATGTCCCGAAAGTAATGCGCACTATTTTTTGTGCCGCAACTATTCGTCGCACAGCGTTGCCGCTTGCACGAAAGTGTGGGTAGGAGTCTTAGGAACACAGTGCGACCCGCGCCTGGTAGGGGCAGAACGCCGGGCTCTAAAACCTCACTGATGTAAAAGGCTGCTGTACAGATTACCCTGAATACGTATGAGGCGAGATTGCACATTGTAGCCAATGACGCCCCAATGCATCGCACTTGGCGTTTGTCCGCTATGGCGCAGAACAATGCAGGATGACAGATTGCGATCACCACGGTAGTGTCGAACACGTACGCGGCCATCGCTGAGCAACAATTTGAAGCGGGACGCATCCGAAAACTGCATTTTGCACACCAGTAAACACGTTGACGTGCCCATTGCTGACTGAGGCGTTGGTGGTTTCTGGTCAATGGAATTTGACGCAGTCCATGCATGCCACCAGTCCAATCCGCAGCGGACGGTGTCAAACCGTCGAAGCTCCCATGATCACACCCGTACGCTGCCATCGCTGTACCACCAATCGCAGTGCCCCACAGTCGAGCCAACACTGTGGACGACGCCATTCTGTCAGTTACGGCCATGTGAACAAGATGGTGGTCATCTTCCACGGTGGTCACGTTGTGTGGCCCAGTACCACCCGTACGTTGCTGTGTACGACCCTCCTCTATCCATTGGCTCCACATATACATCGCTGTCGTAGCTGCGGGCCCCTTTTGAACCGCAATGTCACGGTACGACAAACCCGCTTCCCGGAGATCGACCATTCTGCCTCGTTCGAACTCACTCAGATGCTGATATTGCGCCCTCTGGTGTCGACGATTCATATCGGCACTTGCTTTCAAGTTTTCACGTCATTCTCTACACCGACTGAGTGTGGCATAACGCTGACCTGATCTGTCACACAAAGGAGGGCGCGCCAGGTCAAGTGCACGTCACCTCTATGCGTAATCTAAATTTAAAACATTTCATTTAAGACACAACTCTATTGTTCTGTATTGTACTTTGCAATGTTGATTTTTTGAAATTTCCGAGCGATTTCGCCGCGAGTAGGACCAGCACCAGTGCTTTGCAGCCATTTTGCTACATACGAGGAAAAAATGTAGAGAAAAAATTCGAGCCGATTTTGAGAAAATAATTGTTTAAAATTGCCTTATTTCATACAAAATTACTCGAAAACCACTAGTTTTCAAAAACCTAAAAACGACATTATTTACAATTTATGGTTTTAGATATTGCGGCTTTCTAGCTTCATGCAAAAAACATCGTCATAAAAATATCTGCCCGCGCATAATTGTAAAGACGCGCCAGGCGGAGGGTAGGTCGGGCCGGGCTGAGTAAGTCCAGTACCGTCGGGTGCCCGAGGATGTGACGTTACATTACCATTGTATTGTATGACCATATCAATTATATGTATATAAATGGTTATATTAGAAATTTTGAAAGTAGTGGGCCAAAAGTCATTGCCCAAGATTACTACGATTCTATTATGGTTTTAATCTCGCATGAAATCAATATCCCGCCTATCATATTCATGCATATGATAGTTACTCACAGACATACTAGAGTACATTGCTAAACAATCATCCGTTGTCAGACATTTAGTTAGAGACTTGCTTACATACGTGATGTGTCCATGTTGTTGATTTGTTGTCGAAAGAAGAAATAATTTTTGTATTCAAAGATGATACAAAGGTGGTTATGCGTTGCTAACTTGCGAGGGACAATAGAAATGCTTTCAGAGTACTTGATCTCACTCCCTTTCATTTATCTTTAATATTTGGCACATTTTGGAACTCTGATGGACAACAATGTTTAAACCTTCAACTACTGTCCTCTTATTTGTATGTTTTTGGTGAAATGTATGATTATCCACAGTAATCGGCTAGGCTAGTACAACAGGTGCACCGCCCCGGGGCTCTGAATAAGGTCTCTCTCCAACTTTTAATAAAGGGTTCCTTATTGAAATAGATTTTGAAAGTATTCCGTGGTAAAAAAAAAACAACCAATTACACTTAACTGAGCATTTAATTAAGAGTATTTCTTATTCCTACTGTACTTACATGTAAGATAATTATTTAGAAAAATAAGAAATACAAACTGATGGGTCAGTGGTTGGGTGAGGGTCACAAAGCGTTTCATGCGTCGTCCGTATGTTTACGCACTTGGTAGTCAGCTGAGCGTCTTTACGAAAGCCTACCTCCCGACAAGGGCCTGTATTTTGAAAATTAATTCGCAAAATTTTTGTTGGTGAAGTACGCAACGTAAAACTTCAACCAGTGCAGAATAAATAATGAGTAACTTCCGTCGTTTGTTTATCACATGATACAGTGCTATAGTCCATTATATAACATGTACTTTACGAATTTTCCAGAATAGAATTCAAGTTGGGGTAAAGGTGTCTTTGGTGATTAATGATATATTTTGTGGTTAAACGTTTGGATATAATTATAATATTACAATCATATGTAAATTAGATTCACAACTCCAGGTTTAATATTTAGCAATTGCATATGGGGCCCTATTCGGACCTTGTGTACTGCGGCCTCCGAGAACGTTGCCACACCTGTAAAGAATCGTACCCATTCTCATGCCTGCAACTGATTCATTAAGACTTCACGTCTCCGTCGCTCCAGATGGAAAACCTCCACCAATTGCAGATCACGCCATTGCAGATTAAATAAGTGCCTGGGGACCGCGTATGAGACACAGAGTAGAACGAACATCTGTACCTCTTCCTACAACGTCATTGCTGTGAAGTATTTTACATTATATCTACAAGTCATGTTTGTTTTCTGGCAATGGAGAGTTGATATATTTTACAACACATTTAGCTGTCTAAATGTGTTGTAAAATATATCAACTCTCCATTTGAGAATCTTCATCGTTCGGTGTAATCAACTTATTCCGGACATCAACGTTCTATCTCTGAATCTACTCGCACTCAACAAGTGATACAAAAGTTGAGAGATTTCGCACAATGAATAAAATCTAAAGAAAAAATAATATTACTCATGATTGTCGGTCTTTTGTCCGAATGATACATTGCAATCAATAAATTTCTTCCATTGTCGTAGAGGCTTCGCTGCAACGCTATAGAGAATCTCACTGTCACACATCGGCTTGAGCGAACTAACATCTGAAATTCGTAAACGGCCAGAAGTAGAGGCAGACCTGCAGTAGTCGCCCGCGCACCTTTGAAGGAACCGCCAAGAGAGGGTACACACGCCGCTCAAGAGAGGACGACAGAAGCAGGCGCTTTGGCGCCATCTCGCTCAACTAAACACCACAGGGCGCGTCGTCGTCCGTACGCCAGGGCTAGCCAGCGGACCTATAGCCCCGGCGGGGTATAAAGCAGCACCCAGCGAGCAGTTAGTGAACCAATCCAACGGGCCACCTATAGGTGACCCATAAATCAACAGACCACCAGACAGAAATAAAACATGGACGAAGAGTCTCATTAGAGACAAGCGTACCTAACACAACACACTCAAGATCCTGTCCTATAGGTGACCTAAATAGTTCCTGGAGGAAGAGTAATCTGAAACAGAGAAATGAGACTTGAAACGTAAACTTTGTAATTCTACACATGCAATGCACGCGCCAGTAGGCTAAAGTCATTTTTAACCTTCTGTTTTTTCTTAATGTTGCAGGATTGGCCATAGATGCCCGTAAGGGTAGGAAGGGTCTTACCGCAGTGCCGTGAACGTGCATTGCACTTTCCGTGCGTTCACAAAACTGCACAAAGAGGTCTTGGAGAGTTAGTGAGCGCCTCCCGGCAATAGAGTATACTTCAGTGTTATAGTGTTCAGTGACTACGAGGAGGCTAGTGAAAGGGACTCTCTCTCCTGGACTTTGAAATCTACGACCACTGCAGTGAATTTTGGACATCGTCTGAACTCGCTTGTTAATGGTTACTCTGTACCTGTGGAAGATTGTAATAAACTTGTTTTTATGAAATTACGTATTTTGGACATAACGAAACCCTTTCTTGCATTCCTGGAAGTCACTCAGAAGTAAGTAAACTTCGTGCTGTTCGTGTGGACGTTTCAATGGCGCGTTCGTCAAACAGTTTCAAATATCCTTTCCGCGCGCCACACACGTACACCGCTGCTTGGGGCAAACAGTAACTGGACACACTGCAGCTGACGCTCATTTGCAAAAGAAGTTTTCACCTTTGTCACAGTGATTGCTGCATACGGTTAGAGGTTGGGAACACGCCAGTTCTGCGAATATGCCAATTATTAATATGCAAAACGTCTTCATCCATTTATGTAATTATATTTATTTTTGCATCATGCTAACTAGTGAATGGTGATTTGATCCTTTCGTGCGCGTGTGTGTGGTGTATGCAGATACGTTTCCTTTCTTCTCTCTTTTGTTTAATGGGGAATGATTGTGCATTTTAGTAGAACACAATGTCAATCACGATCTTACCTTTGGGTATTTATTTTACTTTATCTTTGACAATATATGAAAGTGAATTTTTTTAAATCGAAGAAACATTTGTGGGAAGATAAAAGAACGTTCTAAAAAAAGGGAAGCATGAATTTCTTATGACTTCAGTCCATCGCGTTGTTCATTAAGCAATCTCGTGTGCAGATGTGTGAGATCACACAACATTTAGAAAATAATTCAAATCTAAAGAATCTCTGAATTATGTTTACAAGAAATTAATTTGAAATACCTGTTAAGGTAGCTCAGGGCAACTGAAGTGTGTCTGACTGGGTGGTTCTAGATGTTTCGAGTCTCGACGGAGGCGGATTTTTGACGCTAGCTGTATAGCTAGAGCGAACGCAGCCGCCGACTGGAAGATAATTCGAGCGGCCGACTGCTCTTATTGGTAGCTTCCCGTGATTTCTCCGATCCGTGCCAGATGAAAGCTGGAGCAGTGCCTTGTCAAACGGATGACAGAACGCGCGCTGTCTTTCTTTCCTCATCATTGTCCTCTCCTTCCCCTCAAATAGTAGTTGCACAAATATTTATATGCATTCTCTTTTCGTGAGCTTCCAGCTTGGCCCGGCTGAGGTGAAACCCCGCTGGCAGACAAATCTGGTAGGACTAACCGCCGTTGGCTTATAGGTCACCCCCGGATGTTCTAGCGGTAGAGGAACACCCCTGGATATATCATGTTCTAAACAGACGGGACTAATGAACACTCCAATTGATGAGCCAGGAAACTTAAAATAATCTATCAATCCAGATTGCACTGAAAATGCGAGTCGGTAGTTTAGAGTAATATGAGAGAGGGCTTTATGAGAGAGAGAATAAGATGAGAGTGGTTGGTAGATGGGGAGTGTATCAGAAAATTGGTTAGTCTGGTTAAAACATATTTTGCGTATTAAATAACACAGATATTTAGTTAGAGAGAGACCTTTAGAGGCATCGCTAGCACTTTGGGAGTACGTCGGTTTTCCCAGGTTCGTTTCCGACAAGAGCTCTTGGTTCGTGGTGTCAACACAGCATCTTAATAGCAACTCGGGATGTTATTTGAGTTTTATGGCACTGCAATTCGCTCATGAAACGATGCAATAAGGATATATGATATGCTGATCTCCCAATAAAAACCACCGCTTGACCATATGCTCTACCGTGAGAGAACAGGTTCACACACTAAAAACGAGAGTTACAGAGTGACAGTAATAAAGAGAAAAAGAGAACGACAGGAAACGGGAGTGGAGATAAAGAAAGAAATTATGAGAGAGCAAAGGAGAGAGAGAATGAATGAGGGGATGTATGAATGAGGGAAAGCGAAGGAGTAAGAAACATTGAGGGGTACATCTTGAACAAAAGAGAGAATATGAGAAAGAAACAATCGCAGATAGGATTTTTTCTAGGCTGCAATTGGAAGTGGGCATAGTAAAGTAAGTGCAGTGGATACGGCGCGACGGCATGGAGCAGGCGCGGACTGGAGGGCATGCACTTATGCGGGAAATACTGATTGATGATAGAGATTGGTTAATGTTTCACAGCCACGTTAACTGCTTTAGTCGTTAGTTCCGTTAGTGGAGTGAATGCTTTATCCTTCTAAATGGTGAGATCCAGCGCCGACCTACATGGCGGCATGCTGAATTTTCCCCCTCAAGGAATCTCCCATAGAGGGACCACCTCGCCAGCCCGAATACACGCTAAAGCTTCCAACTGATCTCCTGACATGTGTTGTAGCAGAGCGCATGTAAGTCTATGTGTGAGCAGAGGATAGGTCAAGGAAGAAGAAGGAAAGATCGCGCATGGTCCGAGGCCGATTTGTTATGGTACTGTTCTAGCATTCGGAGATTTCATGGAATACTCACGATCAGAGTAGGCGGCCGCTAGAATTCTTCCCCAGAGAGCGACTGAATCTGACCTGGTTTTAGCTACTAGTATCAAAAATCGGCCACCGTGGAGACTCGATCACCAGGCCCTTAAAAGAGAGTGACCATCACCCACAGAAAGTAATGAATTAGAGAATGAGAATAATAAAGAGAAAATAGAGGAGAGGAAAAGGCAAGTAGAGAAAAAAGAGAGCAAGAATGGAGAATCGGGAATGAGGAAGAGAGAATGGAGGAGAGAGGATAATGGAAAGTAAAAATGGGAAAATGCAAATAAATAAATAAATAAATAAATAAATAAAGGTAGAGAAAAATTGGGATATATCGTGATAGACTATTAGTTAGAAAAATGCCCAGATTTGTTTGTCCGCTGCAATTAGAAGCGGGCGAAGCAAAGTACCGGAGTGCGTTACCTGGCCCGCCGTGTTGTTGCCCAATGGGAAGCGTTCGCGGGCGTGCGGTGCGGCGCGGGGCAGGCGCGGGCCAGAGGGCCACCGCGCATGCGCGAGGGGCGCGCCGCGGCGGCGGGCGGCAGCGAGGCTGCGAGGCAGTGTGCGTCCGCGTGCGCCGACGATCGCAGCAGCGCAGCTGGAAGCGACGCAGCGGTAGCGGCGGCAGCGGCCGGCGAGATGAAGGCGGCGGGCGTGAGTGCGGATGCGGGGGCGGGGGCGGGGCAGCCGCTGGAGGCGCGCGTGGCCGCCTTCCGCGCCGACCCGCAGCTGATGGAGGCGGCGTCGCGCTTCGTGGCCGAGGTGCTGGAGCGCGCCAAGGAGGAGGCGGCGCGCCGGCTGCGCGAGCGCGACGGCGCCGCCCCGCAGGTGAGCAGCGCCCTCCGCCGCCGCCACACGCACGGGCACGCACACACGCACACACGCACACACACGCACGCACACACGCGCACGCACACGCGCGCACACACGCGCGCGCACACGCGCGCACACACGCACGCGCGCACACGCACACGCGCACACACACACACGCACACGCGCACACACACACGCACACACACACAGTCTGTCAGGCAGACAGAAAGACAGAGAATCGAAGCAGAAACAGAGAGAGACTTTCAATCAGACAGACAGAAAGGCGCGCGTGCGACCCCCGGGTGAAGAAGGTACCGGTACCGGCAGCGACTGCATCTGCGGCAGTGATTCCAGAAATTGATCACGCTCAGGATATATTATGAGAACTAAAACAATATTGCAGTTTACTACATCAATCATTTCTTTGGGGTGTAAATTGTTAAAAACTAGGCACAACTACGTCACCTGTAGTTCGTCTAAAAAGAGTGGCGAGAGTTAATGAGGTAACAAGTACATACTACGTACATGCATACTATATATTTATTTTCAATATCACACTGTCTTTTGAAATACGTTTTAACTTTAATACATCATATTTTTGGCTCATTTTAATCTAAACAAAAAATATTAACAAAATTAATAACATGCGCCTTTTCTGCAATTTATGGGAGAAGGACATCCCTATCTTGCCCATTTTAATTTTATGATATGATATTTAGGTACAGGTACTTCAAAAAATATTTTACTTACAGAGTTAATTTTTTTTAATGTTTCAAATTCGAATCTTAGTTAATGCAAATCAGCTCATAAATCTGATGTATAATCATTCGTTTTTGAACAGGAATTTTTATTAAATTATGAAAAAAATACACATTTTTTAACTTTAAAAAAAATTTTTTTATGGCTGATTGTTTTGGTAGTTTCGATTGACTTTACAAACATTGTCGAAAGTGCTGTAAGAAATTAAATACGTACAACTATTGTTTCCGGAGATAAATGTTCCTAAAGGTAAAAAAAAAAAACAAGAATTTGAGTAAATTGACTTCGTTTTGGAGCTAAATTTTGCATGTACTCTTTGCGTTGGCACGTTGTTTAGCAATGCATTGGAAGATAAATTTGGTATTTCTTCACTTCTTAATTATTTAATCACTACAATAGGAGTTTTATTTACACAACATTTATATTCTTATTCAGTACAATTATGTACTGCTTTACATTTACTTACATCTACGTCTGTCCTTATTCCTAACAATAGGCGTTTTATTTAGAATAAGTAAAGGAAACACGCTAGACGAAAACTAACAGTGCAGCCATGAATGGCAAACAATATCTCAAACTTCTATAAATGTAAAATAATATTTTCTTTCCCCATTCTACATTCCTCCAAGGGTTATGCCCGCTCTTTAATGCCCTGACCATTAGGTATATCCCTTAAAAACTTTTTAGGGATTAAAACGTATTAAAATGTGCATAAACTATACATCCGCATCCGAGAAGACATAATAAAATGGAACAAATTTCGAAAAATCAATATTTTCCTTATTTTTCGTGTCCTTCTCCCCTTAATAATTTAGTTAATGATTTTTTTGTTTCAAATGAGTTAAAATCTTATTGTATTAAAGTCTGTGTATTTCCAAGCATTATATGATGTTATAAATAATCGATGTAGTTGTGCTGTAATATTGTTTTATTTCTATTAACATATGTGTACGATGAATTTTTGTTTCTGTCACATGAGCGCTCTCGTGGGCCCATCTTCGCACGTTGACGATATAGAATATTTTCCAAATCCGCGTAAACATGTGTGTCTGTTGACATAATCCCTCGAGTAAAGCTGTCACGAACAAAATTCTTCCGATCTTGTTTTTCTTCAGAATACGGTTTCGTGATTAACCGTGTCCTGAACATCTGCACCGTTTCCCGTACTGGGTCCAGTTTTGCTTAGCCTGTGAAGGCGAAAACTGTTCCGTTACAGCATGAGATGCGGTTACTCAGGTCGGGTAAAGCTAGTCTTCTGTGCAAACTCGGACGGGTAAAACTGCCATTATGTCGAAAGCGAATGAAACGTTATTGTCTGTGTATTTAGAATGTAAAGTAGTTTTGATTATCATTTAAAACATTTTAATGCAGATTTTACAATACAAAAAACTACTATTGGCATTCTCGTTGCTTTGAGTAAATGCTTTCAAATGTTGGCACGCCATTATTCGTCGTTTCGCTCTCTTGTGCCCAACTAGCGACGTCACAGGAGAGACAACGTCTTTCTATTTTTTTAAAGACAATTGAACGCGAAAATCGAAAAATACGATCCTCCACCACTAGTCGGAGCTGTTATTGTAATCCTTTCAGCCTCCGCTAGCAAGCTGTGTATGCACGGAGGACTGCTCTTGGGCCTGTCATATAAACCTTGCCCCCTTCGGCGTTTCACACTGGACGCTTAGCAGGACCGGCTCCACAGCAGAGTAGCGGAACTTTGTTTATTTTCCACGAAAATATTTTTATAAGTATTCTTCTTCCTTTTCCCTCGGGTGGCTCATAGATGGCATGTTAGCTTTTCGTGGTGTGATCCAGGGTTCGATTCAAGGTCGGGGCAAAAGTAGGGGTTTCTTATAAAATCGTCTCAGTTTCTATAGCTGCTTAACGAAAGAAAAGCTGAGGCAGGCCAAGTATGCAAGATACGATGTTGGGCATACGTCATGTTTGCCTCATGTGGCTTTTACCCCAAGTCGCGGATAATAAACAAAAACAGGGTCCATGTCTGAGAAGACCACTAGCTGGCAAAAGTCGGATTAATCCGACTCTAAAATAACACATTCGATTTCTTCTCCTGTTTCTTCTTCCCCAGAATGTAATACTGGTGAAGTGATTTTAAAATCAATGTACTTGCCAATGTGCTTAAATCACACGCAAATAGAAACTGCGTGGCGTTGAGAGGGTAGTCCACCCGCCACGCACGGCCTTGCTATGGCTGGCAGCTCACACTTCCCCAACCTTTTATCTTTGCTGTCAATCACTACAGAGGCTGGGGCTTCACTCGTTCTACCGGAGCGAACTCATGGCGGGTGTTAGTACAAGGACACGTCAATAGGAAGAGCCAGTGAATTGCGACTCTCGGGGTAATTTTTTCACTCGAAAAACTTGGCTGTTTCGTCTTGTTAGTACGCAAGTCTATCGCTGCTGGCTATGAACAGGATTCTTAATATATTTCTTTCTCACTTAACGTTGTTATTTTAATACACATTTATGTTACAATAGTGCGTGAATCCTGTATATCCGAAAAATTTCTAAAACGTAAGTTATATACAAAAAAGAGTAAATCGTGATTTCTTTAAGACGTATGCAAACTTGGCTTAAGAAAACTCAGTCACGTTGATCGGAATTTTATGGTTGCCTGGACACATTAACGTTGCTTGCTACCAATTATATTAATACTGATTTCCCGATAAAAATGAGGAAATGCATGGCTTCTACTAAACGAAGCGATGAACATAAATCATGCTCTTTCATGGAAGGAAGTACTAGGGACTGTAAGTTCTGGTTAAAGCTCCAAAAATTCAACGTAATGCTGGTTATCCAAACATAAAAGACGCAAATGGAGTTCTTCAAGAAGAATTAATATCTGGAGAATTACCTTGGAGACCGAGAGTATTTGTGAAGTATGGACCGTTGATTTCATGCTGTGTGGAGTGAATCTTTTGTCGTATCAAGTGTGCTTTCGGAGACAACAAAAAGTTGTTCACATTCGATAGTTTAGGATTATTCATTGCAAGAACGTATCTTAAAGTTAAATATTGGTTTGAATGCTAATTTTCAAAGGAATATTTAATAAATTGAAAAATTGTTCTTACATTTTGTTTTTGTTTTTTGAGAACAACTTCGCTAAAGTCAAGAAAGCATAGAATAAAATTAGTTAGTAATTTAAATGTTATTTATTACAGTTATTGTTCAGTCTCATGACAACATGATTAGAAAAATATATAAAAACCGAAATTGGGCCAAATCGACTTTCAAAAAGCATAAAAAGATGTTTATAAAATCTTTAAAATATTACTAATAATATTACGGGCCATACTAATTACATGCAATATATAAAAACTTCCAAATCATGTGAGAATGTATGGAACTCACACTCATCTTTTGTATTTTTCTTTAAAATCATTTGTTCGTGGTTACATTACTACTATTACATTCATTACTCTCAAAACGCTAGTAACACCTAGAGTGATTAATTTGTCACATTATGTCTATTAGTTTACATTCTATGGTCTTTTCATAAGTCTAATGATTAGTTCTCATCCTGTCTTCCGAATGGTCATTTTGAAAGGTGCAATGGGTGGATCAGAAATTTCTTCATCAAACGACAATGAATGTCACTGATAGATTACTTCAGACCAGTGACTGGTTAACGCCACGAGAAAATCATTCTTTAATAGATCCTGATCCAAGGTTGATGTAAGTAAAATTTAATTTGGGAGAGTGAAAGTCTTAATCTGTTTACTCGATTTCAACCCTTGCAATTTAATTCTTAATTTACAACTGACGAGATTTGCGCGGAGCGCTTTGGAAATGAAACGGTTCAAAGAACGCAGCATATACTTGTAGTCTACAAGTTGTATACGTTAACGAAACACACTGCCAGTAGTATGCATCTCATTTTTCAGAGTTTTCTAATAGGTAGGTGACATTTTGAAGGATGTTCATGCTAGTAATGATATTTTAGATATTTTTTAACATAACAAAACAATTATTTCTATTTACCTCTCAGTCGATTGTCTCTTACCGCCCGCCAGCTTCTGAACCTGGCTTCTCTTGCGGACTAGTACCGAGAAACATTTTAGTGACCTTCAAACGCACATCACGTATTTTATTTACTGCATAAGTATCGGATGATATGATAAATGTCACGAATTTATATGTTACAAATCAGATACTCGTAAAAGTAATGTATACATTTAATTCCAGAAATTCAGTTTCTTCTTTGGTTTCTAATTCTCATTCTGCAATTAGGCTGCCAAATTGTGATGTTACTGCAAAAAAGTTATCGACACTTCAGTATAAACTTTCCACATTTTTGGGATTACAGTAGGAAGATCCAGATTCAATTAGGCTCTCACGATTTTGGGGTTGAGTGTATTTTTAAGTGGTACTACGTCATTATTAGACTCCTATGAATACACATGGTCTCAAAGATGGTCTTAAAAGGGGTCGTGTGTAAATACGTTTTTAGATTATTTGACATTAGTATAATTTTTGATCATCTGTTTAATTGTTTCTCTCCTGTTAATGCATCTGAAAAGTTTCATTAATAGAAATAAAGCAGTCAGCATGTATATTTCTTGTTAAAATACATTATGGACAGTGGTGAGTTCAACATTTATCTTGTTCGTTTGTTCTTTGAACCTCCTGGGCCTTAGATCATATTATTCCGTATCGGATGAATACATCGGATGACAATAAATTTGCATTGGCACTTGTTATAATGAGTTCATTTAGATTTTATTTTCGAGGAAAACGTTCACTACAATGCTCTTATCAATGTAAAACATATTCAAGAAAAGATGCAATGATTTCATTTCTAAGACCTTCAAGAGGGTAATGAACTCACTGAGGGAACCTTGAATTTGTTTTCAAAATACTTCATTGCATCTTAACCGTCTCTGGTGAGCAAGGTCAATTCATTTTCTGATAAATTAAGACTATACGCACCGAATAGTGTTTCTCGTGTTGAGCTGCATTCGTGATGAACCAATTAAATAGCATTGGAATCGCATATGTAAATCAAGGGCAATCGGTTTGGGTAGGAAAAATAATTGATTGCCATCATCATTATTACTGTAAGTAACATAGTTAATTTACAGTTTATCGGAACACGGTTGCCTAACAGTAATAATATCTTCTTGTTTGTTTGTTGATGTTTTTGCTCTTATTTATCCGTATAGTAGGTTTGTATAGTCGTGAATTTCTTTGGCCAATTTCTCGTTGGTTTCTTGGACAATTTCTTCGGTTTGGTTAGCTTGGGCAATTCCTCATCTTTTGAAGACTTTCTATACAGTTCTGTTTTTGGATTTTCTTGAATTTTGCTAGTATTACTTAATTGTTTTCGTTGATGCCCGGGCCTTTACACGTCACATGAATTGCGTATCATCCACATCTTGTGAACAAGAATATTATTAGAGTGATTCAATACGATTATTAGACCAATTATCAAGTGCAACAGTCTTGTGAGCGATCGCCCCTTTTGTAGCAGCAAAACTTCAATATTTTAACGGGACCTAGAACATGACCAAACTGTGAGGTCGCCAATAATATTGAAATGCTGCATACGAATACATGTATTCAAAATAATACAAAAATTGTACTATAAAAAACAAATATGTTTACGTAATTATGAAGACTATTAAAAAAATTGATGGTTCAGATCCAGCGAGAGCCCTAAGGAGAAAGGATGTCTTCTAATGCATTAAACGACCCTTGACGAACATCCTCAAAAGCTCTCCGGTTTGTAGATAGCGAGGGAGTTGTTCGCCTTTGTCGCTTCCGCTGGGCATCACATATGCAAACGAGTATCACGGTTTACAGAAGTGGTATAAACGCTTAAAACATTTTATCGCAAAAATAATCACACATGAATGGGACGAGATATGACGAGATGGATCAGGCTAATGGTTTTTCAATTGAACCGAGGATCCTTTCAATTAAAATAAAAATCCTATCATTTCGTGGATGATTTGGAATGTATATGATACAAATTGCCTGAGAATAATAATAATAATAATAATAATAATAATAATAATAATAATGTTTTATCGCTATTGTGGTGTGAATGTTCGTTTTTGTGTTATGAGTATAGCATAAAAATTCATTCCCTCTCACAATTCCCACCCATAACTCAGAATTCTCTCTCGTCAATTCGCTCCATAAGAAGACATGTATTAGCGTCATTCGACCGTGTTACGAATTTCACTTGTATCCGCGATCCTCTGGGTCCGAAGTACTTATGAAATGTATATCGAACTCCGTATCGAAGGCAATACCATGCAATGGCTTATTAGAAAAAAATGGATATATTTTCTGTGTGTATGAATTTTGTATTATTTTTTTTACTCCAATCTTGTTTCCCGAGCTTTTGTAGTTTAACCCTTATAGCGATTAAGCCATCAGTTAATGCAAAGTTTCGTTTTCACTTCTCTCGACACGCTTTTGTAAAGATGAAGAGCTGTTTATTTCATCAAATGCCGTAATAAATGTGCTTTTAGCGCTCTTAGTTCAACCAAATCCACAGCTCATCATCAAAAATATTTGTTTTCGTTTCTTCTTTACGTTCTTCGCTCAATTTTCGGTCGTGCTGTCATTGAATAAGATTCGATATCTTTTCTCTTTCACCAGTGTTTCACGGTAAATATTCTTTGCAATTTTGGAATTCAACTTTATCCAGCTTCTCGAGAGTCTCCATATTTTCTTTAATAAAAAAACGATTTAAGCCGTCTTTTCTGTTTTTTGAAAGTGTACACCTCGGAGAACAAGCTTAAAGTGAGCATCGGCTATAGAATACGAAAAGGAACGTAAGCCTCCCCATTCTGCAAGCTTAGGAAAATGGCGCCTGGCCATGGAGATCGCCCAGTGGTTCGCAACGACGAATGCTCGGTGCTCCCGGCGCTGAGAGCGGAGGCCGCTCGCCGGAGTGAGCGGCGCTGCCATTGGCGTGGACCACACCGCCGAATTCCCGCACCATGTACTTGCCCGCCTGGAAGGCGAGCGCTCCTGCGGGTGCGGCGACTTCCCCTCACTCCGCTCTCATTTCCCACAAATCCAGGAAGGGGCGTTCACACGCGAGCAGAAGCGACGCAGGGGAGGAGTGGTGGCTTCATACGAAAATATATTTGCCAAACAACCGAAATTTGAATTACAGCGTATATTCTTTACTATTTATTATTAAGTTTATTTTCTTTTCAAATTCTGCTGTGTATAAACATTTTTATCAAGTGGCAGGAAAATGATTGAATGACGAATTCTATCATTGTTTTCGTGTCCATTATATACCTTTTATACAACCTTTTATAAGCCTTTGTACAAACATTTTATACATACTTGATCGGCATTGGAAAGTGCATAGGGTGGTGTATTTTGGTGCAGGTTAGTCTTGGAATTCTATATTTGTGTTTGGACGCAAAATAAACGGCCACGATCATGAAAAAAAAAGAAACACATTCTCCTGAACATGACAGTCACATTTGTAGTGCATCAAAGACTTGTGAGTCTTACCATACCTCTTGAAGTATTTGTGTAGAGTGTAGGTGTGATAACGTGTGAGCTGTGTGCACGGGGCAGTCTGACTGCATCGTACGCGCTGCTTCGTGGACGCCGTCGTGCTGGGCTGTGGGAGGCTCTGAAGACACTCGAGCTCTATTAAGCGCTCGGAGGGGACGCGGCGTCCTCCAGTCCTCGGCGCCTCGACCTCATCGGTCCTTTTTACCCTCCATCTTCATATTTACAATTTAATTTCCTGCGGTGACGAAGTGGAGATAGTATTAGCTAGACAAATGAATTTGTAAATGAGGAAGGAAAAACACTGTGCCTAATGTAACATTGTGCAAAGAAGTTTTTCCGTTAATTACTCTATTAACTCCAAAAGGAAATGTTCTGATTCATTGATAATTTCGCATTTCCTGACGCTTCAACAACCATGGTAATTAATCCTATAAATGTAGTTCATGTTTTATCATGGAGAGGGGGAGCGATGGCGGTCTTTCCACCCCGCTGGATGGTGAGATCCGGCGCCGATCTACACTTCGGCTTGCGGGTTTTTTCGCAGTCGGGTGACTCCCAGCGGGGCAGCGTCCCAGCAGGAACAAACTCTAAGCTCTCGACATGTTTGGGAGTGTAATGCATGTGTGTCTGTAAATAAGGGGTGAGGATAAGTCAAAGAAGAGAAAGGATCCTTGGCCCGTTTGTTAGGGTACTGGTCCGGCATTTGAGAAAAAACTACAGATGAGAGCTTACGATCGCTGGAATTAACCTCCAGACAACGGCTAGCCATGTACCTGGTATCTAAAATCTTGACACCGCCAGGACTCCAACCCTAAAACCTCCCGGTTGGAGGCACTGCAGGGATATCAGATGATGCCGTGACCCATCTTAGTGAAAATATTGACTCACTTGAAGAAAAAGCTACTTCGTCGTATTGTTTGCGAAAGGACGAATATTATCTTTAACCTCGTCTAATAAATTTTAAGGCAAGAAAGTACTGGCATTGCTTTTGGTCACGTGCAATACAAAGAAGAATTGATGCATGAGATAACAGTTCCAAGGAAATGTTTGTTGATGCAGGGCTTTTAGAAAACGATTAAAGCATATTGTTATAAAATAATAATTTTTTCAAGGAAGGATATATTGCAATCTTGGGATCATAACAGGTTCTGAAATATTGAGATTGCTTCATAGAGATACGTATTTGAAAGTTCGTTTCTTCGCTTTTGTTATTCTTTTGCAACTTTCTTTACGTAACTGGGGAGCGTGTAATAAAGTGCAATAAAAAGCGTCATTGAGTAATTGGCTTCACTCTTTTCAGTAGCAGCTTGTATACTGCATCAATTTCAAGGCTTTTAAGTTCGTCTTTAGAAATTGATTTACTTGCAGTATCGTTGACTCTACAGCCTCTTCAGTCATCGCGTTCTTTGCCTAAAAAGTCAACCCCTGTCACTCATCCCAACATTGGCGCTGCTGAAGATGTGATGTATTTCCTATTATTTCTGATTTCTGTGAACTTATTTTGGTCTACACGTGGCGTGTATTTCCTGTTTCGTGAGTCCAGAAAGGTTGTAATGAACCAGATACCCTCTCAAGATGTCAATGATAGTTGCTCGTGACGATTAGCTTCCCCCTTCCCCCTTCCTTTCCACGACTGGTTTCCTGACATGCGCGTCGAATTCAGTTGCTGTCTGGAGGAGACTTCTAGCGGCCGTGCTCTGATTGGTAGTTTTCCATGATTTCTTCGATCAATACCAGGCGACTGCTGGAGCAGTACCCTAACAAACGGGCCATGGAACGCGTGCGATCTTTCCTACCTCTTCCTTGTATTATTCTCACCCCCTTACACACACACACACACACTTACACGAACATGCACAACACTACCACATGCCGGGAGACCGGTCGTGAGCATAGAGCTTGTCCCGGCTGGGGCGGTGGCCCCGCTGGTGGGAGATACCTGGTTGGGACCCCTCCCCCCGCTAGCCGAGGGTAGGTCAACGTCGGATTTCGCCATACAGCGGGGAAGATCAGAGCACTCCCTCGAGCAAAACATGCTCTACATTTACAGGACTAATGACCTTAGTAGTTGACGCGCCCGGAATCACTAACAATTAATTAATCTGATCTGCACATGTTCGTAAGAGATAGAATAGAAAACCTCAGAAAATATTGATCAGTCAGTCGATCTCTAGAACCGTGATCTCGTATGTCGTAGATATTTGACTTCAAATGGGCCAGTAACAAGGCGTTACTTTCGCCTGAGGAACATTCTATAGCCTGTAGCCGCTTTTTAGTCTCGTGATAGCTGTTCGAAATGACCGCCTAGCCTCCTTCTTCTTTTTGTGGCGGTCGTCAGGACGTTTCTCTGCTGAATGCGGCCAGGAGCCCTCTATCATTCCGACAGGTGGTAATGTATCATGTCTTCAACAAATGGAGGTGGTTGCAAACCCGGTATGTATGGCTTTTGTATTAGGTTAATACATCAGTGGGAACAGCCCTCTTAAATCTTTTCTTATTGATGATTTGTCGAATTTTTATGGAAGAGGTGAAGGTGATTCACACTCTTCCTCAATCAACTCAGTCATGGGATGATCTTCGTAAAAGAACAGATCGATCAGCGCGAATGGAACTTCTATTACTTGATTAAACCTTAAACCGCTTGACAGCGAAAATGCCAGTGTTGAAGCGCAAAAGGATAAACCTTAATATTCCTTTTCGAGTAATATATGTCGAGTTCTTTGTATCACAAGGATAACTGGGAGAAAATATGATTGTTATAATAAAAAGAGTGCATTTACAATGCAGCTTAAGAAAAACGTCAATGAGTACTCACTATCAAAAAATATCTTAATAAATTTTGTAGACTCCTTATGATGCACATACAATGATAACCAAAAAAGATAAAAGAACTTCGAAAGAAATGTCAGGGAAGTGAGAAACATTCCCTATTGAATGCAAATATTTATTCAGCAGCGGAAATTGAAACGATTGATGCATACAAAGCAACAATTCAGGAACAAAATCACCCAGTATCAATTTTTGGGATTCAAAAGTACTTTTGTCGAGCTTTGATTTTATTGGGGAAAGATGAGATACAAAACTAGGAATCATTCTGCAATTAGTGATAAACATTTTACGTTCGTACAATGAAAGAAAGTGTTGTGTTTTGAATGATGTAAGGAGGCATTTGGATGCAGTGAATCTTCTGCCGAAGTTGGACATGTACTTTTACGAATGATCGAACGAATCAGGTTCTAAAAATTCGTGTATTCCAAATTAACGTTAATCAGTTCAGATAAAATTATACTAAAAATCTTATTAATACAATAGTCTGTAAAAAAGGTAAGCCATTACTCATTACAAATAAACGTTATTGTGATCCGAAGCGGTCCACATATCCATGCATCCCAATTATGCTATCGCCTAGTGAGATTTTAAATCAAAATTCCCCTCTCCATTTGTGTGGAATTTATTTAACTTTCAAGAATACAATAATTATTTGCAACCAATTAGGCTTCTACAGTTAAGGAGGGCTCTTAACATGAACAGACTAACTAAAACTAACTTATAACTAATACATGCCCACTTTGGGGTTTGCTAGTTATTAATCTTTTGATGTATATAATTTTAAGTTCTTTAGATTGTTCTTTTTTCTTCTTTTCTTTCTGTCATTGTCACACGCATTCACACTTATATTATATTTACAAACACATTAATTAATTCATTCACACTCGCAACGCTTCACAACACTCTATACACTTGTTTATTCGGCACAGCGCCGACTTCACTCAAGCCCTAGTGAGTTCCCGGTGCAAGCGTCTCCTTCGGGCCGAGAGCTGCTCGCGAGTGGGCGCGCAGTGCGACCTCGTGGTCTTGCGCAGCGCACGTGGTCCGCGCTGGCCGCCCCCACCCCCACCCCAAGCCAAGCGTAGGCACGCAGGAAGCCCTGGGCACTGACCCTTCGGTGACGTCATGCGCGGCGCGGCGCGGCGTGGCGCAGGCCGGCCGGTCGGCCGTACGCCCCGCGGGGGAGTAGTGAGCACGCGTGGGCGTGATTCCTGCGCTTTCGGATGCAAAACATCGACACGACGCTTTGCTTGTATAGGTAAAGGCGGCTCCGCACATTCGGTATTCGCCGAGCAGCGAGCTACTGCTCGCCCAATCCCGAACATCTGATGTGTTTGGCAAATGTTCGTTCCCTTTGATGTATCCTAAAGACCGACACGCGATGGGCAGGGCTAGGACCGAATGTTCGTCACTCGGCAAATAGCAAGCAACCCATCCACACTACTCGGGATTCGGCGAGCGGTAGCACGCTACTCGCCGAATAACGAATGAGTGGAGCTGGTTGTTGGGACTCGCGCCTTGATGAACCGTTGCGAGGGAGATTGCGCAATTGTGCATTGGTGGAGATGCTAATGCGCGCACTGTCGCCTGCGACCCAGTGGAAGCAAGTTCTCGTGAACATGAGAACACGAAAACAATTACAGCGACGCTTGTTAACTCGTTGATGTTTTCGGCACGTCAACTGCTAAGGTCATTGGTCCTGTTATTGTAATGAACTTTACATCCCGGGAGGTGGCGGCGTCTCCTCCCGCTGAATGGTTAATTCCGGCACCGACTTACACGTCCGCATGAGGACATTTCCCCTCCAGGTGTCTCTCCTAGCGGGGCATCGCCGCAGCCTGGACAAGTTCTAAGCTCCTCGTGGCTCTCCCGACATGAGTGGAAGTGTAAAGCATGAAAGTGTAAGTGTGTGAGGGTGTAAGGGAAGAGCTTAGAACAAGGAATAGAAAGGAAAGATCGTGCGTGGTGCGTTTTTTAGGTTACTGCTCGGACATTCGCATGGTGTTGATCGGAGAAACCAAGGAAAAGAACCGATCAAAGCAGCCTCCCGCTAGAACTCTCCTGCAGGCAGCGGCTGCACTCGACCTAGCGAGGACAGCTGGTATCTAAAATCCGCCGTCGTTGGGACTCGAACACTAGGACCGCCCGGTCAAGGTCACTCCAGAGGACACGGTTGTGCGGGCTCGGAGCTAACTCAGTCGGTGGTTGCTAATTGCTAGTAATTATGGTACTGTAGACAAAAGTTTCCAATACGGGAATACAATAATAATCCATTCTCAGTAGAAGTATTTAATTTCCCACTATTTTTGAATTAAAATATTACCATGTTGGGTATACGTAATCTAAATATGCCAAGATCTCGGACAAGCTAATGAGCTTACTGGAGCTCGCGGGCCCTGCGTCCAGAGAAATTGGCGCCCGTTCTAAAGGTAAAGATTGTACAAATTGCTACGGAGTGGCGGTACGTCACTCATACCTGGCGTATGATAGTCTTTGGGAACGGAAGTTACTCGACAGTTATTGTCATAAATTTAGCTATATTAGTTCCCATTTATCTCTAAAAAAATGTGATCCATTAAAATGAAAAAAACACATCAGTGCGATTTCAAATTCTCAATTGAGAGTAAAATAAAAAAAATCAAAAGTATCTAGATTTTTTAATCCTGTTTACTTGAGAGTGATACAAAAGCATGAACTTTCTACGTTCAGGTTACGAGGCTTAACAGACAAATATTCTTGCTTTTAAAAATGCTGTCCATCCGTAAGGGATAATTAATTTATAGAGACTTGTTAATTTATTTCACATTATTCCTAAATACAATAAATAACTTTGTCTTAATAATACAGCACAAAAGGAAAGAATCTGCCATTCAAACACATTTCTATCACTTAGTGATATATTCCTATCCCTTATACAGATGTTTGTATAAGGGAGAAATAAGTAAGAAAACAATTATGTAATAGTAATAAGTAGTGAAGAGTATAAACATAATACAATTCTCGGTTATTTGATAGAAAAAATATGGCAAAAATATTTTATAATGTTACCATTTGGGGAAACATCTTCGTCGAGTTAGTAAGTCGAATTGCAGGGAACGGTCCTAAATGTTTGAAAACTTAAAAAACCTTCGGGAACTTGCCTCAAATAAGGGTGCAAATTCAAGTGGAAAATGCCAGGAATCGTTCCCTTCTGGAAAGTTTGATGTCCTGTGCTGGAAAAGTGTTAATTCCTCCTTACCATGTATACAATCGACACATTATCGTTTATAACTTCCACGCTTTGAAATATTCAAATCAAGAAAATCAGAAATGAAAACATGGCCGAGAACGTATTTAGGATTTATTTAGATTGTATTATTTCTTTGCTTCTCATCAGTTCCTCGATTCATTCCCACCTGAACTTTTGAAGGTACATTTCTGAAGAAAATCCTCACCCTAATAAAGGTTAAATATTATTCCACAAATGATTTGCAGTTTCCTCGGTGGGCGTATTATGCACACGTTTGAATAACATTGTGACCCATATGGGGCTGTTCCGCAACACCATCTTGAAGCAACGGGAATAAAAGAAGAATTGTGAAGGTTACTTTGCGGATGTTACACTCGAGGTCAGACGAAGTTCGTGTGTAAGGACATCGGCAGAGTCGCTCACGTAGCACATGTGCAGGAAGCATCTGTTCCCGGCGTCTAGCAGAGAAATGGTGATCGAAGTGGTGATCGAAGTGGTGATCGAAGTGGTGATCGAAGTGGTGATCGAAGTGGTGATCGAAGTGGTGATCGAAGTGGTGATCGAAGTGGTGATCGAAGTGGTGATCGAAGTGGTGATCGAAGTGGTGATCGAAGTGGTGATCGAAGTGGTGATCGAAGTGGTGATCGAAGTGGTGATCGAAGTGGTGATCGAAGTGGTGATCGAAGTGGTGATCGAAGTGGTGATCGAAGTGGTGATCGAAGTGGTGATCGAAGTGGTGATCGAAGTGGTGATCGAAGTGGTGATCGAAGTGGTGATCGAAGTGGTGATCGAAGTGGTGATCGAAGTGGTGATCGAAGTGGTGATCGAAGTGGTGATCGAAGTGGTGATCGAAGTGGTGATCGAAGTGGTGATCGAAGTGGTGATCGAAGTGGTGATCGAAGTGGTGATCGAAGTGGTGATCGAAGTGGTGATCGAAGTGGTGATCGAAGTGGTGATCGAAGTGGTGATCGAAGTGGTGATCGAAGTGGTGATCGAAGTGGTGATCGAAGTGGTGATCGAAGTGGTGATCGAAGTGGTGATCGAAGTGGTGATCGAAGTGGTGATCGAAGTGGTGATCGAAGTGGTGATCGAAGTGGTGATCGAAGTGGTGATCGAAGTGGTGATCGAAGTGGTGATCGAAGTGGTGATCGAAGTGGTGATCGAAGTGGTGATCGAAGAGGTGATCTGATTAGAGCAGAGTGGCCCCTGCTCCCGATCTGTCGCGCCGTTGAGGTGAAGGCCAGTGAGGGTCGGTGAGGGCCAGTGAAGGTCGCTTCGGGCAGTGAGTCGGCGAGGACTGCCTAAGCGCGAAGTACGCCGAGGAACGCTCTAGAAAAGATCTTTGTCAGTATATTTCCGGAATAAATGCGTTTGGCAACATTAATATGGATAGGGAAATGAAACTGAAGGGGGTTAAAAGTCTTAGTAATGAATATCCTGAGAAAAGCTGGTATTTAATTCAGAATATATGAAGAATATAGATTCGCGAGAAGTTTAATACCTGAAAATAAAAAACAAACTCAGTAACTGGGTAATCTGTGACTGGTTGTGGTTTCAAATCCTGTAACGGGCTAGTCTGTGATTGTACCATCGTTTCGTTTAATTGAATGCAAATAGTATGCGTGGCAATCAGCAAGCTTGTTTATGGCTTCTCACGAGAAGTATGAATACAATTTATGAAGCATAGAGTTTGAAATTATATTTTCCTTCACGTTAGTCAAAGATCTTTCATTTAATTATAATTTTCGTTATTCCAGTCAATTACCGCATTGAAGCAGATTCTTTTCATTAATCTTGCCTTTCTTGGCTGTCAGGATTCAGAAGCTACTCATTTTCCTTTAGATCTCTCTCTGCATTTGCCAGTGAATAGTCTCATCACAGCGTACTGTAATCGTAAGGAATACAAGATGGGAAATCAGCGATTAGGAGCACAGAAATATGTTATTTGGGTTCCTTTGCAAAGCTGCCACGAAGAGATGCCCTTATCTTACTGAAGCCCTATTCATAATGAAGACACTAACATTAAGATGAAAGCAAGGAGATATGATGTGAACATGAACATGACATGCATTTACAATCAACACAAACAGAAACGCGAAGGCAGAGCAAGAACACATCAGTATTCGCCATCAAAAATAACTCGGTATATTACAAAACAAAATTATTTTTAGGCAGACACTGGGGATAAAAGTTTTATTTTTTTTATATTTTGCACCAGTGCTAATACAGTGTCTTACCGTACGGTGTCCACCGTACGGTCCTACCAATTACGGTGTCCCACCGTAACAAACATTATCTTTCGTTACTCAATTCTTGTCCATTCTTCTCACCTTACCCAAGCCCACACACACACAGGTTTTACACTGCCTAGGGATACCATATTTCCATTATTGAAAAAATGAGGACATTTTTATAAAAAAAATATTATACACTTCATATAAAATGTTTTAATATACTTTTTTTCTTGAAGACAAAATATTTACTACTGGCAAAATAAATACTTCAATCATTGTCATCACTTTCACAACCACTATAGGCCTACTTCGTTGTCATTACTTTTTACCACTTTTGTACCAGAAGTATTTGGTGTATGATATATCCCTCAACAATTAGAAATTTGCTTTTCTTTAATTTCAACCTTGCAACAAACGCTTTGAACTGTTTTAAGTATATCATTACACAATGCTTTTCTTTTTGGCAACTTGCTTGAAATATAAACACCCCAGACCAGTATTAAGTCCACTCCCACAGGACAGCAGAACAGTATAAACACTGAGCACAGAATATATAACCAGCATACAATACGTTGTACCAGCTGATGGCAACACTGTCGCGCTTCATGGTGTAAATGACGTAAATGTATAGTTCATCTATGGATTTTGGTGGTTGTTAATGAGGAAATTGAAGTTAAATCACACACACACACATATATAATATTATATATATTATATATATTATATTATATTATATATATTATATATATTATATTATATTATATTATATTATATTATATTATATTATATTATATTATATTATATTATATTATATTATATTATATTATATTATATTATATTATATTATATTATATTATATTATATTATATATATATATATATACAACAATGACTTGTTGTGATGTCAGGGACTCGGAAAAGTTGAAAAAAAAGCAGTATCCTTCGTATATCATACGTCTAGGTTGCATTTAATAGAAATACCCCCTTTCCAATAAAAAAGACGCAATTTCGTCTTTTCTTACAAAATCTCCCCGGACAGTTTATCTTGCTTCAAAAAGAGGACATGTCCTGAGAAAAGAGGACGTATGCACTACCACACACGTCAGGAGAGCAGTGGGGATCTTAGAGATAGTCCAGGTGCAGCGCTGGGCGAAACACCTGAAAGGGAAGAAACACAAGTCGGCGTTTATGTCGGCGCCGGATCTTACATTTCCGTGGGGGAGGTTCACCGCCTCCTCCCAGTATACATGTACTATTTTACGGGATTAATGGCGCAATAAGTCGATGCGCCCGGAATCAACACTCACACGATGGAGATTAATCAGTCATTTAGTCAAGCTACATTTCACCGCACCGCACCATTTCCCCAAACGGTAGCGCAATAAATCTTGGGCGGCTCATCCGAGCGGTCCCGCGTGCCGCCGCCCGCGGCGCGGAGGTCGCGCGGGGCGCTCGGGGACCGGAAGTGCGTGGCGGCGCCGCCTAATCGCCGGAAGCGCGGGCGGAAGAGAGAGGGCGCCGGCGGGCTCCTCTGCGTCTGGCGGAGCAAAACCGCACGGAGGGCGGTCGTAACTGACGGCTGGGGATCACCACAGCGGTGAAGTTGAAATCATCGTTATCAATGGCGATGTTTTCAAAACATCGATGTTCCAATTGAGTGTCGATTGGTAGATTAGTAGTCCCCAGTGCGTCAGCTGCAAAGGTCATTAGTCCCTTAAGTGTAGTGCATGTTTCAATCGCTGGAGGTGGCGGCGATCCTCCCAGGCTGGATGACGAGATTCGGTGCCGGCCTACGTCGGCTTGCATGTTTTCCCCAACCAGGTATCTTCCACGAGCTGGACACCGCCCCAACCGCGACAAGCTCTAAGCTTCCGAATGGTGTACCGACATGTGTGATAGTGTTGGGCATGTGAGTGTATGTGTAAGTAAGAGATGAAGATAGAACAAAGAAGAGGAATGAAAAATCGCGCGCGGTCTGCCCCTACCCTAATAAATAGCCCATTTATTAGGGTACTGCTCCGGCATTCGTTTTGTTTTGGTCGGTGAAACTGTGGAAAACTACCGATCAGAGCAGCCGGCCGCTAGAACCCTCCTCCATCCAGCGGCGAAATTCGACCTAGTGATAATACAATACATTGATGATTTAAACATGTCTGGAGCCGATGGATTTTTGAACGTAGATGTTTTTACATTTTCGGTGTTTTATTCGTGGATGAAAAGTTCCCATAATCACAATTTTGTATCAGTTAAAATATGAAATAACTGATGGCGCCACTGTTTGTGTGTTTGAACCGCACAAACGCCGTTATTGCCATCTTAATCGAGCCCTCGTCCGAGATGATCCTGATACCTCGGTATTTTCTTCGTCTTTCTTCGTTCATGGAGATGCGCTTTTAAACTTTGTTGTCTGATAAATTTTAATTAGAAATTAATATACAGGGTCACTGTCAAATTAAATTTTGTTGCGCATAAATTTAGTGTTACGTTACTTAATCAGCTTTTAAACAACGATGTTTAAAAACATCGATGGATTATGGTCGATGTTCTATTGACATCCACATTTTAATTTTAATGTTAATTGATGTTTGGCAATATCGATGTTTTGTTGTCGACGTCGCATCAGTGTCGAGGACAGCTCTTGATGTTGGAATTAGTGCGAAGTAGCGTAGCCGACATCTGTTGGATAAGGTTTATTGCTGTTGCAGCGACTTTGACACGGAGGTTTTAGGGTTCGAATCCAGACGAGGCTGGTTTGTTGGTATTAGGTTCACAACTGGGTGGAATTCAACCATTATCAGGAGAGAAATTCTAGCGGCTCGCTGCTTTGATCAATAATTTTTCGAGGTTTCTCCAATCAATAGATAGATGTAGGAACAGTACTTCAGAAAACGGGTCATGGATCGCGTGCGATTTTCCCTTCATCATAATTTCCTCTGAGATAAAAATTAAGCAGTGAATTCTAAATGAGTCAACTTGGGTAGTTGAGATTACTTCAGAAGGAGCGATACTACCTTGGATCGAATTCTTCCTTGAGTATTTTTGTGTTTCGTCAATTATATTTTATAATCAACATACTTGTATTTTTACATATAGAACGCCTGTGACTTATTTGTTTGCACTCGTATTGCGAGAGTGCACAAAGATAGCACTTCAGTGATGGCAAAGAAGCGTCATCAGTTTTACGTCGGATAGTAGTAATACGGACAGTATCGGATGTATTTAGGATTTTGCGAAATACAATAAAAACAGTCTCTTTCTACACATTTTATTCGATTTCGCCAACGTATAAAACTGATAAGGCTGTTCGTTCCACTGAGCTGAAGTCAATACATGTTCTATTAAAACACACGTGGGAATCATGAATATTTGAGAGTAGACACACGTCGAGAGAGATACCTCCCATGATTGTGGTTACTCTGAAGAGGTGATTATCACTGGAATTGCAATACTAGATTAGTGTGACGTGACCCATGCTTTAAACTGTTTTCACAGACGCACACACCCATACATACATACATACAAATATTTGCATGTATGTGCATGTGGTGATGGGGAACTGGTCAGTATCCTTCCGTATCCTTCTAATGTAATTAAACACTTCATATACCTACATACACACACATTATATATATAGTGTGTATATATGTGTGTATATATATATATATATATATATGTGTGTGTGTGTGTGTGTGTGTGTGTGTGTGTGTTTATATAAAGTGTTTAATTACATTAGAAGGATACGGAAGGATACTGACAAGTTCCCCACCACAACACCGCGACTCTTCGGAAAACTAATTCGTAGATCGTAAGGGGACTAGCCGTGAATGACGGTCGAACACACACGGGGCATCGGGTAATAAATAAGGATGAATGTGCAAGCACACAACTCATTCCTTCTGAGACACGCTCCTACCGTAGTGACCTCGGCCACCCAAGTAGTCCTTGCTTGTCGGATATCGAAAGAAAGTCGAATATTAATATTAACTGGTACAAATGTAATCTACCATATCGAAGATGCAGGTTCTGTGAACGACTCTTTGCATCAGACGCGAGCCCGGTAAGCGCCTTGCCTTCGCTTTCTCCGCTGCTCCCGAAGGGAAGGCGCGCTCCGTCGCCGCGAGTCGGCCAGTTGGAAAGGATGCTCTAAAGGCCCATTCACAATGCAAACGTAAACATAAGCATAACGAATAGGCGTAAACTAATATAAGTGATAGACTGAAGTAACAATGTCA
Source organism: Gryllus longicercus (assembly GCA_038098605.1). Lineage (NCBI taxonomy): Eukaryota > Metazoa > Arthropoda > Insecta > Orthoptera > Gryllidae > Gryllus > Gryllus longicercus. Next base: position 9,412,418 of record JAZDUA010000003.1, on the reverse strand, counting down.
CATATTCACAATGTCTGACATAAATGTAATAAGAGTTTCTATTAGCTGTGAGGCATTCTAGTTTACTATTGGTTGGATGTGAGAATCGATTTCAAGGAATCCATTGTGTCCATGGCCCATATGGCGTTAGTTCGTCTATCGACTTCACTCCTCTTTCGATTCTCGATTCTGAGTTAACGTAATGTGATTGGTTCATTTCTTATACAATATCTTACTTAAGCACAGAAGCTTGAAGCTTTGCAAACTTTTAAGTTAACGTCGTACGTGTTATGCTTATGCGAACGCATTGTGAATGAGTCCCTTTGTGGACGTAGTCCTAACTTTTATTTTAACACCATGCTTATGTTTACGGTTGTATTGTGAATGGGCTCTAAGGAGGCAAGGTTTTGAGAGAGATGCTTATGGCATCGATGACGCTTCGCCGGAGAACTCTCGCCCGGAACTCTTGACGTACTCGTACCAACGCGGAGCGAGCGAGGAGGAGCGGGGCGGCGGGAACAGACAGGGACAACGTGGCGTAAAGGAACGAAGCGAGGAGGAGTGGGATGATGGAATCGAGAAGTGGATAGGAATGAATTGGGGCTGAGCAGGGGCGACTTTGGGGCGGGAAGGAGCTATTTTGAGGTGGGGAAAACGAGACGAGGGGAGGTAGGGCGTGGTAGAGCGAAGAGGGGCGAGGAAGGGCGGGTGGGGACGAGAAGGTGGGGTGAGGAAGGGCGGACGAGGAAGAGCGAGGTGGGTTGGGTGGAGAGGAGCGGGTCGGGATTGATCGATTTGAAGTGAGAAATTTCGAGCGGGGGGGGGGGAGGTGGACGAAACAATGTGAGGAAGAGCTAGGTGGGGGGAGGAAGGGTGGGTGGGAATTGACGGGAAGGAGCGGAATTGGGGTAGGGGCGAAGAGCGAGACGGAGTGGGGGAAAAGCAAAGCGGGGCGGAGAAGGTAAGATGGGGACGATCGAGGTGGGGCGGAGAAGAGCGAGGTAGAGGGGCGGGACGAGTTTCAGAGTGGAGGTTTTCGCGGGGCCAGAGGGAGGCGCCTGTTCTTGCGCTCTTTCGAGGGCCTATCGAACGCCGTCGAACTGAGCGGGCTGCTGCTTTGGGGTGTCGGCGCGTGATTAATGCTGCCCGAGAAGACTTTCTTCCTCCATCCCACAAGAACTTCTCTGATTGTTGAGTTTAGAAAAGCAGACGCCTAACCTTTACTGCCACATTGAACGAAGTCGAGATGGGCATTCTCATTAGAGAGAAGTTCTTACTAAAGGGAACATCAATACACCTTCCTCAAAGTTTTAGTAAATATACTTTGATATTACTGAGAAGGAAAGACGATGTGATCACGAAATAACTTCATAGTGCATACGATTTGCATACAAAGTTTACATCAAAAGACAAAAAATCTAAATTCTAATTAACGGTACTTCCACTGCACCAAAACTGTTGTCTTCAGAATTAAGATAAGTTTTCTAAGAAATGATCTGAATAGAAATGAAATGACAAAAAGGACTTCGGAATATACAAGTGTCGTTGGAATTCAAAAATAATTAGGAAGATACATTCAGTCTTTCTATTCGACAATGATTGTAAAGTGAGTGGTTTGAGGAACTTGTTTGTTAAATAGGCTCTAAAATCTAAATGTATGTTTTATTCTTTTTTTAATTTAATTGCATTTGTATATTTTGAAGTCGTTTCATTTTTAGCTTTTTAGGGCATTATAGGGGGGGGGGAATACCCTTTGTTCTTTCTTGCAACGATTCTTTCTCCTCCTGAGAGGAAATTACATATACACTTTTGTCTCAATTTTGAAAATTAAATACGTTTGACTGGAAATAGCACTAATCCTACATAATTTAATATGTTGTTCCCTAACCATACAAAAAATAAAGAAACAATGTGAACATATTGGAGAAAATATTTACTAGTGTATTAGAAAAATTGCCTTAGTTTATTTTAAACTTTTACAAAAGCAAATAATATTTTGAAACCTGTATTTGAAATCATTTAAAGCATTAACTATGCTTGATTGAGCTGTTCTGCGAAAACAAATATTGATGGAGAGACTTCCTCCTTATTTGATCATCGCCCGTATTGGGGTCAGTCTTGATATCTCGTGTCAATGGCAGTTTTGAGGGCAATTACGTCGTCAAGAGGAAGTGCCACGATAGTCCAAGAAGATTATTTATCCTCATCAGCGAGAAGGGAAATGTCATCAGCGAAAAACAGGAAATATTACGTGTTATAGATTCTTGCATATTCCTCATGAGATACTGTATGAAGTTCTCTGTGCAATCAAACTTATTAGTTGGCATTAAGGCCGACCTCATGCTCAATGACTTTGATGGGTAGTGGTGGTGGTGGCGGCGGCGACGACTCATTACAACATCAGAATTTTAGCTGCGAAAACTCATTCTTTTAAAGTCAATATATTAACACAAATTCGAATTCTCAGAGAGAGACATAGGGGGGGAGAGAGACGGACAAGGAGACTGACGGACGTGTAGCCGTCAATCAACTTTTCGATGTCAAAGACCTACAAAAATTGATTCTGGCTACACATTGTGTTGGAGGAAGTTTGTTTGTTTTTTTACTTTATATAGGAAGAAGATTTGTCGAAATTTTATTTCTAGGGCTCAACAATAAGAGTTGTTTTGTCAAAAATTTGCCATTTGCCGACTACTGATTACCATTTTTTCTCGCGTTACGAAGTAAGTGCGATAAAGTAAAATTTACATTAATATATGTTGTTACAGTGCACCGAAGTGAAAATTTCAATAATTTTTTGATTACATGTATGAATGGAGTTGTTTTGGTAGACAACTTTGAGATTTAGTTGTGGGTCTTAGAGGAGTTTATAGGGCAGATAGTGGCTCAGTAAAGAGAGGTTGGTTTGACGTCCCGTTAGCGATAGCTTTAAAACAAATCGATGGCTGCGCAGCTTCTCTTGGCGCCATATCTCATTTCGGAAGGGGTGGTCCCCGCCTTAAGGCTCGGTTATTTGACGTCAGAGGAGCGACTCGGAATGGGATGGGCAGGGGTGGAGGCGGGGGAGCAGGGGACTGACAGGTGGAGCTGCTTGCCTGACGCAGCGTGGCGGGACTTCTGCGGGGCGAGGGGCGGAGGAGGAGTAGAACGGGTGTGCTAAAAGGTGAGGATTAGCACGGACGGGCAAGAGGAGGAAGAGACGGCTGGACGGGGATGAGGAGGTAGAGGTGGCCGAGAAGAGATGAGGAGAAGGGTGAGAGGGGATAAGAGGCAGTAAAGAGCGGGCCAGGATGAGGAAGAGGAGAAGGGCAGGTCGGGATGAGAAGCAAAAAGACGGGCGACGGATGAGGAGGAGGCGAGAAAGGGCGGGCGGGGAAGAGGATTAGGAAAGAGGAGGAGGAGAAGGAAAAGGGTGGTGTGGAGGTGGAGGGGAAATAAAGGGGATGGGAATGAGCGATAACTTGCGCGGGTCGGTCCGGGGCGCGGCGGGGCGGGGTGGAGCGGCGCGCGCAGGGCGGAACGGGCGGGCGGCGGCAGGTCGAGGGATTCGCCGGCGCCGCCTACGCAGATCGATGCAGCCGCCCTCTGGGCCCCGGAGGCGACGGAGGCGGCCAGGGCCGTGGAGGGAGGGAGGGAGATGGAGGGTACTCGCATTATCTGATGTGTTTCACTCAACACTCGATCAAGTACGTAGACAGATCGACGACGTAGAAGGTCCAAACACATCCGCTCATTCTTTGTGGCGTGAGATTTTTATACGTTCGATTAATGACAAACGGAATATTTTCATCCTGTGGAAAATACTCTTCCGCTTTGCCCAGTGTACACATGTGCACTATAGAAAACTGACATAAGTAGGATTCAGAAACCATATAATAAAGAAGTGGTTGGATTCTAAGAGGGAAACGTGAAAACGCGAATTGTTAAGGATTACAAAAATAATAAGGCAACAATCAGTATGTTTTAGAATATTTGCAATTTATTTGATTTGTTACCGAAGGTAATTTTTGAAATGGTTACTCCCGTTTTTATCAAGTCTTAGTTGAGTTTCATCAACAACGTCAAACATTTTAAGTCGAAAGCTTGTGGAAGTAATGGTTTTTCTTTTTGCACATTAATCTTTTTCCTGAGTCAATTACTGATTGACAAGATTACTAGTGGTATGTAATGTGTGTGTGTATGTGTGCAAATGGAAGTAAACGTCTTTCGGATCACTTATACCACAAATTAATTTATCTCAAATGTTTTAAACAATCTTACTTTGCCTATGAGTATTTTTATGTAAAGTTTCTGAATAAAGAAGGAAATAAGTTTCTTTAATAACCATATTGCGAATCCTTTTAGTTAAATATTGTGAACTGCATAGAACATTACACTCAGGAATGTTTTTAGCACAAAGTTTTTCGTTAACATTATAGTACTTTTTGTAAAATTATGAGAAATGTGTGTTTCAAATTAATAGTTTAATCCACTTTTGTGGTGGTTTCAAAATATTTCTAATAAGAGTGATTTGGTGGCGTTTCATCTCGCACTCTTCCGTAAAAGTGGAACGAAAACGCAATGTGGCCATGAGACTTTTTGCACAAATCAGACACATTTTACACATAATTTATAAAGTAATAATAAGAACTACGAGGATGAAATTATGGATTCGAATAAAATGTTTTGTTGTATACTGGGTCTAATTTAATTTATTTTCACTTCGATGTGGAAGCTGTGATGGTGATGTAATTGCGGAGTGGGGAACTTTAGACCACCACCCTACTCCACGTATTACGTTTCACAGAAATAGTATGACATCATATTATCTTTCCATATTACTCCAATATTATTCCAACCATTACAGGTCTAGCCAAGTCTTGATTTAAAACTTCGTGAATATATTTATATGGAGCAGCTCATGAGCTAAAAACAATAACAAAAATCAGTGGCATAATGTTTGGGCTCGCAAGGCCCGCATTACGGGCAGGCCGGGGTAAAAGAATGCCTACATTTAGGCGGAAGGTTTTGTGATTTTAAGAAATATTAAATACTTGATACTTTCTCTAATACTTTGCGACAGAGAAACAATAAAAGATTAAAAAGAGCATCGTCCAGAAGAACGATATTTTCAGCTTCGTTAGCTTGTGTAACCCTGTTTGTAATCAATAAATGTAAGCATTTCATTTAGGCTTTAACGCTTTATACAGTCTTCATTTCTTAAAATTAAGTAATAAAGGCATATTTTTCCACTAATGGGTATTAATTAATAGAGTGATGAATTCGAATTTGTTACAGAATATTTTTTTATTATTTAAGGTAATAGCACTACTTGCGTTTACTGTACACTTTTATAAAGGGAAGTAGGATACAAATTTTGTCAGCGGGCCCGCACGCATTTCGTTATGCTACTGACAAAAATTTAACTACTGCGTTATGCAAGAGTTATAGCCATGGACGTTGTATTGTTTCACTTCAATAAACAAATAAATAAATAAGTAAATAAATGAAAATAAATAAATGAAAAATAAATAAATAAATAAATAAATAAATGAAAATAAATAAATGAAAAATAAATAAATAAATAAATAAATAAATAAATGAAAAATAAATTTATCAGATTTACATCCTTAGCGTGCTATTGGCCCCAAAACTACAAAGAAAGTGACTATGGTTCACACAATTGTGCTATCAAGACATACACACATAATTAGTATTGATAATGCGTACACTTTATCCAACAGCAATCGGGTATTGTGTGTGGGTTAGACTGGGCCGGCCGGAACCTGACGCGTGCCGCCTTCGTCCCACACAATGGTCGGTGGCCCAGGGCCGGTTCTGACCCCGCCCCGCCCCCCTATACCACCCGCACCGACCGCGCAGCTGCCGCCGCCGAGCCGGCCACTGACGCCTCACAGCCACACGCGGTCGCAGGCGAAGGAAAGGAATACCGTGGCCCCTGCAGCGACTTTCACCAGGTGGTTATAGGCTTCGAGTCCAGTCGGTAGTGGAGTTCGGACAATAGTAGTCCCATCGAAAGCAGTCACTGTCTAGAGACGAATTCTAGCGGTCGCGTTCTCTCATCGGTAGTCTACTGTCTTTTCCGATCAAAACCAGGCGAATGCCTCAACAAACTAGCCACTGACAGCCATCTTTCCACTCTCATCCTTGTCCCTAATCTTTCACACACACACACACACACACACACACACACACCATGCACTACATTGTCATGCATTTCGGGAAGACACGGGAGCTCAGAGCTCGTGCCGGCTGAAGCGTGCTCTGCTGAGTGGAGATACCCGTTATTTTGAAATTTCTGATCATAAGTAATGTTAGGTTTATTCAAAGTTAATAAGCTCTAAGATAATAAATATTTTTAAAATATTTATTTTATTTCTTACAAAATAGACAACCTCTTTTTTTTCTTTCGAAGTTTTTTCCCATGGGAACCCTAGCTTCGGCATATGTATTCACTGAGCGACAAACATCCTTTAAGCAGTTATGCAGTTATCTGAATTTATTCAGTCAGCATGAAAATTACTAGGTAAAATCAATGTTACGTTTTATACTCTGTAACTGCTACCGGTCAAAACAGAATGATTGTGCAAACATTCCGAAAATTTGCAGATAATGCTAATATTTCAGTTATCGATAATTTTGTTGAGTGTTATTAGCTCTTACAATACGTATCAATATTGATGTATACTAATGATTATTAATGTCTACATTTTTAATTAATGGCTGAAACAGACTGCGTGTGGGCGACGTCAAACATAAAACTCTAAGAACCAGCGTTTTGTGAGTATGTCGCGATATTGCTGGGGTTCTCCCTCGACCCCCAACTCGCGACAGTAATCTACATCTGACAAAGCCCAAACATCAAAAAGGGCAAAGCCTTATGGTTAATTATATGGTAATTCCGTGCCTTATTTCCTAATTTTGGACACTCATCTTTTTCAAAATGTTGGATTATTCTAGTTTTATACAAAGCTGAAAATGGAGAAGAGTAAAACGTTAGAATAGGGCACTTAATTGGTCTTTTAACTATTAATAAGGCCTGTTAATTTTTTTTAGTTTAAAAATATATTTTATTGATATTCCAGTAGAATTTGTTCAGGTCACTGATATTGATGTGTGCAGACTTACATTTTTTTTAAAGTCATGAGTGGAATTGATTTTATTTTGGGTACTTTAATTAATCTTTAAATTTTGCCCCTTTTCCCACTTTTTCTGTTTTTCTGTTGGTAAATGTTGTTGGTAAATGTTGTTTTCTGTGTTTGTAAATTTTGTTCTTTTTCCCCACATTTCATTTCTGTGTTGGTAAAGCCAGATAAACGCAGCGTTTGCAAATCAGAAAGAAAAGGCTAATGTTAGGAAGTATTGCTTAATTAACATTATTTATCCTACATATATTGCTATATTCTACGTTCATAAATAATGTGACGCATCTCAAAAATTGTCATTTTACAAGAGAACGGTTGAAACCTGAGTGGTGCTACTGATTTAATGGCTAAAGGAAATATTTTTAACTCTACTCTAGGTGCCTTGTGAAGTATGTTTGATTTTTTCTGATAAAAATAGACTATATACTAAATATATTTCTTCAATTGATTGTGTGGAATTTTGAGATGTGCCACTTTTCTTGTGTACCAAGGATATGACCACGCAGTTTTCCTGATGGGTTCTGCTACATTCACTTGCTCGCTATGAGAACCTCCTGCCCCCTTGCACGTGCTGTGGCTCGTTGCCACTGCGTAGGGAGTTCATGGCCCGCAAACAAAGGACGGAGGTGGTGCGTAAGAAGAGAGCGTAATGAATCTCGGAAGCACTGTAAATAACGAATGTAGCAATGAAAGTAATCAATAAATAATGGAAGATACATTACACAGATAACGTTCATATTTTCGCGTCATGTTTTTTACTTGCAGAGTATAATAATTATGTTTCCTTCAATATTATTTTTGCTTTTTATTAATGATATAAAATTCACAATTCCGTCGATCCCTTTTCTTCTATTTGCAGATGACTTAAAAATATTCTATGAGATTAAAAATGAAAATGATAGTCTATACTTGCAAAATGCACTTGATTCATTATACATATGGTGTGAGAGAAATCGCTTAACATTAAATACTAAGAAATGTAAAGTCATGTGTTATTCTAGGTTAAAGAAAGTTTCTAATTTAAACTATGTACTTAACGATGAGCCTCTAGAAACAGTACATAAATTTAAGGATTTGGGAGTGATTTTTGATGAAAAAATGAAATTTGTAGATCATGTAAATTACATTATAAATAAATCAAGAAAATCACTTGGATTTATAATTAGAATGACTTCAGATTTTTATGACGTATCAATATTGAAAATATTATACTTTGGATTGGTCAGACCAAATTTACAATATGCTTCACAAGTATGGTCACCCTTCTATGAAATACACGAAAGAAATCTGGAGACAGTACAACACAAATTCTTTATTTATATGTGCTGGAAACTAAAACTGCCTTCTCCTAGAGTGACTCATGATTACTCTCAGATTGCGACTGCACTTAGTATTAGCTCCTTAAAATCACACAGAAATTATAATGATTTGATATTTTTATTTGATCTTTTAAATAATGATATTGACTGTACATATTTATCTTCGAAACTTTGTTGGAATACTCCGATTATCCGAACAAGACGTACATCACATTCACTATTTTTTTATCCTACTGCGAGAACAAATGCGTGGTTGAATGCTCCTTTATGGAGAATGTACAGAATGTATGATGAAATTGATATAGATTGTTTTTATGGTTCGAGAATTAGTAAAAAAAAATATTGAAGAATGTTATATTGTCACATTTTGTATGATATACTTTATATGTTATTTCACAATTAAGTGCGACAAACTGATAATGTAACTACCTGTAAATTGGGCAATTGCCTGTATATATATAAATAAATAAATAAATAAATATTTAATGGACTGATATTAGAACTGAAGTGTTTATGTTCGTTGTTTGTAGTGAGTCGCAATTGTTAACCAATTAGGGGGAAGGAAACAATAACCGAAATCATTATTGGTGTTCATGCGTTTGCAAAGAGCGCGTTTTCATGCCCCTTTTGGTTATTGAAGGGTAATGAAAACAAAGCTGTGTTTTGCCCACTTGTGGTCGCCAACAGATGTTCGCAGTGGCTGCACATTGACAAGGCCTCCTGACTCACAGCTTTGCGGCTGGTGCGCGTCCCCCTTCCTGCGTGAAACTGTTTACACTCGCCTTGTCAAACCTGCTGCTCGACCCGGGAACTCTACGAGAGAAAACATTGCTATTTTGGGGGGGTGGAAGACTAAATAAAAATATCTCGCTTGGATCTCGGAAATGGGATAGAGGACTCCAACTTTGCATCACTTTGGGGGAAAAGATGTTTTCACATTTTGCCCGAAAGACGAGTTTCTGGAACTAAACGAAAAATTGAATTCAATGAATCCCTGTTTACTTTCCTGTTTCAATTAATCGATCGTGTATTGATCGATTTTTGTAGTAGTAACAACACCGGGGTTGTTAACTATGCAGTGTCAGAATAGGACTCGATTAATGTACCGACATTAGATTTTACTTTACTCTTACCACTTAATTATGTTAATGAACCAAATTAATTACACCATCTGTTCAAAGGATAGTTGTTTTTAAATGGTTGAATTACTTGATTTTTCTGGAATTCGTGAATAATATGGTGATGGATAATCACAGGGGACAGTTACTTGATTTTTTAAAGAGGCAAATAAATAATTTTAAAAATTCGATGAAAATTGTATTTTGCTGAAAATATAATTTAGAAGCAACTACATTGGTTCACTTACCAGCTGTTGGCAAGAAAACCGACGAATTTTGACAATTTAACGAGTGCGTTAAAATTATTTTGTCCGCTAACTTCGTTGACGTAAGAAGAGAAACCCTCGGTACAACGCGCGATGGCTCTGGTCGATGAGAAGCACTCGCCGGGGAGCTTGAAGCCACTGTTCGGCCTCTGACCTGTGACCTTTAACCTTTCATCGTTTAAGGTATCGTCAATCTCCTCCTTGAAAGCTGGGATTGTCGTAACTTTTGGGAAACTTCCGAAGCTGGCGCTATGTGAATAATGGTACATGGAGTCTAGATGAATTATTGTAATTCAGAGACTTATATAGTTTTGAGGTTGTCGGTCTAGTTTTAGGTGTGCAATTCTCATAAAAAATATGTTTTTTATAACCCAATCTTCCTTTTATAATTATGATGAAAAAGTTACATATTCTGAGAATGGTAAATGACGAATCAGAAAATAAGGGAAATAAAAAAGTTAAAATCACACAACTGAGAGAAAAAGTCAAAACCTTTCAATTCGAATTCAAATTTTGTTATAATTGAACGCGATTGGTCCCAGGCACGGTTCACATGTCAATTAGAATAATCTATTTCCATTCATTGAAGGCATTAATACTTCCGAAGCGTGCATACGTTGTATATACATAGCATTTTTATGACTTTAACGCTGTGGAAACTGACACCTACACAGAAAAACACATTTGTCTACATCCATAGAGTACAGATTTAATTGTCGTTTAGCAGTTAATATCAATGGGAAGTTTTAATTTTGAAAAAGTGTTAGAACAGAATACGCATTGTCTTTATAATGTATTCTAATCGGTCGCCAATGTTACAAGGAACTTTTTACAATGTTTCTCAGTGTATTGTAATAATTGTGAATGCGAAGTTAATTTAGGCGTGTCAATAAAAACAATTTGAATGCACTTCATGAAAAGTCGTGTGTTGTGATGTAATTAAAACAGATTCGAAGTTCCTTAACGGACGTAATCAAATAGTCGCTCTCCTGTGCTGAGACCGCCGTCCAAAGCCCTCTGAATAACGAGCGCTCTGCTCTTGAGCGGCCGGAGGGGGGGGGACCGGTCGATCGGTGGCCGTGGCCAGCGGCGGGCAGCAGTGCGCCACAGCGCCTGGAACACCGGTGGAAACTTCATCATCACACGGAGCAGTTCATGAAACGGACCTGATAATAAAGTGCACCGGGTGTGCGAGATTTGCGGCCCGATAGCCTACGTAGATAAGGTGAGAGAGAGCGTCAGAAAAGTGCAACCGCGATTGCTTGTTATTTCAAAACTGCACATGAGGGGGGGGGGGGGAGAATTGAAACGAAAACTTCCGTTAGGCAGCATAGTCTGAAAACATTGTAAGAATGCTCTTGGGAAACCTTTTCAATTTCCTTGATTTAAACATTTTAGTCATGTTTGGGAATCATAAATGAGGCACCTACATACGCATTTTACTTTCACAAGTTAAAAATTTCCCAACAGGTGTCACTATATACCCGGGGGAGGCGATCCCGACCCTCCCCCCGCCCCATCTCATCAATCCACATCCTGGAGCGCTCTGACGTCTTCGCTCCAATGAATCGTAGGCTCTGGTCACATTCGACATGAAGGGCATTTGTGTTTGTTACTTTTTTCTAACTTTTTATTTGCTGCATCCTTATCGCTACGCATCTCTTTGCCCTTCTTGGGCATTGAGCGTATATTCCAGGAATCCGTGGTGTCTCAAGTTGTGTAACTTCCGTGACTTCACGGAGCAAAGTTGAGCAATTCTGCTAACGACGCCGAACTCATTCTAAATATACTTATTTACATCCCATTATTTACATGTACGGCTAAATAAACTAGATTGCTAGAAGATTTTCCTCGTGTCGAATTCGGTCAAGTACTGACCGTAGTATGTTTGTGGGAAAATGACAGGTCTTCAACATTACGGGGCTCACTTGAAATAAATCCGTCGAAAATTGAAAAAAAATCTTTGTCTGTAGTTACGTAATTCTATTATATTAAATTAATGTAATAAACTATCACGAGTTAAAATACAAAAAGTTAACTAGGGGAAAATTAAATGTGAAAGGAATTATTAGTGAAATCGCGAGAAATTTTCAATTCATGTAATAAAATGAATTTAGTAGTAAGTAGTATACCAATCCATAGCATATTTCTGAAAAATGTTGTTCAATTGCTTTTTTCTGACATGATTGTCTGAGGTTTAATTTTCGTTTTAAAGGGCTATGCTTGGAAGAATACTGTAGTCATGTCTTTATAAAGTGGCGATGCTTTCTCCCCATTTGTAAGTGTAAGAATTCTCTAAATTTCCATCAAAAGATAAAATTGTGCGCAAATCACAAATTTTAACGTTATGGAGTCCTTTGTAGTCATTTTTACTTCACTGAATTACTTGCTTCATTCGTCATAATTATTAAGTCAACATGCATTGTTCATTTAGGTCTTATGATTCGCGAATTGATCTATTATAGTCCCTACAGTTGTATAGTTTATTAAATTTGTATTAGCGTGCTAAAAGAGCGTATTTATCACAAGTCATCTGGGAAACTATGTTTTGAGTTCATGCAGTTAATGTACTTTTTGTACTTTTTATTGTATGGTTTCTACTTCCAATAACGCTTTCCTTCTTATTACAATAACGCTTTTGCCCTTTCAGCAAGTAAAAGACTACATAAGTATAAGAGATTTGTTTGGTTGTAAATACGGGCACTTGGCGAATGATCAACAGACCCCCCAATGACGTGGGCTGAAAATTTGCTGGTATTTTTTTAATTGGTACTCAATACTCTTCCAGCATTGTAAAATTTATTTTTTGAAGTCATTGGCCAGGTTTCTTTTACATACGACGTATGATGTGGCACGCTTGGTGTTCCCCTTCGAAAATGCAGCACCTCAACCAGGATCTAACCTGAGCTCTGGGGGTTGAGAGGACAGTAAGATAATCACAACTGAGGTGCGCAGAGAGGTGTAAGAGTGAGGTTTCTGGAACAATGAAACATAAGAAGACAATGCGATCAAACGTTAATAAAATTGGACTCTTCTGTTTGTGTTTCTTTTATGTATTCTGTAAAGCAAAACTATCATATCCCACAATTTATGACAATGCAGTTCAAATGACTTTTGCATTTCAAACAATGAAAAATCAAAGATGTATTTCCTGTATTATACTATACTTCCTATATTACGATTTCGGAAGGTGTGTCATTTTTCTTCCGCAGCAACGAAATAGTCTTGCAATCGTTTGTACTTTGGAGTCTGCTAGCGCAGACACTCGTTCTGAGGTTGCAGAAAGGAAATTCCTGCACCTTCGCAAGTGCCGCTTTGCAAGTGCAAGTGCAGTCCTCGCTCGTTGCCCTTTGGGAATGGAATTCGTTCTTGGCATTTTGTGAAGACAATACAGCGCAGGGGTGGGTAATATGAGGAAAGCATAATGAAGCTTGTAAAGACTGCAAACAATGAATGAGCAATAAATAATACAGGTTGCATTTCACAGAAAATGTTCATATCAACATTTATTAGTATGAATAGTATCATTATCATAAATTCCATTCCGTGTTCCCAGAATATTTATTGTAACTGAAATGTTTGCGTTCGCGGTTTGCAGTATTTAACAATTGCGAAACAAACAAGTAACTGAAATATAATTGGTTCCCGTGTGTTGGCAAAGGGTGCGGTAGGATGATTGCACTGACGATGTTGTATTTCGTCGATCGCACACATTCGCACACCGACGGCAAAATTATTTCCCCGGGCGTTCGTAGAGGCGCGGGCGGGGGCGGCAGTCGGGGCCTCGCGCGCCGCCTCTCGCCCACGCGGAGGCGAAGCGGCGCAGGCGCGGGCGGGCGCGGGCGGTAGCAGGCGGGCGGGCGCGGGCGGGCGCGGGCGGGCGCGGGCGGGCGCGGGCGGGCGCGGACGGGCGCGGACGGTGCGGTGCAAGGGGGGTGCAACGGGCGGGCGCGGGCGGGCGGGCGCGGGCGGGCGGGCGCGGGGCGGAACGACTAATGACCGGGCCCTCACTTCAACGTAGACACGCGCTAATGTGGCTAGGAATCAAAAAGGAGCTGAACGAATCTCTGCGTGCACGCGTCCCGCTGCGCCGCGCCGCGCCGCGCCGCGCCGCGCCGCGCAGTCACCAGACCTCGAGGTCTCCACGCAGAGAAGCTAGTCTAACCGGCCGTCGTTTTTGTATCTACCTGCGCGATAGGAAGCCAGAAAGAAAGGATAGTTCAAGGGTATTTTGAAAATTGAATACGGTTCCCACAAGTCTGCTGAACATCGTTGTTAATTAAAACTAAATAAGAGAATCATTCCATATGCCATATCAACTATATTAGCCAATGCAGAGGGAAGTTACCGTACTCTCTTGAAAGTAACTGGAATGTGTCTTTGCAATGCTATTTTCAAATTGGTTTCTGATTCAATAGCCAGCGGTCACGGGAACTTTAAAGTGGGAGTAAACAAAAATTAATATTTTATTAAGTACCAAAATAAGGAATGTATTATTACTCACAGCTAACACCCGTTCAAAACAATTCCTCAAAACGTCTGCTCATCGACAGTGAAGTATGCGTTGAATAACGCCGGCTGTTTGAGATTGCCTGTGTGTGCCAACTCACGTCAACTGCGCGTGGGGTGAGCTGTTGCGACGCGGAGTCCTCCTGCTGACGTGCAACGATAGGGTAATGAACTATCACCAATGGTTCTCGAAACCCTGAGCTGAGGAACATTTCTGGTACGAATAATTGCACATTTGGTCACTGTTCCACTTTTCTGACATCCATCTTATAGTTTAGCATCTGGCTCAGGGGCTATAACGAACCATTAACGCACAAAGTTGTGATTACCTGTTGCCAACTCGCCCAATGTCAATGTCCATTTTTAGGGTTACTCGTGTTTATATTGAACTTGTCTATTTTTTATATGGTAAAATGTATCGTAGTTGTAAGACGTATGGAATGGCGTTTGTACAACGTAAAGACAGTAATTTTAAACTTTTATCCTTTTCGTTTCTTCTTCTTCTTCTTCTTCTTCTTCTTCTTCTTCTTCTTCTTCTTCTTCTTCTTCTTCTTCTTCTTCTTCTTCTTGCTTTTTCCAGCCGACAGCCTGTTACTCTTTACATCCCGATGAGTCGTATATTCGACCATACACTTAGACACTAACACATTTGGGGGCTCCTCTAATCTCGGGTCAGCGGAACACGAGGTCCTCCGCGACAACGCATACATGAGAACCAAGGGGCAAACAACCATGCCCAAGTCGGGACTCGAACTCGCGAGCCTTCGGACCGAAGCGCTGAGTCGGGACACGCTCCTAACCACCTCGGTCATCCAGGTCGGCAACTTTTCGTTTATTTTATATCACTTTTGTAAATGATGGGAAGTATATTATTTCTTTTCTTATTAATTTAACGAGGTAACAAAAAATATAATTTTTAATCAGGTGAAACAAAATTCAATGTATATTTTTTTAAAATTTGGAACAACATTGAAGGGTCAATTATTTTTAAAGAGACGTAAACTAAAGTTGAAGTTAATCAGATCCAGATACATGACAGATGTTTTATTTTTGTTTCATTGAAATGCAAACTAGTTTTATGAATGTTTTACAAACCATTATAGAATTCACATATTTAATTTAGTTAATCTTATTTATTTGGTAAACAGTATCATCAACTTTCGCTGAATAAATAGTTCCCTTTTACAAAATTCCTCCTCTTGCGATGGAGCAATTCCAATCGATTAGATATTCTTTAAACCGAGTCAGTAACTTATATATTTCATTCCATCAAGTTTTCTTCCTTAGATAATGTGTTCCCCTTTATGCAAATTAGCGTATTCAAATAGTTTGATCCCATTTTTAGAGTTTTAAATGTTGACTATGGAGAAACACTACATTTCCTAATATTCGTATGTGAATGTAAGACCAATGCGCACAATTATCACTTTTCAAATAACTGAATAAAAAGAATAGAGTCGGGGTCAACTGGTGTTGGGCGGCACGAAAGCAATGAACTCAGTGAATATGTATGCAGGACTAATGTCGTTGATCGTCGCAGGCTAAGAGGCTCTAGCGACAAAGCAGACTAGTGCGAACGAATACACAGCGTCAGACGGCTGTAGACGCCCTGTGAAGGTGTGTTTGAAGCGTACGTGCTAAATGGAAGGGAGCATGTGAAATGCATCACACATGTAAAATGAAACATAAAGCGGCAAGTTAACACGTTTCTGTATTTAGAGATTGCAGAGGCCTCTTTACTCCTGCATATCCCAGTTTACGGTAATTGTGGAATGCAAAGCAGCATTTAAGGCTGTCAAGAAAATGCATACGAAGGCATGAAGCTCACGGAGGCCGCTTAACGGCGAATAAAGGTATTGGTGGAGCCTTAATCGCGACTTTTCTTTACGGTAATCATTTGAATGAGTATCGTGAAGTCTGCTTTTGTTCTTCTGCTAAGCTGTGCTTTTAAGATTCTGCTCGTAATTTCCTCTGGAAATTCAGTTACGCTCGGGGCTTTGGGCTCCCAATTCGATTCGCGGCCGCGTAGCATCTCGTTAGTGAACTTCCCAGCAGCACATGAACTGCTCTCAGCGCTGTCGAGCGCGCTTGTAAACTTCAAACTCTGTCCTTCACCAAAAGTTATGTTTACGACGGACATTGTTCCACAGTAACTGTAGAACATGATTACTATGTTAGGTGCTACGCGGAGAATACACGTTTTTCACGCTCTTGTTTTCGACGCGGTATGCTAACTATGTGATTTGTTTAATGGCTCTGTCGGCCCCCCTATGCAGGTACTCGGCTGCCACTGCTTTAGTACGTTGCTGATACAATGAACGAGGAAACTCCGCATTGCTACTACCAGCCTCGACGTTCATAACTCTTCCTTATCGCTGCAAGAAATGTTGGTTACTTGCGCCTCACAATGGGTGTCGGGAATGCCCTTGAACTCGCCCGCCGACGCCAAGGCACGTGCTGTAGGTAAACGTCGAGAGATGGGAATTTGCTTGGTCAGCGAGGGCGTTGTGGAACGTGAATGGTATTCGCTACCTTACAACCGAGAACATGAACCAACATTTTCGCTTCTGGGTGTGTTTATCTCTTGATCAAGAAAGAATAGATACGTTGTTTATTTAAGATCCAACAAGAGAATTCTTAAATATTGTGTAGTGTTTTTAGATATACGGGTACATCGCAATAAATGCATAGTTTAGTATTGTCAAAATTCAATAATTAAAATAATGTAGTTCATATAATAAATTCTGATGGTGGCCATACCTTCATAAATTTGGTTTTAATAGTATTGCAATGGTTGCAGTAAAAAGATATAATACCTTTGAAACTAAATATACCGCATTGCCTCTTCTTTCGAAAATACCTCCTAGTGCATTGCAGCGCACAGCTCTAATAACACCACTAGGTGAGTTTAGCTCATACCCAACATCCCCACTGTCTCTGCAGTGACTCGGACGTAAAGGTAGTCGAGTTGGAGTTCCGACGGTAGAGAATTTTCAACGGTAAGTAAATAGTTAGGTCTCATTCAGCCACTGACGAGGAGAATTCTAGCGCACGGTTGTTTTGATCAGTAGTTTTCCTGCTTTCTCCGATCAATACCAGTTGAATTCCGAAGTAGCATCCTATTAATGGGATCACGGACTGCGCGCGATCCGTCCTTCCTCCACCTCATCCTCTCCTCTCTCCTTTACTCAAACACAAACTTACTTCCTACACTACTACACAAGCTGTTCACTCTTGTCCCGGCTGAGGCGAGCGTGAACAGTTTGTGTGGTAGTGTACCTATACCCTCCTCTTTACTCACACACACTTAGTTGCTACATACATTTACATACTATACTATCACATAAACTTTTCAAGCCTGTCCCGGTTGAGGCGTTGCCTCGCCTGAAGAGATACCTGGAGAGGGAAATCCCTCGCAAATCGACGTGTAGTGCGGCACCGTATTTCTGCATTGAGCGGTCAAGGAATCTCCTCCAGCGTCAAGATGAAACAGTAACAACACTAACCATAGCAATTGAACAGCCCGGAAACATCAATCTAATGCAACTATAATAAATGCTAGCATTAAAGTGACGTATGAATCGAAGTGCTTCGTTTATCGCACTGCAGAGGATATGAATGCTGTTTAATGAGCTCGTAGCGTAAGCAATCGCTCCCTGCTCTTGCATGAAGAGGTTCTCTAGACACGTACGCGTTGCGGTTGAAACAAGTGAGTCCGGTTGAAAAAAGTGAGTGACTGACACGGTGACAAATGCACGAATGCCAGTTTGCCCATGAGCACTGATGTTTGGATACTTGGTTTCCAAGGCGAAGCACCGGCTTAGCTGGCTCAGAGCATCAACTGATTCCACTGCAGGGCCTATGATCGAGAGGTCCTACGGTTCGAGTTCCGACTGTAGCAGGATTTTCGACTCTAGATAGCTAGGTCGTATACAGTGTCTATCTGGAGGAGAATTATAGTGCCGGACTGTTGTGATCGGCAGTTTTCCGTGGTTTCTCCGATCTACATCAGGTGAATGCCGAAGCAGTAATCTAACCAATGGGCCACAGACCGCACGCGATCCTTCCTTCCTCTTCCTTGTCATATCCTCACCGCTCATTTTCACACACTTACATGCACTACATTACCGCACTTGTCGGGAGACCAGTAGAGATCTTAGAGCTTGTTTTGGCTGAGTAGTGCAGCGCTGGTGAGGGATATCTGGCTGGGGAAACCCCGCTAACCTACGTGTAGGTCGGTGCAGGATCTCACCATTCAGTAGGGGAAGATCCCTGCCAACTTCCAAAAAAAACATGCTCTACACGTACGGGAAATATGAATATAGCAATTGATGCGTCCTGAAACACGAAATGATCAATCAAGACGAAGCCACAGTCTCAATCGCTGATGCCAATCATGGGACTGCCTGCAACGGACGGACTGCCTCAATTCGGTCGGACTGCCTGCTCAGACATTAGTATATGAAGGAGTCTTAAGCATGACCAAAATATTTCAAAGCCTTTTTATAAAATATAAATATTGGACATAATTTAAACTTATCAAAATGCATGTATTAATAGTAGTTTTTGAAATTTATACAAATTAGTATTTAAATACTTTATTGTAAATATTTAATTGACGAAAGTCGTACTTTAGGAAAAACAGCAGTGTCGTAATAAGAATTATTACGATACAAGTATGTCCCTATATTAACAACAATAATGTAAGTAATATTAGAATAAATCCATATCCTCTTATTAACTACTGTCAACATCTGTATGTCACTTTTCGCAGGGCAAATAGTCAAAATTAAATGAAAATTTTATTTCTTCGAAATTTTTACAAAGTCGAAAAACGTTGTAAGATACCTGCTGGTTAATAATCAGCCTATAGGCCTCGATTGATAATGCTCCAATCCCTTATTGTAATAAGATGTTTTGCGGTACGTATGTCCTAAATAACTATTATCGATTTACATTATAAAATTTTATTGAAAAAATTATTAGGGTGGCCCTAAGCAAGTGCATCAACTGCTTATGCATGAATCGTCCCTTGATGAAGAGCGCGTGTTACGCGGAACGGAGTGTTTGACGTCTCACTTGAAAGGAGAAGGCTGATGGCGGCGCGGCGTGAGCAATCGCTGCTTGGGCTGAAAGCAGAAGGGCGAGAAGCCCTTCCGGCTCGGCCTACGGGGGCGTGTGCGGGAGGGGAGGGGGCAGGCGCGGGGGCGGGGCAAGGGCAGGCGGGCGGATGCCGCCGCTTGCTCTCGTTAGCGACCGCCGCGCCACCGCCCACTCGCTGTGCGTACTACGCGCCGCCCAGCGCAGCAGAGCTTCCCATCCCGGGTGTCCACTCTCGCGAATGCGCACGCGGCTCTAGACGCGTGTGCGGCTGCTCTAAAATCGGACGTTTTTTACGGCAAAGATTCGATGTGAGTTTTGACTTAACTATTTGGCTTGTTCCTTCCCATGCAATTGCACTTCATGGCATTTCGTTGGCACTGAGGCGCTCACGAACAGGACGAGCGGTTTTAAAAAATTGAACCTGTTTTTTTGGGCAAAGATTCGAAGTGCTTTTAGGTATGTTGTTGTTACTTTCTTAAATTGTTCCTTCTACAATTTAACTTCATGGTATTTCATTTAAAGTGAGCAACTTGCGAATTAGTATGAGCAGCTCTAAAAGTACATTTTTTGGGGACAAAGATTTGAATGAGGCCTAATTAGAGATTTGTTCCTTCCTTGTCAATTTAATTTTACTATAATGACAATTCACAATGACGTGCTCGCGAATAGCGAGCTAAAAGCGAATACGAATACTTGCTCGAGAATATGAGCAGCTCTAAAAATCAAACGTATTTTGTGGAGAAGATTCGAAGTGATTTTAACCGTAAATAGTGGCTTATTCCTTTCTCAACAATTTTTCTTCGTATTTCGTTCACGGCGAGCTTTAGAAGTGAATCGAATTTTAAATTATATAATACATCGAATATCGGGCAATTTTTCCCTGAGTCGTAACGGAGCCGATCTCCTAACTTACTGTAACTGCTTAGTCACTGTTCGCATAATTTCGATTTTGATGGAGTTTTAGATTTGCAAAGCGTAAAAATCAAAAAGTTTTAAAAATTTGAGTGAAGGAGACCGTAATGTATTCATTACGTAAGCGTTTCTGTTTTAACATTTTATTATCCGACATGCAAATGGGAGCGTACTTACCTGTTGTTCGCTGTCTGAACCTTTCGTTACGCAGCATTGGCCTCGTTGCTGGTGTCTGGGACGGTTTCACCTGGACATTAGGACGCTTTCTGTTGGGCAATGAGTCGGTAGCTTCTCCCAGTGGATTTGGCTCGTGATAATTGCGCGTTGCATGTTGCCTCTTGGTTTAACTCGAACGTCAAAGATTTAAGTAAGAAGCGACGCAAACAATTACATTTACGGGGACCTCCCGCTACGAGGTAAACTTTTTATATCGAATTACTGTTGAGTCGTATAATACGTACATCAAATTATTCATGATTGTTCATACTTGGGCCCTTTAGTTTGGAACAGTTCTTTTATACTATTGTAGATATATAAATCTATAATACAACTACATTTAGTATTACGTGTAATTTTGCAACAGTTTCAAGGATATTGTTGTCCTCATCATCAGGCTATAACAATGAAATTTATAAATTTAACAATGGGTAAATAGTTACCAGATTAAGTTCATTAAATTGCATTACAAAAGTTCGTTACGAATCGAAACAAGAAGTACATTATATTCAAAACTAATAGATATTCAATATAAGTTGTATGGAACTTACCTTTTACATTTAACAATTATATCACGACTATCAATCCATAAGGCTTATTAAGATAATTAATTTGTTCCAAGGCACCATGGAATCGTAGCTCGATATGTTATCTTTGTGTGGGTTAGGACACGCCGTGTGGAATGCAATTCCAGAGTTCTGAAATGCAGGCATGGCACGTGCAACGAGCCAGAAGGAGGTGGGGATGAGGGATAAGATCCCAAGACTATTGAATCCAATCATCTAATTATTATCTGTCAGAACTGGAAAAAATTGTTTTTAGGGATTTGTGCGAAAGTCATAACATTGTAATTTTTTAGGAGTTTAATTAAGTTTAATTATGTACTTTGGAAGCCTCATGTTTCTTAATTAAAACGTTTGTGTGAATTTAGACCATTTGCAATGGATGTCAAGAGACAGAATAGTCGTCTTGTTGAATTTAATGAAATAGTTATATTTTTCTTTCAAATGTCTACTGAATTTATGTTGAGGCATTCATATCACGTTTGTTATTGATGTATGCGGAATGTAATGGTAAGAATGGGTTTGGACGGCGGTGGAAAAAGGTACACTGTCGAAGACGAGAGGAGACGCGGAGGAACGGTTTTCGAGATTCCGTCGGACTCAGAAGAGACGTCTGAGAAGATCCGTAGGTACTCATTCAAGCCAATGAATAGGTTTAAACAAAAACGTCATAACTATTTCTGGGGTGAATTTTATTATTATTAAACTAGTGAACCTGAATTTAAAGCTTATTCATTGAAACTTCTATTCCTCTGCCCAAAATCTATCAGTGATATTTAAGAATACTAGATGTATTAGAGGTGAGTCTAAACAGGCGCCATATAAATCTTGGCATCTGATACCTGAGCATTACACAAATTTAATGATGTTTGCTTTAGTTCATGATGAAACTACTTCAATTAATAGATAAAATTATCAAACGTTCCTTCTATCAATATAAGTGGGTCTAAATCGCGTCTTATGTTTTAATTTTGAAACCTAAAAAAAATATTGGTACGACTGTTCTTGAAAAGAACGAGCCATTTAATGATATACAAACATTATTGAATTTTCAAGAATTGACTCTTAAGACGGATAAAACTACGTGTATGATGGATGCATTTCGATTTGATCGCACTATTGATTTTCCTGAGACTTACGATTATTCTCTGAAGTGTAATATGGATATTGACTATTTATACAATATTTACATTTTGGAAACGTAGACAGAAGATTGGAGGATTCGGTACTGTTAGGCTGAGTCGTACCAGGAGAGTTGTGCAGTTCCGTTGAAGCTGATCACTGCCCATCACACACATGTAATCTTGTGGACGCACGTCTTCATGGAGCGTTAAGAAGTGCGCTAACTTGAAGCGCCCGCTGTGCAGAAGAAATTTGATTTGCGAGAAGGTTATTTATTAATTCAAGAGTTGTGTTTCAGTTAAATTATTTCAACCTCGAAATGATCTGACTCTGAAATGTTTGTTTGTTTCCGACTTTCATAACAGGCATTAATTTTGTTAATCCCTTCTTATCATCGTTCTGTTCCACGACAATTAAGTTAATTGATGTTTTTCATTTAGCACATATAATGGAGCAAAGAGTAAACAACTGTTTCAAGTATAAAAAGCAATGCTTTAGATGTGGTCGTGCAGGCAGAGAAGTGTAATAACTGAAAGATTGAAAACTATTTATACGCTTTCGTCCTTTCAACAGACACACTCTGCTTCAAAGAAAGAGCTGAAAGAGACTTGCTATGTGTTTGATTTGCCAGTAACACGTCAACGTTTGTTAAGTTTCCTCTACTGTTTTTTTTGTATTATCGTCTTCGTACAACAGTACAACCTTTTTTAAATTGAGACAAAAGTTATTCTAACTTTGTTCGTTTAGCAATCTGAAAGCCTCCAGATTGTAGTTTAACTTACAGCATTAAATGTTAAAAACGATTTCGGGAGAATTGCGAAAAGCAAAAAACTAAATTCAAGAAATTAGTTTTGAATGAACTATATTTTTCATAAGAATTATATAGAGCAGCTAGCAAACGCTAACTGCCTTTTATTACCATTTTCTCCACGCGTTCTTCCAGTGTTTAGCCCGTCAAATTTGAAGATGCATTAATATGAAAACTGAAACCTTTGAAAAGCATGTGAATCTCTCTGAACAAACAAAATACTGTTGACTCAACTGTATACTACAACTATACTATACTTCAGAATTTTCTTGATATAAATCATCTTGTCAGGAAATGAAAGACAAAATTCATTAACAGACCCCAAGACAATCTTTCCTAGATATTATAGTGCAGATGTATATTTGTCGATAATACATGTAGAGTTATAAATTATTTTTCAGATATTGGTTTTTATAGCTAGTCTGTTTCGATGAACAAAAACGTAAACACGTTACTGGATGACTGTGCAATATTTAAGAAGCCATTTATTACCGTGATTGGACCAATAAAATCCATTATCATATAAATGAGAGTAATCATGTCCATAAGTCCACGAACTCTTGCATACCGCAGATCTCAACGTAATAAAACGAAATGTATGTTAACCAAAATTAGACAAATTTTTGCTTCAATGCGGACTATGTTTTTGTTTCAGGGTGAAATGGGTGTGGTTTGATTTTTTAATTACAAGAACCCTGACGAGATTAAATTGGAGGATTGATTTCGATGATACAGATGGCTGTTTTAGAGCATCCAAATTGATGAACAATTATTAGATCATTTCTGTTTTGATGTTTTCTTCGATTTTGTATTGTGTAACAATTAGGCCGTGAACAAAGTAACAAAACATGTTTACCTAATGCGAATTAACACATCGTTTATCTTCTTTCGAGAGGACTCGCGCATGCGGCCTGCCAAAGCAGAAGAGTTCGGCCCCCTCCCCCCGCAGAAGGACCAATGGCTTCGCTTGACCACAGGAGGCAGCTCGATGAAGATGGATGACCTGCGAGCTGACGTCATTCGAGTATAGCTACCGATGCGTGAGAGACGCGCCCTAGCAGTGACATCCTTTTGGCCCATTGGCGAGCAAACGACCTCCGAAAAAGCCAGCGATACAAACACGTTCATTCGGTGAAAACAATCTGATGAAGCTTTGATGAAGTATTTCTACACAGCAGTAGCGGAGTCAGTGATGTCAGAGTTACCGTGTAATGCGTGGGCTTGTCATATTTTAACTTCAGGGAGAAATGTGATTTTTATTCCCTCGTTTGTCATTTTTATTGTCGTTTGTCATTTGTATGTTATCCATGGTCTCTGCGCTAGATTGAACAAAATAAAGTGAACAAAACAATTTATGAATATTGAGCATTCCCGCTTTTAACCTGTATTTGTATTGAATTGTTCGTCGTATCAACATATTTTTACTGAGGCACACTCACGTAAACAAATGAAGTACGAATGCTAGAACCCTTTAGGTTTTTTGAATATACACATAGGCATGCGCGCCGGATTGGCCTGTAATACATGTATCCCTGATCGTTTCCAAAGGGGCGCCTAATTTTATGTAATAAACTATTGTTTATTTCCGTAAAAATGTTCGATTCCCAATTTCAACACGAAATTAATCGTGTTTATTAATTTTGTCATTAACGTTATAATAATTCATTCATCATCTACATTTTCTTCATTTATTAGTGTTTTCACGTTGAATGATAGGTGGTTAAACAGAAACAACAAAAACTCAATTCTTTGAGAGACTTCACGTCGAAGAGAAGAGCAAACTGCGTTAGTCAAACGTAGTCAAACGTTAGCCGTTAGTCATACACGCGTTACACTTTAATTGAAATCTTGTACGAATAAAGTTAATATACTTGTACAAAAGTTTTCTGTGGACGCCAGTAGTAAAATGACCGGTGTTCCAGTTAACATCACAAACTTATAAAAAAGAACGTATTAAACCTCCTCGCTTTTGATAAAATGTGTGCTGTTATTCCTGAAAAGTATTCATGGAAATACATTTTAGTAAAACAGTTTTTTTTAATTCTCCACTTTCCCACTTGAGGTCAAATAGTCAATAAAATCACAAATATTTATATAATATTTAAATTAATAAAATGGGTAAAGGACTTCTTCCGCAACACTTCTCTCGTTTTCTGTTTGAACCTCAAGACAGTTTTGTACACTGCTCCTGAAACGTAATTGCACACATTATCCTGCTTACATTAACAAGTAAGCAATTTGTTACAAAATATTGATTGCATGTGAAATAATATTTTTTGTTCAATAGTATTAGGGTTCGAACATACACTCGTATGTTACGGAATAGCGAAAATAAGAGCAAAGTAATTCCAATTTTAATTGTATTTTCCTCTCGATGAGGTAGGTCGTTTCAATTCAAAATTATTGGGTTCTGTCGTACCAAACCTCATCAGAACGAAATCACGGGGCAAAATACGTTTATAACTACGGAAATTGAGTATTTTCTTGTTGTTTTTTGCTGAGGCTTACTGTCAGGCTAAATTTATATGCGAAGTTTTCGTAGCGAAGTAGTGTTTGAGTGGCATGGGAGAAGAGACAACGCTTCAATGCCATTCGCTTCCCTGCGCGGATGACCTCATTGGTGATTTGCGATTGACTTCCATCGGACGTTTGATGATAGAGGTGATCATAAGGAATGGATTATGATGATGATGATGATACTGATAATGAAAGATGAGTTATTTTGATACTAGACGTATCGATATAAGAAACCAACCACGCCTCTACCACTATTCGTTATAAATCATTCTTCACGCGGGACTCGAACCTACTGATTTCTTTCCGCCTACGGTGCCCCAAGTCCCTAGTGAGGCAGGCAAGTGATGCTTACTTAAAAAAACACATTAATGGTCAGGTCTATCCTACAAAATACACACTTACTGTTAGACTCAATTTGACCTTTCGAAAATTAAGATAAACCAATTACACAGGAGAGTTTTCCTACAATATTTTGTATTTGACCATTTGCCTGTGTGATAAAATGTCTCAAGCAAATAGGAAGTTCACGGTAACAAATTTATTTTGCTTCACCTGATATACATTTATATTTTTTTTTAAACTAGATATAAGGCATTTGTCATCAGATATTCAAAAGTCGAAGAATTTTAAAAGAATTTCTGACAAAACCTTGCATGTTGAAACTCGTGGCGAAATGCATCAATTTAAAAGATTTTTTTCTAAATATTCGCACTTTCTCTTCGGAGTGTTTCATGTTCTTGAACATGTTCACACGTGAATTGTAAATTTGTAATCACCCAAAGGCAAAGTTATTTGATATTGGTCAGATTTGATCATGTCCTGAATTTTCCAAGAAGGTATTAATGTTTTTTTCTGAGAAAACACGCATCAAAGGTTTGAGTTCAGTCAGAGTCAGTCAATTGTAGGAGAATTTGGACAGCTTATTTTCAAAATATCGTATCTTCATTACTGTTATTTTTCTAGTTTTGCATATTAGATAACTTCGAATTGATCACTTCGAATCGATCACTTCGACTTTTCGATACTCGGGTAGTATTGACAGAGATCGGTAAGATCGGGAATGTTACTCAATACTTCTTCGATACTTGCACCTTTTTTATGACTGTCCTCCTCCTCTCTGATTTTGAAGAATAATTGATCTCCACATTCTTTTTATTTTACTTTTGCATCAGAGAAGTTTAGGTTCTCCAGTAACGACGGCCCCTCTCAGTTCGTATTCGCTTCTTAAACACTCTACTGAATCTTTGTATCAGCCGACACCGCGGCTCCCAGGCACAATGGCCCTGCTTTATCATTCCCGCGCCCGTCAGGTAGTTGTTCGGCACTTCCACCAGTTAGTTTTTTTCCTCCAGCTACTCCACCAGGTATTTGACGGCTATTCCACCATGTATTTGACGTCTATTCCACCAGCTAGTTTTTTTTCTTCAAGAGACATTTTAGCATATCTGGACTGATATGTGACAATAAAATTAAAAGAATAAACCCAGAAAGGATTAAGATGTTAGTTTTCTATAATAAGAATCTTTTGAGACTTAAAACAGTGAGTGTTCTTTCTCATGTTTGTATGAAATAGAAAATATATCGTCCCAATTTTAATTGAAGGACTTTTGTTTTGGAGTTTTAAAGTTGTGTGGTATCGAGTATCGAGTCTTGCACAGTGTAGAGTACAGGTAACAGTATAGAGAACCGAGAGACTCAGTTAAGGACTCCAATAGTTGATAGATTGACACGTAAGTGTTATGCTTGCTTTTTTGTATCGCAAGAGATGGCGAGATTTTCACTCGCTGGTTGGCGAGATCCGGCCGGTCTACGTCGGCTTGCGGGGTTTTCCCCAACCTGGTATCTCCCAAAATCCGGGCAACACCCCAGTCGGGACAAGCACTAATCCCGCGACTGATCTCCCGACATGTGTGGTAGTGTAGTACTCGCAAATGTGTGTGTATGAAAGCGGAGAGGGTAGGACAAGGTAGATGTAGGAAAGATCGAGCGTGGTCCGTGGCCCGTTTGTTCCGGTACTGCTCCGGCATTTGCCCGGCGTTTATCGGAGAATCCACGGAAAATTACCGACCAGAGCATCCGGCCGCTAGAATTCTCCTCCAGGTAGCAGCTGAAATCGACCTAGCTATCGAGCTTGTTGAAAATCCTGTGTCCGTTGGGTGTGGAACTCTAACACCACCCGTTCAGAGGCACTACGTTGACATCGCATGATGCCCTGAGGCTAAGGTTGGTCGTCGTGCGAGTTTCTGGAGCAATGTGGTGACGTCGCTGCTTCCCGGCGATCGCCGGCTGCCGACCTCCCGACACAATCGATTTCTCTATATTTACGCTCGCAGCGGCGTCAACCTCCCCGCTCCCAATTTTCCGCGTTGCGCCTTCCGCAGCGCGCGCTTCCGGCGATGGAGGCCGGCCCGCGCCGCCGGGATGAGCGCCCAATGAGATGAAAGCCAAAAATTGTTGCAAATATTTATCTGGACGCCCGACAGCAGACGCCGGAGTTTGTTGAGAGAAGGATGAAGACTCTTTGCTCTTTACTTTCGGGAGGCCGTGGATGCTCCGTGCGTCTTTGGACATGTTTTAAACAACTTTTGGGTTATTTTTGGATGGTTCTTCAAAATATTTGTTTGGTTCGCGAGCTTGCTGTTTGCATACTACGCTCCATGTCATTCGATCATGTAGGTTACAGTAGTAGCTAATTTTTAGACTTTTTAGACGACTTTTTAGTAAGTGAACTCTCAAGTAGTTTTTGTTTGAAATTAGTTTTCGTCTCAAATACATTTATGTAACTTTAGGATGGTTCATTAGTATAACCAAATATACTGAAATAAAATATTTAAAAACATTTGTAGTATTATTGAGGCTCTAGAAGGCACCTTAAAAATATTATTGTAATCATATGTTAAGGGATATCTCAGTTAGAGTATTTCTTTGGTTTGAAGTCAAATGCAAAGTAAGATAATAAATTAGGGGTTCACAACCATTACAGACCGAGTCCATTATTTAAGAAAATTGTAATCATGTGATTATTTGGTTAACGAAATCGTGTTCTGTTTGCTACAGATGTGAACCAAGTTCTTATTTCTTATACTGGTGCAGAGGGTGTGTTTTTATTTATTACTTCACCCGAGCTGATTATATTTTTAAACTTTGAAGCTGAATTCTCAAATTCATATCAAATGTATTTGGTCTATGTTAGTTATGAACTCTTCAAAGAACAAACTCGTAGTAATATCGACGCCACTTTCCTTGCAATGTAGTCCTATGGACAACGGTTGAGGAAGGTGAAAGAACTTCTCAATAAACCCGATTTTATCAGAAAGAAATGAGGTTATTTATGGAGAAAACCATTCCCACTAACAGCAGGGAATTCATAAATTTTAAGAATTATGTATGCCTGGGATGTTTACGTTCTCCAAAACTATCTCCGAGAAGTACTTTTAGATTCCTGCAAACGACACGTTTCCACTTTAACAAGTCTGGACAAGATTCAGAGGCAAGGAATGTTCGGCTGCTGCGGTCGCCGACCGGGCTGCGGAGACGCGGCCACTCGATTCCGGAGAGTTTCTCCGTCGGCTGTTGGTGGCGCGGTTTACGACCACGCATTAAAAACGCATGCCCCCCGAGCGCGCCGCGCTGCTTGGAGGCCGCACGCCCCCCGCCCCCCCCCCACCTGATGAAGAGGGGCTTAGGCGCTTCGGGCGCTCTTTGGGGTTCCCTCTCGCGCCGTTTCTTTTTTTTTTTTCTCTCTCATTCGGTTTGGGCCTGGACATCCTTCCTTTGCCGGAAGCGATGATTTCTGCGGTGTCGTAAATGTTAGAACGACAAGCCATTCTGGCGGTGCTTAGCTCAATGATCTTTCGAGAACCAAGGATACTCCTAGCTTGCAGACCCATCTTCGCTTTCTAAATACGTTTCCTGGCTAGACATGTTTTTCTCGAACTGAGAAGTTCCTTCCATGATATTATGTCTTTGGTATAAAAGGTAACGTGCTACCATCTCGAAACCAAATTATCTTTTTCTTTTCTTCTCCGTTTCTTCTCTTTCTCCTTCTTTCTTTTTCTTTCTTCTTATTGTTTCTCTTCATTTCAGATTTTGTCTTTATTGTCAACTCTACTCATGAGATACTACTCCATATTTTGTCCTGTTCTATCTATTTGTGACTTTCCTCTTCTCTAGACTTCTTAATTCATTTCATCCTCTTTTAACCGTTTGTATCCCAAGCTCAGTTCTGCTAGTAGATGAATTATTTGTGCACATACCGCTAAGCTAGCAGTAAAACACCCTAACTAGTAAAGTTTGAGATTAAAAGCGAAAATGAGGCAACTGGGACGACTTTTGGCAACCGTAAATCTACCCTTATTCGATTTAATCTGAGATATGTTTCACTTTTTATTTTCGAACTTTTTAAGGAAGTTACTGGAGTTTGTGGATCTTCAACAAAACCATAGATATCTCTCGCACTCTAGAGGCTGCATAGTTATCTTTCAATTTCTGCGCGCATTGGAAAATAGTAATAGGGATTAATTTCGAAATGAGGCGGCCTCTAAAAACATAACTGTCTGCTAGAAGAAGTAAGAAAGAAAAATCAAAAGCATATATTGGTTTAGGAAGAAATCTAGAATGAAAAGAGGAATTAGGAGAAACGAAAATGCCTATGATGTAAATCAGCTCGCAACAGGGAAGCGATTCGGAAACCGGCTCGGACTAAAAGTCCCAGTGTGCCATGGGCAACATAAACATTGCACACTTTTCTACTGTTTCAAATGCCCAGTGTCTTAAGACCGATTGAGATAGACACCTTCAACCACTTTTTTAAGGACCCACGAGGTCTGCATGGCGACGAAGGTTAACCAATAAAGTTAAATAAACGTTAAAAATCTCTGTCCATGTAAAACTGTTCTAAATATACTTCGCACAATTTAGGTGAAACGAAAATTTTGTTGTTGTTTTTTTAAAGAAAGAAGCAATTAATTTTTAAAAAGGAATTTCAATATTGTATTGTGAGTATGAGAACACTGCTAGGTTAAACTTGCAACCCTTTCGACACCGAGAAGCTAAGTTAGACGATGCGAACGCCTGTAGGGCCCGGCTCCTCTGTCCGATCTTTCCGTGATTTTCTCCAGTCAATTTCATGTCAGTTGTATGCCGGAGTAGAAACTGAAACAACGGGCCACGAGCCGCGCGCGATCCTTCCTTCCCCACCCTGCTTCCTCTTCAATATTTCGGCGGGGCGATCTTCAGTCCCTCATGAACTCTAATGTGTCTGGCAGTGCTGCAAGAATGCTAACGCCACGCCAGCCCGACTTCAGCTGATCCTCAAACGGAGAGGACGAGGCAGTAAGAAATAGTCTGAATGAAAAGTGTAGAGAGCGAGAGAACGTACTTGCATGACGAACGCACGATCATTTTGTTTTACTGTTCACGAAGTTCTCTTCAAGTTGAATCGAATTTACAAACCCGGGCCTTCTCACGGGCGAGCTTTGAAAGCGGGAACCCGCCGTGGAGTGCATTGATTTCGGGCGCAGAGACAGCGCCCGAGGGGCGAGCGACGGGCAGAGGGAGCAAGAGTGGGGGAACGATGGAAAGAAGGTTGGGTGGGCGCACGGGTGGACAAAAGGGAGGGAGGAAAGGTGGGCGAGGGACTGAAAAAAGGGTAGGGGGCGGGTTGGAGGAAAGGTAGGCAAACTAATCGGAGCGACGGGCAGAGGGAGCAAGAGTGGGGGAACGATGGAAAGAAGGTTGGGTGGGCGCACGGATGGACAAAAGGGAGGGAGGAAAGGTGGGCGAGGGACTGAAAAAAGGGTAGGGGGCGGGTTGGAGGAAAGGTAGGCAAACTAATCGGATAAAGAGTTGGCGGGCAGGCGGGAGGAAGGAATGAAGGGCGAGTTAACTGGAGGAAAGGTGAGTGGACGGGAGGGCAGACGAAAGGACAGGAGGAAGGTGGAAGGAGGAAGCGGGTTGTGGGAGGAAGAGTGGTCGCGAGGGCGGGCGGGCGAGTAGGAGGCGGGGCTGCGCCTGCAAATCTCGCCCTCTCGGACGGGCGCTCTGCGCTGGCCGCGGCCGCCGCCCGCCGCGGGCTGCGTCGCGGGCTGGCTTATCTCTGCTTGTCGCCCCGAGGGGGGGGGGGGCGGTGACGTCAGCGTGACCGCGGCGCTGCCGGCGGCGCGAGAGAGAAGACGAGCGACCGCGGAGCTACTGCCAGCGGGCGTACCCCCCGCGCAGCACGTCACGAGCACGCCTCCAGAAAATATGATCGAATAAACGATAATAAAAATATTATAAAATGCTATTGTTATTTGATGTGAGTGTAATATTAACCAAAATGTTGGCATCGTTTTTGTTTTTTTGTTGTTGTTTTTGTTCGTGATTATTTAGAGAAGCTCTTTATGATGTTCATTTTCGCAATACACTATTATTGATCACAAAATCGTGTAAATCAGGTTAACACCGTTGTACCCGATAAAGTATTCGGTGATCAAAGTTCACCTTTTGTGATTCTGGATAAAGCACAAGACCCAAGCTGCTAGGCGAGGCATTACAGATGGAATTGTCAGAATTTTACTCAGAACAATTAATTGCCGATTGCGCGAAAATATTGTTCGTTATATGTGTGTATCGGGCAATTGGTAATTTATCAAGGCAATAAATGAATTTTTTATCCCTTAATCTTTGCCTTATAAGGATTCCTCTGAAATCGGAATTAAGAGCTGGAAGCAAAATCTTTACAGCCATTTACGCCGAACGCGAAGTATGAGTGCAAGTTCAACATTGTTTCAACAGAACATTTATTTGCTGCTTATCTCGAAGTAAATCTAGATGTTACCGTCAAGCATATATGATAAATTGCCGCGTTAGCACTTCCGCAAAGTTGATATAATGATAATATTTAATCGCACCAAGGGAAGTTGAAACTGGTGATGTTACAAAAAGCACTTACTTTCTCGCAATATTTATAACTGCTCCGCTATATTGGACTAGTATATGAAGATAGTAAATTATTTTCAACCAGAAAACATTATTTTCCGCACCGAGGCTCGAACTCAGGTTCTCAGAGTTAACTCTCCATCAGCCTTAGCACTACGCGACATAAGCGCAATGTGGTTCGAACTCGGGGCGACGCTTAAAAATGTAATTATCTCTACCCAATATTTCCGTAAAATTGCAATTTTTTCGGAGAGTTTACCGAAAATAGAACTAGCACCTTTATTTTTATCGTCGTTTGATACATAAGCGGAAAGAATTGTAACAAAAAACTCAAGTCCGTTTTAGAGAAAGAATTGCTTACAAATTTTTAATTTCCTATATTTCGCGCAAAATTTCACAAAATCTACTCATATTTTTGAAAGATTGAACATGATAATATTCCAGGATCTGTCTTTACACAACAGGAAATGGGTCTAAGGAAAAAAGTATATATTTTCAATATTGTAGTTGTAGCAAGACGCCCAAAAAATTTTTTGCAACTATCGAAAAATTGGGGATTTCAAGGAACATGGGACCTGCACCATTTTCTTAAGTCATTTACACTATCTGAGGACGAAGTTTAATAAAAATTTGAATACATTTATGAGAAACTTTTAAAAATGTTTTGTGCCTTCATGTAAAGTACCCTCAAAAACCAAATATCCATTTGATCGTTCAGATCGATTGGGGAACATCAAATTGGAGATCATCGGCTGAATGGATTAGACGCTAGTGTTGACGGAGGGGCGGTCGGAGGGACGTTTTGCCGTCAATTGAGTTTTCGTTATCAAGTACTAACAAAACATTGATTCTGTCAACACCACACGTTTAGAGGAGGTAATTTTCTATATATAGGAATAGGATTAAACGTTTTCGTTACCAAGCCAGGCAAGAGATTTCCGCCAAAAATTCGCCGTTTTCCAGCATATTATTACAATACTTTGTCTTCTTACGAAGTGCGAGAAAGTAACAATGAAAAGACACAAACCAAAATAACTTATAAAAAATGTATGTATGCAGCCTTTGGCTTATCGATAAACGTGAAACGTATAAGTAGTAGGTACTTCACACGCAAACCTGGAAATTCCTTAGGTGATGATGCATTTGTGCTGAAATTCCTCTATAAGAGTACCCCTCTGCGAGGAGTGAAATTCTTCAATTCTCTTCTCTACGAGGATACATCGCAAACTGATGGCTTGTGAGTCAAGAACTACCAAAATATATTCTGAATAATTCTAAGATCATAATTATGCAATTGGTACACTTTCAATAAAAACAGTGTAAGATTTCAACTTGGTTTTTGCTAGATGGTCACTAATGATTTTCTGACGTATTTCTTATGATCATTCTTGGTGCTTAGTCAAATTGGCTCAAGTGGGATGGAGAAAGACAAATACAGGAAAAAACAGGGGTGTTATCTATGTAGGGATCTCAGTGGAAGTTTCTGTACCGAAGGTGGAATGAAGTGGTGAGTTTATACGTCGCCGAAGAGATCGTGGGCGCCTCAAATTTTCCCGCAATATAAGATCTGCTTTCATTCTGCGATCTTTACATAACTCACCGCGTTTCGATGTGCAATTTTCACACTCCAATCTCCACTCCGTCTATAACTCTCCAATTTCCACTCTACCTTTCGATTTTTACTCAGCTATCTCCACTCAAACCTCCGTTTTTTACTTCACAATTTTCGCTCTAACCTACGCACGCACTGCCATCTGTACTCTATCCGCCACGAAATACATCCTCCCTACCTTCCGCTTTTTTCTCGGTAACCTCCATTCTAATTTTACTTTTTGCTGTACAATCTTAACTCAACCTTCCACTCTCCAATCTTCACTCAACCTTCCAGGTTTTGCCCCGGAATTTTAACTCAACTCCCCTGTTTTTGCTGTGCAATCTTTTCACAATCCTTCGCATTTCGTTCTGTAATTTTAAATCAACTCTCCGTTTTTTGCTCTGACATCTCCACTCCATCCTTCTTTATTTATTTTGCAATCTCCACTGTACCCTTCTCTTTTTGCTGTATAATTTTCACTTCACTTCCACGTACTATGAAATTTTTACTCTTTCTGCCCTGCTTTTTACCGCATACGCTCTTCGTGATCTGGTCTGCCGATCCCGAATCTTCTCCACTCTGAGCTGCGCAGCAACGGAGGGGCGGGGGCGGCGGCGGTGGGCGGCACGGTGGTGCCCGCCTGCCGGCCGGCGCGGCCCCCGCCCTGCCCCTCCCCTCCCGCCCCGCTCCGCTCGAATCAGCATGCGCCGAGCGCGCCACTGCGCTGCCGCCGTCGCCGCCTCCGCCTCGGCGTTGCGTCACGCAGGAGCAGTGGCAGGCGGTGGCGAAAGCATCACTGAAGTGCACGTTGCTCTGCCTTTACTCTCCCTCTAGTGAGATAAAATTGATTCTTGTCGCATCAGCTACTCGAGTCATTATTTCCGCGAGTATAGCGTGTTATACCCAGGCAATGACTATGTTCCTCCCTTCCTGGAAGGTGAGATCCGGCGCCCCTACAGGTCTATTTGCTGCATTACCCCCCCACCTCCACCAGCAGCCTGGATAATCTCTAAGTCTTCGACTGATCTACTGCCATGTGTGGTGGTGTAGTGCATGCAAGTGTAATTAAGGGATTGGACGAGGATGCGGAAGGGAAGATGGGATGTGGTTCGTGGCTCGTTTGTGAGGGTACTTTTCCGGTATTCACTTCATATCGATCGCAGAAACCATGTAAAGCTAACTGTCATGGCAGTCGTCTGCTACAGTTCTCTAGACAGTGACTGAATTTGACCTAGCTCCGTGTCAAAAATCCGCCACCTGCGAGACTTAACGACTAGTACCTCTCGAAAAACAATCTTCTGGGATGATTGTTTTTTCGCGTTGGCTCCGAACCCGTAGTATATATGCACATTTTATAGCCACACTGAAGTCCTACATACACAAACTTGTTTTTTTTTTTCGCCTCAGGGATACTTTTGAGTAGATACCCTTCTTCAGGTTACAGACTTGGTGTGCATTTCATTTCCAAAATTCTTTCGAGAAAAGTAATTCTCAGTTCAGGTCGTAGTTTTCCCGAAATCATACTTAAATTCACCTCTAAAATATTTATGTATTGGGGGTACATTTTCTGTCCATAAAATGTTTTAAAAATATGCATTGTATTGACCACTTAATTCGTGAACTTCCTAAATGTCAAATATTTCACGATTAGCTGTTTTGATTTTATGCGAAGGGTCGAAGAACTCAGCATTGATCCTAACAAGGCACCATTAAGTTGATTGATCTTTTATGAGTTCACAATTGTTTTTGCAAATTATTTTGAAAATGAAAATGTTTATTTTCATGTCAAAGCAAATTGGATTTTCCCGTACCATATGACACATTAGGGCATTTAGCATTGAAATTGAGCAGTACTCATTTATATGGAGAATAATTTTGTATTCGAAACACACATTCTACAATGTACGGCCGTCTAAAAGATACTACGAACGTATTCAAACATTTAACATAGAGTTCTCCCGTTGGGTCTCGATGTGGCAGGCGATGGATGTAAATTGGCCCTTCGTCGCGCGGCCAAGTTCCATTCAGCGGCGCGTTGCACGGCGTCGTCGTCGATTGCTCCTCACAATGGCTATTATCTTTCGTCACGGGCCACAGGGCCCCCGTCATAATGGACAACACGAATCGGGAACGGAAGTTCCGAATACTATGAGGTCCCGGTTAGATATGCGAATACACATTTTGCTACAGAGACAACTCTTTAAATATTTGTAAAACAATATGACATTGTTAGATGTCTGTCGTCAGTATGTTTTTTTTTATTTCGATGGTACAATGAAGCTGTTGCGAGGCTAGAATTTCTAAAGTAATTTAGTAACTAGTGTGTTTGTGTGTGTGTGTGTACTCGCGCATCCGTAGTGAATATTTAAATAGTTTGTGCTGGAATTAAAAGCACATTGCGCCGTACAAAACTGAACGTTTTCAATTTTGATAACATATGAAAGAAAATGACTTGCATGTTGGGATATACAATGCAGAGAATAAAATGCATTTTCTGTGCATTATCTGCAGTATTTATTTCAAAAATGACCTCCAAGTCATGTTTCTAATGACAGCCGAAGTGATCGACATCATGTCGCGTCAACATGAGAGAGAGCCTGAACACGGTAGCGAGCGGACGTGCGCCGAGCGCTCTCCTTCGAAATTAAAAAAATTGTGGCAAAGTAGTACATTAAAATTGAAAGTGCTATACCTCAACGTGGTTGAATTACAATGTTTCATACACCATGTGCTTCACCTAGTATCCGTGCACATTTTGTAGGACGAGAAAGGCACCGATTTGGGCTAAGTAAACTTCATCAATACAACCAACTAACATACTGAGTATTATAAGCTGTTGGGTGGGTAAGAGTGAAGCTAACTTAGTTAGCTGCACTGCAATCCTGGGTATCAAATAAGCGCGTAAGTTTACAGGCCCGGAAAAGATAATGCAGCGAGATGCCACAGATGCAATACGGTGGAACTATAAATTTTTTTTCCCAGCTGATGCCGATTTCTCCACACATCGTTTCGTCTCCGGTGGTGTACAGGTGACTGCCAGTAGCACTTTACTCTCAAAGTAACTCCGAGGTGTTGCAATATAGATCGACCAGGTATCGAGCAGGCATGTCATACTCGAAGATGGAAAGTTCAGATGCACCGTGTTGAGAACATGCTACGCGATCGAGGGTTGAATCGCGAAACGCAAGGCAGCTTTCTAACTCACCCTTTCTCGACTCGCCCGCCGCCAACGATTGGTTGATTGGTTGATTATTATGTATTTTCTGGCGCGTGAATTGCTTGGGTCATTAGTCCCGTAAGTGTAGTGTATGTTTTGTCACGGTATATGATGATATTCGATCCCCGCTGGACGGTGAGATCCACCGGAGCCCTTCACATCGGCTGGCGGGTTTTTTCCTAACCAGGTATTCCCACCAGTGGGTACCACCCGAACCGGACAAGCTGAGCACCTGGCCCGGCTGGGGCGGTGCTCTGCTGGTCTCAAGAGGTATCGGGTAGTGCAGTGCTTTTAAGTGTACGTGTGTGAATGTAAGGGTGAGGATAGGACAGGGAAAGGCAAGATCGCACGCGGTCCGTGGCCCGTTTCATTAGGTTACTGCTCCGCCATTCGCCTGGTTTTGATCGGAGAAACCTCGGAGAACTGCCTCTCAGAGCAGTCGGAGGCTAGATTTCAGCTCCAGTCAGCGGCCGAATTCGACCTAACTAGATAGCTGGTGTTGAACATATTGTCATCGACAGGACTTGAATCCTAGGACCTTCCGGTCAGAAGCACTGCAGTGGCATCATTTGATGACATGAGTCACCTCAAGCCCGTCAACGAGTTAGCGAATTGGAGTGTGGGTGAAACGAAGATTGCGTCTGTGACACAGTCAATGCTACACGATTGGATGCTACAGAATTGTGCTTAAAGATCTGTCATCGATTCCTAATGCATGACAACATTCCATTGAACGTTAAGAGTGGACAACAGTAGATGTATACGATGGGACTATTCTAAATTTTAATGCGTGTACAATGTTAGGTTTTTTCTCCGGTTAAGTGATAGCAAACTCGCCGCTATGCACCCCGGCTTGCTCTTCTGTGGGGCCATACGGAAACTTGGCGATCTGTGGCGATGGACTCGGCTTCCTTCGAGGTCGCTGCGACTCCAGAAATAGAGAGAGTAACAAACCGACGGCGCCTACGAACCATCACTGGATCACCACTCACCTGTCGGAATTCGTGTTCGACCAGGAAATCATTGCGGTGCACGATTGATGATGGCGTAGACCTGCAAAGTCTTTGTAGAGGGTGCTTAAATGTCAGAAAAGACGATGCCTGCCGAGAGGTGGAGGATTCTGGGGCTCGTCTATTCTCGGGCGTTTGTTTTCTTTTCGTTCCTCCTGAAGGGTTAATGGAGAACTTGCTCAGCCTGGACAAGACGCAGGCGTCTTTGCGTCTTCCAAGCTGCTCGAGACGCTTGTCGCGAATGGTGAAAATATTCAAAGCTGGTAAAGCGTTGTAAGCGAATGTAAACCTCTCACAAGTTATCCAGAGGGAGCAGAAACTGGAATGCACATTCCTCACATTTTGTCTCAAGCAACCTTTTGTTACACTTAAGTTCATGTGTCGCGTACTTGGGATATCCTGTTTTTGCCATTTCCCGTGTGCTAAAATGTTTCATGTTGGCGAAAACGAATAAATTATTGTAGACAGCTACAAACGTACAGCTTATATTCTTGGTTCCCACATTAAATTCCCATTTTTTTGCCAATTTCTAAACTTCATTTCAATTCATTTTTCTTTTGGTTGTTACCTGCAATTCAAAAAATCAGAAGTAAATACTTTTATTGCAAAATACAAATGCTCATTTTAACCTGAAAATTATAGAATATAGTTATGAAATCTATCAATAAATATTTTTGTAGAAGTGATGTAGAAACGTGAAGGGTTGTTAAAATTTCTCATTGCAGCAGTAAAGTTGTCGTCCACACGTCCCACACCGACCTCCGTATTCCTTTTCTACCGTGGTTGAGTGCTTTTGAAGGCACGAGGGCACTGATAGCGTTCCATCTCGGAGAACCGCGCGCAGGGAAGGTTCTGGCCCGCAACTAAGACGTTGCAGGTGTGGCCCCGTACTAAGGAACTCAATTTCATGTTTAACGCTTTTGGGGC
Source organism: Gryllus longicercus (assembly GCA_038098605.1). Taxonomy (NCBI): domain Eukaryota; kingdom Metazoa; phylum Arthropoda; class Insecta; order Orthoptera; family Gryllidae; genus Gryllus; species Gryllus longicercus. The sequence goes on along the minus strand of JAZDUA010000003.1, from coordinate 9,373,172 downwards.
GTGACTCAACCTCTAATGGAGGGTTCAAGAGGATGTGCACAATTGATAGAAATACATGGTCAAGACTGAAACCTAGGTTTTCTTACACTTAGCTGATTTTCAAACCATACGTTTGGGAATGCAATGTTAGTCTTCTCGCCAGATTGATTGATATTCTGGCATTCTTGTTGTTCATTACTGTTTGCACACGGCAGAAGAATAAAAAGAAAACACTCGTGTTATCAAAAATTGTAAAATCATAATTATTTTTGTTGATAATGAAAACATTGTTAATCAAAATTTCTTCACAGATATGTTTCTGACCTTTGTATTGAACAGAAAGATGTTACGTAATTTTCAACTTAACTAATATATGAAACTAATATGATTTATAATTTGTGCTGACATATTGTACAACGAATGAAATATCAACAGGTTTCCGCTCTTTCCCTTGCCTATGATAATATTTTGTCCGCATTCAAACTCCTCAATGCACACCGAATTAGGTCGTGTTTTTGCCACCCAAACCGGTGTTGCAATTTGTTACTTTTCCTCTTCAAAAAGTGCAAAAGCGACTTGGAATCAATGTAAATGGAAATTACGTAACCCGTGAAGAAGTGAAAGGATGTTTAACCAACGATTCTGCGTCGTTACAAAAAGATAGAGTAAAAAGAGCGTTCTTCTAAAAATATGTCGCCCGGGGCGATCCACCCCTTCGCGACGCGCCTTTCGCGTGGGAGGCCCCGGAGAGACCTCCGCCGCCTCTCTCGGCAGTCGCAGCGCGGAGGCGACAACTGCTGCCCTCGAAGCGGGGCGAGGAGGGGGGCGGCATTACGCAACGCGCACCAAGGTGCGTACGGCACGCACGCGCCACCGCCACCGCCACCGTCACCGCCACTGCTGTCACAGTTGGTGGTGCCTCCACCGTTTATAATACCGCCGCTGCTACCGCCTCGAGACTTCCACCGCCGCGCCGGCATGGCCGTACGTCTTCGTCTGTTCCTCCTCCTCCCTTTCCTCCTGCTCCTCCGCCGCCTCCATTTCCTCCGCCGCCTCCATTTCCTCCGCCGCCTCCACTTCCTCCGCCGCCTCTTCCTCCTGCACCTATTCCTCCTCCCCCTCTTCTCTTTCCTCCTTTTCTTTTGCTTTCTCCTTCTCTTCCTTATCCTCCCCCTCTTCCTTATCTACCTCTATGCTTCTTCCTCTTCCTTATGCTTCTTCCTATTCCTTATGCTTCTTCCTGCTTTTCCTCCTCTTCCGCCCCCTTGATGCCTTAACCGTCATTGCCAGGTGAATTTAAGACAGTTGAAGGCGCTGGTGCGTGGGTCTGGCGGCGGCTTAGTGCGCATGCGTCGTATTGAGCTGTTGGGCGACGAACAACATAAAGGAGGACTTTTACAGTACTCGTCTTACGGAGAGAACTGCGATGAAAAAGTGTTGGACACAAATTTAAAATTGTTACTAACACGTGAATCGAATAGTTTCGAACCACTTTCTATAGCGTTCTTTTCAGATTTGTATCACAATTTTGTGGCAGTTTTTATATTTTTCTCTGCGTGTGTCATCGATCAAGAACTCTTTAAAGATGACGGTTTGTGATAAATTATGAATATGGGAAGTATGGCGAACCTTGCAAAATCATTCAAATTTACATGAATCTCTGTTCAAATTTGCTGTGTCATTCCAGTTACTAAGATTCCCTTTTATCTGTAGGTATCACCACAGTAGAAAATTTTCTCTCGAACAGTATGTATCCATTGTTTATTTTACGTATTAATATTTCTACACAATTACATTTACATACAAAAAATAATAAAAACTTGCATGGTAATAAATCTGCGCAAATTTATGGGATGAATTACGTCAGTATTCATTGGTTGTTTTCAGTGCCAGTGTTCTGAATTAATTCCCTATTGATAAAAGTTAGTTCTTAATAATATCTCTACTTCTTCAATAGTTGCATTATCATTGCCTTGTTTTCGAATCTCAATTCATTCCTATCACGTCCCATTTTTTTCATTTTTTGGCTTTTTTTTCTTTTTGGCCCGCCTTCCTGGTCTGAAATTGTACCATATTGTTCGAAGAGTAATGTACCATTATTTAATGCTAATAATTTTTTCAATCATAAAATTGTACTTAGAAGTCTTACAATGAGTACCATATGATGATGCAAAAGGAAGCGCATCTTTTGAAGGAGCCCTCTCTTAATTTTCTGTCTGTTCAGTTCTATACCTGGTAGTGAAACATTGAAGCTATCTCTTGTCAAGTGGCACTCCAGATGTCGAGCGGCTCGTGATTATATCTCCAAAGAAACAGCCACAAAAAACTAATGACGGAAATGAAGAACTAATTTCATGTCCGATGGTTTCTCCTTTAGTGAGCTGTCACTGAGAAATGACAAGCACAAGAGATGTAACATTTTCATTATCAGTCTCTCAAGAACGTGAATTGTATAATGAAGTTGGAAACTCATTATTTTTAGCTATGCCATTTTATACTTTTTTCTCACCAGACAAAAGGTCTGAGGTGTTTTTCTTTTGTAGTCTGTTTCTATTGGGCATTGAATTAGAGTAGGCAAAATCTAACCGAGAATTTCTTTATCCTAACCAATGTTAAAATGTAAAGGTTTTGTAATGGAGCAAGGCATTTATCAAGCAACAGGGAATTTCAACTCGACACAGATTATTTTTCAGGATAAATTGTCTACTTGAGAACAAGAGATCGTAAATGCACTGAAGTTATACCAAACAACACTTCATTTATGAAATAAAAATCGACGATTCTGAGTGAATAAGGGCTTCAGAACTAGAACAATGATTTTTGAGAAAGAGCTAAGAAATAAAGTAAAATCTTCAAGGTATGGAGATCTTGACTTTGCTTGATCTTTGATTCAATCGGATATGTGTAACTTCAAATGGAATGTCCATGTAACTGAATTAAACATTAAATTAAGTTCATTATGTTACGAATTCAAAATTATTTCAAATTCTGTTAGTCTTCATCCAGTTTGTTGAGTGTATTTGCAAATTTACATTCCAGCCTGAGATGTGGCTTAATGTTCTGGGAAAGATCATCCTATAATACCCAGAATTTTAATTACCAAATGCCATTCACGTTATTCCTGTAAGCCCTATTCAACGAACTTAGAATCTTACCATTGCCTTACATATTTATTTACGAATCTCTTATTTGCGTCTAAACTTATTTACTTGACGCTAGGAACACCTTTCCACGCAAGACTGATATTTACAATCACTACACGCGTCGTATAAATCACATACGGAATCATTTGCTGCTTTTACGTTACATTTTCACAATACGTGACAGCTCTGATAGTTTAACCTAGGTGCTCTTTGTAATAACTGTGAAAAAATACTAATCTAATGTAACCAAATGTTATACATCGAGCCTTTAGAATGCCAAGGTTTCCCAATAACATTTCAGTCGTTTCAAGTAAATAGATATCAAACCCTCGTTTATTCATTTTTATATTTTTTGATGATTGCCTGTATTACTTGCCTTGATGTAAGTTTCCAAATTAATTATTAGACAATCAATTTACTAAATTTCATTTTATTTCACTTTCTTAGTTCTTTCTTTAGTTAACTCACCATTCAGACACCTCTCATCCTACAAAAGAGATTTTTACAGTAGTTAATTGTCCACATATTGCATCATGCGTATGTTCTATTTCTGGCAGAAGTCATGCAGAATCTTGCCACACTAACAACTTTTCTTGGACTTTGTCATTTGGAACCGTGTCATTCCAAGGAGTTGAAATATGACCACGTCGGCAAGACTGCTTTGGAAGCTGCGGGCGGGCGACACGACGCTCGTACTTGTCCGCTCTCACTTCCCTGTTGACGTCCTTCGCGCGTACAGCTATCATGGCACCGCGCAGCGCCTCCACTAAAGAAAGAGATTGACAGGCTTCTTCTAGTTGCGGTGCCATAACACTTCGTTTGAGGTGGGCGATCTGCGGCGCGAAGGCAAATGAGGGGACGACAAATGGCTTCGGGCGGGGGCGGCCGGACGGAGGGGAGGGGAGAGGAGGGGACGGCGGCTGGCGTGACGCCAGCGGCGCGGGGGCGGCAACAGGTCGCGACGCGGTGCGGGGAGGGGCAGGGGGCGGCCAGCAACAGGTCCGTAGGCGCACGCCGCCTACGACGCGCCGACCGCCCCCGCTCCCGCCCCCAGAACCGCCCCCGAAGCACCATAGCGCGGTCGCTTGCCAGCGGCGATGTGGCATTGGGCGAAGCGGCACTCAAGCGCGCTTGTCCTGCTGGTATCTTTTCCCCTGCAGGAGAAAACTCGACATTTACCTCATCTGGATCTACACCCGGAAACAACTGTTGCCACTGCAGGGTCTCTGACGTAGGGTTTGAGTCCCGATAGTGTAGGATTTTCGACACTAGGTTGAAGCTAGATCCAAATCAGCCGCTGTTTAGAGGAAACTTCTAATGGCCGACTGTTCTGATTGGTAGTTTAACGTGGTTTCTCCGTTCCGATCAACAGCAGGCGAATGCACTACCGTTACGGGCCATGGACCACGCACGATCTTTCCTTCCGCTTCATTGCCCTCTCTTTTCCCCTTACACACAGACGCACACACTTACATAACCTACATTGTCACACATGTTGGAAGATAAATCGGAAGCTGAGAGCGTGTCCGAACTGAGGCGGTGCCCCTCTGGCGGGGGCACCTGGAGGTGGGACTCCCGCCAGCCGACGTGTTTGTGGGACTTCTAGGCCTTCGTTGGCAGTAAGGAACTCCGCCACCTCCGGACATGTAATAGTCATTGCATTTACGAAGGACCAAAGAAGTTGACGTGAACGGAAACACAAAATTTTCAAGCAGCAACTAATCAGTCTAAATCTAAATACGTCGTTCGTGAACCTGAGATATGTATGTATTGATATGTCACTACCGCTTTTTTACCCTTAGTACAACGATGATGATGCAGCGACAGATTTTATAACAGACAAGCAAGCCCGCCGAGAGAGTATTTTCTGAGGATGCCTACCTTTGCGGTTATTTCCCTTTGATTGATAACCAAATATTTTTCAAAATGCGTCATCATTGTTTCAGTCGCGAGCAGAGTCCGAGCTGGCTGAGCGATATCGATTAGAAACGCTTTTCTCCTTCTAAAAATGTCTTTTTAATAATCATGTTAATTAGACTTCGTATAGTATCATGACACATCAACTAGTGATAAACTGAAAGTGAACAATTCAGTAAATAAAAAGTGAGAACCTTTCAGAAATAAGAATAAGAATCTGAATTTCCCGCATTATGCACGCACTGTTCTTTTTCGTCATCTCGTATTAGTAAGAGACAGTGACAATTGATAAACCAGCAAATGGGTTGTTAATCTAGCCTTTATTTATAAGCAGTATAATATTTGGTTCTTGCGTTTTCGTTCGTTTCTGGGATATTGTCTTTTTTATTTAGATTTTCATAACTCTGGAATTTCGACGTCAAAAATGACTACTTACATTTTCTTGAGGAAATAATCTTTCATGTTTGAAAATACCTAGTGTATACTCCAACGATAATGGAGCTGCGCTTCAGTCTGTAATTTGAACGCGATCTTCGATGTTGCGTAGGGAGATTCAATGAAAGGCAGAGCAGAGTCGTTTAGCCTCCCTCTCCTCCCTTCCCCTCTCCTCTCCCCCTCTCTTCTCCCTATCCACCGTCTCCCTATCCACCGTCTCCCTATCCACCGTCTCCCTATCCACCGTCTCCCTATCCACCGTCTCCCTATCCACCGTCTCCCTATCCACCGTCTCCCTATCCACCGTCTCCCTATCCACCGTCTCCCTATCCACCGTCTCCCTATCCACCGTCTCCCTATCCACCGTCTCCCTATCCACCGTCTCCCTATCCACCGTCTCCCTATCCACCGTCTCCCTATCCACCGTCTCCCTATCCACCGTCTCCCTATCCACCGTCTCCCTATCCACCGTCTCCCTATCCACCGTCTCCCTATCCACCGTCTCCCTATCCACCGTCTCCCTATCCACCGTCTCCCTATCCACCGTCTCCCTATCCACCGTCTCCCTATCCACCGTCTCCCTATCCACCGTCTCCCTATCCACCGTCTCCCTATCCACCGTCTCCCTATCCACCGTCTCCCTATCCACCGTCTCCCTATCCACCGTCTCCCTATCCACCGTCTCCCTATCCACCGTCTCCCTATCCACCGTCTCCCTATCCCTTTCTCCTCTCCTTGTCTCTGACCACTTAAAACCACTTAAAAGATTTGGAGGCTTGGGTGGACGGCTTCGAATAACTAAAGGGGTGTCACCAAGAATAAATATTTCGAAAATCACGAAAAATTAAAGCATGTTCCAATTTTAAATTTAATGAAGTGTTTCCATTTCTTATAAAAAAATAGGAATTGTCATCGTTGAATGATCTGCAATAAAGCGGTTGCTTTGAAGTCATAGGTCAACAGCGGATAATTTCATTAGAATTAAGTGTTAGTGCATCTTCTCATTCTACGAAAGATGGAAATGGGTTTGTATTCCATTTGTAAGATGAAATATTCATAGCATATGCAAAATATTGAAAACTAAAAGCCGTAAAATTGGTGAACAAAGAAGGTTAGATATCTGGAACGACATCATCCCGTTTCATCATATACCTTCATCTTCGTTTTCTTTGGATATCAGTTAAGGACTTCGAAAGAAAAGAGGAAAATCAAAAGTAAAAATACTATTCGCCATCACTGGGTAGACTGAGAGAAAGAGATTGAATAGTGTCAGCTGCCGAAATATTTATGTAAACTTCTATTGATTCAAAATCCATTTAAATAAAATTAATGTCCTGAGTAGACCACGTAACTGTGCACTATTCTAGAACTTCCATTATTCACAAGTCGAAACTGTTGTGAACTGATAAACTTCTTTAAATGTATTTTCATTTTCAAAAACAAAAAATTAAAGAAGATTCTTGATAATATAATATTACATTATTTCGCACATTAAAACAGGGGAGGGTCTAATCATGTAAGTCCGAATAATTCAATTTAACGAAAATGTCTGAAAATATTTTTTTTGAAAATTGTTTTCCGAAGGGAACATACTCTGAAGTGTGAGTACAACTTAACAAGGATCGATTATGTACTAGTTTAAAATCATGTGTCGAAAATAAAGCTTATAATTGTGTTACATAAGGCAGAAAACATTCCAAGTTTGTGCATATTTCATGAAGTGTGGGGCGAGACGTGTGTTGCCGGCGGTCGAGGAGGGGTGGGAGGTGGGAGTGGGGGGGGGGGGGGCTCTCCGATGTCAACGTCGCGCACTTTACGGACGCAAATATTTGCCCTCCGCGTCGCCGAAGAAACGCTGGAACTCTGCTGGCGCTCCTTATCGCTGCCATCATTGGTCTCCCTCCCGTTTTATGAGCACGGAGCGTTCAAAACTAAAAGGGAACGCTATCCTCGGCATAGCTTTCTATAGTACACAAATATTTTACTTATTAATTGATATTAGACATATCTTCCATTTTGATATCTAAGTCCAGATATAATGTTACGTAATGATGTAACTTTTTCGTAAATGTTTCAAAGTAAATATCATTGTGTTGGTAAGGGTCACGTTGCTAAATGTGTATTAATTTACACGTTTGTGTGTGTGTGTGTTTGTTTGTGGGAAAGTAAATGTTAATCAAATTTGACGATAAAACTAGGAAGTACACAAGACAAATTCAGAAAAATATATCATGTTGCGTTATATTTGGTACGATTACTGTGATTCTCATCTGATTATAATGTTTACCTTTGTTATTATATTGCAGTGTACATTGATGAATTATATACTTGCCTTTAGTAAATGCATTTTCTTTCTTCGATATTTTGCAAAACGAATGGCGTTATGGATTGATGTACATAAAAAAAGTTGAGGGAATCACTCATTACCTCATGGTTTCTTTCTACTAGTTCTGCCGCTATTGCCGAGATCGGCCAGGTCTGACAAGGAGTAACACAGTAAAAGAAAACAATCTTGCTAGGAAATACTCATAATATTTCGTATTACACTTTACATCGGAAATTTCTGAAAACTCATCGTTCAAAATTCCCGATATACGGTCTTTGAAATTCTCAAAGTCATTAATAACAAGTACTGTATTGAGAGAATTTTATTTCTCATCACAATACCATTGGAACGGTTGGATGCATGCCTGAATATTTGGGACTAGTGTACAGAATTCACATGGCAACTTACGACCACCTTACAAATAAGTAAACTGCTTCCTAATCACCAATGGCGAGCGTCACTGTTAAGGAAGCAAACCTGTCTGCTATGGGGATGTCAGCAAATGCCACTGGATATTTCTCATCCCCTCGAGCGAGAAGTTTAGCTGCACGTCATCCGCCCAGCTCCCGCCTCCGCTGCCGGCCGCCGATATTTGCTGATCCACCAGCAAACGCGCTTTATTGACTGGGGCGCGCGGCGCGGCAATGGCGGCCCCTTTCCCCTCCCACGCCCCGTTCCCACCCTGCTGCCGCTCCCGCTCCCAACCCGTCCCCGCCCGGCGCTCCGTCGCAACGCGCGGTTGCTGCGCGTCTCTCCGCGGCTAGAGGACCAACGTCTCGATAATCGCAAGTTAACGGGAATCGATTCTGCGACTTCTGGGCAAGATCGCAGTACTTTTGAAGTGGTTGCGACTTTGCTCTTTGCAGATGCTGTGTCTGACATTTTTATTAATATTTTTCTCACATCTTTCGGCACAGTGATCTTCGCTTCCACCATTTCTCTCTCCTTTTTTTCCATCTCTCTGAACTTTTCATCGTAGTTCTCACCTTGTGAAATGTCCCAGGGCGACAATTGTCACAATTGTCAATAGCATTGTCTCTGACGTGGAGGTCGCACTGTTCGAGTCTCGACGATTACCGGATTTTACACAACTACATTTTTAGATGGAATTCAGCCTCTGCCGGAAGGACAAATCAGGCTGCTCGAATCGGTACTTTTCTGTGATTTCTCTGATCAATACCAGGAAATTTCCTAGTAGAATCTCACCAAAGGAACCACGGACCCGGGCGCGATCTTTCCTTCCCCATCCTTTCCTCTAGTCGCCCCTTACACATATACATTACATTACTGGCACAACCGCTATATATTTCGGGAGACGGAGCATAGAGATTATCCCTACGTGGAGGAGTGTCCCCACCTCTGCTATATAACGTGTACTACACTTACGAGACTACATACCATAGTAGCTGACGCGATCGAAAGTACAAAGTAATGAATCGTGAATCTACGTCTTCAAAGCTCGCCACTTCACTTCCATCGCCGTCGCCCTACCGTTGCTTCCACCTCCCTCGTCTCGAGTCGCCGCCAAAGCCTGCGTCCACAGAAGTTCTTCGCCGTGCACTCGCCTCAGCCGCCGCCCCCGCCGTCGCCGCTGCTCCTTTTTGGAGGCAAGGCAGCAGGCGGCCGAGTATCGCCTTATACGGCGCTCTGGTCGCGCTTGTCGATGGCGTGTCGCGCGGACACGTCTGAACTTCTGTCTCCGCCTGCAGCGGCTGTTGCTGCTCGGAGCCGGGGAGACGACGGTGGCGAGGCGCACGGAAAGGAGTTTTAGAGAGAGGCAAAATCGAGAATACAAGCTCCTTTCCTTTCATTTTTTGCGGAGTAAGGAAGGTGATCTTGTTAGGCAACAGCATTCATCTAAATAACTAGCAAGAGGCCTTCCGAGTGAGATTTAATGATCAAGAATTGCGAAAGGCCATATAGGTAAATATATTACATTGAGCTGATACGTCTGGCAGAAATCTTGAAAAATAGTCTTCTGATAAGTAGTCTGCAAGTGCTGTGAATCGTATGAGGGTGGATATAATTCACCGACAGTTTCTTTCGCCAAACAATGTTACAGCTAGCAGCTGCATTAATTTCCCAGTTGGGTTCAAAATAAATCTTAAACTGGACCGTTCATTCTACTTCTGACATTTTACTCGTTTCAATGCGTTTACATTTTTATTAAATATTTCCTTTATATCAAGTTCTGGCACTGTATAGAATTATTTTTTTCAAACGTTTCGAACACGACCCAACACGATAAGGAGGCTTTGAAACCTTTTGTGGTTTAATTACTACACCAGACATCGCGCGACTTATAAAACTCGTTGGTGCTCGTTATCGAGCCCAGTTTCCAGAGCCTCCTGGAGCACGCGAGCCGCTTCCGTGTAAGGCAGGCGCGCGGCTGGAGCGAGTGCGAGGCGGGCGCTCGGGCTCCTGGAAGCCCAAAAGCGGCGGCGGCGCCGGCGGCGGCTCTGCAAGTGGATCACGACACGGACCACGTCCCCTTCCGTGCACCCACCAGAGGTGTGCAAGAGAGATTCTGGATTCGCCAATCAGTATTCCCGACTTCAGTTAACTCTGTGCTAATGAAATCGCACTGACGTTGTCTTTAGATGATTGCCCTCATTAAGGAGTAATCGGAGGAGTACCAACCTCCGTTCGAAGAGAAAATGTGTATGTATTGCTGCACGTTCTGTAGAGGGTGATTTATTAGCGATTCCGAGCGCATCAACCAAGGCTAAGGTCATTAGGCTCGTAAGAGTAGTACATATTTACCCCCTTGGGAGATAGAGAGATCCGGCGCCGTCCCACCATCGGCTAGTGTTGTTTTCCCCAACCAGATATCTCTCACCAGCGGGGCTCCGCCCCAGTCGGGACAAGCTGTAAGCTCCCACCCGGTCTCCCGACTTGTGTGTTGCATGCTCATTTTAACGTTTGTAAGTGTTTGTGTGTGTGTGGGGGGGGTGATGATACGACAAAGAAGAGGAAGGAAAGACGGCGCACGGACCGTGATCCGTATGTTAGGGTTCTGCCCCGACATTCGCCTGGTGTTGATCGGAGAAACCACGGAGTACCACCGATCAAAGCAGCCAGCCTCTAGAATTCTCCTCTAAATAGCGACTAAAGTCGACCTAGTTGACAAGCTAGTGTCGGAAATATCGCCACCGTCAGAGCCCGAATCTAGGACCTCTAAGTCAGAGGCATTGCAGCGACATCAGTAAATGCCCTGAGCCACCTCTTCTGGCATGTAGTGGATAAGAGTTACATAGGGAGTGGGCCAGTAATGCATATATCCACTCCGTTCAACACGAACAGCTCATACGAACCACCGCGATGGACATTACACAATGGCGAAACCGATCTATAAACGTACAGCCATCAGGAAAAGTTTATACCCTGGTGTAATTCTCGTGCGATATATTTATCAATCGGACGTTGCAAATCCGCTCACCGTGGTGTGGGCAGCGCGGCTATATTAAACGCGCGCGCTCCCTATCCCACCCTCTGTGCTAATTTTAAATGTGACCCGAGAGCGGCGAGGGAGCGGGGTGCGCGCTGGGGCGACGTCGATGGCAGCGGCCGGGTGGCTGCCGCGGGTGCCGCCTCAGCGACCAAAGCTCCGGGCGAGGCGACGCGACGCTCTCGCCAACGAACGGAGGAGGAGAGCTGGTGGCAAAGCTGCCATATGCCGTCGCCGTCACAGGCTCTGCTGCCGCTGGAACCGCCGCGCCGTCGCCTCCACCGCCGTCGCCTCCACCGCCGTCGCCTCCACCGCCGTCGCCTCCACCGCCGTCGCCTCCACCGCCGTCGCCTCCACCGCCGTCGCCTCCACCGCCGTCGCCTCCACCGCCGTCGCCTCCACCGCCGTCGCCTCCACCGCCGTCGCCTCCACCGCCGTCGCCTCCGCCGCCGTCGCCTCCACCGCCGTCGCCTCCACCGCCGTCGCCTCCACCGCCGTCGCCTCCACCGCCGTCGCCTCCACCGCCGTCGCCTCCGCCGCCGTCGCCTCCGCCGCCGTCGCCTCCGCCGCCGTCGCCTCCACCGCCGTCGCCTCCACCGCCGTCGCCTCCACCGCCGTCGCCTCCGCCGCCGTCGCCTCCACCGCCGTCGCCTCCACCGCCGTCGCCTCCACCGCCGTCGCCTCCACCGCCGTCGCCTCCACCGCCGTCGCCTCCACCGCCGTCGCCTCCACCGCCGTCGCCTCCATCGCCGTCGCCTCCATCGCCGTCGCCTCCATCGCCGTCGCCTCCATCGCCGTCGCCTCCATCGCCGTCGCCTCCATCGCCGTCGCCTCCATCGCCGTCGCCTCCATCGCCGTCGCCTCCATCGCCGTCGCCTCCATCGCCGTCGCCTCCATCGCCGTCGCCTCCACCGCCGCCGCCGCCGCCGCCGCCGCCGCCGCCGCCGCCGCCGCTGCCACCGCCGCCACTGCCATGACCTCCACCACCACTACCACTACTACCACCATCACCACCGCTGCCGACCGCAGTACCACCACCCCTCCTTCATCTCCATCTCTTGCTTGACTCACATCTCCGCCACCGCTGCCTGAGCCGACGTTGTCTCCAGCCCCTCACCCGCCTCAACAGTCGCCGCCGCCCGCCGAGGCGTGGCAAGACGGGGGGGCGGTGCAATGGGGCTTGGGCTTGGCGGGGTAGAGCGAGTGGGCATGCGCGGGGGCGGGTGCAGGGGCGGGGTCGGGGCCGGGCGGGGCGGCCGGTGCCGACCGATCAATACACGGCGGGGGCGTCGCGCTCGTGCCTCAGCGCTCCCGCGCCCGGGCGCCGCCGCCGCCCCCTCCCTAGCCCCCGCCCGTCCTCGTCAAGCCACGCCGCCGGCAGCCACCGCGTGCGGACGCCTGCGGGAGGGCGGCCGGGCGGGCGGAGGTGTCGGCCGCGCCGGCGGCGGCAGTCAGGTGCGCCGGAGGACGCGCTGCGCCACGCACAGGCGCCGCGCCACGCCACGCCATGCCACGCCACGCCGCGCCGCACGAAACTTGGCGGAGGATTCCCCGCTTTCAATATTCATGCGCTCTACATCAAAATGTACTCTACCCTCTATGAACCCATGAATATGCATGTGTCTTCGAAATCGCGCTACGAGTGCTATCGAATACCAATTAAACGACGCTTTTGCGTAACTTGATAATTTTCAGATCTATTACACAATAGAGAAACGCAATTCCTGAGTAGACTTACTCCAAGACCGTCGTGGTGTTTCCTCGTCTAAGCTCATCAGTACCCCTCGCTGTTATTCCCTACGAAGCGCGCATCATAACCATGACGTTCGTATCGTCGCCTCATGGTCTCCTCGCCGCCACGGCTGCTCGCCTCTTAATCGCCTCTGCTCATCCCAGCCTTGGGCTCTCACCCAATCGCTCTTATCCCATCACCTCTCACCTTATCGCTGCTATTACTACTACTATTACTATTACAACTATTACTACTACTACTATTACTATTACTACTACTACTACTACTATTACTATTACTACTACTATTACTACTACTATTACTACTACTATTACTACTACTATTACTTCTACTATTACTACTACTATTACTACTACTATTACTACTACTATTACTACTATTATTACTACTATTATTACTACTATTATTACTACTATTATTACTACTATTATTACTACTATTATTACTACTATTATTACTACTATTATTTCTACTATTATTTCTACTATTATTTCTACTATTATTTCTACTACTATTTCTACTACTATTTCTACTACTTCCTTCAGCCCTTCATCTTCTTTCAGCCCTTCATCATTCTGCTACGTCTCCTCGCGACGAGTGCTGCAGTATGAGGAGCTCCAAGGGACCGGCGACCTTGGAGGCGACGGATTCCGACCCTCTTTAGCTGATGACATATTTGACCGAACGGTCGCCACTTCGCGACGCCCTGACACATCGGTATGGTTTTGGAAATAGGAGAGCGTTCGATAAAAGAGAAGATTACTCTGCTGAATTGTAGAAAAGGTGATGGATTGTTCAGGAACCTCTTAGAGAGCGACAGTCATTCTTTATATCTTTATTACAGTGTCTTAAACTTATGTAATATACAGGGGTAAGACGGTTTGGGACAGAATTTCGGACAATTTTAATAATATTAATATCAATGTGATTATGTTAATGTCTCAAAGTTATCAATGATTATTTTGTAAGTTACTTATCTCTTCAATAATGTTCCATCTATTACGCATTTTGAGAGGCGTGTCATCTTATATCCCGTTCAGTGCTGTTTCGGATAATTTGAAACATTTTAAAAACTTCGTGATAAGCAAAATATTATCATGCAAAGATTCATGGAGTAGCATTAAATGCTTATTAACTTTGAAAATTTTCAGACATCCCTCTTCTACTGAAGCCTAGGGATGAGCAGCACATGATTTGGCATTTCTTCCTTACGCCTTTCAAAGACCATTCCTAGTCTTGTGAACAAGGTTACCATTTCATAGGATTTTGGAAGCGTTTTAAATCTTTAGGAAGCTGCCGTATCCCAGTTTCCATCTCAGTTAATCTGCTTTGTCTTCTCCTGTTTGCCCTTTTCTCTGCATTGCCTTTTCCGCTCTTCTTTCCCTGTAGTCCTGGGATCTCTTCTGTGTGAGGTTTGTCACTTTCAAAGCTTTTCACGCCATCGTCTTCACACATTCTGTTTAGGCGTTCATTCCACTAATGTTTTTTAATTAGAGTGTAGTGGGAAAACTCATCTTGGCTTTAATTAATGTCACTTTACAGAGTCAGCTGTGACTTTCGCTCGCAATGTAAACTCATTGCCATGATTCCAATCGTTAATGTTAACACGAATTCAGTTTTAAAGTAGCATGTACTCACATTTTAATACGTTATTTACTATTACAACACTATACAACCATCGCATTTTACAAAGTGAAATGTGATGAGATGTTTGCTACTTTTCAGGTATTATAACTTGTAATTTGCTTAACTCCACCCACATCCACAAATACTCTGCGGAACTGCGAACTGCTCGCTGTCTTTCGCTGAGCTTAACTACTTCCCCAATTCGCTGCGGAATGGGTCTGCAACCGAGTGAGGGATATGGCCTTCGCACTCGGGACTTATCCAAATCCCGAGCAAATGGCCGGCGGGCGTTATGCAGTAAACGTTTCGAGATGGCTCTGAGGCGACTTTCAAGGTTTACAGCTTTAGGCTGAGCGTTCGTGAGTGGTGGGCGTTTTTTGGACGGGAAGCGCGTTTTATATCCACTTCTCTCCAAATAATGCTACCTCATCACTTTTTTCTTAATTAAATAAATTATAGTTCGCTTTGAATTGATGTTATTTGTGCCTGTGAACAAAATATTGTATAAGTAAACCAGGTTAAGAGATATTGATAATATTTATATTTGTATTAATTATATCAGAAGAGAGGTGATGTTAGGTATTATCTTAATTTTGTAGAAAATGACGTTTACTCGAAATATCATAAAACCAGCTTCATAAAATTTCAGAATGTGCAAGTTTCCGACCCTCATCCCTTGTTTTTGCGCACTGCTATTGTCGACACAAACATTCCAACTAACTTGAAAATTGTGGTGATGTGTTCCCTACAGGATTCCGCGCACAGGCAAGGAGAAAGTTCACGCCTTTCATGATCATTTGATCTCAGAGGTAGATTGTCATTGCCTTCCATGAGAGGATAATAAGGTTGACCATAAGGACTGATTGATGAGACATAAATTATTTTAAAAAAATGAAATAGAATGTTATACAAATCAAATATCTAATGGCAAAGGGAAAACCAACCACGCACCAACCACTTGGTGAAGCCAGCCATGCCTTACGATTCAAACCCACAGCCTACTGCTTTTCGTGCTTGGACTTAACGCCAGGATCCTGCGCCACCGATCTCCTCTGATGAGATACCTTGAGGAGAAACCCGCGAGCCGCTGTATCAGAAGCAATCGAATTTCACATTCAATCGTGGAAAAAATACGCCACCAATGTAACACGCACAACACAAAGGTTTAATGAGTTTAGTAGTTGTCGTGCCCGGAATCTTCATTCATTCATGCTCTCACTTTCATTCATTCTCTCACTTTCATTCATTCTCTTGCTTTCATTCATTCTTTTACTCATTCGCTAATTCGCTCACGCAACGACTCATTCATTACTTACTTACTCATTACTCATTCACTCGTTCATCACTCTCACTCACTCCCTGCGTCACTAAGACACGCTTCGAGAAGTGTGTATCGCCTCCGATGTGTGAGGTTTGCAGCAAAGTGTGGCCGTCCGCGGGCCCTCGCGTATTGCGAGGGCCACCCGGCATTTCGCAAACGCCTCTAGCGAAGAAGGAACCGCCGGGACCGAGCGCATTGTGCAACTTTGCATCCCTTTGTAATCTGCAAGAGGCAACTGGCCGAGTTCATCGGTCGAGCAACGACGTTTTAAGGTTTAATGCAAAGCTGTCGCTTACAATTATAACATAAAAACTTTTGATGATTTAAAAAAACCTCATATCTTTCAATACAGAAAGATTTCACAGAAAAGCCAGAAATATTTTTAAGTGGTCCAGCTGAGTGCATTATTGGTGAAATCGTAGGAAATCTTTTATAATGAATTCACTCACTACCTAAAACCTCACAACCTCGTCACAACAGTCGTGTATAACGTCTCTTCTATCCATTTATAAATTACCTTGTCACCTAAAGAGGTTGCTCCAAAAATTCGAAGTTTATTCTTCGCACCAGAAGCAAATTCTCGATACAAACAAAAAGTAAGCAATTGCTCCTCGGCCGAGCAGTTACTCACCAATGGAGAAATTGCTCAAAATAAGGGCAATTACTCTCGTTCTTTATGCATACTATTTTCTAAGAAATTGCTTTGAAAACTCGGAAAAGAAGTAATAGCTCATTTTTATGGATATCTCCCATTGCTCTGATGACTCATATTTGTGAAACATTTTCATAGAAACTGAAATTAAATTTAATGCAGTTATGTAACTTGATTTCGGTGGACCAGTTGTTCGGATAATAAATTATACACTGCAGAAATATTGTCTTGTAAATATAAGTTTCTCCAGGTTTCATGTTTGAAAGTTTGAATAAATCTGTACTTCGTTGTCACTTCTTTCTCTAATTGATCTTGGTGAGACGTCAAAGGAATTTCCGTCAGGCTTTAAAAGACGTTTCAGCATTCCCGTCAGGACGTGAAAGAGAGTAAGATATAAAGTTAATTAGTTGAAAATAAATTTTCTTGCATTGAAGTTCATGGGAGTTTTCCAATAACCGGTAGATTTTATATTACATTTTTGTTTCGTCTCTAAAGAAAATGCATGTTTCGATTTTGAATGAAAATGCATGTTCCTATGTCAGTAATTATACTATTAATTGAATATTTCAAAAATAGAAAGCAATGTAGCAACGAGTATCACAATATAGTATAACGTATTAAAAACACTCTGAGGCTCATGTTGATGCATGAATAATAAATTCATCTGAGTTTCTCCTCCCCCTCAGACTGTGAATTAGAGATCAGGAAGTGTTCTCATGGGAAAGAAAATGCGCCCGGCTCTTCAATGATTAATCTGAACGAAACATTGTCTTGATGACCAAAGGCAGGGATTTTGATGTGGTCTGGTGCAAACCCACAACGCCAAAGACGACGCGACATAAGAGGCCATAAAGCGAAGGCAGCACAGAAAAAGCGGCCCTTGGCTCCAGCTCGCACAGTCACGACGCGCGAGACAACAGGTTCCCAACGTGCGGCTATCGGCCGCCGCCTCACCCCACTCCTCCCCACACCTCCCCGCATGTCCCCGCACCGTCCCGCAGCTCGTAGCATCTCCCCGCACCTCCTCACACTTCCCACCCCGCGCTGAACCTCTGTGGCCACTTCGCTCCTCCCCGCCCCATCTAGCTTCTCCCAGACCCACGCCGCTCCCGCCCCCGCCCCCGCCGTCGTTCTCCGCCGCAGTCCTCCTCTGTAGTCTTCCTCTGCCGTCCCTCGCTGTTTCCCGGTGTCCCCAACCATCCCACTCGTTCCGCTCCCCCCCCCCCCCCGTCCTTGCCGCGACCCGAACCGCCCGGCGTTGCAGTTGAGCCATAAAATGCGTCAGTTTTTTGCTGGACCCCGCTGTCCAGCTCGTGTTTCCTGCACGTTTTTCGCGCCGCCGCCGTCGCCTTCCTGTCCGAGCGGCGGCGGCGGCGGCGGCGGCGGATGCCCCGCGCGGCACGTAACGGCCCCCAACACGCGGACAACAGCGATTCTCATGTTTACTACCCACTCTTTGAAAGTGAAATATGAGGCTCACAGTAACACAAGGAACGGTCTCCTAAAACTCAATGCCTCGGTTTTCCACCTTAAATGCCTTCGATCGTAAATTCTTAGATAGTTAGTCATTTTTAAATATGACTCTACAAACTGCACGTCGAAAGCGATGATAAAGTGTAATCAGACGAAATTAGGAGTTGATGGAGATATAAAGTTTAAAAAAATGTTTGGCATTATTTATAATTGAGGTTGAGCCACCTCAGATTGAACGATCGCTGTCTAGGATATGGTTGCCATTATTAAAGCTCAGAACTAGGAGGCGATATAAAAAACAAAAAAATTGAGGCTGTGAAGAATCAATAAATACACTCTAAGAGTAACAATAAAATGTCAACTCTTTTTCACACCGTATAGACTGTATAATTTAACTCCTTTAAAATTTGAAAACTGAATAACTGAATACCTTAGTACGAATTATTTATAATACACATTCATATCAGTGTGCAAAACACACACACACACACACACACACACACACACACACACACACACACACACACACACACACATATATATATATATATATATATATATATATATATATATATATATGAAACAAAAAAGCAATACCAGTTAACAGTACAAATATTGTATTAATGAATTCGCTGTCTATAAATGCTCGCTATTAGATTCGAAGTAGAATTCAAGAATGACTGAGAAAAAGGGAATAACGAGGAGAGGGAACCGGAGAACCCCGAAAAGCCAGCCTGTCTTGTCTACCCATATGCGAAGCAACTACAAATTTCTCTGGATTCCAGCCTCCGGCGGAAAACTACTTCCCTGACCACTTCGCAACGTGACCCTTGCGTCTCGAAAATAAAGAGTAGATTACCACAAAAGGAAAAAAATAAAAATAAAGCTTCATTTGCATTCTACAATTAACTCCTTATTTGGCAAAATTACCATTGACGCCCAGCGCGTTCACATGAGGCCGAGCAATATTTCAGCAACCACAATAAATGAAGTTTTCTGTAGGCAATGATTAAGTGATTTGTTTGGTCTGTTGATTGCGAAGTCTACACTTGCTGTCCTATGTTGTTACTGCCTCGCTAATTATAAAGAGAGAGAGTGACAGCGAAAGAGGAAAAGATTCGATGTCCTCTCAGGTGAACTGGAGTCCCTTTCAGGTGCATATCATTTTTACACCAGAACCGTCTGAGTAATGACTCAGGGGAAGGAAAGGATCGGTTGGGGAAAGGAAAATTTAATTGAATGATTGAAGAGCAAGAATCAGTTTTCTAGTTGTTTAAAGTATGTATACCTTACACATACAATTTATTCAATGGCAAATTGTTACAAAAGTAAGTAAAAAGTAACGATTTGTATTTCATGTGTAGTTTCAATACTATAGGAGTGAATAGAATAGAAATGCAGAAATGAATGCAAGTTATGGTTGCGTAGGCTTCCGCGGCCGGAGTTTATGTTGGCTGGGCTATCCGGGACGAGCCGCGTCAAAGTCATTGTGGCTGACGTTTCGGCCAGCGTATTGTGGCCTTCTTCAGCAGTACGCTCTGAACGAAAAAATGGCAATTTTCGAATATTCAGGGGTAAGCATGAAAAAAGGTTCTATGCCATTTTTATAAGTGTTTTTCGCTCTATTCATAAAAGGAATTTAGGGAAACAATTTTGAGCTTTTTTTTTAAAAAATTGAAAATGTCTCAGAACGTTCAGACGGACGTTCAGACGGACGTTCAGACGGACGTTCAGACGGACGTTCAGACGGATGTTCAGACGGACGTTCAGACGGACGTTCAGACGGACGTTCAGACGGACGTTCAGGCGGGCGTTCAGACGGACGTTCAGACGGACGTTCAGACGGACGTTCAGACGGGCGTTCAGACGGGCGTTCAGACGGGCGTTCAGACGGGCGTTCAGACGGGCGTTCAGACGGGCGTTCAGACGGGCGTTCAGACGGACGTTCAGACGGACGTTCAGACGGACGTTCAGACGGACGTTCAGACGGACGTTCAGACGGACGTTCAGACGGACGTTCAGACGGACGTTCAGACGGACGTTCAGACGGACGTTCAGACGGACGTTCAGACGGACGTTCAGACGGACGTTCAGACGGACGTTCAGACGGACGTTCAGACGGACGTTCAGACGGACGTTCAGACGGACGTTCAGACGGACGTTCAGACGGACGTTCAGACGGACGTTCAGACGGGCGTTCAGACGGGCGTTCAGACGGACGTTCAGACGGGCGTTCAGACGGGCGTTCAGACGGGCGTTCAGACGGGCGTTCAGACGGACGTTCAGACGGACGTTCAGACGGACGTTCAGACGGACGTTCAGACGGACGTTCAGACGGACGTTCAGACGGACGTTCAGACGGACGTTCAGACGGACGTTCAGACGGACGTTCAGACGGACGTTCAGACGGACGTTCAGACGGACGTTCAGACGGACGTTCAGACGGACGTTCAGACGGACGTTCAGACGGACGTTCAGACGGACGTTCAGACGGACGTTCAGACGGACGTTCAGACGGACGTTCAGACGGACGTTCAGACGGACGTTCAGACGGACGTTCAGACGGACGTTCAGACGGACGTTCAGACGGACGTTCAGACGGACGTTCAGACGGACGTTCAGACGGACGTTCAGACGGACGTTCAGACGGACGTTCAGACGGACGTTCAGACGGACGTTCAGACGGACGTTCAGACGGACGTTCAGACGGACGTTCAGACGGGCGTTCAGACGGGCGTTCAGACGGGCGTTCAGACGGGCGTTCAGACGGGCGTTCAGACGGGCGTTCAGACGGACGTTCAGACGGACGTTCAGACGGACGTTCAGACGGACGTTCAGACGGACGTTCAGACGGACGTTCAGACGGACGTTCAGACGGACGTTCAGACGGACGTTCAGACGGACGTTCAGACGGACGTTCAGACGGACGTTCAGACGGACGTTCAGACGGACGTTCAGACGGACGTTCAGACGGACGTTCAGACGGACGTTCAGACGGACGTTCAGACGGACGTTCAGACGGACGTTCAGACGGACGTTCAGACGGACGTTCAGACGGACGTTCAGACGGACGTTCAGACGGACGTTCAGACGGACGTTCAGACGGACGTTCAGACGGACGTTCAGACGGACGTTCAGACGGACGTTCAGACGGACGTTCAGACGGACGTTCGAAAAAATATCTTATGGGTATCAGGAGGCCGCAAAACATGTATTTCCGTTGAAATCTCGAAATCGATTTCCTGCAGCATTACATAACTTTCTCTATACTCCGTATACGTACGTATTTTAGATTGCGAACATACGTACGTCCATTTACATACGTATACGTGAAAGTAATGCAGAGTGAGTGACGTAACTTCAGCACCTCCTGCAGTTTTGGAACGGTTGAAGTTACTCCAATGCAGTTTTCACGGATGTGCACGAGGAAATGGGGCTAATTTGTTACATGTATTCATTTCTAGTTTATCAATTGTATTTTATTAAGATAACTTTCTTTTTTCAAATACATTTTCGTAGTCTCGTGACGAGCGTAATAAGACGAATCTAATGACATACACATTGTCATTGTCAGATAAGCGTGTTATAAAGTAATTTTATTTTTTTGCAACTCGTGTTTAACGGGTATTTTGAATACATCAGCCCACCACATTGCGCTCCTCTGCTAACGCTCTAGGTCTAGCAAAGTGATCGAAGTTTTTGAAGATACGATACGTATTCCAAATTGTCACAAAACTGTTGCAAGTTTTTCCAGAACTCTACTTTTCATCCTTTCTCATTTTCTGATTTTTTTTGTCTTACTTAATACTGAAGGATTGAAAATAGGAATTGCCATTGTTATGTATAAATAAAACTGTTACTACAACTCCATTTAATGCGGTATCATATCACACGATATTAATGAGAAAAAAATTTCCTATAATTTCATCACTCACTATTCCACACCATACATTCACTCTCCATTAGAGCTGGTGCTCTACACGCCGGAGCCAGTGTGGATTATCCACTGCCCAGTAATGGTTGTTTCTTAAATTGATATTGCCATGGTTAGAGAATATTGCTTATCAGTAAATAATACACGTTTCCAAAACGTATTGTGATCCTTTATCTGACCACAAGCAAGTCCACAAAACGCCATGTGCCTTTCCAAATCATTAAATCCCAGATCTCGATGAAGGCAAACGTGATAAGGATGAAGTTTGTGGCAGTGTAGAATGCGAATCACGCTGGCAGTTAATAAATATTTCAAAAAACGCCTGCAAATGTGTTTGGCTGTAGATTATGGACATTTTGTAATAAATTGAGGAGTAATATAGTGTGTTTATCTGTATTTTCTACATTTTTACCAAACGTTTATTTAGTGATTAATATTATCTCACAGGAGCTTTCTACCCCTGATTATTTTATGCTCAATAACAAATTAAAATTGTTTGCTCAAAATGTCTAATATTCTCTGTACAATCACAATTATTTGTTCTTATTGTGTTTTCTTTCAAGATCCCATTAATGACTTGTGATAGTATGACACTCCATTAAATAGAATTGAAGTAACAAACAATTTTAATTCAATCCTTCAACTATTAAATAAGACAATAATTCTGAAAATGAGGAAGGATGGAAAGCAGAGTAGAGGGAAATTCACATGATCTGAGACGAACTTAGGTGAATTACTAAATAAGTTAGATTTCGGTCACACTATTCGCGGCACAGAATACATTTTACCGATTTCCTCTTAGTATTAAAAGTGGGCAAGCTACGCTGATACAACCACCCAGCAGAAGAGTCGATTTTTGCAATGTAGGTTACCACATTCCAAAACCCGTTATATCAACTGGTGTGTTTTTGGAATGATATAAGTGTGGGTGGATTGCTGCGTGACGAGTTCGTTGCATCTCGCTAGTGCGCTGCCACCCGCAGCTGCGCCCATGGACGGGGTGGGGTGGGGAAGGGAGGGGCGGGGCGGGGCGGTATGTGGGCGGGGAGGGGAGGGAAGGGGCGGGGAAACGTGCGTGCGGCGGCAGCTGCGCCGAGGGGCGCGTGCCCGCCTGCCTGCCTGCCTGCCCGCCTGCCCGCCTGCCTGGCGGAGGCGTGCGGGGGCTCTTCCATTGTGGCGGCGGCGCCTGCAAGTGGCGGGTGGTGAGTGGCGTGGTGGGGACGGGGCGGCCGCCCGAGTGGCACTGCGCGGCGCCGCGCCGCTCCTCGAGATCCTTGGCGATACCAACAGCGTAAGCTTGGGAGCGGAGACGGTGTCAGGCACTGAGGGATGATGGCGGCTAATGATTAATGGGGACTGAGAAGTAATGGGATTGGGGAATGATGTCGGCTAGGAATGATGGCGAGTAGGAATGACGCCTGGGTAGTGATGGGGGTTGGGGATGACTGACTCGGGGGATAATGCAAGACTGAAGTTATGGAGCAGTGGAGAGATGGAGACTGCAAGAGGGGAGATATAGAGGCCGAAAAGCGATGGAGACTGGGAAATGGTGGGGCTGGGTAGAGACGGGGGCTTGAGAGAAATGGGTGCTGGAGCTGAGATGGGCTAGGGAGAGAGGAGGATGGGGAAATACGAGTATATAGGATGGGGAGAGATGGAAGCTAGCGAAAGATGGGAGATGGGGCTGGAGAGAGATGGGGGTTGGGGAAATATGGAGGGTGGGGAAAGATGGAGGTTGGCGAAAGATGGAAGATGGGCCCTGGGGAATATGGAGGGTGCGGAGAGATGGAAGCTGGAGAAAGATGAGAGTTGGGAAGACACGCGGGCTGGACTGATACGGGGAGTGGGGACAGGAGGGGGCGGGGCCTGGGGAGAGGCGAGATGCGAACTTCCGAACGCGAGTCCAGGCCGCCTGGCAGTGGTCGCGTGGATGGGCGTGGCGGAGGCGGGGTCCGACGATCGCGGCCTCTCGCTGCGAGGGGGGACGGGGGCCAGGCTGCTCGTTAGTCGCGGCTCATCGCGCTGACGTCAGCGTGGGCGGCGGGCGGGCGGAGGCGGGGCGCGGGGGTGGCGCGGCCGTCGGCGGTCGCGCCCGGACCATGAATCGCCGCGCGAGTGTCCGACGAGGCAGCGGCGAGAGTGCGAACTGCGGTAGTGGGGCTTCCAAAGCCTCCTATGCGAGCTCATTCATTGCGCAGGCCGTGAATGCACGTGGGCTGCGGTGATTCTTCCCTTCAAAGCTCTTGGGAATGTTACGACAGACAGCAACTGAAGCGCGGTGAACGCAGCCACCTCCCCATAATGAATACAAATAGGTATAAAGTGTGCAGTATCTATTGTTACGTCGCTTCACCATTCAACTTCATGTTCATATTATATAACAATGTTCCCAGTTTTTATATCTCCACGTGTAGGTGGTTAATATTCATGGAGGATGCAAGTCATATATTCTCAATGAAAATTACTAATGCTTACAATCCTGGGACATAATTTTTCTGCAACAGAGTCATTATTCTTTACCTGTGTTTTATAGCATTACCTCACTATTTTTCTCACAAAATTATGTTCTATCCCCTCTGTAACTTTGTTTTGAAAGGTACCATTAAATAAAGGAATCGACCTAATTTAATGCATCGGTTCGTCCCCGCATGCATCGACGTGCACTGCCCGCGGGAGCCCATTCGAAGGGGATTCGGAAATGGGCAGGGGCACGTGTGCGACGAGCGTGCGAAGCGAACTGACAGGCGGTTGAGTGATGGGCGGCGCGGAGAACCAACGTCAGGAGAGTGCGATACCGCGCACGCAAGCGCAATTGAGAGTGAAATGCCCAGGGACGAGCGAAGTGTCTCGTGCCCATAAACGAGGTGACTCGTTGTGTTTCCTATCCAACAAAAGTGTTTCTGCATAACAGATTCTAGGTATACGGGATGTCTCAATACAATGAGGGCGTGTATGAAGCATCAATAACAAATATAATTATGTTAAAAGAGATAATTTGTCTGTGAAATTTTAAAAGACAAAATGTGCCTGTGTTGTACTTTAGCTTCTGGATCAAAGATCCACATCTGCATAAGATTTTTAAGTTCCCTTGATCCATTGGGACAACGCTGATGTGACATTGTTTGGCTCCCCTGGACACAAATAAATCTTAATAATCTGCAAACTTGTTTTCTTGAGTTCTTCGAAGAGTTAGTGCGAAATGTAGCCATTTCGTGATCAGCACAAACACATAATCGTTTTCAGTGTTCTCGCGGTAGTGAGTTGCACCCTTCCCGTGAATCATGATGAGAAATGAAAGCCAAAATCTATACCTCAATTAGCCAGGCGAATATTCTTTTTTACACGGGAACGAATATTTATAGTTAACACGTTTAGCCAACATCTCTCGTTGCTGCATTTATTTATAATTACGTAATAAGAGCGACGGTAGGGATTCTAGAACCCAAGATAACGTGGTCATTCTCCCTCGTACGTCACATATAGTTTTTAACTGTTTTGACGTTTAATAAATAAATAAATTCTAAATATCAAAAGTTTGTTAAGCGATTCGTCCATGCACGAGAGTTTGTGAGTGAATCTATTGTTTGAAAACCTAGAACGTAGTGCTTTTATTGAATGAAGTTTGTAAGGGCAGTGCAACTAGTGGTGCTACATTAAAAGTCACTTTCTCGAATTATTATATACTATCGAATACTACTTCAACCATCTCTAAAAAACACTCATCAAAGATGGTCGCGAGATAATTTAAAAGTATGAAAATGACATATATATATATATATATATATATATATATATATATATATATATATATATATATATATATATATCATAGAAGTCAGTATATTGTGTTGTTATATCTTTACAATATTTTTAAAGCAAATATTTGGGTCCCTTTCTGAAAAGAATCTTGTTTAGCTTTTTAGAAAATTGTCTGAAGTTCTCAAAATTACGCGATATTTATACTAAAGATTACTTTTAATTTTGAGTTTACACAAAATTACGCGAAAATATTTGTTTTAGTGGTAATTGTGTATGCAGATCTAAACATTTCAAGTGGCTTGTCGAGGCATTGAATCTTTTTGTTAATTGAGGTACATATGACAACTATGCATGGAAATTCTTTAGTATCTTAGCCGTGAGTCTGGTATGTACCATGAATGACACGGTATACGGATCTGAGTTCGAAACCCAATGCAGAAAAAAATGATGCCGGTTGAAAATACATTTGTAGGCTCATGTGGTATTAAAATTGCGTAGCCGTTACAAATAATGCCAGAAAATATGTATTGTTTAGCACCGCTAGTTATATTTAGCTTCAACGTAGAGCAGATTCGGAACAAACGCAGGTTTGAAATTTGGTTTCAGAATTTATCAGTTTTCACTATTAAAACAATAATTTACAAGGTTAGAAAAGTTTGCACAGGTCTGTCAATTTTCATTACTTTACAAAATGCAGAGTGAATAACAATATACACCTAACCATAATTCTACATTATGCGGTATTTCTTTGTCAATGAAAATAGTAATGAAACTGGACCAGACAAAGTATATATTCACACCAAGCAAGCAGAAAATTGCTTTTGGAGAATGAGAAGACAGCCGCCTTCCTCATGGAGTGTTTTCAAATTCACCGGAATTCCTTATTGAGAAAGTTGACGTATTTAGCACTTTGTGATTAAATACACGTCCTGTAACCTTAAAATTATGTACTTACTCGTTTCCTGCTCTCAGCCCAGTGCACGGAGGAATTTGTTATTGAAGTACGTTATTGCATGAATTATAAGTTACTGACTACTATTGTGATTGCAATTGTTGTGAAAAAACAATAACTTAAAACGAATATTTTCCTTTCTCAATCGGACATACAAGATGTAAGGGTACATGGCGCTTTATAACTTATTCTGTTTCATACCGTCTCTGTCTTTGACTTTAATTCTCCCTTTACGTTACTTACTTATTCTTGTATTTTCATTCCCTTTGAAGTTTCTTTTAATCAAAGTTTCCTGTTTCCTTCCTCGTACTTTATTTGCCGCTTTGGTCGCCGTTCTCCTTGCGCTCTGCGTGTCGGTCGCATGGCGTTGCCCAGTCTGCGCGCAGGGCGGCACAGTGGGGCAACGCGCCACAGAACGGAGCCGAACTGAATTTCACACTCGGAATAAAAATGTTACTCAACTGTGGTATAGAATATATTTTCTATCATCTATATTTCTTATGCGAGCAGAAATTGAAAGAAAATTATGCAGTCTCTGGCAATGTGAGAGGTGTCTATTGTTTCGTTACGTACCCAGGAACTCGGGAAAAAATACAAAAACAATGAAACGGTTTCGATTTGATCTGAAAAATGCAAATATTTCATTGCGGTATTTCACGTGTACTCTTACCGCGCGTACCAACTGAATTCTCACATTTATTCCGTTAGTGCTTTCGGCAATTCTGATGTCAAGCAGTAATAAGTCTCTGTCGTGGTGGCTTTCGGTCAATATGTTGTGGCCTTCCTCAGGGCGTAGAAACTCCGTCCACGAAAGCCTATGCAATAAAATCATAAGCGATAGCAAGACTCCAAGGCAGAGGCCACCCACCATTAAATATTTGCTCTTCACGTTTTGCGTTATGAAACAGCAAGTTTTTATTTCTTGTTTTTCTTTTTGTGAAAAATGTTTTTGTTAAAGTATTTAATTTATTATAGTGCCATACGAGAGTATTTTATTTCTTAGAGTATAAGTTGCACTTGAGCGTGTGTGTTTGTGTGTGTATGTGTGTGTGTGTGTGTGTTACTTTCTGGAAAATCCATTTTATGTGATTTTTTTCTAGCAGCATTTTTGCTGCTGCAGTCCACAAGGCTTATTATTTGAGTGTTGGAAATGTATGCGAAATTCCCTGAGAGCCTGGATGTTTCTTTCTCGCTCGACTGGAATTCAATAATTATTGTTTTGCTTCTGTTGGAAAATTTCTTTAGAATTTCAGGTTTAGATTTTTCGTTTACGGGTTCCATTAAGCAGTCCAAGTTTGGTCAACATGTGCGTTTGGTATTTGTTTAATAATTCAACATTTGCATTGTAATTAAAGCTTACAGAAAACCATAAAATCATTAGAAGAATACTTTTGAAAATAATCTAAATTTTCAATCAGTCATTTTGAAGTTTGTCATTTTAATGACAACCTTTATTTGAAGAACCTTCAGAGAGCACTTGAGCTGCTTCCCAAGCCCACGCGCTTAATTAAAGCTTTGCTGAAGGGCCCTCCGCCCCACTGTGTGGCGGCGTGGCAGCGGAGCCACCCTCCCTCTGCGCACTGCATGGCCGCCCCGCCCCCGCCCCCGGCCCCGCCCCCGCCCAGGCCAGAGAGCATACCTCGCTGGGTATCGACCGAGCCTTTGTGAGGGGTCGCCAGCCCTCGCCCCGGCCCGCCTCGCGCCGCTCTTAAAATACTTCCGCGTCTCGGCCGCACAGCGCCGTCGGGCTTAGCCCCAATAAAGGTCGCCTTTGGAAATAATCTTTCTCTGCTGAATGCCCCCGCGCCGCCCGCCCGCCCGCCCGCCCGCCCGCCCGAGCGCGCGCTGGGGCTGCCGAGAAGCGACGCTGCATAGAGTGCGAGATGGGTCCGGGTGGAGGGGCGGGGGGGGGGGGAGAGCGGTGAAGGAGCTGGCTGGGTCTTAGCGTCTATTGGGCGAGCTCTGGAGCAATTACGAGCACTTCTGGGAGCCGCTTCTAGTACAGTTCTGAGCCAACTGTAGGGCAGCTCTGGGGAGCCTCTGAGCCAATTCTAGAACAGCTCTGAGATATCTCTGGGCCAGTTCTAAAACACCACTGTGGCACTCTGGGGTAGCTCTGGGACAACTCTGGGGTAGCTCTGGGGCAACTCTATGCAGTTCTGAGGCGGCTTCTCTGGAGCAGCTTTGAGACTATTCTAGAACTGCTCTGGGTCAGTTCTAGAACACCTCTGTGGTAGCTTTGGGCAGCTCTAGGGCGCCTCTGTGTCAGTTCTAGAACAGCTCTGAGACATCTCTGGACCAGTTGTAGAACACCTCTGTGACAGCTTGGGAAAAGCGCTGGAGCAACTCTGGGACAGCCCTGAGCCCTCTTTGGGGCAGCTGTGGGCCAGTTCCAGAACAGCTCTGGCATGGCTGTGGGCCAACACTAGAACAGCTGTACTGCCCCTCATGGCCAGCGGTGGAAAGGCAACGGTTCAAGAGGGATGCAGAGTGAGCTGCGGATGGGTGTAGAAGCGGCTCCCGTACAAATTACTAGCAAAAACAAATATTCTTCCTCGGCAAATTAAATCGCTTTTCAGATTCTTTGTAAGATATGAAACTTTTATTTTATTGAATATCTAGTTCTCCATCCGATTGATGTATTTCGTTTTGATCTGCTTCTATTAATTTAGAAAGGCAATGTTGACTTATATTTGTTATACAATACAAATACTGTTTAGTAAACTTAATTGGACGTTCGTCAAATTCGTATTAATTTATCTCTTTCATTCATTTAAGGTACTCACATGAATGTACAGAAAACATGAAACGTTAAAAGACAATTAAATTATAAGCACGTATTCAAGAGAAGTTAAAAGTTGTGCGTAAAATCCCGATAGAGGGTATCCAGAAAATCGTAAATCCCCTTAGAAGGTAAACAGTCTTGGAAACGCTGTTCCGTGAGCTCCCTTACGTACTCAACCCCCAGGTTGTCTCTGTACGGCCATTCAGCAGGTGCTTAGGTTCTTGTTCGCCTGTGCGACACACTAATGATGCACGTGGCGAGAGCTGGCTCTGCGTGTACGAGGTGCTCAGAACGAAGGTGTGCATGATCGCAAGGATTCTGTTTTCGACTCAACCCTCGCAGCCTCCCTTCACTCTTCTCTCCATGTTACTTTCTTGAACCTCCGTTGAATGATACATTGTTTCTACTTAATTAACTAGTGCTGCTGCAACACCAAATACATTCTAAATTTGCAATTTTCGAAAATACAGAGTTCACGAAAAATAAGGTTCGCGCCATTGTTTTAAGCGTTTCTCCTTCCGCTATGGAAAAAATTTAGAGCGGTTTTTGAGAAAATGTTATTCATTGCAACTGCATTGATTTCAAGAACAAATCACTTCAAAAAATTATTATCTTTTTTTTAAAAAGTTGATTTTTTACAACAAACTTTGTGTAAGGCAAAAATCCGCATCTTCGTTGTTTTGAAATGTTAACTTCCTGAAGTTCTCGAAAATACCGATTTGCGCCGAAAATGGGACTATCACCATATTTTGTACCGTCCCTTGATACGAAGAGAAAATTTAAAGAAAATCTGATTTCAAAAATCAGCTCAAAAATTATTCCGAGATAGACACACAAGAAGGTACGATCAATTGAACTTTGTAACCATTCGTAATCCACGTAAATCCGTAAGATAAGATCCGTTTCACTTCCTCGCCCACGCCATTCACAAACTTCGATAAGCTTTCTGCGAGGGAGCTCGTTCCAGCTGGCTGACGAGGAATTTCGACTCCCACGCGCTGCAGAGCGACAATACACGGCGGGGGCGGCGGCTGCTGATGGCGAGCGGCGCGGCGGCGGGGCCGGGCGCCACTCGATAAGGAGCGCCAAGGCCGTGCCTTATCGGGCTGTGTATTTGGGACGCCTGGCCCGGACTTGCGAGTGGAACGTCTCTTGCCTTAGCGATAGCGGCGTTCGAATTGATGCTGCCATGCGTGTAGCTATATGCATCTGTAAAAGGCGGCGCAGGGGGCGCGTACTCCTTCTCCTTTGATAATTTTGGTTCATTACCTATTTTCCTATATTCTACTGACAATTTGGGAAATTGGGATACATTTAAGGAAGAGGTTCTCCTAGCTGCCTGACAACCTTGTTAATGATATTGTAGTGTTTAATAATATGGCATAATAAATTGTATAATAACAATTATAAATAATATACAATCATTTACATTTATGAATTATGTCATTAAAATGGCATGTCTCCAAGTAGTTTGTTTTATTCATTTACTAGTAAATACAAAATTTAAGTGCAAAAGGGGGCCCAAAAATGTAGTTCCTCCCCCTCTTGTTGTATGCTGCTCACGCCAATACTTACAGCACAAAAGTTTCAATTCTTTCCCGATTTTTATTTCCAAGGCAGAAATCCTCGCTCTGAGAGTTAATGATTTAATAAAACGCGAGTTATTTTTAAACTTTTCAATAAAGAAAAATTAATAGTTTTGTAATCCTTTTTACTTTCAATACTTATGTACAGAGTAATAAAAGTAGTACAGAAAAAGTTGTGCAATGCTGCGGAAAATCGATTTCCAAATTTGCAATCGATTTCCAAACGTGTAGAAATGCACGTTTTGGGGACCCCTAATATTGAAAAAGTGTTTTTTTAACGTCCATCCGTATGTCTATTGCCCGTGAACAACATTATCGCCTAAATTATACATAGGATTTTTTTCGAAACTGTATGTTTCCCAGGCAATCTGGCCCCACTCGAAATTGCTATTTTGAAAAACAATAATATTTTAAGATACTTTACATGTAGTCCTTGGACACTTTCAACATTTTCAAAATTATTCCACTTTTTTCTTTATATTTCTTGTAAAAAAGGGTGAAATACAATTATAAAGGTTGCATAGGTCCGATTTTCACTATTAAATCTGAATTTTTGAAATTTGCAAAAGTTTCAATTTTTCGGCTCTTCCTACAACAACAAAATCAAAGACAGAGATTTTTCTTGAAATGAAATTTGTTCTCCGTAATTATTTCTTTCATTAAGGTTATGCAATTTTTTTCATGACATAGATGCAATATTAGAAAATATCAGAAACAATAATTTCTCAAAATCGATTCCAAATGTTTCTCTAATATTTGGTAGGAATAATGCTAAACTTACTGTAACAGATAACATAAAAGCCATTTAGCTCTATTCTTTTGTTTTTAAAAAAAATCACAATTGTATTTTTTTGACATAACTCTCACGTCATGAATACATACACGTCATAACATTACCGGTGATTTGTAAATATTGTTGAATTTATAAGTGCATGTGCTTCAATTGATGCCGTGTAAAGTTTCTCGAAAACTCAAATCTTTTCTGTGAAAATAAGCTCAAATTGGCGCTCTGCTCCTGAATCGCTCAAATACCATTATATCGAAAACGGTCATATAGAATAATTTTTTACTTTTCTATAATATTCTTAAAGTTATAATTCATTTCCATCATTATGGGATCAAAATATTGAGAAAATGTGAAAAAAATTTACTTTGGGTTTCGGAAGATGACAGCAGAGAAGAGGGTGAGATAAAACCAAAAAACTTGCCCAGACCAAAAAATTAGAAAACTCTATAGTACGAGAAAGTCTGTGCCATTCTGTAGAACCACTAGCTTTGTTCTCAGTTCCACTTGTTTATTGATATTTTGTGTTTTGTTCGTGATGTTACAATCTTGTTAGCTCATGTGACGTTTTACTTGTTGAATATGCCTCTACATGCAAGTTGATTTGATCATGGAAATTACGGTGCTCACCAGCTGGATATCATTGGTTAGTAAATGTATTCTCCGACACGAATGCGCATCAAATAAATGTGTGAACACATCAGCTGTCGCAACTCTCGCGCGTGTTTTCACAAATCTTGTTTGATAAAACGTAATAGAATTGGCTTAAAATAATCCGCAAAGAGAGAAACGTATTTAATGTTGATGTTTAAATTTCAATTCAATAACTTCAGTATAATATGCAAAAATATGATGGCAACACCAAGTAATATATTCAAATACAGCTTTTGTTCATATTGACTTTCCATTACCTAAAACAAAACACGTAAATCGACTCTTTGGAAGGGCAAGATTCCAACACAAACGAAACAAATGACAACGAAGAAGTTTTTAGTGCGACGAAGTTCTTCTGACTTCTGCTAAAAGGACAGCAAACTCCTGTTGCTGTTTGGGTTCTAATAGAAAAATCACTATTGTAGGGGAATAGATGGTAGAATAATGAGTTAATAAAACTTCGACATGAATATACTTGGAACGATTGAAATGTTAGTTGGTAATTTATTATTTTAAAGGGTGGAAATTATTAATGTCATCTTCTTGAATCTGTGGAAGCTTTCATCATATACAATACGACGTTTATTACCAAACGTATCTCTGAAGATATGGATTTCCTGAAGTTCAAAAGGGCATTAGTGCGTTTGGCACTTCACAATTTCTGAGAAGGTTGTAATAATTGTAATGTTCATGTTTTGGATGATTTATTAACCAAGGTATTGAACAAAATAGTTTGTTTGTTATTCGTCTAAACAACGAAGTTTTACACTATTTAGAAGACAACACTTATCTCCCTGTATCTAGTAACCCCTTTTCACATTCACATTTTGTTCACATTCACATTTTGTTCACATTTACATTTTGTTCACATTTAACACTATTCAAACAGCTCTTAATATGGCTAGTCGCCACTGCCAGGTTGCATTTCCGATCTCTTGTGTCGCGATTGCACAAAATAACATACGCCTAAAGTTCTCTAAATTGACTAAACAATGCTTATTACATTATAGAGAAAACTGACAAGGAGGGAAGGTGAGAGGAAAACTAAATTACAAGTTCAAAAATCATCTTTACGAGTAGAGCTGTGGCATTTTTCAGGACACAAGATTTCATTAACAGGCAATTGTGCCACCAAATAACTCAAAATTCATTTTTTCGGACTTAGTGGGCAGTCTTCCACCGCTGGTGCGTATGTGATCAGTTTGGTCCGTGCCTCTCGCGGAGCTGAATGTCATCGTGCTCTTCTCTTTCATGGTTACTCTCGTCGTGCCGAGCTTTGTCCCATCTGGTGCACGTCCCGCGAAATTCCCTTTGCACAAACCCATCGTAAACGGTGCATCTTAATAACTCTCCTAATTTCATTATTCGCCGCAAACTTTGGGCGCCGCCTCGACGTAATTGCATAGGAGCAGAGCACGCCCGGGCGAATGGGTTGTAGCCGCCCTCTCCACGGGGCCTGTGACCCTCATATCGAGCGAGGTTTTTAATTTCGCGCAGAGCCATCTAAAAAAATTCTAATGTGATTCGATGCTTGCTTCTGATCAATAATATTTCAGTTATATATCCATCAAGTGATGAGAAAGACGTGAGAGTCACATTTTGGATTGTGAACATTAAAGAAATATAGTAAGGAAAACGCTAAAGAATTGGCTAATATATTTTTGCCCATCGTATCATGAATAACACTGTGACGTTTTGGGATCATGTAGACTTACAGAACAAATATACAAAGAACTCAAAAGAAAGCTTCCAATTTTATGTACGGGAAAATCGCATTTAAAAAAATCGTGAGAACCGCTAGAAATAAAAAAAAATAGTGGTGTTAAAGCAGCACGTACTTTCTTGTCTGTACTTTCACACAAAATTACATGAAAAGTACTCAAATTTTCAAAAAAATGTGTAAGACCTTCTGACAAAATCTATTTTTAAGGATCAGATTAAAAAGAAAATTTTCTGTCTTCTTAATTCTAGTTGTAGGAAGACGCCGAAAAAAAAGGTTGAACTTTTACAGTTTTTGAAAAATCATAGTTTTTAACGGAAATGAGACCTGTATCATTCTTTTAAATGTCCTACACACTCCAATAACAAAATTTAATAGAAAACAATAGAGCCATTCTTTTGAAAGTTTTGAAAATGTCACACAGATTTCTTGTAAAGTACCTCCTAAAAGTAAAATATTGGTTTCAAATTCTAAGCACTGTGACATCAACCAGATCGATTGGGGAATATAAATTTTGGAGAAAATCAGTTGAACAGTTAAGCCGCTAGCGTTGATCACAGACGGACAGATAGAAGTTTTACCGCTATTCGATTTTCCTGTATGAAGAACCCAAAAAATATTGATTCTGGCTACATGTTAGATAATTTTTTTCCCTAAATTTAGCAACTGTATTTAACCAATTTTTCGATACCTAGGCCCTGTAATAAGAGTTTTTCTACCGAATATTGTTTTTTTTTTCGTACAGCTTAACATAACTTTCTCTCTACTGCGTAAGCGGTAGCGAGAAAGTAAAAACGAGGCTTTCGCTTTGTGTAAGTCGAATGTAGGCCAACTGGCTCGTCAGAAAATTCAGAATAGATTAGAGATATTTCTATAGTTGGGATCTTATGGACAAAATTCGTACAAAAAAGTAAAGATAGAAATAATTATATGAGTCATCATTGCCAACAATCAATCATTATTACAATAGCAGCTTTCGATGGCTTAGCCATCATCAGTTTTCTGCTGTATGGAAGCCACAAAACGACTACCTACTTGTAGTCGTTTTGTGGCTTCCATACAGCAGAAAACTGATGATGATGATTAAGCCATCGCAAGCTGCTATTGTGTAAACAATATTGTTCGCAATGTCGACTCATTATTTCATTTTAAATGCCAACGATAACTCACCACAATATCAATATACGTGAAAGTAAAGAACAGATATGAGGAAAATTTCAATATATTTAACTATAAAATATTGAAACAGTTTGGCGGCAATTATTTTTGAAACTATTCCTCGAAAAGTACTTCGTTTTAGATGTAAGTTGTAATAAGTTAAGTTCCAAAATTAAGTAACTTTAGAATCTTACAAGGAGTAACTTCAAAATTACGCAATTTAACGAGTCGAATTGTTTAGAAATATAGACCTGAAAAGTGCCGTGCAGCACTGCACTAAGCAGTGCAGTGTAGCGTATTGCTTCTTGAATTCGTTTATTGCAGATAGTCTAAAAAGAACCAAATTATTTGACTTTCAAAAAACATGAACCGTCTGTCATAGTCTACTGATGAAACATTGCTCTGAGAAGGCACGGAGATTCGAAAATACGAGACGACACTGCCTGACACTGTGCATCGGATCGGTCGTATCATTTGATATTTTTGCTTCTGAGCCGCAGCCCTACATTCCACAAGAGACGTGTGATTCGAAGAGAAACGACCGACTCGCTTGTCCGTGGTACGAAATAAAGCGGTTTGTCGGTAACCGTCCTGCAGCACGAGAGACAGGCGGGGCCGCATGCGAAGGACGAGTTGGTGCGGGGATCGTGCGAGGGCGTCGGAGCGAACTCCTGCTTTTGCCGGTTGCTGCGGCTGCTTCAGTATCGATCGATGGCCGTCAATCACAGCAACGAGGGCGCCGGCAAGCGGCTGCCCGCTGGCCGTCCGCCCCCGCCCCGCTCGTTCCCGCCCCTCCCTGCTCCCTCCCGCCCTCCCGCCCCTCACCCGACTCGCTCAGACCGCAGCCGCCCTCGCTCAGTTTCGTCCTAACAGCTTTTTACACTCCCATCTACCACGTATCCTCCCCCACACACACACACACGTTTCCACCGGATGAGCTAGCCAGAGCAAGCATTTCTTCTGTTTCTGCAATGACCTTGACCGGGAGAGTCTGGGGATCCAGTCTCGACGGTGGCTGATTTTCGACACTAGCTATACAGCTAGGTCGAATTTGGCCGCTGTCTGGAAAAAAATTCTAACGGTCGGCTGCTCTAATCGGTATTTTCCGTAGTTTCTCCGATCAATACCAGGCGAATGCCGGAGTAGTACCCTAGCAGACGGACCACGAACCGCGCGCGGTCTTGCCTTTCTCTTCCTTGTTCTATCCTCACCCCATACTTAAACACACACTTACT
Source organism: Gryllus longicercus (assembly GCA_038098605.1). Taxonomy (NCBI): domain Eukaryota; kingdom Metazoa; phylum Arthropoda; class Insecta; order Orthoptera; family Gryllidae; genus Gryllus; species Gryllus longicercus. The sequence goes on along the minus strand of JAZDUA010000003.1, from coordinate 9,336,532 downwards.
TACACGCACTACACTACGACACATGAAGGGAGACCGCTCGGGAGCTTAGAGCTTGTCCCGACTGGGGCGATGCCTCGCTGGTAGGAGATACCTCGATGCGGGAAAACCCACTACATAACGGACAGATCGACGACGGATCTCACCATCCAACAGGTGAAGATCTCGGCCACCTCCCGAGGATTAATGTACTACACTTACGGGATTAATTACCTTAACCTTCTACGTACCAAGAATCACCAACCAATTAAATTTCCATAATTTTAAAACATATAATTCGTAAATTAACTGAATAATTAATGGAATTCGAATTTATCATTTCATCCGAATAATTCATGAATACCCGAAAGTTTTTTTTACATTATCATTATTACTGTAGAACAACTCTTTGAACTTGATGTTTTATTTTATTGGAAAGTAATTGTATTACTTAGAGGTGTCAGATAAGACAGAAAACGCGATGCACTTACGCATTTGAGGACGTAGACTTGACATCATGTTTTTTACCAATCCGCTGAGTGGGGAACAAATGTTCCAACTAACGAAGAGGAGCGGAGATCGGCAGGAAAACGGAGAGGAGGAAGTTATGAACTGAAATGCACATTGATCTGCTTGCACAGAGGGGATCGAAGACGTTCCCAGTTCTCCACACGCCAAGGGGCTGTGATGTCGTTAAACGGCCAGAGTTGACAAGAGCACTGGAAGGAGGACAGGCAAAACGCAGCAGCGAAAGTGTGCCGAGCGGCGGCGCTCCGGGGGCTGAGCCGAGGGCGGAAACAAAAGAGGGGAAGAGGTCTCACGAGCCCCTCCCCGCCGTTCGCCCGAGCGCGCGGCGCGAAGAACAAGTGAGCGCCGGCGAGCGAGGGGCGGCCGTCGGCGTGAAAGGGCCGTCGACGGAGACGAGCGGCCCGAAGCTGAGGGAGAGGCTCCACCGCGTGTGCCAGCTTACTTACTTATCAACAAGTTGCTCGACGTGGCGCCTTTTCGAAATTTTCAATTTTCCTTCCCAATGAGGTTATATACGAAAGTGCAATTCGTAGTTTTTGTTACGAGCGATTTCGGAACCTAAAATGAATTGACGATTATTTGTTTGGTTTGTGAAATTTAAGGTATATAAGTTTGTTAAAATATAATTTCTTTAATTGTTTTTTTTAATTTATACGTAAGATTTATGTATTTACATCGAGCACTGTATCTGAATTTTTGCCATAAGAAAACAAACTGATAAGTGTAACCACTGCTGCGAGGGAGGTTGCCAAAACATTAAATTGACCCGCATTCGGTAGTCTCGAAACGAGTTTCATGAATTCTTGCTGGTCTGACGCCACTGTGAAATGATTTATTCGTGTATTTCGTTCAATCCACTGTATATGATGAATAGAATAAATTTGTAACTAGCTATTAAAGTACCTTTGGTACACCCATCGCGGTTGCACATCCATGAATTACTCGATGAAAATGTCATAGTACCTCCGATGACAACAGGAGTAAACGTTTAATTCCATAAGAATTGTGTATGAAATAAAAACTTGTATGTAATGACTATTCTTCCCCCATTGTCTTGTGAATTGATTATTCAAACTGTCCTCTCACTTATTTTGCGAGACGAGAAAAATATAATATCGGTGGAAAGGAAAAATATTGAGCAAAATTTGGGTCTTCTGTATGCTGGAGAAAATCCCGAACAAGATATACAATAATGGATTATTCATTATCTTCAATAAGCTAAATGTCATCGAAAAAAGAGACACTGGAAGAATAAAACGTCCATTTCGTGTATTTAGAACATAAAATGAACACCCAAACAGGAATATAGCTTTTAGTACTGTTTCTTACCAGACGATTTTGTGGCACCTATAAAAATGGATGCAAGGTGTAGAGCAGGACCTTTGTAACAATCGGGTGAAAGTGTAGAAAACACTGGCAGCAGTCAGGATCGTCTTGGGTGGTCACGCCTACAAAATAACTGCAGGAAGCTATTCATTTTTGAAGTTTTTGCATGATACGTAATACAAAGCTTCCACTTTCTCTTAGATACTCAGTACCTTCTCACTTTTCATTTCTTTGGATTGAGGTAGATGCCTTTCATATTTGGTTACTGAATCCATATGCAGTAACGTGCATCATCGGGGGTAATTTTTCGACCAGGCAGTTGTAGGTTTTTCAAAAGTTCCATTTTTTAAACTCTTCCAATTCCTTCCTCTTCATATTTCTTGTAGGACTTCTGAGCCATTCCTGAGCCAAGTAAGATGAATTTAAATTTTAGATGATTCAATTGGAAGTTCATTGCCGTATACAAACTCGAAGGTCTGCATCTCGAGACACGTGTGTTCGCTTTTGTGTATTCTACCGGAATCACCTCAATATATGGCTTTCCTCACAGAACGTTTTGCTTGTCGTTGGCTTTGCAACGCGCATCCTCTTTCATTTCTTTCCTCTTTCTTCCTTTCGGCTCTCGAAGTATCTCATCTCCTTTGATAAAATGCTTAAGAGAATTGTTCCGTATCTCTTTGAGTGGTGTATCCGTTCCGCTTATTGTTTTCTGCTGTGTGTTAGAGATACTTCTAGCCCAAGATAAATTGTAATTTTTCCGTCATATGCCATGCAAGTCACATGACTTTCACGAAGTAGAAAAGAGATTTAAACCCATATATCCATCCCTTAACGACAGAAGTATTTCCTTTGTATTTTGAATCAGAATTAGAATCGCATTTTAGGATAATTTATTTGATTTTTTACATGTTATTTTGCTAAGGGATACAGATAGATTCATGGTTCTTTCAACCGCAGTTCGATCTGCAAATCTTACTATTGAACTGTGTCGTTTAAATTCAACTTTACAACAAGCACCTGGACGTACATGATCGCAAGTCATTAAATTGTTACATTGAACAATTGTTCCTACATTGGATAACAAGTGAAATGCCGCCGTAATGACTTCCTGTATTCCCTTTCTTAGCATAATGGTGAACATTATGGACGCCTGATACATATATATATATATATATATATATATATATATATATATATATATATATATATATATGAGCTTCCGATAGGACGAAACCTTACGTCAGGTTTTCATTGACTACCTCTGCTGGAGTTCTCAACGGTTCCACTTATATTTCCCTTGTCTTCATTTTAGACCTATTTGCATTACATAATACTTCGAGTCCTTCCATGATATCAATTGCATGCAGTTAGTTGTTCAGTAACTTTTAGGGCCTGTTCTACCATCTTCGGCTAAAATTCCAATTAGAGGAATACTGAAGTTTGCGATCGAAAATCGTAAAATGACAGCTAGTTGAAGCATACCGGGAGATTTATCTGGAAGATGAATTAATCGGAGAAAGAGGTAAGGTGTCGCGTGCGATCTACTTATTAGCCTGCAGATTCGCTTCCGAAATGGCGACTCGTATGCATGCAATGCAGTATGCCAAAAAAAATTCTGAAGATCATATCCATTCAGTAAAACAAGACGAGCTAATCGTGTGCTGCAGGGGCGAAATAATTTCGAACGCTAGGAGTGCAATGGATTCTTCTTATGCAGTTTTCTTTCGTCCCTCGCGTCTATTTATTTCAATGACACAATGCAAATTAAGTAACGTTATGTTATAATTGTCAATAATATATGCGAGTATATTATTGTATTGTTATGATACCTTTTTGTGTTTCGTTTCACAACCACATTTTTCGATGTAGTTTGCAACAAAAAGTTTTCTAAACCTTTATTTTAATTGCAACAAAAAGTGCAACAAAAGCAACAAAAAGTTATCTAAATTTTTATTTCTCCCTGGTGAGATATTCCTATAGAAAATATCTTTAGTTTGCCATTGAATAAGAAGTCAATTCTTCAGTTTCCAATATCACCTTTCTAAGAACTCCAAGCGGTTTGGTGATAACGTTTATTCACATGCGAGATGAACATCGCATGAAAGAATAATGTCCAAATCAAACTTCTGCGATCCATGAACGCTTACAAGTAGAAAATATTGGCAACCAATGCAAATTCCTCAGTAAATTCTTATAACGTACTCCCGGTCATCAAGGAGTGGTAATACGATACTCCTACTTCACCCAGAGTTCAACTTAACCGGAAGTTAGTTAATCAGCCTACTTAACGGCAAGGTGGTAATGCAGACCTTGGTTTCTTGAGTTCTGAGAATAAGATTACCTCTAATGACATATCCTGTAACATACAAGTGTATGGGGAACGTTTTGTGGCCGTGGCTGTGGACCTTTTAGTCTATCTTCGATTATGGGTGCAGGCTTAGGGGGCTCAGGGCTTCAATTGTTACGGCAGTGCCTCTGACCGGGAGGAATTAAGGATCGAGTCCCGACGGTGGTGGCAAGATTGTTGACACTAGGCAGATAGATGGAATTCAGCAGCTGTCTAGAAGGAATTCTAGCGGTCGACTGCTCTGATCGGTAGTTTTCTGTGATTTCTCCGATTAACATCTGACGAATGTCGGAGCAGTACCCTAACAAACCGGCCACATACCGCGAGCGATATATCCTTCCTCTTCCTTTTTCTATCCCCACTTCTTACGTACACACAATTACACTTACATGCATTTCACTAAAACACATGCCGAGAGATCGCTCGGGAGTGTAGGGACGGTGCCCCCTGGTGGGAAATACTTGGTTGGGGAAAACCCCGCATTCTGACAGACATGTCGGCGCCGGATCTCGCCATCCAGCGGGGGAAGATCACCATCACCTGCGATTAAATCATGCACTACACTTTCGGGACCTTAGCAGTTGACATGCCAAGAATTACAAATCAATCAATTATGTATTCGCAGGGATTCTGTATTCAATCAATCAATTGTGTATTTGCAGGAACGCTTATTTTTCACCAGTTTTATTCCCTTAGATTAGATTAATTTCTCCGCACTTTATTTACCTTCTTATTTATCTTTCTTCATTCTACTACCACAATCCACTCAATAATTCTTATATCCATTGCTCACTGCAAAAATATTTTCACCCATCATTTTACGCCAGCTTAATGCATTCTTTCCCTGTGAGTTCAGTGCTCCCTCGTGACTGACGCTTGTCCGCTGCTGTCAACAAAAAGCGCTTTCACTGTATCTTATTTACCTCATTAAATTCTTTGGTGATACTTCTATCAGCCATTGCGATACTTCTTAGTAGTAAAATGTGTCGTCCCCGACGCTGTGAACTGCTTTAAAAATAGTTTCCTGTGTTGAAAATTTCTTTCATACTTCATTTCTTTCTTGCTCAACTTTGTTCAGATATGTTCTTTCAGTACCTGGCATTGTACTTACCAATGAATCGTAGTCGCTGATAATGTTATACTTACGTTCAAAAGTTTCCAACACCCAATGGCCTTGTAACTTAGCTCCATGCGGAATATGAAGTGGTCTTATTGCAATTTCAAAATTATAACCGCCGTAACAAATACGTCCAGAGTTTGAAGCTAACAGTTAAATTTTAGTTTAGCTTGGTTTTACGCTTTTGTGCTATTATGCACATAGCTCATTTGCATCAGCACAAATGCTATATTTGAAAATTTAAATCCCAATTAGTTCAGAAAATTCTGTCGCAACATCTTTTACAACTATATTTGATTCTTCCCCGGATTTCATACACACTTCCATATTTTTCTACTCTAATTTTTAAAGAGATTAAAACTTTACAAATTAAGTCTAATTTGTGTTCACTTCTATTTCTGCAATTGTCCTATTAATTGTTTTGTATGCGAATCTAGCATTGCATGCGAATGTAACATGAAAAGGCGACTGTTTTGTATGTTTATGTGAATAAGATGTTAATTAAGTTAAATAAGAATATGTTGGAATCACAATCATTTGAAAATCACACTTACACACTTACGTAAGAACATAAAAGTGTGACATCGAACATAAGAACTTTTATAAATTCTTTAGCATTACTCACAGTTTTGTTTTCTCCATATTAACTTGAATAATTTCAAGAGAATAAGTTCCGTGGCAATACTGTTCGTAGGTTTTCGCAAATTAATTTTTTTTTAATACGATCATTCGAATCTAAATTGATATAAAACTGCAGCGCAATTCCCTTGGTAATTCAATTGTGCACTTAAAGATGTCAACATCAGTGTTGCCAACGTTGTGAAAGAAAATTATGGCGTAATAAGTTAAAAATGCATCTGAATACTGGGGTTTAACCAACGCCACCTCCATAGATCGATTTAGGAGGCGTTGTTTTAATTCCCGGCATTATCACTAAGACTGCAACGCCATAACACGAAAAAATAGGTTGTTGGAAATTTATTTGCCTCTTCTAGCCGGATCCGAAAACAAATTACCAGTTCCCCGTCAGGAGACCGTGACGCGTCGAATGAAACTTCATACGTCTCGATTGGTGGACGGGAAATGGTCTAGCCGCGAGTGACAGAATCTCACATATCCGCACATCCGCACAGTCAAGAGTTTTACTCGCTTACTGTGTAGGGATTACTGGACACTCGTTGGTGTAACCCTCCATTCTAATTCAAGTTCTAATATTTAAAAACAATTGTCATTTTTTCCAGGTATTATTTAGACTAATAGAAGCCTTGGGTAGCCCACCAAGCATCAAGGCGTCTAAGTCCACAAAGTAAAGTAATGCGCTATAGCACTACTGCTTTACTCTTTTTCAATGTATCGGTGTGATGAGCTGCTCAGGCGGAAGAGAATATGCCCCTTCCTACAAAGAGGCCTACACCACAGCTTAGTGGATGGAGGCAGCCTCCCTTCCGCCCAGGGATGCGACTCGCCTACGAGCAGGAGGGCTAAAGTGGGAGGACCGCAATAAAGAGAAACAAGTGATGGAGTTACTGAGAGGACTGAGTGCTTGCAGAGAAACTTCATGTGAATTAATATGCTGCGGGGAAACTGGTAACGACCCATTAAAGGAGTGACAGCATAAAGGCAGGTCATCGTTCGATAGGCTTTAAAAAATATCGCCTTGTGATGTAGAGCCTCGTCATTGATGTCTTTTGACGTTTGGAACACGCCTTTTTAACTGCGTAATGTTTTGACAAATAAGGTTCATGATAGTTTGTGAGAATCTGTTCTTTAATTACCACGAGAGATGGCTCAGGGCATCAATTGATGTCACTGCAGTCTGATCGCGAGGTCCTAGGTTCGAGTCCCGATGGTGGTAGGACTTTCGACACTAGCTTGTTTGCTAGGTCGAATTCAGTCGCTGTCTCGAAGAGAATTCTAGCGGCCGGCTGCTCCGTGGTTTCTTCGATCAACACCAGGGGAATGCCGTAGCAGTACCCTAACAAAGGGGCCACGGACCTTGCGCGATCTCACCTTCCTCTCCCTTGTCCTATCCTCACCACTTACTCATTTACACAAAAACGCACTACACTGCCACACATACCGGGAAACCCGTCAGGAGCTGAGGGTTTGTCCTGGCTGGGGCGGTGCCCCGCTGGTGGGAGATACCTGGTCGGGGAAAACCCTGCTAGCCTGCGGTAGGTCGGCGCCGGATCTCGCCATCCAGCGGAGAAAGATAGCCGCCACTTTCCGATAAAAAACATGCATTACACTCACGGGATTAATGACCCTGGCAGTTGACGTGCCCGGAATAACAAAACATATTTAACAAAAATAATTAATAAACATATAACAAAACAATTAATTAATCAATGTTCTTCAGTAATCGGCATTTGCTTCATGGGCGTCATTTCTTTTTTAATTTATTTATACACAAAATTTTCTGACATTGTTTCTTACAAAATATTTAAAGATAGTGGATTACTAAAGGAATTGCAGTTTTTGAACTTCAGCATCTTCTCTAAAGTTCCTGTTCGAAATGGGATGGAATACTTCATTCCTAATTCCTTGATGATCACTTGGCAAATCATCTCTTTTTCGTCAATGGGAATAAAAGTTCAAGAGAGTACCTGAGTGTCTTCAACGTTAAGTGGTGTTATTGGAAGTCCCTTGCGTCATTTCGATCCACGGTCGGTAAATTGATGAGAGAGGTTGGAAGAGAATATATAGCAAAGTGACAGAAAATGTGACAGAGCAATGAGTAAGGAGGAGCTCTGCTCTTCAGTATGGTGAAGATAATATGGAAGATAGTGAATTTTTGAGTGAAAACAGTGTTTTCACGATATCCAATAAATGCTCATGAATGAAAGAAGTAAAATGCAGAATGCGGTTGCTATATCGAGATGTAAAAACTCATGGAGAATTTTAACTATTGAAGCAAACGGAAGAGAAGTCCTATTAGAATTTAGAAATTAACAACTAATCAACATTTTACAACTTAAATGACAATGTATTGTGCTTTAATGTATGTCATATATTTCATATAAAACGGGATATTATTGACGCAAAAATTTTATCTTTCTATTAACTTTAAAACGATGTGTATGGTTTAGTTTATATTAAACCTAGCATTATCCACACATGAAAATATACGGATTACGTAAAAAGTATTAAAATAAAAAGTTACGTAGTCGTAAAAGCTAACGCATTGAGCAGCGAGACAGAGGAGGGACAGGAAGAGGAGGGTTGCGTCGAGGGTGGCAGGTTCGGTAGCACTGCGCCACGCCGCCGCTCGCGCCGCCGTCGCGCCCGGAATAGCACCTCACGGGGCTGCGGCGGGGCATCGATTGCGCTTTCCTTCCCATCCCCCACTCCTCCCCTCCCCACCCGTGCGCGTCCCGCTCCCCCCGCACACGCCACCGCCGCCCGCCTTAGATTTACTCGAGGAAAGGGGTAATAATGTCAATGGATATAAAGCATTATATATTGTAACGAATATTGCATCATCTGTCAGGAATTCGCTGTGCGGATTGCGTCATCTGCCAACGCCCCCCGAATTGGACGATTCCGGGTTATTCGCGAGTCGCGTAGAAGTATGACGCAAGTTCCGTATAGGTCCAGGTGGGCGCCAGCAAGGTATAAATTCGCCGCTGCCGGCGGCCGCTGGCAGTAAGCAGTCAGTCTGGTCTGAAGTGGAAGCTGGTGTGCATTGCGGTAAACAGTGGTGAACAGTAGTTGAACAGTAGTTGAACAACAGTGCAGAGGACCGTGATCAGAGCAGTGCACTGTAGCCAGCGCAGTGAATTGTGGCCAGCACAGTGGACCGTAGTCAGTGCATCGCACAGTTGTAGGTGCATCGGACAGTGTGATAGTGTAGAAGTGAAGAGTGTAAATAAATAAATTATCAGAAGTGAACAGTGTAAATAAATAATCAAGAGAAGTGAGTCGGGTGTAAAAAAATAACTACGGTTGCTCAGTCCTTGTGTTCTTCACTATCTGTAAATAAATCAAGTATTTTATTGTATTTTTAAAAACAAAATAAACGTTTTTGTTGAAATATTACCTATGTTTTAATTCACCACTAAGAATAATATATATATATATATATATATATATATATATATATATATATAGTGGCGTCACCAATCACACTAGAATAATTTTATTGTGGCGTCGCCAATAACAGCATAATTATTATATCTAGAGATAGCTCCCACCGAGGCAAAAGTAGGTCACGAAGGCCCTTTGTCACGCAGCAGAGCTTGTCCCGACCCCCACTCAGGCCCGCCAGAGGCGGACGCGTTTATTACCCCTCGCAAGAAGTCGACCCCCCTTCGAACAATGCACGCCCTCGCGCCCCTTTTTCTGCCGCGACCCGGGGAAGGAACGCGGAGTCCCGAGGGGTTGACGCGGGTGTCGATTAGAAAAAAGACACGTTTATGACGCTTCGTGAACGAGACCCTTTTCAAACAATACCCGCCCCCGCACCCGCTGCCACGCGCCTCGCCTAAGACGCCCGGATTCCCACTGGGGCTATTTAGAAATTAACCATTGCAGGCTGCCGATTAGCCTCCGCCGACCATTTATGACCTTTGAAAATGCGCTACTGCATGAACACGTGTCCAGACAGCTGCAAGAAGCTTCTGGAACCGTTGACAAAGGTAGTGAGAGAGAGGAGGGAAGCCGGAGTTAGAAAGAGAGCGATCTTTGGAAAATTACAAGAAAACTGCGACCTGGTTGGTAAATTAGAATGCTGAAACGCAGTTACCCTCAGCCAATGGGAAGCTTCGCTATGAGGGAAGGGGTAAATTTACAGATTCAGGAACGTTTTGGGAGGGGGGAAGAGAGTTTTCTTTAACACTAGATGCGGAGAGAAATGACACTTACGATCGGAGCGCGACGGGGGGAGGAACACTCCCAGAGAGGAAAAGATACTTACGATCAGAACGCGACTAGGAGAAAGACGTTCCCAGAGTGGATTTTACTTATGATCAGAACGCGACTAGGGAAAGATGTTCGCAGAGTAGAACTTACGTTCGGAACTTAATGACGATCGGAACGCGACTGGGGAAGGACGTTCCCAGAGTAGAAGTTTATTTTGATTAGGCCGGCATTAGTGCAAAGACATTCGTAAAACGGCACCGTGGATTTGCCGCGGAGGAAACTCGGGCGGGAGATCGCAGGATTCCGTACTACTTCCGGGTAGACCCGTCTGCCTTCGCCGCCATTCACGTCGGGCTCATTCATTGCCCATACTACGCTACGGCCAGCGCCCGTGGCTCCTCGACCGGCTGAGTCCGCACAGTCTAGCGACTCCGCCGCCGCCCCCCCGCCGCCAGCTGAGGAACGACGCGTCGCGGAAGGTCGGTGACCTGGGACCGCTCGCCGCCCCTGCCTCCGAGGGCTGCCACACGGCCCGCTCGTGGAGACAGCACAGCCAGTGGTGAAATCTACGAGGCGAAGCTGCCTCGCAGGACAATTTTACGGCGAGAAATTAATAGTGGCCGCGCTCAGGCCGTGCAGATCGTAGACGGTGGATTGCATGTGTCATTAGAGATTAAGCCTGATATGTTAGCCTTAAGGGAATTAGCCTATTAGTAATTAGGGAAATGAGCTCACAGAATAGAGATAATAAGAAACTTGCGTCGCCCTTTGCGACCTGTAACTTCCCTGGCAGCTCATGGTGCCAGGAATAAACCACAATTTGTTATAAAATGAGTCAGTGTGATAATTCATGACCTCCCAACACTTCCATCCAGCCACATTTCAGGAGCTGAACCTGACGCCCTCCCCCGCTTATATTACATTCGGCTTGCCCAACGTGGGGCCCGTTGATATTACATTTGGCGCCCAAACGCGAGGCTCGCTTATATTACAATATATATATATATATATATATATATATATATATATATATATATATATATATAATATGAGAGAGAGAGAGAGTCTCAGAAAAATGTTACTATCTTCTAGAGCATATAGGTGAATCGTACGTGATCACTTTTCCCAATGACTATGTGGTGGGAAATCCCACTACGAAGTTTTACAAGTGACATTTGTTCCTGACTGGAAGACAACTCTCCCTTCACAGGTGTTTGGCAGGTTTACAGTCCTACACTATTTCGTGAACCTGTCACTAACTACTGCAAGTCCAATTTTTTACCAATGATGTGACAAAATGCTACATCTTTAACTTCTTTATGAGATTTTCCACCACATTTTCATTGAGAAAACGATATAATTTTCGATACTTGTATATGCCGAAGAATTTTTGCATATTTATTCCGAGACAATTCGTCCTTATTTGTAGAGCAATATAGACCCTTTGAAAAATATGACTGTACTACCAACTATTATGCTAGCTTAGCTTTCCATCTCAAGATACCTTTTATTCACAGATGCCAAATTAGTCGTAGTGAAACGTATTCGGGAGCGGGAATCGTCTGAATTTTTCAGTTCATTGACATCTCCTAGCTATATTGCTTTTCATTATTCATATAATAGTCTGTACTATTTACCTCTCTATTTATTCGCATCGCCATTAACATTCACTTATCTCCGATAGAATACTCAACCTCAGGTAAAAAGGAATTGAATAAAGAATCCCTTTTAAATTGTTTAATTTACTGATTTAACCAACCACGGCCTACCATTAGGACACGTTCCATGTAAGGTGCCACCCACACAATTGGGATTTTTACTACGTAAAGTGCACATGGTCGTGGCATGCTATGTGCATATGACTGAATAAGTGGTCTAATTCTTAGGTTAGAACGCAGATCGTCGAGTTTTGCTCCCCTTCTCCCTTTGCTTCTGTGAAGACTCTAAGCAGCCACTGCAGCTCTTATATTGCATATCAATTTGGCAAGTAAGTGCAAAACAGTTCACTTTTGTCACTTTCATGATTTTTTGTACCTTTAAGTTATGTCTATCATGTATCTGAACTTTTCAAAAGGACCATCATGAATCTAAGAGGTTCATGTTGTGATGTCTCAAACTTATTCAGATAATGCAGACCGTATCACATTTTTTTCTGTTCTATTACATCAGTTTAATTTTTGTTTCTTCCAAACACTAGTCTTATAGGCTTAAATGTTGTCCTCCAAAACTTAGACATGTATTGCCTGTCATGGTATCTTCTATTAAAATGAAAACTACTTCCCCTTGTCAAGCCCCAATAGACACCTTTATCAAAATGGACAAGGTCCTTGAATGTGCTGTAATTCTTATCTGACCGAGAATTCAAATATATAAAATTTTCGCTTTATTCATCGCAAGCCGTAAAGAAGATAAAGAGAATCCCAGTTATTGTTCTTATTTAAAGAGCATTCGAGATCCATATTGATTATACGGACAACAATCGAAAGAAATTCTGATGTTAACGCTCGTAAAGAAAACACCGTTGATGTATTTATCTGGCGATTTGCACGTTACCATCAACCGGCGCCCTCGCATCAATAAGTCAATCCCACTTCGGTGTGTCAACGGTGCACGTGTACGTGAGCTTTCGAAAGCATAACTGTGTATTGAGGGTTGTATAATCTTCAGGTGCCAATCATGTCCTCAGTCCGGTATTTCGTATCTTTCGAATTGGAACAATAAGTGACTTTATTTATTTATTGATGTTTTCGGGTACGTAATCTGCTATGGTCATTCATGTTGTTTTTCAGTAAATATCCAGCAAATATAACTCATCGGTAGTATATTTATCCAATTAGTACAACTCAAGAATATGCCCTCCGAATTAACATCATTTACATTTGTTTTGAAAGTTTCCGCTGCCCCACGCGCCTCCTCCCTGGCGTTGTGGCCACGCTCGCGGCGCGAAACGAACGCCTCTACAGTGTGCACCAGTCCCCTCCCAACACGACCCCGGCGCCCAGGTTAGACTGCACAGGATGCAAGCAGCCTGCTCTGTCACGCCAGGGGTCACCTCTCGCCAGCGGTCCTCGCTCTCGGTCAGGCACGGTGCATCCCGGGCCCCAGCGGCCCTCTGAGTGCCGTCTCCACGTGACACTCCATTCTAAAGGCCCATTCACAATGCAAACGTAAACATAAGCGTAGCGCATAGACGTCAACATTTGCATAAGTGATAGACTGAAGTATTCACGATGTCTAACATTAACATAAGCAAAATAAGAGTTTCTATCGGCTGTGAGACATTCTGGTTTACTATTGGTTGGATGTGAGAATCGTTATCAAGGTATCGACTGTGCCCATGGCCCATATGGCGTTAGTTCTTCTACAGACTTTGCGCCAATTTCGATGCTCGATTTTGAGTTACCGTTCTGTGAGTGGTTCATTTCTGTCTTACTTAAGCATAAGCACAGAAGCTAGACACTTGCAAGCTTTTAAGTTTACGTCTTACGTGTTATGGTTATGCGAACGCATTGTAAACGAGTCCGCTTATGGATGCTTATGTTTATGTTTGCATTGTGAATGGGCCTTTAGTCTGACGGCGACTCCCTTGGTCACGTGACTCCAAAACTGATCCGCGACAATCGCGACTCAACGACTCCCGAGACTCGGGCAACTCGTATTAGTGGAATTCTCCGACTCTCCGGTTCCAGTTCCGGTGCCCGCAGCCCCCTTGAATAGGGGGCGGTGTCTCGCCTCGCAGCTCCCGCCTTGGTGTCAGCGTCCCACGACGGCCACGGAGCCTCGTAAGCGCGCGCTATACTTCCGCCCGCGCGCGCGCGCCGGGTTCGAACTCCTCCATAACAATTAGGCCCGGGATTCCTCCACTGGATGGTGAATTCATCGCCGATCTACACATATATGACATATGTATCAGTGTACTACATGCTTATAGGCCTCACATGTTTACATGCTAGGCGTGGAGAGGGAGAAGATAGAGCAAAGACGAGGAAGGTAAGATCGCACCCGGCCTGTGGTCTGTTTATTAGGGTACTTCTCCGGCATTCGCCTAAGCATCGGAAAAAATTTTGAAAACTACCGGTAAGAACAGCCGGCCGCTAGAATTCTCCTACAGATTGCAGCTTAATTTGATCCAGCTTTGTAGCTCGTGTAGAAAATCCGCCACCGTCGGGACTCGAACCCTATTTTATTTTTCTAAACCCTCTTGGCGAGAGCCGCTACAGTCGGCGGCAATGTCGGCTCTGAGCTAACCCCAGGCGGTCTACCAGTGTAGTATTTTCATATAGTTCTTCTTCTTGTTCAAGAGCGTTGCAAAACATTCATGAAGTATTGATTATACCTCAAACAACTCATTCATCTCAAAATAGTTTATAAATTATTGTCGAATAAATCGTACTAACTCTTTAATTTTAATTTTTTAGAATCAACGAGGGTTCAGAAAAATTACAAAAGTGCTGAATATTTTTATTTAGTTTTCGACGATTTCTCATTTAGTTTTTGTAGGTAGATAATTGTTTTGAGGGTTGATTGTTTTTCAATTAACCTGAAAAACTTTGTCCACTTGTGCTCAACGCTAGTAATAGCACTCATAGTATAAACCATAAATTGAAGATCATATAGATGTTTTAAATTGCAATTTGAGCCTTGAAAAATAAAGGTGAAGACTTAATTTAGTTTTACTTTATGTTAAGTATTCTTCCTGCTGTCTCAGTTAATACTTTTTTCTTTTAAAATTAATACTGTACATTAAACTATAGATTGGTCGATAAATTAGAAGTTTTGGTTTACATTAATAATTTTTACAGTATCTTAATCTATATGTCTAGCCGATGAATCGACTAAATTCCCATAAAGAATAACTATCATTATATTTTTCTCTTGAATTAATTTGACAGTTTGACATTGTATAGAGATTGTCTGCGAGTCTAGTGCCTCAAGTAACCGGTCAAGAAAGCTGTTTAATCTCATGGCACTGTAATAGTACACCAAGTGTATTTATGAACGTTTTCTACATTATAATTGCACAACTCTACAACACGATTGAACGCTCTTTCATACCGTTTGCCCAATTTTGATAATTTACGAATGTGCTGGACTTTAGAGGAAATTATTTCGCCACCAACTAGAAAGTCTGATCTTACGATCAACTGCTCGTTAACATGTTTCATGTGCTCATTTGAGATTTACGTATTTATACTTTTTTGTAACTTGCTTCTTCCGTTTGGAGGAACGATTTGCATTTAATATTTTACGGCTCTTACGTAATTATTAAAGTATTCTTTACTGTATTACAATGTATCCATCTGTAAATTAGTGCAACACACCACGCGGCAACAGTAGTTAGTAATTTGAGTGATGAATTCTCATAAAATTGAATCTTATAATTGAAATAAATCTGTGTAAGAATATTGCAGGAAAAATAGAAATTTCTCGATTGCAGATTTGTTCAACTTTGCCCAATGTAAACTAATTTTATTACATTGAAGATTTTCTCTGCTTCTTCGAAATCTTTTTGTAATTTTCAGCTATAAATTCGAGTGGTCTATGTTGTAAGTAAAAGCTTATCACTAGTATAGTTATTTACTTGCTTTTTTGTTCGTTGTAGTGAGACTTTGTCCTGTAGTAGTGTATAATAAAGAAAATTTGCTTTTCGGGTTTTAATACATACTTTTAGAAAAGATTCGCATTAATGATGAAATTAATTTTCCAGATGGGACGATCTTCGTGAGGATGTGGTTGGAAGTATTGCAATTAGCTTCATTTGTCACCTTTTAATAATTAACTTCCGAGCATTATACTTCAAAAAACTAATTGAAAATACGCAACTTCAAAGATTTGAGAGATTCAAATACAGTAGGCTTGCTTTGTTTAGGAAAATGTTGCTTCGAATTATAGGCGATAATTTTGCTTGAAAAGAAGGGATATATTATTACCGCATTGAGTCAACATCTCTTCTATTTTTATAACAACGTAACTAATATTTTACTAAATGTCATTAAGTGTTTACAGAACACTAGTGTTACTTTAATTTTCTTGCTAGAGCGATAGTTTTATAAAACTTTGTCAAGTTTGTCACGTGTTGTCTTCTAATGAATAACACGAAGATTAATACCAGAAGTATAATGACTTCAGGATGTTCAAATTGATACTGAATATATAAATGAATATTGTATTTGAAAGAAATAGTTCATTAGTGCTGTCACGAAAGACACTGGCGTCTTCTATTATCAGGAACAAGAGATCAGAAAATTCAGATTAGTCTACTTTTATTTTTTTTTAAGTCAGTAGCACTTTACGAACAGGTCAGTTGAGTGTTCTGCGAGTGATTAATGGCGATGAAGTAACAGATAGCGAGAATCAAATTCGATAGACATTTTCGAAATTTGTTTGTCGGTAGAATCTTGAACAGGCATTCCAGAAGGAGCGATTCCAGACGGTGTATTCAGATAAATCGTACATGCAGCGCAGAAGTACAAGTCTGCACCAAAACAGTTCTCAAAATTGTGATACAGTAGAATGGAAATAATCGCCTGCGCAAACACGTTTACGTGCTACAAACACACACTCGCACATGTACCCGTACATATACATACGCACACAGTCATATACGCATACGTTCACACGGCCGAAAACACATGCACCCACTCACCCTTACACTCGGTCGAACATACACCCACTCACCCTCACACTCGGTCGAACATACACTCACTCATCGTCACACTCGAACTTAAAAAAACATCCACTCATCGTCACACTCGAACTTAAAAAAACATCCACTCATCGTCACACTCGAACTTTAAAAAACATCCACTCATCGTCTCACTCGAACTTAAAAAAACATCCACTCACCTTCACACTCGGGCGAACATAAAAAGGCGCATCCTCGCACTCCGTAGAACCTGTATACATACGCAGGCGACCAATTGGACTGCAAAAGCTCCCTGGCCGCGTGCGTGCCTGGCGTTGAGCAGCTCGCGCGTGCTGTGTGCCGAAGATGTCGGAGGCGGCGCGCGCGGGCGGTGGTGCGGGCGCGGACGCGGACGCGGGCGGTGGCGCGGGCGCGGGCGGCGGGCGCGAGCGCGAGCGGGAGCGCCTGCGCCTCAAGGATCGCGCAGACACGCTGCGCGCCGTGGGCCGCTCGCTCGCGGAGGTCATCCGCCAGCAGTCGGCCGACGGCATGCGCCGCCTGCGCCAGGTGTGGACGCGGGTGCAGCACACCGAGTAACAACCCGGGTACGTAGAGCCCGCCACCCACCACCACCACCGGCGCTTCCGCCGCCGCCACCGCCGCCACCGCGCCGCCCGGCGTGCGTACGTATCCTCCGCACTCGATGTCGTCCGTAGATGCGTAGAGTCTTTCGTAGAGGAGAGTCGGCTGATTCTGTGGATGGGTTCTGGTGCCGTGCACGCGGCAACAAGTAGGCGTTCACTGGACATGGGCAACTTGGGTTCTTATCTTCACGTTCACCAAAGTAAGATAAATCATGAAACATGTGAAAAATTGTCTTATCCTCCACATGATGCGTCCAAATACACATTGAAATAGGTAGATATTTCGCTTGCGCGGAATGACCAAAAGGACAAAGAGGGTCAAATGGGTCAAGTGGGACAAAGCAGGGAAAAGAAGACGAAGGGGGCAAGGGAACCTAATTGGACAATGGGGACAAAATGGGCAAAATTGGAAAAGAGGACGAAAGGGACAAAATGGTAAAATGAGGACAAATTAGACAATGGAGGCAAAGGGACAAATTGGACAAGGGATCAAAATATAACTAGGGGGAAAATCGAACAAGGGACAAAATGGGACAAGAGAACCAATGGGACAGTGGACAAATGGAACAATTTCACGAAAAGGTACGGGGGCAAATGGGACAATGGAGACGAACTAAGCCAAGGGGCAAACGGAAAATGGGGACAAATAGGGTAAGGGGACAAAAGGGACATATTTATCCAAAAATCCATGAGCACTGGTCTTAACCCGAACATATTTAACTGGGGGTAGACTTTCAAGCATTTTAACGGCCGTTGCTATGGACGCGCTCTTAAAGCGTTGTTTAGATGGTTGGTTGCTAAGGAGCTAAGTGCGTATTTACCAACGTAAATAGCAAAAAGACTTTTATAGTTGAAATTAGAACTGAAACAAGTGTTTAATAGGTTTTTCCTAGATTTATTGTTACGACGAAGTGATATTCGATTTTTCAAGCTTGATTCTTATGACAAAGTGGTATTCGGTTAACCAACCACATTCACCAACCGTAAATGGCTCGCCATGATTAAACCTATTAAAACTATGAAAACAGTTTAATATGCCACATCGTGAAAATTACCTCTAGAACTGGAGGAGTTGAACACCCAAATTGCGCATGTGCCTTTGCCTACGATGGAACCGACCAAATCGTGAGCCTTATCCACAGAACCATGCTGTCGATGTTAGCACGGTGTTGTCAGTAGATTGTCTCTCCACGTTTGGTTGTTCTTGCCCCGTTGTGTTTGTGTGCGCCCGCTGCGGCGCCGCATGAGGAGGGCAGCATCGCATGGGAGCGAGTCTGCGACCCGCCCTCTCCTCCGCTGGCCGGCCCTGCTTGGCAGCGGGAGCGCGCGCTTGAATACCTGTGGAGGTCTTTTCTGTGGATTGCGTTATGAAATGTTTACTCATTAGTCTAGTTGAATGGAGATGAATTGAGCTGAATTGAACCCTTAGCGAATTAGGTTGATTAAGTAGTGAGACCAGAACTTGCCACCGACCTTGGCATGCTAGGTGCGCTCTTTCTGATTCCTTGGCATGCATCCCTTGTTGACTGTCTTGGACTCTACACGATACTGGCAATATCTAGTGTGTCTGTGCACGTGGCAATAGGCCACCAGCAAACTCGATGTTGTTGCAATCTCGGGTTCTTGGTAGAATTTACTCATTGAATTCATAAGACTTTAAATTGGAAGTAATTGTAATTTTAAGATTAATAAGTGTACGTTCTGTCAAATAGTGTTTGTGTAATTGCAAGAACACTATCTTGACTCGCAAAAAATAATTCTGCCAAGGGCCTCATTTTTAAACATTATTCATGCCTCAGCAATTTTTCTTTTCACTCAACATTCACCCTTTTAATATAATACATTATTCGCCTATCTAGTGTATTTAGAGTTAATTTAAGACATTAAGGGATACCTTATCGAGGATAATCAATATAAATGTGTGTCAATCTGTTGCTTGTCATCATTTCAATGTAACTACATTGTTGCAATATGTTTTAAAAAAGGTCGTGGAGAAATATTGTTGCTTTGCGGTGTTGATTTGCTTATCAGATGTACCCAGAAAATTGTTTTTATGTAATTCACTTAGGGAACGAGAACATTTTATAGGATGGAAATAGAACATTTTTTGTGAAGTTTTACACTTAACAACTGAAAATGTGCTTCTTATTCTTTAAAAGCTCGATAAGATGATCGACTGGCTTTAAACTGACTCTTCAAAAGTGAACATTGCCTTGGGGTTGACGCAGGTTGTTTGGTTACAAGCAGTGGGGTCTAGTACTTTTACAGCTTCATTGTTTTTTGCTTCCCTGTGTACATTTTTCTTGTAACTTCCAGTATTGTTTATTTTGTTCCCAATCTTTTTTCTCAATCCAGGTATTCTAATTATCTCGTCAAGTGCGCTTTTTGCTCGAGCCAGTTCCTGGGACCGTAGCACTCCAGGCCCTTGGGCGCTGTTTGGAACTGCAGAGTAATGTTCTATTGAGGGATACATCAGATATGCTGTTGAAGTGAAAAACAATTCAAAGTGGAAACTTAACTTTATTGTGATTCTTAACGGCAATACTTTCTAGAAACTGATTAGTATACTTATTAGCCAGTAACACAGCCTCTTGAAGCAAATGTTATTTTCAATTGGCGTGAAAATTCAATGAAGAGCCAACAAACGAGTAGAAGCCGATGCGCTTGAGAATACCCGATTGCATCCTGTGGGTCAGGTTTCCCTCTCACACGCTTACCAGATATTCCCCTTTCACTTTTGTCTAACTGACAAGGCATAGCACGATTGCATCCTGCGGCCAGGTATCCCTCTCACCCGTTTCCCAGGTAATCCCCTTTTACTTTTATCTACATTAGATGACAAGCCCGATTGCATCCCAGCCAGTGTTTTGCGGCCAGTTGTTTCATTCCGATAACGGCAAGTAGATGATCTCGCACCTGTCGAGAGAAAACCTGAAACACCGGAAAATGTGGAAGAACTTTCGTATTCGTGAATGCAATCTAACTAAAATATACGTATTTTAATTCTGTGAACTTCATGAGAAGTACCAGGCTACATTTTCCCTTCACTTAGTAGCAGCCCACGATATACGTAGAAATCAGTTACAATAAATTAAGTACATTCTATACAGTTTAGTCCCAAAATACCCTTTATTTATTCTACCTAACCATTATAATTCAGGAGTAATACAAAATGAGCATATGGAGCATATGTTCTTATTTTTCACGTTCTTCACATATGAAAGCGAAAGGACGATGTTGGAAGCAATGATACTTGAGCGATCTCTTCCTTGTACTCAAGGGGAAACCCTATCGGTATGCAATCGGGCTATGCCTTTTTGGGAAGGTCGGGAAAAGTTGACTGCGGGATACAAGGGGTTACCTCCAATCCGCTTGAGGATTTGTTGGAAGAGGAAGGGGAAGACGGGGAGCTGGGAAGGATAATTGGACTGGAGGTTGGACGAGGCTGGAAGGCCTCGGGGACGTCTTCGGGAGGTTTCGGCCCGGGCAGGGACCTATATTTCGATTTACTTATAGGGGCACCTCAGCCCAAGAGCTGGGGGGAAGGGGTGACATTGTCATCCAATCGGTAGCTCCAATACCAAAAAAATAATTCGTAACGGAGCTCCTGATTGGATGACAATGTGCCCCTCTGCGTCCACCTCGTGTCCTTGAGGCGCCACTATGTATACATCGGCGTCTAACCGCGCGCGGCTCTCCTCTGTTGCAGGAGCCGGCGGCGGGCGACGTGGCGCGAGGTACGTGCAGGCGGCAGCAACAGCAGCAGGGCGGTAGCGGCGGCGGGCGCGGCTCCACCTGCGCTCTGGGGGCGGCGCGCGCGGCCTCGCACGGCTCCTTGGCGGCGGCGCCCGTCGCCCTGCTCAGCTGCCGCTTCCTGGCGCACGCGGCCCAAGGGTGGACGGCGTTCCGATTCCGCACAAGTGGGCTGGTTTGCCCCCCTCCGCCCCGCCCCCGGCCTCCCACCTCCCCTATCCGGAGGCGTGCAAAATGGTGTTCGGGCTCACGTTCAATCTTCCTCGTTCGACTTTCGAGAAGTCTTTCGAGAACTTGAAGAGTTTGTACAATATAAATGACATGCCATTATCGTCATCAGTAAACATATTGAAATATTTTTTTCGCCCCTCAGTAAAATTAAAATAGGATGAATTATTGTTTATATAATTTGCAAATTGGAAACTTCATAAATTAAAATAACCGTTAGTCAAAAGTGATTAAAAATTAGTAAATAAATGAACACAAAATGTTCATAAAAACCTAAATATTACTTTTTAAATCCAACAGTTATTATAGAAGTCGAGAAATGAATATTAATAAGATAATAATATTCATTGTTTCAAGCAATAAATTTTGGATCCTGCAAAAATTGTGATGGTGGATGAAATTGTGATGAAGCGTTATGCAGACGTTATGCCGACGTTAAGCAGCCCTTGTAACAACTAAATTGTTTTTTAAATTCAATATCTTTCGTCTATAAAATATTGTTGAACATATTTTCTAATGTATGAATGGAGAAGATGATGGTTATTTCTCACAGACCCTTGCGAATGACGTTTTCAAAGGTGGTTGTACCTTCAAATCGAACACCACCTTTTTCAATGTCCATGTTCTTGAACGCACAATTGTTATAAGTATAAATTTTATTCCGGTACCCCTATTACTGAAGGGAAGTCTTCCCTTCTCAAAAACCTTGTTGAACAACATGCAAATTTTCGAAATGATTTGTATTGTGGTTTTCGAATGGTGCGGTCAGGTCGATAAGTACGATGTCGTTCCGAAAACGCTTCGCTCCAACTACGAGAATTTGCCATAAAATATTCACTGGCCAGTCGTATCTATTTTTGAAGCGAGTCAACCCGCCTCCGTACGAGCGTGAACGCGAATTTGCACGCCAAATCTCCTCGTATCATTTGTCTTGGTGCGCAGTTTTGCAGCGCACATTCACAACCACACACCCGCAAGCATTTCCATGCAAATATTACTTTTACCTCGTGTGAAAAGTAGAACATTGTTGAAATTGTCTCCTTTTTAAGAGTGATATTTGACCCGATATTGACAGTTTGTTTCCTTGGTATTTCACATTTTCGTCCCTCGCTTTCAAATTCCACGAAAATAACAAGGATTTGGGTACATTAAAATTTGGCTTCAGAGAATCAACTTGTAAACTCTCATTTTATAGCAAGTACATTAGTTTTGTGTTAAATGATTCATCGGGTTTCAACAGTGCTTAACACTTAAATCCGACTCACAACTTAAACCTGAGCTTCATAGACTTCTTCAAAAAATATACCCCGAGAAATTAATGAAGGCAAGGATCTCTCCCACACATTTTTCTGGGGGCTCTGTTTAGTGCAAGTATTCATAAAAGAAACACTCCTTTTTTATACGAATTATTGATAAAAATACTTATAATTGTCAGAACTTACAAACTACAACATTCGTCGGAGAACTACTATAGCATCTTGTTACTGATTTGGAATTGTTTTTGTAGTGGAAGTAATGCGTATTGACTGGTTTAAGAAGTTTGCTGGACAGAAACAGAATCTTTCTTTTCAACTTGATAAGACCAAATATTATTCTCATTCAGTCGAAACACTTGTTTTAAAATAACTTACGGAGCGAGGGAAAATGTTGCTTTGACAAATACACGTGTAAGGAAATATTCTATCTGAAGCTGTGTGTGAAATTGAGTTATGCTAAGCTTCACTTCATATTACTTCAAAAAATGAAAAATCTTCATTTCGCGTCTCAGAAGCATCTTCTCGTTTCGAAACAAATAAAGTTTTCTAAGTATTTTTTGGTAGGAAACATCCCGACTTCATTTAAAATTCGAAAAAAAAACTGTGAAAAGTTAAACCGAACTTTAAATTTGCCTGTAGATGAAAGAAAGCAAATAAAAAGCAGATGCGAGGCCGTGTGAATTGACTGGCGACGGCGCTGCTTGCAGCCGTGTGACTCCCCGTCGTCGGCGCCTGGTCGCGCCTTGCCCCGCCCCGCCCCGCCCCGACGGCCACTGCGCGGACCTTACGCTCCCTCTGCAAGTCTCTCTCTCTGTCTTTCTCTTTCTCTTCTTTCGCTCTTTTCTGCTTGCACTGCCTTCTGCTTCCGCCCCCCCCCTCCAAAGCTCGCTGGGCCGTGTCGGGGTTGTGTGATAAGGAATGACCCACTATCTTACAGAAACCCCAATTGGTATCTATGTTTCAGGCACGAGAATTTGTATTTAAAAAGTCATTGTAATTAACACTTGGATATTACTGCAAAAGTTTGTGGAGCACTTTAATAACTATTGTCTTGCTATGGAAGCTTAAATCTTCGCTTGATACTTTATTTCATATGAATACGCCTAAAAACAACCTTTTCTTGGTGAATCCCATTAAAATTTCAAGCTAGACTACTTCTTTTTATCACTCTTCGTTTAATTGGATTAAAATTACTTGAACAAATGAGAAAATTGCTCATTAATCTTCATTGCTTTGAACGAACTGCTTGCTAAAGAAAAGTTATATAAATATTGCCTGTTAAATTTGTTTCATGCAAGTGGAATCGCAACCCTTTCAGCAAATGCTTCCATGGTGAAATTAAGTTCAACGTAAATCATACATTTGTGAAATGTAATTTACACTTGACGGCTAAATTAAATCATTAATTGAAATAACATTATCTAATATCAGATTCAGTTGAAAAGATGCAAAGGTAATTTGAATTTGGCGACCCTGAGCAGCCTGCGAGCGTCTTTCTCGGTTCTCCCTAATCCTACTGCTATGCACTACCCTACGGGGCAGAGAAACAATTAAACATGGCAGCTATGCGCAACGGTTCCGAAAGGAAATAACTGAAATATACTTTTTTATGTACTTCAACTTTTATCAACTTCAACTGCATTTATTGCAAACGTCCTTTGTTACTTTCCTGTCGTAACCATTCATCCACGTCAATGCACCAGTAGCCCGCAGTATAAATTAATTCAATATTATTTGAAGCTTGTGAAAATTTAGGAATGTTTAACAGTTGTCCTAAGTCAACCACTTCTGTGAATAAAATATTAAGTTCCGTGTAACGAAATGCTGCTTTTGCTTGTTCCTCTCGCCGTGACTTTTTAAGGCACTGCTTCCTGTTTCTGCTTCTGCTTCCATATTCTCCATCTGGCATGGCGCGCTCAGATTCTTAGCCCGACTCCAGAGATCTGGAGACGCGAATTTATGGCTCACTCGCGAGCCTTATCCGCTTCTTAATGCATATTAGCTGTTTGCTTATTGAAGTATGCCTTCTTATAATACTTAGTGGCGTATGCAGTTGTGTTATATATTTTGCAACTACTTTTAATAATACTTTTAAAATTTTTATTGAGATCCGCCCATACTGTGTGTATGCACAAAGTAAATTTATTTCTCAATCTGACAAATGCACCGATTAAAAAAAAATAAGAAGAGGTTCTCTAGAAAATCGTTAACTCAAAATAAACACATTTGCACATATTTATTTCTTTGTTGTTATATTCTTGTAATTAATTAATCCAAATGTGTAAAAAAATTCATACTCGAACAAAAGTTCTCAGATTTAAATAAAAGTGTACAAACAATATAACCAATATACCTTTTCTTAACGAAACGGATAAAATGAAATAGTACAACGTTTGTTTAAATTAACAGAAGTTTTAATACGATACCCATTTATTTTATTCGGATGTACATTTACGTTGAGATGAGTCTGAAAAAATTCAGCAATTTTACGAACCTGTGAGAAAAAAGGAAAACGTATGCAGGTGACGCTGAATTCTACCGACTAACTTTAGCAGGAAGTTCTTGAATGGAAATGGAATTAAAATAGTCCTATGAACGTAAGTCCATAAATACATTTTCTAACAGGATTATTTTGTATAGTATTCCAATGTGCTGGCCCCTGAGTTTCACATATACTACCCCTTTACGGCACTGATATGAAGAACTGATAGTCACCAACATGTATCGTCGCTTAGGAGTGGAAGATGGTCTTGAATCCCCTTTTGTGAGGACAAAACTGTCACTTTCCGATATAGTATTCTCTTAAGATTATTTTTGCCTCTCCTCCACACGGAAATTACCTCAAGTTCGTCAGAGGAGTTCAGATGAAAGTTGTATATAAGATTAAAAGAAAGAAAATCGTTCATTTCAATTTTGCTTTTTAAAATAAATAAACATTACAACAATAAAAATGTTTCATGGGTCACGTTATCTTCGAATTCAATTAAATATTTTGCTTCTTGATATTTTTTCGTATTAGTGCAGTTTGCAGACCAAATTTGCAAATCTAAAACTAAATCTAAATATCGGTTTGGTAAATGAATTGGATAAATTAGAAGGAAACTCTTGTTTTTATCCTCTTGGCATTATTTTTTCATGATTACATCACATGATAGTAACTCAATTTAAACTCGTTCCGAAGTTTTAATTTAATCCTTTCAAAATTTAATTTTTCATCCCATTGTTAACTCAAAATGGAAAAGTTATTGAATTCCATTTTCTTGTGATAAATTTCACAATAGAAGGGGGCGGATCTATGAAGTATTTGAGGGGAGTATTTTTGTTTTCCATAACTCCCCCTATAAATATTTTTGAAACCAAAAATTATTGATAATGAAAATACTCCTTCAAACTCGAACAATATGTGGTCGTTGTGTTTAATAAATTAATTAAATTTACAAACTAATATTGTATTTTATACTTCCCCTTAGACGCGACCCTGAGAGTTTTACATTTTGCAGCAACACAAATACCTTTATTTTACTTTGAATCGCAAACCCAACTATTAAGCAAGATATTTCCCTTACTACATCCAAATGAAATTAATTATATTTCCTCGTTAAATGTACGGTTCCAAATAGATTTTAAATGCACGCAAGTAGTAAAATGGCCTACTAGTGTAAAATAGAAAAACTGTCCTTTAGTCTATAGTTGAAAAATTAACATACTTGCTACATGCTTTTTATGCTGAAATGTTTCTGTTGTTCGTAACTTGTTAGCAATTCCTTAGAATCACAAAAGTGAAATGGAAATTCCGCACTGCAGCTTAGTAAATTCTTCTGCACTTTGTTTTATACATGAATGTTCATATATATGCATGATAATGTATAAAATTATTTAAAAATATAATCATTACAAAAAGTCTACAGCATGACTGTGTTATCCAAAGAAATGGTTATAGATGTAATTTAAGATAAATTGACCATAGAGTAAGAAACAATTTTTTTTAACTTTAAAAGTATCTGTGAAATCTTTAATTGTTATTTATATATTGATTTAATTAATTGTCGATATATGGCATTTCCTTCTTTTATAACACACCGCACTTTCTCAAACCGAAAGTCTCAATATAACAAAAAGAAACCATTTTATTTTTCTATTTGTATTCAACTATTGTTAGTATTATTATTACCTTCAATGGCGTGGTTTTTTTCCTCGGAATATTGGTCACCATTATAGCCATTGGTTGTAGTTCCTTTCGTATGACTTCATCCAACCATCTTCTTGTTTGCTTTATTCGGTTTGGTCATCGAGCAATCATATGAGCACTTAATACAGATACTGTTATTTCGTTTCTCATGGGTGTAACAGGATTACGGTATTTCTGCAAAAGCAATATAATCTAAACTTTTTTCTCTTACATACTATTCTTTTTAAGTTAGTAACGTTTTTGCGGTAGCTAGCTACAAATTTCGCAAGAGCCTTCATACATGAGGTTAGTTCTCGCACCCGCAGATCCTCACTGTAGCGCGGATTGCATACCCCATCAGGCGCTCTGATTTAAAATAATGTAACTTAAGAAAATCGTTACCTTGGTAGAGTCAAAGTGCATTCACGCTACTCTAACTCAGGTCATACAGCGTGGAATCATTTCAGACATAATATGGTGTTCGTACTCTTCTGAGGTTCTAAATAGATGCATCAACCCATCAGTCGATGTGAAGCGAGCCAATAAAATGTACTTTGGTCATGAAAGCTCTACGACGTTTTGAGAGCTTTCAACTGTCTCATCTATATGGAAACGAGGTTTTTACATTATGAATGTGTGACGTATTTTGGATTGTCTTGACGAGGAAGAGGAAGAAATAGCTTCAATAATCGTTGCAGAAAGATACTAGATTAGAATGTGGTTGCATTCCATAAATGAAAATGACAGCTATTTGGAGAGTTCAATTAATGCCGCAATGGATGGAATATGAACAGCAGTTTGTCGTAAATTATCAAATATTTTATCCGTTTTTTACTAGGCTGTCCGGGTGACGCCGCGTCTATGGCGAAGGTGCCGACGTTTCGGTCGCCATTCTGCGACCTTCCTCAGGGCGTAATGAAGGTCGCAGAATGGCGACCGAACGTCGCAGAATGGCGACCGAAACCTACGCTCTCATTTTATCCGTTGTCCAATCTTGCTCCCAAACCTTTTTCCGCGCGCATTTTTATTCCTTTGTTTCCGTTGAGCGCAGCAGATATCCAACAAGTTTAATTAGTTTCTCTTTCATCGTCAAAAAGTCTGGAATGTCACCAAATATATGACATATATAAAATATAATATATGAAAGAAGAAAAAATCGAAAAGGTAACACGACTATATGTCTTCTGCACATGTTATACGGATGGCTCAATACATAAATATAAAGCCTTCATATGAACATGACATATGCCTTCATATGTATATGCATTTTTACATGTCATATGCCTTTTGAAGAAAATCTGCAAAGTTTGCGTCATTACACATACAAGTCAACGTGGTGTAAAAGTATATGTGACTCACACGTGAAATTTTATATAAAACTAATTACCATATGACCATACGTTACGTCCAAGAAATGTATATTCCCATTAAGGGCTGCTCTGCTTGCGAGATACTACTGGCGTACATTTGCCCTTTTTTAATCACTGAGACCTCAGAAATAATTAAATTCTTAGTTACTTGTCAATTTTTTTAGAATTATCTGCAGAATTGGTTCATCATGGACGCAGTTTAAATCAATACATGTTCGATTTTCTTAAAAGCAGACAGAATTTAAAAATCCTAGTTGTGTTGTTTTCTCTTCCGAGGTAAACAACTGATATAGACCATTTGACGTGTTGAACGCGTGTTTTTCGACGTGTTTTTCGCGATTTACATGTAATACCCAAAGGATTGAAATGTTTTCTATTTTATTACTAAATTATTATTACCCCAGGTTAAATAAGCCATTGTAAGGTATTTTTATCTATTTTATTTTTTCAAGTTTATTATGTTCACTCAAAATTATTCTGTATTATCATATTTTCTATCTACTCGCCTCATCTGGGCTACTATTATAATATTTACAATATAATTTTCATATTTTATATAACAATATATATACATACATATATACTACATATATAATACATAATATAATACAAATATATAACAATATATTTTCGATCCATATTTCCCCGGCTTGCTCCATTAATTCAATTTACTCTGATTCGATTACGTCATTTTACTTGCCCCTGCCACTGAAACAGGTTGACGTGCCATTCGTACGAATAAGCAAATATTCTGGAAATTATTTTATTATACTAATTCAGATTGCACGTAACTATTAAATAATCAACTTTATTCAACGACAGTTGATACTTATTTATTAATTATTTACTATATCAATTATTTATAAAATTACTAGCTAAAGAACCCCACGTTGCTGGGGCATTTATCATAATGTTTATTAAACAGAAAAGGGAATTCCACCTAACCCCGTCCTATGTCGGAGCCTACATCTATCTATTCTATTCTATCACATCTTCACCCTACCCCACGACTCTCTGCCTTGCTCCAATTTGAAAATACCGCTATTCCGTACTCACTAAAACACGTTCTGTCAAAAATATTTAAATTTTATTCCTATGAAGGTTCCCTCCCCCAAACTTCTTCCACCTTATAACTGAAAATAATGAACAAATCTAAACAAAAAACAAAATACATGTTCTCGCGTGTATTCTTTTTGTGGAATTTTATGTAATATATCAATACCTTCAATCAATTGCCGCATTATAAAACTTACTCTTTTTCATATTTTTTCTTCTCGCGTATTTATAAAGAAAAGATGGAAATTCGTCTTGCTGCGTCAGTCGACGTTTAAAAATAATTAAAGTAATTTTAATTGAGTTCGAGTGCGTGAAATAGTATCCTTGATAAATAATGGCTGACGGAAAGGAGACATTAACCACTTAGTTATAATATCTCAAAAAATCCGAGATCACAGTGGAACCGGCTTCACAAAACTTTTTCTATTATCTAAAATAACAACCTTGAAAACCAGCATTGTCACACATTCAATTACTCCAAACACCCATTTACCAATACTGTTTTACTTCAATTATTCCGTTTTACTACAAATTATATTATTGCCGAACTTTCATCAATTTAATCATTCCTTCAACATTCAAAGGTACGCTTTTATTCTTCACTATATTAAAATATTTCTGTACAAAAATGCATCCAACCGCAGTTTTAGCATAACAAGTAAATCATTCATATGTTTTCGCTCTCACTGTCGCTCGTCCAACTTGTAAATACATAATAGAGAGTTTTTGCAAGTCGTGGATTTGAAAGGCGTAACACAACAATTCTGAGGAGATTTTGTACTGCGCATGCGCCGGCATCAAATGACTGAATTTCTACTGACTATTCTCCCTGTTCTGTCGTCTACGACAAACTTACACTGTATGTAGTTTTCGTCGCCACACTAAACACGATATCAACACTAACGCACAATGAGCATGGAGGAAATGACAAATGCAATATCCATAGTACCAATATAATATGGCAAAAACTTAATGGCTAATATTTCTCAAGTTAATTGAAATATGTCAGGAATGGACTAACGTAAGTGTTTAATATTTGAGGTTCTGTATAAGAGGCTTCATTGATTGTCACGAATAATTAATTATTTATCCACATGGTTTTAAAATTGCCACTCAGGTCCCATTCCTAATATAAACAAAATAAATATGTATTACTAAATTTTCGGGGTTACATTGTAAGACTATCTAGGAAGCTTTAGTTATCTTTGGAGATAAAGACATATTCGTATGATACAATCTGATTTCATGTATTATACATTTTACCATCTTGTATTGCTTAAAATAAAATCGTATAAAAGAAAAAAGACTCAAGAGACACAGATGTTCAATAAAAGCTTTTCGATCCTGTTAGAGGTATATTCAGTTCCAATTATTTCCTAGTTTAACGTATGCTTTCGATATTACGACTTGCAAAAACTCAATTTTCTGAAAATACATTATTTCCTATTGATGATAATATTTACGTACTACGACAATAGATTTTCCGTCTTGCAAAAACTCTAATAATTATGCTTAATTTACTATAACTAAACATGTGTGCATTCGTCCCTTTTTACGACAATATTAACATCCTTCAGAAAATGATCTCTTCCAAACATTTCGTCTCTTGTACACTCAATGCACTCTGCACTCACACCTACACGCAATTAAAATCAATATCCAAGTTACTTTTATAAATAAAGC
Organism: Gryllus longicercus; assembly: GCA_038098605.1. Classification (NCBI taxonomy): domain Eukaryota; kingdom Metazoa; phylum Arthropoda; class Insecta; order Orthoptera; family Gryllidae; genus Gryllus; species Gryllus longicercus. The sequence continues at coordinate 9,305,595 of JAZDUA010000003.1, read as the reverse complement.
GGAGAAAAGCTCAGAATTATTTCGGATTAGACAACTGACGAAAATAAACAAACAGTCCTCTAAATACGCAATTCTGTGCATTGATGAAATTAGTAGATGATCTCAGATGTTATCCAACGGTGGCGCGCAGCTAAACTTTTGACATTGATGCACTCTTGAGTCTGTGATGTAATGCTAGGCGAAAAATGTCAAAAACAACTATTATTTTGTAAATATATTAAGGTTTATGGTTATAAAACATAGCCTATAGTAGTCCAGGCCTTTAAAGGAAGCTATCACAAAAGTTTCATTGGTATTGATTCAGTATATTCAGATATAATCGTACTGTAAGTCAACGCACGTGTCTTTATATATTTGTATAGATTGAAAATAGTGTTCATTTCCTTACGTCACCGATCTTCGCGCGCTCTTCGTCTTTCTTGGGTGGAAGTCGCCACAAAGATCTTATTTCTTCTTATCTTGTTCCGCTCCAATGCTCTAATACAACTAACTTAGATTGCGAAGCTCTGAAAGTTCACACGACTTCCTAGCTTTGTCACCACAGTACCCGGTACCTGCTCCCGAATGCTGTCCTATAAAATTACTCTACATTGTGTCCACCGCTGGGAATATGATACCTACTGTTTCGCGTAGCTATTAATCCTATCTTACTCGACTGACAGAAATTCAAACATTGATTAATCATTTCCATTTTTTTAAATCGACCGACGCTATCTGCCACTCATATATTCATCAGCCCTTGTCCAGCGGCCCCCTTCAATTTCTGATGTCATCTTGTTCATTCCACATCGCCGGCGTTTTCATAGATACATATGAGTATATATTCATCAGTTGTCTATTCCCAGTATAATGAGAGTCCCAAATATTCCGACTATTTTCGGTTTGTCACAAGGTAATTAGAGCTCTCATGGTAAACCGTGTTTTCGTAATTAGTCTCTGTCGTCAAAGGCCACGAAGGTGTCGCCAACATTCTATCTGCAGCATCGCAGCAAAGCAGATATACTGAATGAAGCTACGAAGGGGCTAGCCCAGGTTGTCGAAACCCTTCAGCCTCTTTTCCTTGAACGCCTCCGTGTTTCTAGTGTCACGTTCATAAAGCTATGTGAAACAAAAATCGTCAAAAACTACGAGTAGTAGCGCTCTAAATCAAACACAACAAAACGTTTTCAAAATTAAATGCTAATTTTAGGCTAATTAAGTGCCATATTCCTGAATGTTAAGTTCTTGTAGATTTATCAATATCGAATAGCTTAAGCGCCCGCCTAGAAAATACAACTTTACATTATTGGAAGTTAACGAAAATGCATCCAAAATTAGTGACTAAGTTTTTCATGCGTATAACCTGTAAGTACGCATGTTACCTGCTTTACATTGTAGAACCCTGAATTTTAGAATATAAAGACTCTTTTTTTCCCTAAAGCTTTAAATTAGCCTTAAACTTTAAGCATTGTGTCCAGTGTTTTAAAACGTTTTGGGTTTTCGTGTATGTTAGCCCTTAAGAACACATACTATCTGTTTTAATTCGAACAACCCTAAATTTTGGAATATAAATGCCGGAATAATGTTATCTTAGGGCCTCGAATTAGCTTTAAATTTTGGGTAGTGTGTTGAATTTTGCTGACTTTTTAGTTTTCGTGTATGTTGGCCCGTAAGAACGGACATTATCTGTTTTTCTTTGCACAGTCCCACTTTTGTAAAATATGGATTAGAACATTTTTTCCTAGAGTATTTAAATAGCCTTTAATTTTGGCTGCATTTTCGTTAACTTTCAATAATACTAAGTTGTATTTTCTAGGTGGTCTACCTTTCGATTAAAGCTACTCCCACGATTTGAGAAAATCCAAGGGGGCCTAAAATTTGGGATTAGGGCATTTAATTAGCCTAAAATTTGCCTATAACGTTGGATACGGCTTGTTTGTGTTTGGTTTTGGGACGCTGCTAACTTTAGATGGCTCGAAACAACCGTGAACGCCAAACAAAAATTTTGGCTATGCCATTCCATCGTCATGACAATTCCAAAAAGAAAGGTGTGCATTTTTTATCAAAAAGAAAAGTGGACACTTTGCATTAAAAAATAAAGATGGCCGCTTTCTAAGAAAAATAAATATGGACACTTTCTGCCAAAAAGAAAGGTGCAGGCTTTCTATCGAAACGCAGAAGTGGCTGGGCCGCGTCGTAACCACGAGTGAAGAAGGAAAGGAAGGTTCTGTGTTTCCGCAGGTCGCGGTCGAGGGCGCGGGCTGCGCGGGCGATCTGCGCGTTGGGGCGCGCGCGCCCACGGCCTGCTGCTGCGCCTCTTCGCCACGCTCTGCCTCTGCAATTCGGGTGGCGGCGCCGCCGCGCCGGTGCCCGCCAGCGCCGGTGGCAGCCGCGGCCGCGGCGGCGGCGCTGGGGGCGGCGGCTCCGACGCTGCAGGCGGCGGCGACGGCGGCGGAGCCTCTGCCGCCGCGGACGCCAAGGGCTCGTAGAGCGACGTCCGCCCCCATTCCCGCCCCGCGCCGCCCCGCCCCCTCGCCCGCAGCGCCACTGGCTGCACCGTTCCGGCGCGCCGAGCGGCGAGGGCTTCGATGTCTGCTGCCTGACCTCCTTCGCCACGTCCCAACACACTGCGCTGGAAAAAGTCCCCTCGTTTTGGTCAAGTGTTCTTTTTACTACCCGTCGAATGAAACGATTCGTTTTCCTGTGACCCTAAAATGTCTGCGCTTGAATTTCGCGTGTTGAAAGACAGTACAAGTTCCTGGAATACGCGAAGCGTCGACTCAACACCCGGTGGATGTGGACTCCTCTCAACACCGACAACTCTACTCTTGATGAATTGTGGAGTCTTGCATCCTCAAAAACGATTTCTTGCAGTCATTGAGAATGGGCAGCCGATGTCAGGGGTAGGGGGTGATCTTATCAATTGGAAAGCAATAAGTCACGCCGGCGGCGACTTCCACTGAGTGTATATCTTAACAAAATACTGCTCGTGTGATATTGTGAACCGAAAATCTCACGCACATTTTATTGTTACCCGAGTTCCCCAATGCTTGTGCGACCGATCTGACGAAGCAGACTGTACTAGTTTGATTCGGAGAAGTGTGCAAAACTGGCCCTGCTGTCTGCTTTTTCGTAATGTAATTCCGGTAGTTACTAGCTGTTCGACTCCATGTGCCCATGAAATAGTATCCATTAATTTATTAAATATTGTACTATTTTACACTCCTTTCTAGATAAAATCCATGAAGATGCATATTTTTGTTGTAGCAGTATTAAAAGAAGCTTTTCAAGAGCATTTTCTTTATAAGACCACATTTTATACAAAAATATTCCATATTGGTCCCAAAGATACAATAAGATTTAAAAACAACTGCCAGATATCTCTGGCCCTAGAGATGAAGACTGCATGTTCCACTAGCAGCAATAGATGTGGGTCATCTCCTATAGTTTCATTTCTAATATAGTTTTGCACTGCATTGCTTTGGATTAATGATGAAAAATTGAATTGAAAATTGAGAATTAAATATTGGCACTTATTCTGCTTCATTTTTTAACAAAAATTGTTTATTTATTTGTGAAATATTGAATTAAATGGGAAAATTTAATTTAGATGTTTTTGGAAATCTAACATAAATTTTAGTATTTTAATTGAAGAAAATTGTGTACCAGTTGCCAACATTTAAATTACATACACTGCAGAAAAAGTGAAGTTTGAATTCTAAAAATGTGAGCTAGAGATTTGTGTTTTATTGCTGCTGTAATCTGATGATAAATATTGAAAAGGGTATTTGTCATATTTTTATATTTTGTGAAAAGGCAATTTAGATTAAACTCCTAAGGTAGAGTGAATTTCAGTCAGGTGTTGAAATTGTTTCTGCCTTTAAATCTTCAAATAACCAGAAGGCTTTATGCAAATTTGATGTTACATTGTCAGCTTCTGAATTTAGGAATAGGTTTGTAATGCAGGAAAAACAACTTTATCACATTTTATATTCATGAAAATTTATCATCCAAATTCAATAAATTGAGTTTTAAAGAAAAGAATATGCCTCTTAATTCTTTTATTGAAAAAACTGTGTAAATACTTTTCTCATTATAGCTTTTTATGTGTACCCCAGTATGAACATCTGTATGTGACATGGATAATTCTACAATAATCTAACCTATTGCTATGTCACAAACATTATTTGAAAAAAAAGAAGCTTACCACAGCGTTCCTTTATTGAATTGGTCAAAATGTATTTAATGTATTGCTGTCACACAAATTTAACAACATAGAAATAAAATACCATTTATTAAAGTCTATGTACCTATTACACCCACCATGTATTGGATAATTAATGTGGAAAACGTGTTAAAAATCATCTGCATGTAAAATGGAATATTCCAGAAAGATATATGTGTGAAAGATTACAAAATTAAGAGTGTGTACCTCTGAGAAGAAAGGTTCATTGTTGGAGCATATTATAAAAAAAAATATTACAGCTCAAAGATACTATCCTATGAAAATTGTCTATTGTGTATTAGATACTCTTGTACCTGTGTAATGTGTGACATCTACAACAAATATATAGATATATCCAGAACTAAGTATTGCTTAATATATTATTTGTTCATCATGCTTAAAAATAGTTTCCGTTGAAATCTTTACCCTTTGAAATACTAAAGCAAATGTGACTTTCCAACAAGAATGTGGTCAACAAAATATGTTACAAAGAATAATGTTACATAAAAGTGCAATGAAGTAATAAATAATTGTATGTAGAAAATCAAATTTGTGAAGAATATTTTAGTTATGTCTTGTTAAAAAAATATAGATTTCTTGTTAATTCAGTATATTGATGTTGTACTTATTACCTTCATTGTTAAGTGAGATCATAAAATAACAAACTTTGTTTTATATTTCTCTTTAATGTTGATATATTTGAATTAGAAATCCAATATTTTATGACTGTTCTGAAAGTTTAATCAAGACTTCTTTTAATCAATGAAACTTGACATAAGTTTATCACATGCAATACAATTGAAGGAGAAACTTGTATCTTTTAACAATTTAGTTTAAAAGAAAGAACAAACAACTATTCAGGATACTTAGCACATCTGAATTTGTGCTACATTCTTGAAGCTTTGAACTTACACCATGATTAAACTTATAAACTAAATTTCAATTTTTTGTTGAATTTTGACCTAGTACAGCTATTTCAGTTCAATGATTTCATTTTTTTAAATCATAAATTGAAAATTGATTTTAGAAAAATTGAAAAGAATTCTTAGCTCTCTTATGAAGATACCAAAATGTACAATGGTTTCAAAATTTAATCCAAATAGCTTTAACAGACGTATGAAGTAATGTTGAAAAATGTTGATGTTGTATTGTTGTCAAATTTTTGGTGTGCAAGACAAATGAATATTCCTTTTGAGAATAATTTTTGGAAGTGCAGTTCACATTCACCAGAAATTTCTTTTAAGTGACAGAATGATGTGGATTTTATCTAAATGCTGTGACTGAATTTTATAAAATGTGTTCTTAAGAGAAATAGTTTAAAAATACCTAGATGATTAACTTTATGTAATTAAGAAGTTAATATTTTTATGAGAAATTTCAGTTGCTATGAGACTTGAATATGTAATTATGCCTACATGTAATCAAATGATTATATGATTTGAAAATGCTATCCAATACATTTTGAAAGAGTTAGGTCATTAATGCAAAATAAAAATGAAGATATAAACAAATATTAAAAAACAAGAGCAGAAAGGAACTTCCAACCTAAAAGCTCTGAAAAACTTTCATTTTTTATTACTTCCAGTTTAGTTATTGCACATTGATTCAGAATACTATAATTTTGCATTTTATTGTACAAGAGTTGTAACTAAATACTTGGGGGCCTACGGTAGCATTTGAAAATGATCACCTTGTTGTTTCTCCTAACCTAACCACTTTTTTCTAGATATGTTTGATCATTTTATTATCAGTATGCAATTAAATTGCTTTAAACACTTTAATACTTTCTTTTTTCCAAAATATGTATCAAGAATGTGTTATTATATAATTTTTTATTCTTGTTTAAATCGTCTAAGGAATGAAAAAATAAATTTAAATTCAAAAATATTAATATCATTAATAAAGTTTAATTTTTCAATTTTTAAAAATAAAATTTTTAATCTCTTTTTCTCTTTTATCCCCCCTAAGGGCTCTAGGCCATTTCCTCACTAATAGTTACAGCCTTGTACATAATATATATTACTATATTATATAAAAATATGTGTAAAGGTCTCTTGATGATAGCAGGATAACATGAATGTGTCTGCACAAACCATTGAGTGAAACTGACATGTACTTTATATTTCCAGACAAACTTTCTCATCCTCTTTCAAAAATCATCTCATCCTGAAATATTTTATAACAAAAAGTGTTATTGATTAATTAGTGATAATTGTTGCTTTACTGAGTTCACTGAACAAAATTAAATGAGAAAATAATATTTCCCAAAAGGACTATGCAAATATTCCCGTACAAATTGAATAAATTAGTAAAAATTAGCAGAGACCTTTCATTTACTCCTTTTGCTCATTAAAATGTTTCCAATAATTTGTTCTCAAATACAAAACAAATTTTAACTAAATTCAAAAAGAATGTCTTCACTCGTATAATCACTTGCTTTTTCTGAATAGTTATCTTGTACAAAAAATAAACCTTTAATCATTGTATATTCAGTTCAATAGTTTTGTGATAAGTGATGATTTTTTTACTTCATTAAAAAAATGAGTAACTTAATCTGTATCCCAGAGAACTATATCTACTGAAAAATATGGGAATGTAAAAATATTTTTGTCTGAAATATACAATTCTTCTCAAAAGATTATGTCAATTGTGAAATAAATCACCTATACATTTCATTAACTGAGTTCCAATTATGAGCTTAAACTATTGAAATATTTTTGAGATTGTACTGAACCATTGCTTGTGAGTGAAATGATAAGCTGATGGAAATATTTTAAATGACAGTGTGTTGAAATATATTTGAGTGAGGTAAGTCTGAAAATAAAACTTGTATTTGCTGAATTCATCACATTTAAGTGATGATAGAACTAGTGGTGAGTATCAGATACAAAATTAAAGTTAATTTGATTGCACATCCTGTCTCACCTATTTTTGTACCTCTTGTGCAGACAATCAACTCAGCATATTATTTAATCTGATGTATGTAAAATGTACAATCAAAATTATAAATCATTAATGGCAAATAAAAATGAATATTGATACAAGATGTTCTATTCTAAATTATTTACCTTTCATAGCACTTCATTATACAGATGATTCAGAACAAATGTTACAAACCTCTAAGGCATGTGGAGACATCTAATATGACCATTTTGGCAATAAATACGAGATCGTGAACATATAGTCGTAAATTTCATCTAACAAAGTTACACATGTCACATTTGCCCCTGGTGGTTAGGCACCTACTCGTGCACGAGTGTTCGGCGAGCAGTAGCTCGCTGCTCGGTGAATGCCGAATGTGTGGTGTGCCTTAAGAGGTTGCCTAACAATCAGGGGGTAAATGTCATGTAATTAAATTATATGAAATTTCCAACTACTTATTTACTTGCAGAAAGTGATCTTCGATCTCTCTAGAGGTTGGTAACATTTGTTCTGATGCACCAATATACGAACCATCACCCACACGCGCGAGCTCGTCACCAAGAAAAAATACCTTTTTGAAAGTGATATGATACTAGGAGAAAATCAAAATAAACGTGCAAGAGAGAATTAGGGAATTGCATCAATAAATCTATTATTTTTAATTTTAAATACATCTTCATGAAGGAAAAAAACTTATTATTTCCACTTTCCTGGAACATCAACTGCTATGGTCATTAATCCGTAAGTGTAGTGCTTGTATTTTATCATGGGAGGTAGAGGTATTCTTTTCCTGTTGGATGGTGAGACTCGGCGCCGACCTACACAATGGTTTGTGGAATTTCCCTTAATCAGGTATCTCCCATCAGGGGGGACCGGCCTATTCGGGCAAGCTTTAACACATGTTCATCTCCCTGGTTGTATGGTAGTGTAGTGCATGTAAGTTTAAATGTTTGTGTATAGGAAAGAGTATAGGATGCGGAAGAGGAAGGAACGGTTGAATGCGTTCCTTGACCCGTTTGTTAAAGTACTGCTCCAGCATTCGCCAGGAATAGATCGGAGAAACCACGGAAAACTACCTATCAGAACAGCCAGCCGTTAGAATTCTTCTCCAGACTGCGGCTGGATTCAACTTATCTATGTAGCTAGAGACGAAAATCCTGCCACCATCGGGACTCGATTCCAAAGACCTTCCGGTCAGAGGCACCCATGTCCCGACAATGAGATGTAATTCACCGAACTACAGCTGCCGTCTCGCGGAGCGGAATGGTATTGTTGCATTCCAATCTGATATTTCCTGAAGGCTAGCAATTTTTTCATATAACATTTAAATCGTATTTATAAGAGAGAAAACCTAATTGGGCTAATTTCAATTAAATTTTGTGGATTGCTTGAAACAAAATACATCAGTATATTGTAACCCTTCGCTGGACTCCAGTCCAATAAACTTTCGTAAGTAAACCTTTTTGTCTAGAAAAACAATGTTTTTCGAAAATTAGTTTTTAGTAGTCGGTAGAAGAAGAAACAAATGACAACGTGAATGCGGAAACGAATTTTATATTTTCGTTGAATAACAGGGGAATTTTCAAATTAGAAAACAATCATTAAAAAAAACATCCGGAAGCAATTCGAAAGGGGGTACAAAAATTTAGAAGAAAACTTAAAGAGGGAAAAAGATACTTACATGGAAGAACAATTGAATATAGGCAACTGATGTAAGTAGCTTTCAAAACAAGTTGGAATTTTGGCAATGCAAGTGAACCAGAGGGCAATATACTTTGAGGAACGCCGCGAATTCAAAAGCAAAATTTTCAGAACCTTGAAAAAATGCCAAAACAGAATAAATTTGACGAAAATATAAAATGTTTCAAAAGACCTTGGTGACAAAGGAAAGCGAGCGTTGTTGTTTTGTTGAAAAAACAATCGGAAGACAATACTGATTGAGAAGAACAGAGGGATAATAGATTTCGAGTCAATAACATGCGCTAGCATGTGCTGTTAAGTTTTCGTGTTTTTGGGAGAACGAATTTTTATGAGAGAGGTGTATTGGGAGCATGCGCTAACCGTAATAATTAGATAGTTGGGAGCCAGAAGTACGGCATTTAGTAGGTAGCGTACTACCGCATATGATGTGTGGAAATATAGAAACGGTGAGCCCAGCTGATGGAACTTTATGGTGAAACGGTAGATGAAACGCGAGCCGATGGCAAAGCAATCGCATTCAGGGAAGTGAACATTCTGCAGATATTACCCGCGCGTACGGAATACATTTATAAGATGGCCAAGTATTGTAGTAAATTTAGTAAACCTCGAAACAAGGTAGATGTCCATTAAAACTATGACGAAAGATTATGAATGAGAGTGGTGTAAATATTTTGTTACTAAGTGTGAATAATGAATTTAGATTGTATTAAAGGGTTTCTCGTTTTTGTGTAATGGGCAGCGTCACAGAGGAAAGTGGCGACTGCGCAGATTAACGCCGCCGAATAAATAAACAGTACCACTGAGCACGGTACTGATATATACTGATATACATTTGAATAATGCCCAAGCCTCTTCTTGGTTTGTAGATAAAGAAACATAATGCCCCCCCCATTACCAATAAGATAATGGGAAATATCATTTTTCCCTATCCTGTTCAGGTGGGAACATCAATCCCATGTCCCAATATAAATTTTCCAGTGGTAAGACCGCCCGTGCCGGAAAGATTTTAATTTTAAAATTTCTATAAATAGAGTTTGGGTATCAGGTAAACACATAATAGATGTAAGGAAATAATTTTAATAAAGAAGAGGTGGGACGGTCACAACAATGAGAATGCAAATACATTCCTCGCAACGCGGACAAAAAATATAGATTATCAAATAGGTTTTAAATAATTTCTAAAAGATTAATTTGTAAACGTATAACAAATGCTCTCATGTAATAACCAAACAAATAAAACTGAAATAATATACAATTCTTACTTAAGTAGCTCCCAAACGTTTCTGAAATTACTTTCTCGAGGCGCAGGAAATTCGAAGCGGGCGACTGTTTGACACCAAATTACCCCAAAAAAATACTCATATTTTCGAAAAATTGAACTTTACTTTATTTAAAGATCTATTTTTGATTAACATATTTCATTAAGAAAAATATATCTTCACATTTGAATTTGTAGAAAGACGTCAAAAAAACGTTTTTTTCAATTTTCGAAAACGGATTTCAATGAACATTAAATCTGCACCATTCTCTTAAGCGTTCTTTACGCTAAGGTCCAAATTTAATTAAAAAATTTTAGAGGGGGTGGTTTCATATAAAAATATGGAATTTACAATTTGTGTAACATTTGTGTTTGGGTGGTGTGTTTTATTGTTTAGAGAGTGTTGAGAGATTAACTTTTTACTAATTTGTGAAAAGTGTTCATTGAATATATTAGCTATTTCTTGTTAGTCTTGTACAGTTTGGTTTTTGTAGTGGAGCTCTGTATTTTTTTTTGTTATTATTACTTGGTGCTGTAGTCTTTTTAATAATGTCCCACATAGCTTTTGTTTTATTATGTCAATTTGCAATGTACTTATCATTTTTCATAATTTTTGCTTGTTTGATTTTTTTTATTTAATATGTTTTGTAATAAGAAATTAGTTGAGTTACATTTTTTATTTGTTAGTATTTTATGCATATTGCGTTTTCTTTCACACAACACTTTGACTGTGGTCATCCACGATTTAGTTTTCTTATTTTTGATCTTTATAAGGAAAAATGGCATTGAAATGTTTTAAGTATATATTTATGAATTAAAGAAACTTATCTTTCATATCAGTTTACTTATATACTTCATTCCAGTTTTTGAATCTGAATAAGTTTTGAAATTTTATTGTTTCCTTGGGAATAGTTACGGATTTCTTTGTAAGTTGTCTGTTCTGCGATTTTTGTTTCTGTTTGAAGTGTTAAAATCTGTGCACTGTGTGGTCACTGAAACCTGTATTAAATGTAGCAACAGAAAAACAATGGTTATTTGTATCTATTATTATTTGATGTATAGCAGTGCTACCATTTTTGGATATTTGGGTTGGTGTATTTATGGTTGTTTTATTGTATGATTTTAGTAGGTCTTTAAATAGATTTTCATTACTGGATTGTGTGAGGCAATTTATATTGAAGTCACCACAAAGAATAATTTTACACTGTCTGCGTTTTTGAAGTTTTGTAAGAATAATGTCCAAATGTTTTAAAAAGATTTTCAGATTCCCAGTAGGGCTGTGATATGTGCATAAGACTCATGTTTCTATTGTAGTTAAGTCAGTGATGGATATTTCAAAGTCTTTCTCTTTTACAAGATGAGTGTGACTGGTGTAGGGTACAAAACTAATAGTATTTTTAATAAAAATGCATGTCCCACCATATGCATGATGTGCATTGTTAATATTTCAGCATAAGCTGTTGGCTAGAGAGAAACTTGGTATAAATATGTTATCTAATTATTCTTTAATTTACCAGTGTCCTGTGAAGCACAATATTGAAATGTGGTTGAGTTTCTCCTCAAGTAATATTTCAATATCAGTAAGTATATTTTTCAGTAACTTAATTTTTGTGTATTGTCTGCTTTCCTGCCGATGTTTGATACTACAGGTAAAACACAGAAGTTGGTTTTTGGTTGCAACGAAAGTCATATGTACAAATGGGACGGGGAGTAGGAAATGTGGAAATAGGTGAAGGGGCTGGAGAGGAAAAGAAAGGTGAGGAGGTGGTTGGAAGAAGTGAAGTGGGCAGGAGAGGTGTAGGGTTAGAAGAAGGAACTGCTGTAGGTAAAAGAGAACTGGGGGCAGGTGAAGGATGTGGAGGGGTTCCAAGTAGGTGCGAGATGAGAATGGCTCCTGGATTTTGTTTACCTATCTGGTTCATCTGGAGACCATGCAGAGTAAAATGTTTTCTTCAAAGGTTGTCAATATCAATAAGTGTGGTAGGTGTCCCTCTCAAGTGCTTGTCTTATATGATGGTTTGCAATCTTAATTTCATGGTTTATAGGAATATTGTTCTGCCAGGGGGGCAGAGTGGTCATGATTACATTTGTGTGTTTGGCAGCTTCTTGTATTTTTGTTAAGGATTCCTCTGTATCAAAGTAACTGCCAGGGTTAATGTTGTTCTGCCCACCTATAATTACTACAGTGTCCTGTTGAGTAAAAGATCTAGTTTGAGTGTTTAAGTTCTCAATTACATGTGCCATTGTGGCACTAGGCTTAAACTTACCTGTAATTGAGAACTGTGATGGGAGTTACTCTCTCACAATGGAAGAAAGGTTCCTACCATGGCTGTCAGCTAGTAAGAGAGTGGTTAGTTGGGGCTGTGCTTCACAATATAAACAGGAGAAAATAGGTGTGGTTATAATATATTGCAATAGTTTCATTTCAGTGCAGGTAGCTCAAAATCTGAAAAGTGAGAAACTCGAGAAGGTAGTAGGTAGTCTCTGCATCTTTTAATATAATGCAATATCTCTAGTAGAGAAACCATTTATTTTCAAAGCCACTGGAAAATTATGGACAAGGAAGCTCCGAAAAAAAAAATTCTTTGGATATAAAAGAATGGCTTGTGAGTCACGTAGAAAAGTCTTCCTATTTTGCTCTCCAATGTAATGAAACTGTAGTATTAGTTCAATTTTTATGAAGACAGCATGATTCCAAATCAATTGTTTCTGTCACAACAAATGCATGGGAACTACTTTCAACGAAAGGAAAGTATATCATAAAAATAATTTCAGATAATTTCGAGAAGCTTGAACTCAAATGGAAAAATTGTGCTTAATTTTATAATGACAGTAAATTATTTTATTACAAGATGTTTTCAAATAACACCTTTGCGTCAAAGCAATCGGCTTTTTTTGTTTTTGATTAAAAAACACTTTTTTTTACTAAGATTTTGTGTGCGCCGTCAACTCGGAAATTTTTGAAAGTGGCCCACGAGTAAATTTGAAGTAAAAGTAAAGTGGTCCGTGGCTAAGTTAAATTGGGAACCACTGCAATACTTATACTCTTTATACTGATTAGTATTGAATCAGCGAGACAGGGTTTCAAAACGGCAATCATTCCGCCACGTTTCTTTATTCTTACACATTGAAGAGATTTGTACACACATTTGTGGGGGCTCTGTGCTTGTACGCACCTCTCAATATACTCTCTGGTACGCACGTACAATTCGTCCGCTCTATTGCCTCTTCGCTCTCCGATAGTCCATCATGATTGCAGTCATGATGGTCCAGAATGCTGCTGATGCTTTTTCATGCTGCCAAGGGAATATTGAAAGATGACGCTTCTGTCGTTGCCATAGAAACGGGGAACAAGTCACGATCGTGTTTACATTTTGGTTTGTAGCACAACGCCAGTTATATACTCCAGCTGAGTTTTACCACCTGTTGGATGTTGAGAGAGATAATACGTAGTTATGCGATGGTGGAGATGTTATGATATTATAAATGTCTGGAATTAATTTAAAAACCATTGCCTCGTATATTAACAATGAGCAAAAGAAGGAACCCGGATTCCGATAGAGACTATAGACACGAGCGCCACGATAAAAAAAAATATTCAAAGAAACAAATATTCGAAGATTTTGATAGAAGCAGATCAGTTGTTCATCATGGTTCAAAAAGTAATGAATTAAGTGGTCATAGTTCACATCATGGAGAAGCTGGAAGTAGTAATCAGAATACTGACAATTTTGAATATTGGAAACGCGATCTCGATGAAGTGCTTTCTAAGTGTTCTATTTCTGATAAAGATGAATTTTGGAAATTTATTAGATCATACATGACCATGCAGAAAAAGGCCCAGAATAGGAATGGTATGTTAAATCAATTTCATTCTATCTTTAATTGTTCAGAAAATGTTAGAATTTTTGGAGAAGATAAGGTTAGGACTGATCAGGCAACACCCAATAAACCCTTTTGAATTAATGAACAAAAAGAAATATATACTAAAGCAGGACAATTTTTGCGATAAAAAAATTTGTCAAAGATTGTAATAAAATAATATCCCTTTCATTGGAGTGCAAAAGAAAGAAAGGAAGACAAATAAAGAATTCAGAAAGAGACTTATATTACAAAATTGAAACGAATGATTCAAGATCAAATACACTGGGGAAAAAAGGCATAATGGATACTGCATTTACTTTTAATGAAATAAAGAGTAATAACACTAAGATTAAATATGTTGTAATTTTACTTTGTTTGTCTTTGCAGAAATATTTGATTACAAAAAGACAGATTGTGTGCCATTAACATTATGTGGTGGAGTGGAAAAATTATACACTCGGCTTAATGCAAATGCTTCATTGACACTCACAAAATTTAAGGAGTTCTGTGATGTGATATGTCTATATCTAGATTTTAGGCAAAAAGAAAAATTTTCTAAACTAGTGAAGCTTAGGGAATGTCAGAAGAATCTTCCCATTACACAGTACAAGTAAGATATATTTTTGGTTTAGTCTGTATTAAAAATAATAAGTATTTTTAGGTATTATAAAGAATTTCAGTTCATTCAAACATCTCTTAAAAATATATATGGAAGTAATTCGTGTGCATGTGCATGTTCTCCTCTGATCTCCTACTCTGTCGTTTTCTACATTTTTACAAAATTGACAAGTTGGAAAGTGGAAAGAACTCTCTCATAATAAACATGCACCCATTTTTTTCAGAGACTAATCTCTCCATGATCATATATTAAGGTGACAATGAACATGTTCTGTAAAAATCACAGAGGCAGGACATGGGTTGCCTGAGACAAGCCTTTGTGTAATTGTGTCAAAATCTTCCCTAAATGTTTCTTCTTTTTCTTAAATTAATGTGCAAGTGTATTGTCAGTTACACCAGGAGGTATTAAAACATTCCACGAAACTGATAACATTTTAAAATTTTAAGATATTTTTTTAGTTGAAATTGTTATTAGTGAAGTAAATTGTTTGTATACCACTTAACTTCAGGATAAAAATGTAATGTTATATTTGTATCATGAGAGTTAAATAATATGAAAAGTCTTCGGAGGCTATGGCTATTTCTATAGAAATTCTGTGTGTTTCGTTTTCCCAACTTTCCGTAATATTCCTCTGTTATTAAAGAAAAAAGATTTGTTTATTTAATTCTTTTTAATTTTAAAAATCTAAAATAGATATGTTATTTTACAATCATATTTTTCATAAGATTTTCTGTTGTTCTCAACTTTGTTTGTACACTTTGGAAAATTTTTGGTACTGATGCAGATCAAGTAATGTTTGGTGTAATTGTGAGATATTTTTCTTGATTCGCAGGGAAGATATTGTCAAAGCAGTGCAAGAAAATCGTGTGGTAATTGTCGCAGGGGACACAGGTTGTGGAAAATCTACCCAAGTGCCACAGTATCTTCTGAATTCTGGTTTCAAGTGCATTGGTAAGGTGTATGATGATATTCAATTACTTCTTAGAAAAGTACAATACTTTCTAACTATAGTAATTGAAGTATTGGTTCTAAGAATAGAAACATAAAAAGCATGAAACATGCAAGGAAAAGCATGAAAAAGGTGTATCAAATTGTTCATGAAAATTTTCTAATTAAGAACAAATTTCTGGCAGAAATTGTGAAAAATGTAATGTAAAAATGGACCATGTAAAGTCCACAAAGTAGGGCAAATTTGTGAGATTTTAGAAATAAAACTTTGCTCTATTTCTTAATATCCATGCACTAGGAGAATAAAACACTGTGTTCAAAGAAAATGCAGGATCTGTTCATTATTTTTTGTGTGAGGGTTCCATGACTAAATGAGCGAAATGATAGCAAATTCTAAGGACATGGAGAAGCAAACCAGTTACAAAAACATAAATTGATTGTGTGGTCTCCAATATTTTATTTGTTTTAGCCTGCACACAACCTCGTCGTATTGCATGCATTGCTCTTTGCAAGCGAGTGTCCTATGAAACATTGGATAGATATGGTCGGGAAGTGGGGTACCAGATACGATTTGAAAAGAGTCGAAGTCAAGATACAAGAATCCTCTTTATCACAGAAGGTCTCCTTTTGCGGCAGGTGAGAATAAAAATCCTGCAACCTTCTATTTCTTGCCTCTAATACCATTTTAAAGTAATGTTAAATGTATTGGGACTTGAACCCTTTATTTTCAAATTTCTCTTTTGGAATGTTGACTTTATCTTGGGATATACTTTGAGATCCAAGAATGCTTCATAGTTAAGTGAAAAAAATGTTCCTGATCTTCATACTTTTAGAAGACTCATCAGAATTAATCATTGACCTCTTTCTTTACTCTTTTGTACTCTAAGAAATATTTTCATTAAAATATGTGAAGTAAAGGAGTAAGATATTCATATCTTTTTTAAACAATACCTCTGTTAAAAGAAATCTATTTAAATATTTAGTTCATTTTATTTTTTATACTTTGTTGAGCTGATACAGTATAAACATTTTATGCCGTATTTTGAAATAAAATGCATTTTCTAATTGATGACCTGTATTAGGTTTCTACTGATTCTCTGCTCTCCACTTATGATGTGATCGTTATGGATGAAGCTCATGAGCGTCATCTGCATGGCGACTTCTTGTTGGGTGTTCTCAAGTGTCTCTTACATCAGAGGCCAGACCTCAAACTTATCCTCATGTCAGCCACAATCAATATCGAATTATTTCAGCGCTTCTTTGCTAGAGAGGAGCCTGCCATTATTCAGGTATTTATTTTTCATCCCTAAAATGCTGGTTTGCTGATTCAAAGTTGTTGCACAGGAATGTTTCTCTTATAAGCTCTGAGGTTGACGCAATCTAATTTCTACTAATGTTGTAAATCTCAAGCTTTTTTCAATTTTTATTATTATTATTATTATTATTATTATTATTATTATTTTAAAATTTTATTCATCTTTCAACTTCTTATGATTAAAATGTTGAGAAGGGGTTCTGGAACTCATGGAAACATGCACAGTTCATTTTCTCCCCATATATCACATACAGTTTATACTATTTTTGACTAAATAAATCAAAACAAATCCAATCCCATCCAATCCAATCCTATCCAATCCCATTCCATCCAAGCCAATCCAATCAATTCCATCCAATCCAAGCCAATCCCATCCAAGCCAAGCCATCCCCAATCCAATCTAAGCCAATCGTCGATCCCATCCCATCCGATCCAAACCCATCAGATCAGACCTGATCCCATAAAATCCAGTCCCACCCAATCCAATCCAATCAATCCAATCCATCTGGCAATCGTGTAAATGGGTTAATATAAGCAATTGTATTTGTGAATTGAATTATTAAATTTATAATTACATTCTTCTTTTAGTATTTTTTATTTATTTATTTATTAGAAGAAAATGTTGGAAGTAAATAAAAAAAAGTTAATGGAAAAGGGGAGCCCAGAAATGTATTTAGCCCCCCCCTTGTTTTAGGCTATCCACACTTGTAGAGTTTTGGATTTGGTTGTTCATACCTTTATGTGAAATAGATGCCTGGAGACATGTAAAGAATTAAAAAATATTTTTTTATCAAATACATTTTAACCTGGCTGTGCCCCTCTCCTTTCCCAAAATGAAGCAGTCAACTTCAACAGGATTTTTGCTCGGAAACACAAATCACTGGCACTGAAGCACTCTAGTAGTATAATTTAGCAACATAACCATTTGACTATAAAAGTTGCAAAATATGCTACCAGAAAACTCCAACAATGGCCCTGACTGAATGGGCAAAAAGACAATGAGAGCATGTGATGTACAATGAATTTAAACTCATGTATATGTGGAATAAGTGATTGGTATTAATTAGGTATTTTTCTTCTCTGTAATCTATTTAAAGGTTTGATATTTTTCTCTCTGCTATTTTTCTCTTATTCTCTACATTTTGCTATTTGATTATTGATGCTATAATGAAAACCAAATTGATAATAACTTTTTTAAAAGAAATCTATCAATGTGTTGTCTTTTCTTAGGTCCCTGGAAGACTCCACCCAATTAAATTAAAATATTGCCCCATTTCTAAAGAAGATCAACCTAGTCGTGGTGAAAGATTTAATGCTGCACCCTACATACGGGTTTTACAACTAATTGATGATAAGTATCCCAGTAAGTATTTCATCTCTTTCTGATGCATCATGATTCAAAATCTTATAAAATTGCCCTTTTTTCAGGTAAAAAATTTATGAAACTCATATTTCTGACTAGTAAGCTCTCAGAAAAAATAATGTTTGTTAGAAGTTTCCCATATTAAATTATGATGGTCTTATTTATTATGATGGTCTTACTTCTTAAATTTTGGAATTGGGGAATTGAAAGTAATGGCAAATGGAGCACTATTCTTGGCCAATATAGGGCACATGCACAGAGTGCGAAGGGAACCACCCCTCCTCCTGAAATTGTGAAAGAGGAGCTTCTTATCCTTACATGAGAAACCATCGTATTTCCATAAATGTATAAAGTCCCTTTCTTCTCCTGACAGTTTGGGAAATTATTACAAGACATGGCAAAAAGGCTCTCCAAACCATCTGTCAACCATGTAAATGATTCAACACAAAATCAATTGCATTTATTAATTATTTAAGTTCTAATTTATTTCTGTAGTGTGTTAATTATTAATTAGCAAAGTATGTCGTATGTAAGTTGGCAAATTTAATAGAAAAGTGAGTCTAGATATTACTCGCACAACTTTTCTTGACTGATGGATTGAAGAAATATAGGTAGAGCAGAGATATTAGTTACAAAATCGGCCTCTAGATTTTATGAAACAATGTCATTCTCTGGAGAACCAATCATGCCTTTGCAACGTTCTCAATAATTTGCGTTCTAACTTTCTCATGGGTTCGAGGTATCTCCAGTGATGGATCTCCACCTGCTTCAGTCATATCTTTCGATTTTTTTGAGAAAATCATGGACAGAAGTACAGGTCTTCAATAGATAATAGTTTCTATCTCACGCACTTGAAGGTGTGTTTGGAATGTTGACATCAGTGCTCGCAGTGAGCTTTTGCCGTCAATTGTTTATTGTGCCTGAGACAGGAAAGCAAGGTCATCAGTCAAGAAAAGTTGTGCGATTAATATATATATAGTTGCCCCCCTTCTTGTTTTGGGCTGCGCATGCCTGTGTTAACAGATGATTTTAAAACACCATTTTTATTATACAGAGGATGAACGGGGTGATGTACTAATGTTCCTGAGTGGCATGAGTGAAATTTCTGCTGTAGTAGAGGCTGCACAAGAGTATGCTTCCATGACTCAGAGTTGGGTGGTTCTTCCACTCCACAGTGCGCTCTCATTAGCAGATCAGGACAAGGTAGGTAGGATACATGTGTAGAGTTTCTTTCCCATCCTATAAATTTTTTGCATAAAAAAAGGGAACTTTTTAAAATCATTATTGCATAATGAATCAGTTAAAAGATATTGCATGGTAATAACAATAATAATATGTGTGGCTTCCTTGTACTTTCGTTTCTATTTATCCAGTATTCACTCTTTTTCCCTCCTCTATCTACTTCTCTCTTCTCTCCCTTCCCCCCTCTCTCTCTTGCGCGTTCTCTCCCTCCCCCCCTCTCTCTCTTGCATGTTCTCTCCCGCTCTCTCGCGCTCGCTTGCTCTCTCTCTCGCTTGCTTGCTCTCTCCCTCGCGCTCGCTCTCTCGCTCCACATTGCCACATGTGGAATAACTCTCTCCTTCATATAGTTTTTAATTTAATCATTTCAGAATAACCGCTTGTTTTCATTTATCAGGTGTTTGACTACCCTCCGGAGGGATATCGCAAATGTGTAGTGGCTACAAATATAGCTGAAACATCTATAACAATTGATGGCATTCGTTTTGTGGTGGATTCAGGGAAAATGAAACAGATGAGTTTTGATCCTGGGACACGCATGCAACGCCTAAAAGAATTTTGGGTCAGTCAAGCAAATGCAGAGCAACGAAAGGTACAGTTGATTTAGTCACGTATAATTAACTGTATAATTTTATCAAAGATAAAGGAAAATATGAGCATATTTTGATGTGCTCATACCACATCTTATATAAGATGCTAGAATATATCTTTCAGTACTATGTTTATGTGTGGAGGTATGGTTGCCAGAATGGCACTCAACATTGGTACAGGTCTCATTTTTGTTAAACTCTCTGAATTATCAATAATTGCAAAAGTTTCAAATAATGTGTGAAAGTATGTGCTGTTGTAGCTCCAGTAGTTGAAATGTTTTTTTATAAAGTATGATGTGTTGATTGAGATAAAATGAAATTATATAATATTTTTTATCAAATCTCATAAAATATGATAAAGAAATTCGATATACTCAACCTTTTCATGGAAAGAAAAAAGGAAAAGAAAAAAAAAACAGTTCAGCATTTTTTTGTTACTTGGAGATATATCTCTCTTATACAATATTTTGAGCCTCTTCCAATGTCAGTTTTCCTTAATTTTCTAAAATTAGGAAAATGTGACAATGAGCCATTTTCATACAAACATAATAGACCTTTGATTGTATTAAAATGAACGGAAGAACACCATTGTGTAAATTGAAACATTAATTTCAGAAATAATTACATTTATTACATTTACATTTATTTACAAGCTTACAGGCTTATAGCCCAACAATATTACATTATATATATAGTTCATATACAATATATTTACAATCAACATTTCAATATAGATAGTTTTGCCTTATTTTTGAAGGAAAAAAAAGATGGTATTTTAAGGGACGGACATAGTGTGTTGTTGCCTATTCGCGATAGTCTGCTTATTGGAGAGTATAGGCCGTACGATGATTTGTATAAAATAGTTTTAAATGGTTTTACATTTCGAAGACTGTATAATTGGTCATTGATGGTAAATAAAGATTTCAATTTATTACATTGTATTTTGTCATTCATTATTTTATACAGAGTACAAGCATCAATATAATGTCTATATGATTCTAATGTACTAAGATTAGTTAATTTCATTATGTCTGTATAGTTATGACTTATTGATGGATTTGGTAAATGTGCTTTAAACGATGCATATGCTAAAAATTTATGTTGAACTCTTTCGATTCTATTTATATGAGTGTTGAAATAGGGAGACCATAACGTAGAACCATAAGTTAATATAGGTTTAATTAATGAATTGTACAATGTTGTAAGCGTATCAATATTTTTGAACTCACCGCTGTGTCTTTTAACAAAACCTAAAGTTCTGAGGCCTTTACTTGTTATGTAATCGATATGGTCGATAAAGTTCGCTTTTGAGTTAAAAATGATGCCCAGATCTTTAATTTGAGTCTCTCGGTCTAAGTATATGTTATTAATTCCATATCGAAAATTGATTACAGATTTACTTTTTGAGAAGCTCATAATTTTACATTTTTCAACATTTAGTTTCATATTGTTGTTTTCACACCAATTTACCAGATTAAAAAAATCATTTTGTAATTCAGTACAGTCAGATTCGCTTTTAATTACACGATAAAATTTGCAGTCATCTGCGAAAAGTAAAAATTTACTATTTGTGAAGGACGTATAAATATCGTTTATATACAAGATGAACAAAAGTGGACCAAGATGTGATCCCTGAGGGACTCCGGATGTTATCTTCATTTTTTTTGAAATAAAAGATTTGTATTTCACATAATGAGATCTATCTCTCAAGTATGAGTGGAACCAATGGAGCAATGGGCCTGTTATACCTATATTTTTTATTTTTTCTTCAAGTAATTCAAACGAAACTTTGTCAAACGCTTTTGAAAAGTCAGTGTATATTACATCAATTTGCAATCCATTCTCCAAAGCTTCTATGATATCATTATAAAAAAGTAGCAAGTTTGTTAAGGTTGATTTCCCATTCACAAATCCATGTTGCTCATCTATTATAAATGAATTAATGTATGGTTTAATATTTTCGGTTATTATTGCTTCGAACATTTTTGGAATAACATTTATCAGAGAAATCGGTCTATAGTTTTTTACGTTTGTTTTTTCACCTGATTTGTGAATGGGAGTAATATAGCTTTCTTTCCATTTATCGGGAAATATTCCCTCTCGTAGTGATTTATTAAAAAGATCACATATTGGCTTATATAGAATAGATGCACATTTTTTCAAAAATTTAGATGGGATTCCGTCTGGTCCGGTAGATTTATTTTCATCTAATGTTAACAGTTGATGTAGTACTTTACCATATGTAATTTCAATGGATGGTATCTGGGTTCTGATATTGCACGGATTAGAGTTATTGATGCGATTTTGGTTAGTTACTAAATTATTATTTTCTGGTTCAAATACAGATAAAAAGTGGTCAGCTAGAAGATTAACTCCTTCTAGTCCATTATTGCTCATTTGATCTCCTAATGTAAGGATAGATAATATATTAATTTTTTTTTGAGCAAATATGAGAGGATGAAAATATGTTTTCTGTGATCGAAGAACATTTAATAATCTGTCCTTTAATTGAACTTTCTTTTGAAAAGTGAATTTAAGGCATTTTCAAAATTTAGATGTCAAGCCAACACTTTAATTTCTATGATGGAGTGAGATTAAGGATAAGGTGCAAGATGGTGGGATCTGAAGTAAGGAATACGCTGGGGGTAAAATGTAAACACACAAAAAAAAATTAATTTGAAGAAATTGTTATATGACTTTTATCTACAATACAAGAGAGTGTTATACTAGATTTTTCTATTTTAGAATGTCTTCATTTTTTCATGTTCAACGTGTTGATATATTACAATTGAAATTTTGTTCTCTTCACAGGGTCGAGCTGGTCGCACAGGGCCAGGAGTGTGCTTTCGTCTCTTCTCTGAAGAACAGTACAATGATTTAGAAGCATACACTGAGCCAGAAATCCATCGGGTCCCTCTGGATTCTCTGATTTTACAAATGTTGGCATTGGGGCTTCCTGATGCTCGGCAGTTTCCTTTCCTAGAAGCTCCACCAGAAGGAGCCATAGAAGGTGCTCTTCTATCCCTGCAGCAGCAGGTAGAAATTGTAGTCCATTTAAATTAGTTGATGACAGTTGGAAGTCGGAAAGTGCTGTGATTGTATTTCTGTTGCATCCCTATCCCAATGTCTGTATTCCTGTATCTTGCAAAGAACAAGGTATTGAACGTATCACAATGTAAATTTAATGATGGCAAGAAGCATCTTAAAAAGGAGTGATGAAGAAGAACAAAAAGTGTACAAGACATGAATTTTTTTATTTTTTATTAGTCTGTGATAAAAGACCAACAAAATCGCACAAAAGATGGATAATGAGTTGCCTGACTGAAATATGGAGACAAATTTTTTCTTAAGCCTCAAATTACCATTTTCTTAGTGTTATTGACTATCATTTAACATTATTGAAACAAGGAAATCTATTTTGGGAGATGACTTATAGTGAAGTTGCTGCAGCACTTCTGCAACTGAAGAGATGGTATTTTTAGCATTTTTGCATTACTGTATTTAAGATTTCATAATTTGTCCAGAATTCTCATACCTTAATCTTGGTTTGGATTGAGGATTGGTTGTACTGAAGGTACTCTAGAGATTTTACTGGGCAAGCCCCCAGAACAACCACAGCAATATCAATTAGATAAAATATTTGAGCAAGACATTACAGCATCAAGGAAATATTTGTCCTTACATTCTGTCCCTATTTGTTGACTCCATGAACGCGGGTGTCTTAAAGTTTCTGTCATTCATTCTCTTGACTGTGATGTGTGTTCAGGGAGCACTCTCTGAGGAGGAGCAACTGACACCCATGGGCAAGCTGCTGGCTGCCTTGCCTGTGGACGTGGCCCTAGGAAAGTTGTTGCTGGCTGGTTGCCTCTTGCATCAGCAGGGGCCTGCACTTGCTCTGGCAGCTGCACTTAGTGTGCAGAGCCCCTTCAGTGGCCGAGCAAGTCGTGATCCTGATATTGAAGTAAGACGCTGTATGTTTAAGACATTTAAACGTAATGTAATACAAGTAAATGAAGAAGTAAGGTACTAGTTGGTTTCTTTTTAAGAAATTCCCATTGTCATACATGCAATTCTATTTTGGCACATCTACTCATTCTCTTACTTATATTTAATGATTCTTAAAAAAGCATATGTGTGGCATTTATCCAAAATAGAATAAGCTCTAAAACAACAATTGTTCCAGTTAGTTTTCATGATTATTAATGTGCTTTTCTTTCTTTTAATATTTTAACATTGTATGCCTTCAGGTTTTCTGGTTTTCTTTTCATGTATTATTGCATATTGTTTATTTATTATCAAAAAACCATATGTGACATATGGGGGGGGGGGTCACACATTTCTTGAGCTCCACCATTCTTACCCTTTCAGGATTCTATCACAATTGAATTATCAATAAAGGTGGTAATAATTAGTTAACAAAATTTGATATGAAAAAATGTTAGCTTCTATGTAAAGAGATTATTTGCATCAGCAAAAAATTACAGATATGATTTAAAGATCCTGCTCATAAGATAACTATCACAAACTCTCACCATTTGGCCAAATGACAACTCAAGAAAATTTATGCTAGTAATGAAGTTTTATTTACAGTCCAGAAGTAACGCAATAGTCATGTCAGTATTTGCTTAGTGGATCTGGGTGAAACTGGGTGAGAAATCTGATCTAGATGAGGGTCATTGTCTCAGAAATTTGGTGATTACAGATTAGATGAATGAATGAGAGCAGTGAACAATAATAAAACAAAACCAATAATTATATTCGTGTTTTAATGAAGTTTATGTTTTGTAATTTCATCGGTTTTGTCATGCATGTTTCAAACCTCTCTTTGCTTTTATGCATGAAACAAAATTAATTTAGAGATTTGGCAGATTCCTTTTATTGATCCTCCAAGAATTAACACAATATATTGTAATACTTTACCATGGACTTTAGGCTGCTCGAGGTGAGCTGGAATCTGACCATGGTGATCCTCCTGCTTTATTGGCAGCATTACGAACATGGTTGCAAGAGAAGCAGCAGCCAGGTTCTGGTGCCCGCCGCTGGTGTAAACGCCTTGGTTTGGAGGAGCAAAGGTTTTTTGAAATGGTGAAGCTGCAGCGCCAATTTCGAGATTTATTACAGGTTAGAATTTCATTAAAAAATATACATCAAATTTGTATGTATATTTTTTAGTACGCATCTAAAAAGTACTATTTAAAAGTTTTGAATAACCAGAATACTAATTACAATGTGCATAAGGCTGTTTAGAAGTGTGAATGATTATTCTTTTTAAATGGTGCTCACATAGATCCAGAAGCATTAAAATCTAATCAAGAAATTGATGTTAGTGACTGAATTTCATTTCTGGACAGTTGTTCCCATGTTACATGATATCAACAGGATGTGGGCTTGCTGAATGAAGATAGATCAACATCAACGCCTTCTACAGCAGCTGAGCGTGCAATGCGTCATGGTGAGATGAGGCTTTTGCATAAGCTACGCCGTGAACAGCGAGCTGCCGGGCCGAGGAAACGGCGTCGTTTGCGTGCAGACACATGGCAGCTTGCCACTGGGGAAGATGAAGAAGAACCGGATCATGATGCAGATGTGCGAGATGTGGAATTTCGTTTGAGTCACTCAGGATCTCAGCTTCAGGTGTGTTGGCAATTACATTTCTCTCCTGTGGATCTGTCCCTCTCTACCCCCTCCACCCAATCTCTGACTCTCTTCCTCATTCTCTCTTTCCTCTCATTTCTTCTTATCTTCTCCTTCTCACCCTTTTATCTTATCACTGTTTGCAAATATCGACATTTCAAGAATGATTGCAATAGATAATCATATTGATGCCTTATTGATGAGTATTATTATTAAAAATGAGAATTATTGATTAAAGTGTAATGCATGTTTCATATTCATGTGGTCTCCTTTTAATGTGCTTAAAGTAGTTCCTAACATAACATAAGTTACACCCATTCCCATAAAACATTAGTGGAAATGAGCAGCACACCAAAACTGTTCCTCCTCTTAGTGTTATTACTCAACATTTAGTCAGATTTTTAAAAAAGTGCATGATATAATTTAATGATCTACATTTGAATGAAGTTACACAGAAACAACTAAGCCAGAAGAATCAATATGGTTCAAAAATGGCTTGGAGCATTGGGACCCAGTCAGTTAAAAATTGCTTCAATTACTCACCAGAAAAACAGGACACCATAGAAATAAGATTTGTATCCTTTCCTGGGAAATCATTATCTGAGGAATGGTTATATGCCCAGGAGAAGTTTTTAATAATTATTGCTTTTGGGATATTGGAGAAGAATACTTTTCTGTAAACAGAGGAGCAGTTGAATCTGTTCACACTATAATAGAAAAATTATTATGAGAACATTGTACACAGCTTTCTAGTAAAAGGCTTTAAAGTGAAAAATTTAATATTCAATAACTGTTTCCAGAATCTGTTGGTGGGTGCAAGTGCAAACTCAGCTGCTGAACTTGGGCTGTTGAAATTGTTGGTGGTGAGTGGACTTTATCCACAACTGGCTGTAGCTGATGAATTCAATGCCTCCAAGGTATTTTTTTTTTCTTCTTTATTTTGCCATTCGGAACCTGTAATTTTTCTTTTACCTGCTTTTCATATCAGAAATTGTGTCTACAACCTCCTTTCCTTCATAAACGCTTTTAATTTAAAATTAACAACAGTTAGTCTTTTAGAAATGTTTGGAGTAAAGGATCATATAAATTTGAGATTATAATTTGGTGGCCAGTCTGTTTCAGAAATGCTTTTCCATACAAGCACCAAGCCTTTCGTGGCCTTGCACCCTATGTCTTATTTTGGACGTCACCCTCAAGTATTGCAACTATCAGATGCAGATGTGGAGGCTCCTGCTCGATCTCAGGGTCGGCTGCCATTGAGCTCCAAGCACCAACTTCTTTGTTACATGTCAGTGAAATGGGTTTTGTTTTCAATTTGCAATTCCAACTACTTGGTCTTACTGATAAAGCTAAGTTGTTTCTAAATTTGAATTTTTTAGATTGAAGGTCACAAATTCTTATATCAAATCAACATCTCTATGTTAATTTAGTTTTGCTTCTTTAACTCTATTAAAAGAAAACTGATTATGTGTAGATTACATATATTGATCTAGTTTTGACTTGTTACTTTTCTTAAAACAACTAATTGAGAATATAATTATATATTCTTGTTATGATTTCTTTGTTGAATACACAAGTGTATTTTTTGTTGTTGTTGCATTTTTGTAGTCATTGCATTCTTGTTTCAGGTCACTGTTGGAAACAACAAAACCCTACCTAATGAACACATTACGGATACCAGCAGCTCAATCTCTCTTGTTATTTTGCCAAAACCTAGATACAAGTCTTGACTTTTCAAGGTGATTTGTGTTTTGATCTGGGATATTAACATTCTTGTATATTGTTTGTGTTTAAATGATCTTAAGGTAGTATGTTTGTTAGATCAACCATGGTGAAGTATTCAGAAAAAATACTTTAAATGAAAGAAAAATCCCAGTTTTCAGGATGATAAAATCTCTCTTATATATTATTGATAACACAAAAAAATTTTCAACTTACGCAATTTTTGAAAAATTAGGGATTCCAACAAAAATGAGACCTGCCATTCTTTTAAGAGTACTTTACAATATCCAAGATTAATCAAAAAATTTTGGTGTCTTTTTGAGAAAATTTTGAAAATGTAATTGAGGATTAATTTAAATAAAAGTTAAAATATCTGCAAGGTCTCAAGTGCTTTTAAATTGATCAGGGCATTTTTGGAGAAAATTGTCTGAACAGTTTAGGCACTTGCACAAAAAGATGAAAAAGTAAAATTGCATTCAAAATACTAAGTAATTGACTGCACATCTCTATTCTTATCATTTCCTTTTGCTAACCTACTACATTTTTTGTTGTTCTGTTTTTTATTATTTACAGTTTTTATCTAAACAGTAAATTTTACTCGTAACCTTATGCAACTGAACATCTCTGCACGCCCATTGTCAATCTAATCTTATTTTTTTACTCCTTTCTTCCTTTACCTCCAACCCAAACAAGACACAATCAAATTAGGCAAATTAAGTGAAAAGAATTCCGGAGTTTTGTAACTTGGCATGATTGTTCATTGCTACCTACTGCACATTATACTCAAAATTCCTGAAGTGTTAGGGGTGAGCCAGGGATTTTAAAGGTTTTTAGTTTTTTTCATGTATCTCCATAACTATTAATCATACAAAATGTATGTTCTCTACAAACTTAAAGAAGACAACACTTTTTACAAAAAAGGTCCTTTAAGATTTTGTTGTAAACTTAACCCTTTTTTAGATATAGGTGTGAAAAGTTCTTGTTTTTATTTACAACAAGGCCCTTTTTTAATATCTCCCTTTTAAAAAAAGATGAGATGTTCAATGCAACAAAGTAATTGTATTTTTACATTTATCAACCATGTGTATTGCATATTTTGCTAAAAAAATATGAACATGTTTCACATCAAATCTGATTTTGTACTTGTTAGTATCCAAGGTTATTGGGTTTCAGTTTACCTTTGGTATGAAAACTGATAATTCATAGTTGATATTAAAAGGATTGAGTACAAATATTTGGTAAAGAAATTTGTCACTATCAACATATCTGTATACATAAAACAAAGTCGGGTTAGTTATGCCATTTATAACTCAAGTACGGCTGGACCAATTTCAATTATATCTGATTTGTTGGATTCATCTCCACCCCGAATAGCAGAGTAACAATTAAAATACCAGAGAAATTGACTTGATGGCTCTATAGAACAAAACAAAATATTCATATCAAATGCAAACCGCAACACACTCGAGATTTTTTAAATATATATCATTAAATAGCTCCTAAACAAAGTGTTCTAGGGGATTAGTAACTATAATTTTGAGACCTTAAAGGCCTCACAGAAACAAAGAAACACTCCGTAATCTACAGGATGAAATCTTTTTGTCCATTCTATGTTTTTGCTGGTCTGGCACTTCTCAATATTACCCCACCTGCTCAAAAAAATGCAGAATCTGCAACTAAATGTGTATGAGACACAGAGACAGAGTCAGGCAGATGGCAGAGATAAAGAAAGTGGAGGAGAGAAAGAGGGAGAAAGGGAGAGGGAAGGAGAAAGAGGGAGATGAAGAGCAGAACGTCTGGCAGGTTCTGCTAGTAAATCATATAAAAATACAACATAAGAGTACAAATATCATAAATAGAATAATCTTATTTACCATATAAGTAGAGGGACAACTAAATCTGATAGTGTCATTGACGAACTGGAACTCAAAGCTTGATGAGGAGATTCAATGATTACGGAAAGCCCTATTTTTTCTCATTTTTTAAAATGCTTTTGTCATGAAATATACAATGTACATGCCCTGAAATTATTGAAATTCAGTGAGAAGCAATGTTGAATGCTAAATGATGACAACAATGATCCAGAATTTCTCAAACAGTCCATAAGAAGTGAAGAAACAGAATATGACATTGAAACAAAAGCTCAGTAGCACAAAAGGAAGCTTCCTGACAATCCAAGACAAAAAAAAGCATGTCAAATTCAATTGAAGGTTCCGCTCGTAGTTTTCATCCATTTCAACACCATAGAGCATCGTGAGTTCTTGCCACCAGGTTATAGAGTCAATAAGGAGTACTATGTAACACTGTGTGCATGAAGCACTCTAAAGAAAACGCCCTGTTTGATGGCAATACAATTCCTGGCAGTTGTGGCATGATAATGTACCTGCTCGCACTTCACTACTTGTTCAACAAATTGTAGCCGAAAACAACTCTGTTTTGATGCCTTTGGCTCCCTATTTGCTGGACTTGGCATCCTGTTATTTTGTCTTGTTCCCAAAATTGAAGAAATTCTTGAAAGGACGAGGTTTTGCCAAAATAAAACAAACAAAAGCTGAATCGCTGAAGAATCTAATCATCATAACAAAAACTTCAGAACTTCTTCAAGGACTCGGAAAATGCTGGCTTAAATGTATTACAAAGAAAACTATTTTGAGACAACAAAATCAATATTGATAAATGTATGAAAATTTTTGAGAAACTTCACTGCTTGTTAGAGAAAACTAGTTTCTGTGTACTTATTGATTGTAAGATAAGATTTGAAACTAATTAATTGCAAAACGGTCAATGCCGTTATCAATTTTAAGAACTTTGGGGCTTATCAATTCCATAATCATTGGATCCCTTTGTCAAACATTGAGTGTGTCATTCATCATTAACACTCTGTTTTAGTTGTCTTTCGAAGTACACGGTAAATGAGATTATTCCAATTACAATATTTGTACTCATATATTCTTTTATATCGTTTATATTTTGACACAACAAGAATTGTTTCACAATTCTTCTCCAAATATTTTTACTCAGTCCTTATCAATTAAACTATGGATTATCAGTTTTCGTGTTCGAGGGAATCTCAGTCCCAATTACCATGAGTACTCACAAGCAAGTACAAAATCAGATTTGATGTGAAAAGTATTCATGATTTTTTTAGAAAAATATGCAAATATACATTATTGATAAATATTGAAACAAAAATTAAAATTACTTTTGTGCATTGAACATTTATAATCATCACATCTTTTTTATAAGGGTGATATTAAAAAAAGGACCTTGCCGTATATAAAAACAAGGTCCTTTTATATATAGCTAAAACTTGTTTACTTTGCAACAAAATCTTAAAGAAACATTTTTGTAAGACATTTTTTGACTTTATTTTTATATAGAGTATATATTTTAGTAAGATTGATGGTTATGGAAATATATGGAAAAAAAAACTAGGGGAAAAAAACCTTTAAATGGTCCCCTTTCCCCCGTCTTGCTTCCCACACTTGAGGATTTTTAGTGTATGGTGGTAGATAGCAATGAATAATCATGCCAAGTTTCATAACTCCTAGATTTTTTTCCTTCGATCACCAGTTTTTGGTTTAATTTGACTGGGCTGTTAGTTCCTCACTGTTATTGGCTTAACTGTAAGTGATTTGTCACTTGTTTTCTCTCGTTATGCACGCCTCATTCCTAAACTTGAAGGCAAACACTTGATTTTTATTCATTCTTGTCAAAAAAACAATAAAAACTGTATGTGATGTATGGGAAAAACTACAGTCTGTGCATGTTTTCTTGAGCCTTACACTGCATATGCATCCCCTATTGATTATTTCACTGAATTCTTTAATGGGTTTGTTGCTTTTTTTGTCATTTATTATTTTTAATGTTTATTATTTTAATTTCTTACATATATGTTCCCTTGTGCTGCATTTTTTTGGTTTGTTTTCTTTCTTTTCTGAATTGGAACATTTTTCACAATTTGCCTTTGATACTGACATCTCACAATGCATAATTCTTCCCTTTCAAATTCCTGTTTTTTTTATCTTAAAATTGATATTCTAATGATCTTCTGGTTACGAGCAGAGAGTGATTTTTACTTGTTCTAAGACACCCCCTCTTCTCAGCATTACCAACCTAGAAATAGCTATGGCAACAAGGATAATAGGGATGAAAAAGCATGAAGTAAACAAAGATATACGACAGATTTATGGATACTTATTACAGAAGTAGCACACAATTCAATAATTCAATAATGTGTAATGTTTGTGTGGAGCACACTTACAGGATCCACGAGGTGAACCGACATGTGAATGACATATTTTTGAAAACAGTTCAGAGGTACTGAAATGTTGTGCTCAGCAAGGCAAGCAGTAAATAAAAGTGTTCAGTGTTGACAGCTGCAACTGTCTTCCTCTAAGACTTCACATGTCGATTTTCTGTCATGAAAATTTTCAAAAGGAATAATTTGTAGTTCAAGCAGTGAGTTTTGTCGCATAGGAAGGTGTACCACAGTTTCATTGGAACAAGGTTTTGATTCACCATCAAGCCAATGGCAGTCTGTTCCATTGAGACAATTGTCCGAAGCTGCATTAAATTGAAACTTGGCATCTTCAAAACTCAAATATGCACAGGAAACCAAGAAGTAAAACCAAACACAAAATACCTACAAATTTGCAGTACATGGTAAAACAGCAAATGAATATCAACATCTTGTTGGTATCCTACATGTTGCGCAAGAAGTGGGGGTAATTTATGAACAAGTGAATGCCACACTCCGCTCATAGCCAGCAGATTACTAGAATACCTGTTGAAACATCTTCTGCAGAGTGGTTTGTGATGAATGGCTGGAGCTCGAGTTCTCAGCTCCCCCTTCTGCTGCCATGTTACTTCACCGTGTCAGCCAGTTGCGCATGCAGTGGGTTCGCCTATTGGCCCTCAAACTTGATGGTAAGTCTGGATCAAAAGAAATGGTCTCAATGCACAGTATATGGATTACAATAACAGAGCAGTTAGCATGCTGTTTTTCATTTTTTGAAATGTTGGATTTCTTTTCCAGTTGAGTAAAATGCAATAAAATGTAAGCCAGTGTTATATTCCCAAAACATGTTCTCAAGAAGTACAGTCTCTCTGATATAATTCTTGTGTGTTCTAGAGGAAGAAATTGGTAGAAATATCTGACTGAGCATGTTACATGACTGACAACAATAATCAACAACAAATTTGCAGATGAGAATTTTATGTTTTTCAATTCCATGTAATCTAAACATGAAAATAATACTAAATATCACCTGTTGGTACAAATTGTCTCTGAGGGTGTCTGCCAGAACATCATGTTTCCCCAACTGTCTGTGGTCAATATGAATGACTGAATGTTTGTTACTTATCTTGCATCCTGAAAATCAGCAAGTCCATGAGCATTTACTAAACGTGTTAGGTGTTAAGAATATTCTCTAAGTATGCAATACAAACCGTGCAACAAAGAGTTTCTTAAAATGAATGTCAATAGATGATTTTTTTTTATAAGATATCCTGTATATATATTTTTTTGTCATTAAATAAAATGAATTACTTTTTATTTTCCAGTTGTAAGTCGCCATCAGAAGCAGAACTCTGAAGACGAGCAGTCGGAGAGTGAGACAAGTGCAGTAATGCCATCAGCAGATGCAGATGCTGAAGCTGCTCGTCTTTCAGCGCATCTAGCAGCAGAGCTTCCACGACTACTACATGTGGACATTTCTTACTCCATCTCTCGGCTTTTGGCTGCTGACCGTAAAGTGTTGTTTGTGGGCCCTGGAGTCAACAATTCAACTATTGAACCCAATCCTTTCCTGCCAAAGGAAACAACAATTAAAACTGAATTTCAAGTTCAGCCGCATCCTCGGAAAGGAGGCATGCGTGTAACACCATTCCTGACATATGGTTGGTGAGTGCAATTACTAATTTGCCGTTCTTTTCATTTATGATTTTGGGGGTAAAAAAGGAGAGAATATTCATTTTAGAATATACTTTCAATAGGAAATAAACATATTTTTGTGTATTTTGAGTATATAATTAATGTATGGGGTTGTGCTGAAAGTTTTTAGCAGAATTAAAAGTAAGAAATTTATTGATAATCTAAATTTGATGAACCAACATTACAACAATGCACCATGTACAGACAACTCCCAAAGTGAGCTAAGGACAATGATACTTACATTTCGGCAGCAACCTCTAAAAACACTGCTGAACACAAGCAAGGGGCCATATGTACGTATGTGCTTCAAAGGAAAATCTCAGGGAGGCTGGGTGGATATGTTTGCATAGTTGCCTGCCACTCGCTTTGGGTGTCATCTGTACTCAGTGCGACATAATGATGGTTCACCTCATGAACCCTATATTTGTTTTTTCAAAATATTCTCCATTAGTCAATATATGCTTTTCCATCCTTTGAAACCACTTTGAAAAAGAGACCTCCATGTCTCTTCAGAAATTATGAATTCTGCACCAATGTAGGCTTCCACAGCTTCATCAGAAAAAAAGCCCTATCCTCAGTGTTTCCTTGGTTTGTGGGAACTAAAAGAAATCACATGGGGCTAAGAGAGGCAAATGAAGTGGATGAGGAAACAATCGCACACATTTGTTGATAAGAAAATCAATTGTTCTAACAGCCATGTAAGAAGGAGCATTGTCATAGTGCAGCATAATGTGACCGTATTTAGACTTTGGTTGCTTTGATACCCATGTTGTGTTGACCTTCGGCAAGCATTGTGTCACATCCCATTCAGCATAGTGTGTTGGTTGCCTTGGGTCACAGTCAACAATTTTCTTGTCACAGCTGTGTCCCCTAGGTAGGCAGGTCTGAAAAGCACCAAACACTTGACAGTTGTTTAGTTTCCAGTTCATGGTGGTCATTTCATCACTGGTTATGAAGTTGTAAACATCCTTAGTCCACCCTACATCATATTTATTGAGCATGAATTTCCACCAGACCTCCCTGGTGGATTTTCACTCTGTCAATGAATGTGGCTCCCAACAAGCATATCGCTTGGTCAAATGTCTTGTTAAAGAGCTAATTGTTGATGCACAATGGTTTGTACTGCAGTTAACCCAATGTTTGTGTCTGTTCAATATTGGCAAATGTCAGGTGTGGGACTTCTTCCTCCACTCTTCTCACTGCATTGATGTTTTCTTTTGTCACTAACTTGGCTTGGCTTCAAGAGCTCAGTTCCTCTTCCAGAGATGCTCTTCCTCATGAAAATTGTTGAAAGCAATTTCCAGTTGTCACTCTAGAAGGAGCACACTTCCCAAAGATATATCTCTCGAAATGTGGCATTCCTCAGTATGTACACTCCTTTTAAAAATCATGGCATGGAAATCAAAGCATGAAACTTCTATCTCGGAGTGCAGCAAGTTTGAAACAAAGGCTTTTTCATCCCTCCCTTCACTTCAGTCAGCCATCTCAAGCTCATCAGCTGGTTGGATTCAAGGCCACAATGGAGTAACCTTTCAGGCACTGCTAACCCAAACTCCCCAGATTCCTCCTAAAGACACTGCTAAAAACGTTTGACATGACCTCGGTGAGTGATTGTTTTGTTAAAAGCCTTATTGAACAAATTTTGTTCAATTCTTTCATGTAGCAAATAGAATTAGGGATTGTTTTAAAAGAGAGATTCAATAAAAGACAAGTGTAATAATATCTTGTAATAGATATACCATAAATGAAATGTAATATCCATTAAAATATTGTTTGTTTAGAAGGTGAATTGTAAGAAAAACCATATTTATTAAATCTCATTGTGAAATAGGAAATGCCTTTTCAAGTATACTAAACTAAAGTTCAACTATCAAGTAAAAAGAAATGCATGAAGTGTTAGTTAATATCTATGAATGATATCATATTGAGAATGCATTCATTTATTTGTTAGCCTAGAAGATGCAATAGAGGACCCTCCTCCTTTGGAAGAGTGGCATTGTGAGCTCTGTGACTTTATGGGGGTTCTGCAGCCACTCCAACAGCTGCAACACCTCCACATGTGCCAGTCCAGCAAGGAAGAGCAGCAAAGTAAATAATTTTTGTCTTTGTCTTAAGGGTTCAACAAATTTCTGAAAATGTTTTTGGTAATGTTTTCTGTATTTGATTATAACTGATTAATGTGTTTTGAAACTTTTTTGTGTGCATATTGCAAATGAAATTTATTTTTGGATTGGGGAAAAGGATTTAATGTAAAATGTATTATATACACCAATGACGAATGTTACAAATTATTCACATTTCTAGAATCTGAACATTCAGAAGAGAACAAACAGAGTAGACCAAATGCAGAGAACCATCAATGTCCAATCTGCAAGAAATACTTGCAAGTCTCTGCTATAGAGCTGTTGAGGCATCGAAGACAATGTGCAGCCAGAACTGATGCAGATCAGGTAAATAGTGGCACAAAAATTATGTACCTATCACATAATTTTTTCCAGTTTAAGTTTTTCACATAATTCATGTTTTCTCAAGATAATTAAGAGAAGAAATTTAGGAATATTTGGGACAGTTGATTTCCAGTAATCCTTGCAATTTTGATAGAAATTCTTATGTATAGATGTTCAATTTTTTGAGTGGAAATGACATGTGTGCTGTCTTGTTCAGGTTTTATGGGGCTGAAGATTTATTTTCCAACTGAGAGTCATAACTGTATTTTAAAATCATATCGTATTGTTAGCATTGAAAGAACTGTTCCTTCACAGTCAAAATCACAAATGACGTGTTCAAAGTATACTAATGGTGGCCAACAAGGAATTCATTGGAATGTTGAATTGAAAGGGGTGTACATTGAGCATCTCTTTCATTTCTGTGCTGAAACATTTTGAAGTTCCCCACTCATTTGATCTTTACAGGATTGTTTTATTTTCCAGAAGGACAAGAAGAAAGAGAAATAGCGGTTAGGCAAGCAAATTCTCACAAAGGTAGGCAGATGCAGTATCCCTTCTCTGCCCATGAAGCAACACTACTGATGGCCACCATCATACTGAAGCGGATGGCTATTGGTGTCTATTAGGTTCCTGCTTCTTCTTTGAGCACCACCACAAAGCTTTCTCCAGACTTTGACCAGTGTTTTACAGGCTGTAATACAAAAATGTTGTGAAAAACTGGTGTATTTATAAGCCTTTCAGGAGTTCAACAACTGGAGTCAAATTATGCATAATTGTTTCCGTATCAAACAAAACTAAAAATAAGATTTTGAAGTTTTATTTAGTTATTGAAATTACTGTATAATCAGTGTGACTTACAGGTCCAGGCCTATGTGTGAATGACTTATAGGTCCAGGTCTATATGTGAATGCCAGTTCTAGATTTCCATAAACATTGATTCCATTTAAATTGAAAATATCAATCTGAAGATTAAAAATGTTCCAGAAAACAAATTAGGAATGCTTGGAAAGCACTCAAGAGAATCAATGGAGACAAACAACATAATAACTTCAATTTATTAGAGCTTTTTAAAATGTAAAAAGTTTGTAATTGAACTGTTTAATGGCTACTGTTAAATGTTTACGTTACATCATTAGTGTAAAGTATCTGGAGGAATATTGTAAATATTTTGTCAATAAAAAAAAAAGGTTTTGAAACTAAATTTAATTTTATTCATTGCATACCATAATAATTATTATATTCCTCACATTTGCAATTCGTACAGTAATTATTATATTTTTTCCCAGTTTACCCATTTACAATTGTGCTGCATCTCTATGCATTATTGTTTGTAGCATTGAGTTAACAAGCTTGTTCTATACTTTGTGAATTATGAAAATCATCAGATGAATTATTATTTTCTGTGAGTATATTATGTAATTCAACTAAGACAGTAATAGAAGAAATCAATTACATTTTTAATTGGTTTAAATGCAATATTCACAGAAAGATCTAAAAAGGTTTAATTATATAATTTTGAAGAAATTATAAACTTTCAGGTAAAATTTCTAGTAATTTTCTCATAAAGAATTTCAGTCAAAGACACTGATTTTCATTAAAATATTGATTTGATCAGTTTGTTGTCAATGAATGGCATTTCAATTGGATTTTCCATTTACTTTCTCATATATTTTTGTGTGGTACAGATAAATGCTGCAAAAAGTTGAGGTTGAGATTTTGACTGAAATACAAGTGTTGAGGGAAAGATTTGTTTTCTTTTTTTCCAAAAAATGTTTTGTCTGTCTGTCCATTTGTCTCTCTGTTGGACAACACTGGTACCTGAACCATTCATAGGATTTTCGCGATAATGAATATTCTTCCAAGAACTGACCACAATTTAAGCCATGTGAATTTGAAACATTTTAATTTACCTTTATCAATACTATAAAGTATAGAGAAAGTTACATAATGCTATGGAAAAAATACTGATTTTTGACAGAAAAACTTGTTCTGCAGATCTCTAATATCTGTTCACAGTATATTATTTCCTGCTACTTTTCCTCTCCTTCACTCCTTTCTCCTCTACAATCAAAATCTGTCTTATGGATTTTACCAGTAAATGATATTATTACTTTGTTCAAATGTAGCATAGTAATCTTATAAAAATGATACCAATTTCAGTAAAAAATCTGAATTTTTGAAATTTGCTAATTTAATATTTTTAAAAAATGCCAGTAGATGTTGTGGTCAAGTTGTACTGGTGCTTCATAAACAAGAAATAATGTTCCTAAAACATAATACATTACATCAGAGTAGAACACACAATATTGGGCTAACACAAAAGATTTCTTTCTCCATCATATCTTGCTTCTATTTCTTCTTTCTTCTCTTCTACTTCTTTGTCTCCTTCTGTTCCTCCTCTGTGTCCCAACTAAAATTAATGTTCCATGATAATAGCTAGAGTCACTCCAACAGGAAATTATGAAGTCTAAATGTCAAACAGATTGCCTTATAAAACAACCATTATTATTATTAAACAATTGTTTGCTCAAATAGAGCAGTTAGTTTAATAATATGGCTTGGGTCCAATCTTCATTAAAACCTGTAAAATTTTTAAAATTCCTCAAGTTTAACTTTCTTTTAAACATTAGCATTCTTATACATTAGCAGGGCTTGATGGTGTGTTGGATGAGATGATTGCTTGCCAGTTCGAATCCCAGCCTGGACAAATATTTTTGTGGGGCCAACTAGTATTATAATTTTAAGT
The DNA here is from genome assembly GCA_038098605.1 of Gryllus longicercus. Classification (NCBI taxonomy): domain Eukaryota; kingdom Metazoa; phylum Arthropoda; class Insecta; order Orthoptera; family Gryllidae; genus Gryllus; species Gryllus longicercus. The sequence goes on along the minus strand of JAZDUA010000003.1, from coordinate 9,267,088 downwards.
AATCATTACAAATAATTCAAATAAACATATGCTATAGCAGCACTGCTAGGTTGGGGGTACTTCAAAATTTTCTCAAAAATGGCTTCAAATTTTTTGCTCAAATAAAGCAAATCTGAGATACCCTGTACTATCTACAGAACATATTTATCAATTCTGACTCTGTATGGTAAGTGGAAGGCATTAGTCGCCATGCTTGATTTAACACCTCCTCGGAAACGTCTCAACAAACCCAAGTAAATGGCGTCGCTAGACCTATGCAAATCTGTTTTTCAAAATTAATTTCCCATCAGGAAATCCTGTGCGTGCATTGCAAGTTACAGGGTTCCTTGTGGGTAAAGAGCACGTCACTGCAAGTGCTGGAGTATACGTATCATTCTCGTCAGGCAGTCTAAATCGTTACTAAATTTAGAAAAATTCGACAATGATTATGAAGATAGGGACAAGTGGAAAAATAAAATGATTTAAAGTAGCGGCTAAACCATTATTAAAACGCTAGCGGCTGAACCGTTAGACCGATTTTCTCCAAAATTAATATTCCTCAATCGATCTGGCTAATTTTGTAGTCCCTTGAATTTGAAACCAATATTTTAATTTTGGAGGGTAGTTTACATGAAGCCCCTGGGACATTTTCTAAATAAAAAAAAAAAAAAAAGCTCCCTCATTTTTGATTAAACTTTGTAGTTAATAGTGTGAACGATGTTTTAAAAAATCGTGTAAGTTCTATGTTGTTTGAAAACTCTAATATTTCAAAAATTGAAAAAAAATGAAATATTTTCGATGTTCGAGTATTTTGCTCATAATTTTGCGTGAAATATACGCAATTTTTAATTTTTTTGAAACATTTATTTTTGCAAAAACCTCATCATTTTTTATTAAATTGTGTTGTTGGATAGTCTGAAGAATGGTTAAGAGAATGGTACAGGTCTCATGTTGGTTAAAAACCCTGATTTTTCGAAAATTGAAAAAATTCACAATTTTTTTCAGTCTTCCTACAACTACAATTATGAATATACATTTTTTTAATGAAATGTGTTTGTCAATAGCAGATCTTTAAATAAGGTTAATTTTTCAAAAACCTGAGTATTTTTTGCAAAATTTTGTCTCAAACATACGCAATTTTTATTTTCTTGAAACCATATTTTCTTAAAAACCACTGAACATTTTTTTTATTCAATTTGGTCCTCAAGGATAAAAAATGGCGCAGGTCTCATATTCGTTGAATTGTCTGATTTTTCAAAAGAAAGAAAGAAAGAAGGAAAAAAAAAAAACAAACACGGTCGGCGTCTTGCTACAACTACAAGTTTGAAGATAAAAGTTTTTTCGTAATGAAATATGTTCATCAAAAATAAATATTCAAACAAGGCTATGTTGAATTTTTTGTAAATATGAGTATTTTATAATAATTTGGCAACAAACATAGTCGCTCGCTGCGAATTACTGTGCTTCGTGAACGTAATTCCAGGCAGTTGGATGCTTCGTATATTAGAATTTGTATATTACTTCATATTTTTTTGTTTGTATCTTACATTCGAGCTTTTATTATACATTTACAAATTCATATTTTAGAAATTATATAAATATATTTGAAACATGCGAAATAAAAATTGCTTTCTTTCAGTGGATATCTGATTGGAATGCAACAATGACTCGGGTGCTAATTTATGTGAATTATTGTTGGAACATGATTTACCTGAAAGAAAAGCAGTCATAATTATCAAATTTGTGTTGATATTTGCTTGAAAATATTTAATTTTTGCATCAAATGTTCTACGGTTTCTAATGAGCTTTACAAAATATGGAGACTGATATGTCTAAATTCGGAGAAAAAATTGTGGTATAATTAGTATTATATACATATTATACTAAAGGCGAGAAAGTACGTGCTGGTTTTTAGCTCCACTAGTTTTTTGTAGGGCAATATTATAAACGACCTATTCTGCGGCAAGAAATCGTTCATAAAAGGGAATTTTACGGCACTTAATATGACGTATTAGCATTTTACGGCATGAATGATTGCGCCATCACACACATTTAGCCAATCGTACAAGAAAGTGGTGGGCTGGTAGCGACAAACAGAGAGTATATACCTGGCGTCTCAGGCGGCAAACGTAACAGCCGACCACCGTTTTTTCCCACAGATGTCAAATACCCGAGACGTCACTAGGAAGTTGTTCCGCAAAATTAATTTGGATTCTCTTATAAATTAAAAATGCTGTTATACAAAAAATAGCGTATGCAATTCGTTTATAATGTAACATTAATTACATTCGCACAAAGAAAACTCGCTTCTAACGTCGTTCGTTCTCAAAACATGTACTCTTGCAATAAAGCTTCAAAATATAAACTAAACTAAATGCCTAAACTACTATTATTAAGCAACCTTCTTGACATTTATGTGTCACATATTTTCATCTGCAATGGTAATGCTATACAATAATATTACCTACATTGGAGGAAAAAATGAAAGAGAATATGAAGAAAAAGAACAGAGAGGAGTGAAAAGAAGAAAACGGAATGGCACGGATTTTCTTATATTGTCTAATTTCTGGGCAAGCTGTACGGACTTGCCTTATACTCTTGCCAGCTACCATCTGTCGCCGCCTAAAGTTCAATTTTTTAAATTCTCAATTTCTTATTTTCCTAATAGTAGAACTGAAATATTACTGTAAGAATATTATAGAAGGGTAAAACCTCGTTCAATGTGGAGATTTTCGTTGAAAAATTGGGAGTAAATATTAACAACATTAGAGAGATATCAAATAACTGCATTTGTATAATTTCTGAACAAACAAAATTGTAGAGTAATATGGCGTTTATGCCATCTTATAGAGTACTTTTATCACTATCCCTACCAAAATTTTAAAGCTGTTTCCGCGAAAATCTGGTTTCTATTCTTTTTTAATATTGCACGTATTGCAATATTGTGCAAAAACTACTAAATGTTGAAAAATCATTGCATGACCTTAATGAAATAACAACGGAGAAAAAATGCCTTGAAGGAAAAATCTATATCTTCAATTTTGTAATATTAGGAATAAGCCAAAAAAATTAAACTTTTGAAATTTTCGAAAATTCAGAGCCAGTGAAAAAGGAACCAATTGCATCTTTATAAGTATATTTTACACTATTCTTTGACAATAAAGAAAAAATTTGGAGTTGTTTTTGAGAAAATTTTGGTAAATATCCCGAGGGCGTCATGTAAAATATCCTCAAATTTTAAAGGGTGTTTTGCAAAATCACAGATCGTCAAGTCAAGCCAGATCGACCGGAGAATATCCATTTTGGAAAAAAAATCGTACGTATGGTTTAGGCGCTAGTGGTGTTCGCAGACGGAAGGACGTTTTGAAAAAAATCTATTTTGTCGGTATCAGAGGACACCAAATCATGCATTTCCGTTGAAATCTCGAAATCAATTTTCCACAGCATTATATATCTTTCTCTGTACTCCATATATACGTACGTATTCGAGAAAATAATCTCTATTCTACGTATATTACTCCGTATATATGTACTATAACACCCTCACCCTTATTTACTTTTAACAAAGTGACTTTTAAATTAGTCGATCTGACCGCAACTCGCACTGCGCCAGTTCTCCAAGAAGAGGGATGATTCCCGGGGTGACCCGCCTTACCTGTTCTCCAGATTTCCCCTCAACTGCGTTGCGCCGGTTGCTGTCTGAAATTTCGGTGGGAAGCATGCGTGATCGGCTTTTCCATGCACTAATGCAATGAAAGCCATCGTAAGTTTAACAAATGGATTATAATTCCCATTTCATGGTTGAGGTGAGGCCTCCAATTACAATATTAATTTTCTTAACCTAACTTAACCCAATTTAGCTTAGTGATCATGCCCTCTCGGTTCAGCGTCCGGGCGTTCGGACCCTCAGAGGTGCGGCGTCAGACCCGGCGTTCATTACCTTCAGTGGCGCAAGCGGCGGCCCTCTCTGGCGGCAGCAGTACAGTCTACCACGCCTCTGGAAGGGCGGGCGGAGCAGCAGGCGGCGTCCTGGCCTCTCGGGCGCAAGCGACGGCTCCCCGGGCGTCAGCAGCGTGGCCAAGACCGCGGCGGTCGCGCCTCTGCCCGTCATAGGTTCTGGCGCGAATTCGGACGCTCTGGCTGTCTTTGGCCGCCGAGTTCACACCTCACGGCGAGCGGCGAATGTCCGGCGTGTGACCTAGCCCAGGCGATACATGAGTGATCGGCGATGTGGCAGCGATGGCAGTCGGACGAGTAGGCGCGGCGTCTCGCGGCAGCGGCGGCAATGTGCGAGTCCCTATTCATGAACCCACTTTACTCAGTCGTCTCCTCCACCCGAATGAACAACTCTACTCAGCCGTCTCCATCCAAATGAACAACTTACTCAACCGTCTCCTTCACCCGAATGAAAATCAACCTTACTTGCTCGTCTCCTTCATCCAAATGAACGAGCGTAGGGCCGCAGTGGCCTCCCTTCGCGAGGTCACATGGCCCTCCCCCGCTCGGTTTCCGGCGATTGGCAGTCTCGAATCAGGCGGTGTGCGCTGTCCAAACGCGGTGTCATCGGCGACGGTTGGCGTCGCGGATTTCGAATGAAATTTAGGCGTCATGGAAATTATCTGAAAACTTGGTGGTTGAGTCGCGACGCTTGCCGGCGCGGTGTGCGTAATTTGCCTGCCGACTCAGACGTGCCCCGGTCCGCGCCTGGCGACCAGCGCAGTAGAGCCCTGCCCTTTTGGGCATCCGGCGGCGTGCGAACGCGTGCCGGCAGCAAAACATTGCCACTTTCCTAGCTTTCGACTTGCGGGCGCTCCAACGTTATTCGAAGTAAAATTTTAAAACATGCGTCGAAACCTGACGCGTGCGACCGTCCCATTACAGTACGGATACGAGAATATAAACTTGTGGTGCTAGAGAATGGCTCAGACTTTCTCGTAGTAAAGTTTTCTAATTTCCTTGGTGTAAACTGGCTTTAATGTCTTGCCCCATTCTCTTCCAGTAGCCAACCAGCATCCCCCAAAATACATTCGTTTTACATTCTCTCAATTTTTCGGTTTCCTAAGAGTATAGCCATATTATTATTTTAAGAATAATATAGAAGAGTAAAACCTCGTCGTAAATGGCATTTTTATTGAAAGATGTATAGCCATTTTTAAGAACATGGCGTTTATGCGTTACTGTAAATTTGAAATTTGAACCTCTTTTTGACAGAAAATGTATGATTTTTCGGAAAAACTATTTCAAGCACATCCATTCACAAGTGCAATAGTGTTAACAATTTATTGGAAATATGCATATTAACGGCGTGACAGAAATTTTAAAAAATCAATTGAGTAACTTTTGAAAAAAAAACAAAGGAATACAGCAAAATCAACTTCGTCATTTTAACAGTGCAATTAGCACTACCCATTGGAAAAGTTTGAAGAAACAATTTGGAGCTATTTTTAAGAAAATGACATTTGAGCGTTTCTGAAAATGCTTAACTTTGAGGTAGTTTTCACGGAAATTTGTTGAGTTCAGATTTAGATTTATTTAGTCAGAAAACAGTAAACACTGTATGTGACGTAGGGGGGAGAAGATTATCTGCGCACGTTTTCTTGAGTTCCAAAATCACTTCTAGTCATTTTAACTATAAATAGTTGAAAGATGAGTAAAAGTTTAACATAAATAAATAAAAATAAATGTTAAAAATCGCAAGATTAGCAATATTTGAAAAATAGTCATTTTCGATTCTGAGTTATAGACAACTTATTTGCATCGGTACACGAATTGCAAGTATGATTTTTCTGCATTGCTAACAAAATAGCAACTCGCCCTTACCTCTACTCTTACCACTACAAGCAAAAGGAGAGTTCAACATAACGTGCACATAGTGAAGCTATATTCACGTCCAGAAGCAAAACAAGGAGCCATCTCAGCATTTGCTCAGGGAATCAGGGAAACCGGACAAAAACCTGATCGAGATGGGGGTCATTGACCCGGAAGCTGAAGTACATTATTTGGTACAAACATATTAAGTCTTTAAAAAAATATACAATACAAATGTAAATTAATTCATTATATATCACTGTTTTCTTAAATTAAACATTATTTTTCTTTTTGATAATCAGTATAGTCTCTAATTGTATAGAAACAGTTATGCAGCAGAAAACATTTTACTTTTAACTTAAATTTGTTTCGAGAAACTTTATAGAACGTTATGTAATGCACATGCATACATAAATACAATAATGTAAGCAAATTACCGCTATGTAAATATTAACGACTTGTGAGACAAGTAAAAAAAAATACATGTGGCGTTTATGTCAACATATATAGTACATTTAGCACTATCGCTGCCAAATGTTTAAAGAAAAAAATTGGAGCTGTTTCTGAGAAAATCTTATTATTGCATTTTTTAAAAATTGCACATAGTGAACTCAATATTGCGCGAAAACTACCATAAGTTTCAAAAAAAAATATACATGACTTAAATTCAAGAACTAGGTGTGGACAACAAATTCCTTTTGAAGGAAGAATCTCGATTTTCAATTCTGTAGTTGTAGAAAGACGCCGAAAAAATTCAAAATTTTGAAATTTTCGAAAATTCATAGTTAACTGTGGAAAACCGACCCTATGCCCCTTTGAAAGTGTAATTTAATTTTTCCTTTCCAAAAATTTGGAGCACATTTTGAATATGTCCAAGGGGCTTCATGTAAAATACCCCAAATTTTATAGAAAGTTTTCAAAATCGCGACGTTTCGAGTGGAGCCAGATCGACCGGGGAATGTTTTTGGTAAATATCCTAAGTATGGTTTAGGCGCTAACGGTGTGTACAGACGAGCAGACAAATGAACGGACTTTCAAAAAACACGTTTTCAGTATCAGGGGACTCCGAAATGTGTATTTCCGTTGAAATCTCGAAATCGATTTTCCGCAGCATTGCATACGTTCGTATACTATAGTATGAATCGTGTATTCTCCACGTTTTTATTTCTCGCCATTGTATTCGTAGAGCTCCAGGATTGCAGGACCTTGATGGCTAATTCAGAGTATTATTAGAATTCTAGTAGGCTATGCTCGGACTTAGTTCTAGTCGTTTGTGTTTTCCCCATGAACTTGAGACCACAACCGTTTACTTTACGCCATTCTCTCTCCTCGATTTAACCACAAGCACGGGTTTAGAATATTTGTACCGTCGCTTCGCAAGACATGGAAACGTCCTTGCCAGACGCGTACAATGCTTAAGCGAACTCCAGCAAATCAACATCTAGCTTTTGGAAATGCAGAATCGTGCATATATGTTTCGTTTGGGATGTTTACAACTGTTGAGAGTAAAAATATCAAAATATGAGACGTTTGAAGATGATTATTCCGTTTTTGAACAATCACAGACAACACAATTAGATTGAGAGTTGTGTGATAAAGTAATTGTTTTGAGTGATTCAACTGATAAATTTTCAAAGTGCTGATCTTTAGAGATAGATAACTTATTGAGGTCTTAATTAAAAATGGTAAAAATATTAATTTATTTATAAAATATAAATAAAAAATCTTATAAATATAAACCAATGATGCTAGAACAGTACGTATTTGCTCGCCCTTAGTAATGGTTATGTAATACTATTTAAACCACCATTTCTCTCCAAATTAACATATTTCAGTCTTCACTTTTTGTAAACCTTATTTGAAATTGTTGAACATTTGGAGCGAAAATTAAATACTTTCAAGATAATTGATTTTTTATTCGAACCTTTAAAAGAAAATATCTTGCTGGCATTGAATTCATTGTACACGGTGTACAGGGTATTCACGATCATAACCGAAGAGTTTTTAGCCTTATTCTCCGTTAACAACATGCGAAAAAATAAAATAATAAAAAGTTAATAAATAATACGATATTGATAGCGTTGGCAAACAAATTGAAATACATCAAAAAATATATGTGGGATTCGAAACTTGAATCACGTAGTATCGGGCTACAGTGGCGCAGTGTGGAGTGTGGCGTGGGACAGTGAGTGAGTTGTGAGAAGTTGTTGTGTTCAAGTCGTTCATTGTATTTCAATGTATTTTTCAATTTATTTAATATAGTATTGTTTGTTTCGTTTAATTCGTGTCTTATTCCGTTCGCCCTAAACCCAAGATTCTACATTTGGGGGCTCAGCCGGGATATACGGGCGAATTCCGAAAAAAGTTCGGCGCGAATCGATGGAACATTGCAGAAGGAAAAGAGGTTAGCCGGGCGGAATTGTTGTGCGGATACGCGGAACGAAGCCAGTTGTACGGAACGAGTAGAAGACGACTACGAGTTCAGTTAAGTTCGTTCGTGTTTCGACGCAGATTCCACCGCAAGTCGAGAAAAGATGGCAGATGATGAAAAAAAGATTAACATGAAAAACGACTTGGACGACAAGAAAGTGAAGGGAGAGATAGATGAACAGAATGACAAGGAGACAAAAATTCAAGAGACGCCAAAACAAATACGGCAAACAGTCATGAAAGGAGGATCTGTAATCAATATCAAAGAAATCGAAACATTTACAGTTGCCAAGTTGCAAGAAGAATTGGAAAAATTGAAGTTACCGACCGATGGTAAGAAGTTGATTCTAATTGAACGATTGAAGACAGCAGCAATATTTTTGGGGAAAACTAATGACCCTGAGAAGAAGGACATTATGAACAAAGACGAAGACGATATCAAAACAAAGAACGAAAGTAACACGGAAAAAGAAAATGATATAGACTCTGACGAATATTACGCACATTTTTTCAGTGACAATATAGGGGATAAAAGGAAAAAGGTATCGAAAACAGAAAAGAAAGTACTCGATAAGAAAAGTTCCAGACCAACGTCAAGTGAAAGTGAGTCAGAAGAAGAATTAGGTTATGATTCACGCAATTCCAAGAAATTGAGTTTGAATATGAAAAAAGGTAAGCTAAATTTTGACACGTCCGATTATTCAGAAAGTGATGACAGTTCTGATCAAGAGATGCTTAAACAACCCACAAAAACAAAACGGCGTGATCATAGATGGCGCGACATGCGCGAGACACGTTACGAACATGACAGGCGTGAATGCAACGAGCGTGAACGCGACAGACGTGAACGCAATGAACATGAACGTGACAGACGTGAACGTGATCGGCGTGAACGTAGTAGACGAGAAGGCAATAGAGCCAAACATGAATTTACAATTCGTGATGTTGAAAATAGTTTGACAGAGTTTTCAGGCGATGATAAAATACAAGTCGAACAATGGCTCAATGAATTTGAAGATATAAGTAATTTGTTAGAATGGCATGATTTGCAAAAGATTATTTATGCAAAACGAATGCTTAAAGGCTCTGCGAAGAAATTTATGTTGACCAAAAAAATATCAACATGGAAAAAATTCAAGAAAGACCTGACGAAAGAGTTTACCACCAAACTCAGCAGTGCTACAGTACACAGCCAATTACGGAAACGTAAACGATTATCTGACGAGACGGCGAAGCAGTACATATACTCGATGTTTGAAATAGCCAACCAAGGAACAGTAGATGAAGAAGCACTCGTCGAGTATATCATCGATGGAATTCAAGATTACGAGAGCAACAAAGCCATTTTGTATAGTGCAAGAAATATTCAAGAACTGAAGAAATGTTTTGAGGCATACGAGAGGATGAAGGAAAAATCAAAAGGACGACAGACAACTACACAGAAGGAAGAAAGCAAACATCGAAATAAGGAAAACAAAAATCAAACTAGTTCAACAAAAGAGGATCATGGCAACAAAAATTCAGATGGGAAGCGGCCAGGTCAGAAACGGTGTTTCAGTTGTGGACCGAAGGAGCATGAAAGAGTCAACTGCACGAACAAAGATAAAGGACCCAAATGTTTTAAGTGCAATATGTTTGGTCACATTGCGCCAAATTGCACTAAGGAGAGTCAGAGTGTGGGATGTATAAGTTCAAACGACGAGGGTCTTATATCAATGAAGGTGAGAGGAAGAAACTACCGGGCGTTACTAGATACAGGCAGTGATGTCAATTTAGTACCAATTGATATCTACGAGAAGATAGGCCGTCCAGAAATGAGTCCAACGACGCGATGCTTCACCGGATTGGGGAACAAGACAACAAATCCTGTTGGGAGAGTCAAGCTGGACATCGAAATCGACAACCAGGTATACAGCACGCCATTTTATGTAGTTCCAAAAGACTCGATGAAGTATAACTTTATCCTTGGACAAGAGTGGATTAAAGACATGGAGATCACCATTAGTCAGGGCAAAATCTCAGTGAGGCAAGTTCCAGCTAGATGTGAACAAGGACAAGACAACGATGGACTACTGTTAAATGCAACGTGCACCGAATTCCATGAAGACTTGAAAGTGCTTCAATGTATTGCTGTAGACGAAATTGATGTTCCTGCTCCCTACGAAGCGAAGGTTCGCCAATTACTTGAAGATTACTCACCCCAGAAACAAGTGAAGATTAACATGGAGACGAAGATAAAACTGAAGGACGACGACCCAGTGTGTTTACAACCACGCCGATTAGCCCCGAAGGAGAAGAAGATACTAAGTGATCAGATCAAGGAGTGGCTTGAAAAGGACATTATCCGACCTAGTGATACTTTCCAGAAAACGTTGGGGAAGATCAATTTACCACCAAAAGTCACAAGATGGGCTCTTCAACTTGAAGAGTTCGATTATGAAATTGAACACCGTATGGGCGATAGAATGAAACACGTGGATGCGTTGAGTCGAAATCCGGTTATGATGGTTGAAGATCTAATGCTAGAAGTAATTAAGAAGGAGCAGAATAAAGAAGAACGACTGAACGTAACCATTCAACTTTTACTCAAAGAACCCTATGAAGACTATTCGATGCAGAACGAGATCCTTATGAAGACAATAGACGGAAGAAACGTCGTAGTACTACCTACCAGTATGCAACAAGAAGTTTTGAAGAAAGTGCATGACAATGGTCACTTTGGCACTAAGAAAATGCAAGAGATTATTCAAGCAGACTACTATGTTCTTAGATTGAGGGAAAAGCTGGACCATCTAGTTGAATGTTGTATAACCTGTATTATGGCAGAAAAGAAGAAAGGAAAAAAGGAGGGTTTACTTCGACCTATACCTAAAGGCGACATTCCACTACATACTTACCATGTGGATCACATAGGACCTATTACTGCAACTTCAAAACTCTACAAATATTTATTTGTTGTTGTTGACAGTTTCTCCAAATTTACATGGATTTTTCCAACCAAAACAACCAACGCGAGTGAAGTTCTGAGCAAGATGGACATTATGCAGGCATCGTTTGGAAATCCATACAGAATAATAAGTGACCGAGGAGCAGCTTTTACTTCTACAACATTCCAAGAGTACTGTGCAAAAGAGAAGATCGAACACATTCTCACTACTACTGGCGTGCCACGTGGAAATGGTCAAGTGGAACGAATCAATGGCATAATAGTACCAGTTCTCACGAAGTTCTCCAAAGATAAACCTGAACAATGGTATCGACATGTAAATAAATTACAGAGATGTATCAACAGTACTTTTCAGCGAAGTATTGGCAGAAGCCCGTTTGAAGTCCTATTTGGTGTGAAGATGAGACACCAAGATGACGTAGCCATTTTAGAAGTCTTGGAACAAGAAGCAGTTGAATTGTTTGATCGTGAAAGAGAAGATCTTCGAAATGCAGCAAAAAAATCCATCCTGAAGATCCAAGAAGAAAATAAGAAGTACCATGACAAACACTCGAAAGAAGCTCGAAATTATCAAGAAGGGGATATTGTAGCGATCAGAAGAACCCAGTCTGGACCAGGTATGAAAATCAAACAAAAGTATCTGGGGCCTTACAAGGTCAGTCAAGTGAAAGGTAATGATCGATATGAGGTGATTCGAGTAGGAAACTTCGATGAAGATGGATCCATGATAACCACAACATCAGCAGATTATATGAAGCCATACGTATTTCCTTCAGAGGCTGAAGGCTTTCGAGGATGGCCGAATGTGGGATTCGAAACTTGAATCACGTAGTATCGGGCTACAGTGGCGCAGTGTGGAGTGTGGCGTGGGACAGTGAGTGAGTTGTGAGAAGTTGTTGTGTTCAAGTCGTTCATTGTATTTCAATGTATTTTTCAATTTATTTAATATAGTATTGTTTGTTTCGTTTAATTCGTGTCTTATTCCGTTCGCCCTAAACCCAAGATTCTACATATATAATAGTAACTATTAAACATAATAGAATTGTAATATTCACCAAATATGCTCGTTTTAACACGAATTACACATTACTCATGAGTGAAAATAGCATTATCCATTAAAAGAGTTTGAAGAAAAAATTTGGAGCAGTTTTTGAGAAAATGGCGTTTGAGCATTTCTGAAAATGCGAAATTTTGAGCTGGTTTTCACAGAAAACGGTTAAGTTTTCGATCAACTTTATATGACATTATTTATAGCATATACTCGTAAATATAATAATGTGAACAAATTGCCGCCAATATAAATATTATCGCTGTGAGAGACAAGTAAAAAAATTACATTTTTGTAATTTTTGGGGGAAAGGATATCGTAATATGGCGTTTATGTCATCTTATAGAGTGCATTTAGCACTATCCCTTCCAAAAGTTTAAAGAAAGTTTCATTAAAAGTCGCCTTGAAAAATCTTGTTTTTGTATTGTTTTAAAATTGCAAATATTGCGCGAAAACTACTAAAATTTTTAAAAATTGTGCATGACCGTAATGAAAGAACTCACTGTGGGCAACACATTTGGACACAAGGGCACAAGGAAAAACCTCTATCTTCGATTTTGTAGTGGTAGAAAGCCGCGGGAAAAAAATATAACTTTTGCAATTATTGAAACTTCAGAGTTAACAGTGAAACATTAATTATTATCAAATTTTCTTCTCAAACCTCAAAAACAAGTAAATAATTTATAATATAAATTAGAAGATATGCGAAATGAGCCCAATTCGCCCAATGCTACAATGAGCGAATGTCGTTATACATTCATTGAAATAAGTCGTGACAGATTAAGTAATGAAATATTCCATGCTCATTTCAATCGGTCCGAATCGTAGGTGCGACAAAAATATGAAATGAAATGGGTACAATTTTTACAAGATATTATTATTTATTGTAAAATTTTGCGGCCTACAAGTGCCACTCGGAGCGGACCGCCCCCACTACGCTACGCCACTAAAGAATTAGGGGGAAAAGAGAGAGAAAGAGAAGTAGAAGAGGAGAGCGGGAGAGATGATAAAAGGAGAGAGAGGGAAAGGGAGAAATTGGGGAAAGAGAAGGGGGAGAAAGAGAGGGGGGATAAGAAAGAGGGGAAAGGGAGAAAGAGAGAGAAGGGTGAAAGAGATAGAGAAGGGAAAACGAGGTACGGGAAAAGAAAAAGGGGATGAGAGGGAAAGAGAGAGTATGACATAAATATCCTTATTTTTATTACTACCAGTAGCTAGGAATAAGACACCAACGGAAGCATCATAGGGGATGTGGCCCTCCAAAAAATTTGAAAATGGCCCAACAGGTTTTTTTTTTTTTTTTTTTTTTTGCTTTAAGGAGAGAAAAGTGTGTGTGTGTCAATCATATGTCTAATGTGTCAATCATATTGTTATATTCAGGGCTGAAAAATGATAAGATATTCAGAAAAACTTGACGTAGAGTTCAACTTGGCATTACTGACACTGCCATTTACAACTGCCTACAGATGTCTTGTGATTTTACAAATTTATAGCATTATTTTTTAATTTATTGCATTGATTGATGTTTCCAGGCATATAAACTGCTATGGTCAGTTCTTCCTTTAGTGTAGTGAATGCTTTATCCAGAGACGTAAGTAGTTTCATTGCCTGATGGATGGTAACCTTCACTTTACCTTGAGAGGGATTTCACTTTGAGGTATGTCCCCCAGCAGAGCACCGCCCCTACCAGAACAAGCTCTGAACTCCTGATAATTGTGGTTGCATGGAGAGTAACACTTTATAGAATTTAAATTTTTGTGATTAACCAGAGTTCACAAACCACAACCTTGAAAATTATTAGTACATTCTCATTAACTTGTTTTGCTGACAAGTGTGGTCATATACCCCCCTCCCAATTATACTTTCAAGTTTTATTCAAAATCTTTTTTAACTACTTACATAAATGAAATTTTAAGTAGTCTAAATTTACTCATCAGTACATTTCAGGGCAAACAGATAACGGTCCTGCCAATCGGAGCAGAGTATTAGCTCCCTTTGAATGTATTTACATTAATAGCAGAACATACATAGATTGTTCTGCTGAATCGCATACTTCTTGTGTACACTTTAATATATTTTGTACTGATGTAGATAAAAATTTGAGATGGTTGGGTGGCCAATTGTCTATGGTTTTATAAATTTTTTATTTTCATAGAAAAGGCCATTTGTAAGTTTCACTAATTATATCACTTTGTGTTATTTTTAAAAAATATTTTTACCCTTCTATCTTACTGATATTTTGTGTCACTGACAAGTTCAGCAAAAAGAACAGATGGAACATACATTGTGATTTAACCATTTTTATTGTAGATTTACTGAAATCGGTAATAAGAACTTTACATAAAATGGTCTGAACAGTTTAGCAACCACTGTTAATTATGATGCATGAAGTAGGCTCCTAGAGGAAATTTGTCAAATTTTAATTAGTGAAAAGAAACCATTAATACCTTTAAAAACAATTTTATTTTCCAGTATGATTATCTAGTTTATTCCATTTACAGTAAGTACAGCTATCATTATCATATTTTATCAGATTTATTTGGTATTCAAGTTATTTCCCTATTTAACATTTGTGTGCATTAATATACAATTGTAGAGTTTAGTTAATAAGCTTTTTGGGTACAGATTGAGACTTGAAAGAAACACAGATACAATCCAATTATTTTCCTGTGTCACATTACATAATGAAACAAACAAACAAAAAAGATTTTTTAACAGAAAAGTTGTCTTTGAAGAAATGTTTTAACTTTTATGTGAATCTTCAAGCAATTATCTTTTAAGAGGGATGTCAGATGCACTGGATAGCATTAAAAATATACATCTAAAATATCTGCTGGATGAAACAGTTTGTTGGAAAAATGCTTTTTAAGTACCCATGTTTTAAGCATTTCAAATACCCATGTGCAGTTCCTTTAAAAATTGAATTGGATGTTCCTGCAAAATTAGCACATCTAAGGAGGATTGAGAAGTTGAGGAGCACATCTGAGGAGGATTGAGAATAATCCTGATGTAAGCAAGAGCATATGTTCAAAAAAGCTTCTTATTCGTGGCAAAGTTTTGCAGCAGTGCATATTCATTTTGAGTCCGGAAAAATTTCTTGTTGAGATAAACAATTTAATTTTTTTCTCTTTAAGTCTGATGAACATCTCATTGCAAAGTAAAAAAATCAAATCAACAGCAAGATATTAATAATATAAAAAGTTACTAGCGTAACTTCATTGTTATCAAATTTTATGTTCATACAATGAATTCAGTGCTTAGAGTTATTTACTAGGCCTCAAATTAAATTATCAACCTACAGTGAATTAATTCCTATTATTGAGGACACTGAAACATCATTCAATCTTTGCTCAATCCAATCAACTCTTCTGGTCATACATCCCTGGTTAGCTCAAGGCTAGTTGACTTATTAATTCTTATGTCATCAAATATGAACTATCTTACTGAGGATGACACTGAAAATGTGATAATGGTAAGAGTACAAAAAAACATACAGCAAATACATCAAGATCACTCTTCATCTGAATACACGTTAGACCTGAAACAGAAGTTCTTGAAATTATTGGCAATGAACTTTTTATTTTTTTCCATTTGGATTTCATTGTAGAACATGATATAACAATAACGATACTAGGCATTATATCACTAGTTCACTCTTAATGCCATTGATCCATTTCATAGAAATGAGCAATGTAATTTTATTAAATACTGTTTTTCTCCCCGTGTTTTACTAGAATACGTAAATTAAAAGCAGTGATGTGAAAATTTATAGAAATGCTGCTAAAGTGTCTTAGAATTTTATTCATTAAGAGAAACTAGCAATTTTGCGGCATAAGATAATAATCAAGGAAATAAATTGGTAGCATTGAAGAGAGATAGTCTCTTAAGTGGATTGAATCTTCAAGGTCTGCAGCGTTCCAGGAAGCGTGGATAGAGGCACACTTCACGGATGTGGTATCTGTTCAACAGCCAACATAGGAACCGCTCCAGACCCAATCCATAGCCTCCATGGGGACATGTGCCATATTTACGCTGTGAACATTTAGCATAATCACTTACTTCTTAATAAAACCAACTCAAAACTTCAATCACACATTTGGTATTTATTACACATTTTTTAATTAAAATTGAACAAAAAATAAACAAAATAAAGTATATTGATCATATGCCTTACCTGATCAGTATACCAGTAATAAGGAGTAGGATCAATGCCTTCTCGTTTGTAACCCTGTAAGAGCTCTTCTAAATCCCATGTACGCATTGAACCACCCACGATCTCACCAACTCCAGGCAAGAGAACATCAACACTCTCAGTAAGGCGACGATCTTCTGGACATCTTGGCATGTAAAAAGATTTTATCTCGGCAGGGAATCGACAAAGCATAATCGGTTCATTAATCTCATCTGTCATTCGTCGCTCTGGCATCTCTGGTATATCCTGTTACAAACAAATTTTTTTAATGGTTATGTTATTCTTAGCATGTCATTTGCAAAACCACCATCAGAAAAAGATATCCAAAAGACCCAGAATTAACCTACTTACAACCAAATAAGTTTTTGTAATAATTCACTGTTATCTTATATTTTTCACTTACTTCTCCGAATTCATAAAATGTTCCATCGTCTTTTGTAATACCATGTTCTTTGAGGTACTCTATGGCTTCTGTGTAGTTCATCCTCCGGAATGGTTTCTTTGGTGGAACAAAGGACTGTAAAAACACAACCTAGTCTTATTCTTTCATATAAGAATACACAAGAGTACAAATGCTAAGCAAATTATTTTAAACACAGTAGTTCTCATTTATCTTTAATTTGCCACTGATATATGTGTTGTCCATTTTACTTAACACAAATGTGTTGTCCATTTAACTTTACACAAACATCATCTCCAAATAATTTTCTTACTTAACACAGATAGGGGGAAAAATGAAACTTACAGGGTTCAGTTCCTTGACAATGTATCCAAAGGGTGACTTTAAAACTCTATCCACAACATCACAAATCAAGTCTTCCAACCGGTCCAATAACTCATCAAAGGTAATGAATGGGCATTCACCTTCTATGTGAGTATACCTATACAAAATACACAAAATTACAAATTGCAACAATATGGGAAGGTGAGAAGAGAACTAACAGAAACATACTCAGCAAGATGTCTCCGTGTTCGGCTCTGTTCAGCACGATAGCTCTGAGCGATGCAGAACACATCCCCCATGGCTGGCAAACAGGTCTCCAGATATAATTGGGAGCTCTGAGTTAGAAATGCTTCCTCACTGCAAACAACACAAATAAATATCATGTATTCCACAACTGATTAGTTGGATTACAACAACAAACTAAATAAGGAAGAATAAAAACTACTAATAAATTGTAATATTGCACTTTAACTATTCATTTGTGTACATTTTCAAATAATCAAAATAATCTCACCCAAAGTAATTTAATTTGAAGAGTGTGGCTCCTCCTTCAACCTGAGTTTGCACTAATGTTGGTGGAGTGACTTCAAAATATCCTCGGCTGAAATAATGTTCACGGAATGCTTGCATCACTACTGAGCGAATTTTTAGCACTCGTGATGTCTGAAACAAAATGCTCATTTGTAAGAATGACTGTTTTTGCCTTCAGTGAAACACCCAAGCAACATAAAATTAATTGAACAGAACAAAATCTTTTAACCCTATTTTACAGAATACTGATGAAGCTAAATTACATTTTCTCCTCGGATCATGATGTGCCTGTTGTCCAGCTGAACATCAGGAAGTGCCTCTTCATTTAAGATGGAATCTGCACCACCAGCAGGAGCCAGTCCCACCAGCTCCCAATAGTCCGCCTGAAGTTCTACACCACCTGGAGCCTGAAAATGTAAATGTGACTGCTTATATAACAATCTATGACAGTGAACTAGGCAAGTCAAATATTATGTGTATTTATCAGCTATAAACATTTTCTCTTTTACCAAATAATTGGTTGTGAAATGAAATTCAATGTTGTTAAAAGATGACAGACATTCATGAGTTAAGTGTCATTTGATTCTACTGAGCAAACTAAATTATTTCTTACCGTCTTGCCTTCTGGTACTGGTTGTAGAGTGCCAAACAATTGAACAGTAGACTCAGTTGAAAGAACAAGAGCTTCATATGTTTGACATAGTTTATCATTAAGGACACATTGTAGATATCCTGTTCCATCTCGTAGAGTTATAAACATTAACAACTTGCCTAGAATAAATTCATTCAACATATATTGAAAATAGGACAAAACCAAATATTGTAGTTAATTTATGTAGTATTCATAGGTTCCAACCAACTGTACTACCTTGCCTTCTCAATCTGTGAACCCATCCATAAACTTTAATTCGACTCCCAGCGAGAGAAGATGCTTCGCGGATACGGATGGACTTCGCTTCTGGTAATGATGGGTCAGGCTCAATTTTTACTTTCTTGGCTTCTTCTAAGTTATGAGCCCGTTTCTCAGCATCTTCCTCTTCTTTGCGGGCTTTCTCTACATTTTTGTGTGATTCTCGAACCCATATTTTATGTATTTTTTTCATTTGTGATTTAGCAACTGGCTCATACCTCTGGAATGTTATATATAATATTTAGATGTTTTGCATGCAAAACAAAATCTAAATGTGCAACTGGACCCTCTTGTTGAAGTATAGAACTCATTGTAAAAAATACTTTGAAAAGCAATGTGTGGCTTTTCAAAAAACTCAATTTACTAATTTCCAAAACATGTCAACATAACTAAAAGAAAAATCTACAATGCCAACACTTGAGTCTTTTAAATGTGGCCATTCAAAAACATTACTTCTATTAAGAAATTAACTCCTGAATGAAACTTGCATTTGAGAGTTCTGTGGATGAGATAAATGCAAATGCACAGAGAAAAAATTCTTGGGATTAATTTTGAAAGTTATCAGGTAATCTATAACAGCTCTTCTCTAGATGCATATGTACGAGTGCACTTACAGCTTTTATTACTCTTAATTTTAATGAGTGATTTTTTGGACGAGTGTCACATTCAAGTGTGAAACTGTATGACATATTTTATATGATGCATTAGCGAAATATTTTTATAAAATTTAAATTATAAGTGCTTTGGAATGTAAAAAAAATAGTACACTAGACATCTTTAGTCAAAATTCTTAGCACAAATGAGGAAAGGCATTCTATCAATTTGTCAATCTCGGTATTCGAATTATTTATTGAATAAAAAGTTTGTCCTATCCGTGCAGAAATATGAATGTAGTACTTAAATCCTGAAATTAACCTCTTCTTCATAAACAAAAATAATTCCACATTGCTAACCTGTCCTTCCGTTTTTCCATCAACATAAATAGTTGGGAATGGTTCTTTTCCTGCATGTCGCATTGCTTGAAGAACTGTCTTGAATGGTCGTGCCTCAGTGCCATCTCCTGTGTCATCATTTCCTTCTTTTTCTGAGGTATAAATTTCACCTGTGAATGTAAAAATGCAGTCCAACTGTATGTCAAACTTATGGAATTGAAATAAAATTAACGGTATGTTAATAGTGATGGGAATACCAATGGCAAGGTTCTCCAGTTTTGCTTCTACTTCAGGCATAGTGTCTCAATATTGAATTCAAGGTTAATTCGACGTGGCACTCCTGAAACAGTTCCAAAGAAGTCACCAGGAAGTCACAAAACGCTTTAAAGATACTTTCGCATTTTAATTCGCAACAAATTGTGTAAATTATTTTGTCTCCCGATGCCTATTATAAAATGTTACAATTGAAAGGTGCTTTACCCGCCTAACGCCAAATTTGCCGCAACGCGGTACACCCGAAGTGATTAACCAACCACGACCACACCACTGCACGCAGAAGCGCTTTGAAGCTTGCCAGCAAACTGATGATGATTCTGAATGCCTCAAGCAATCCACGCAATCATTACGTATGTTCCGTCATACTCGATTTTACAGCGTGCGTGTGCGCGTGAAAGTGGCGGCTGCCGGCGGCGCTACTGGCGGTTCATCTCTCTCAAGGAACACAATATCGGAAAGCCAATCGCTGTTCTGATGCTGGATTTATCAGCAAACATATTTGTATTTCTTCAGAATTATTTTTTTTTAATGTCGCCGTTTTTTTAATACATTTATATTATTTTATTCATGATACGCGCTTCCTCACCCACGCGAACAAAATTTATTCCAGACAGATTTACGTGCATCATTGCGGGAGGTAAAACAAGCAGTTTCTCGATATATTTACGGTTTAAGAATTCTTTCAACTTTTGTTTGAGGGGGCGGCACTGGTATATCACTGAATGCAATAATTTCTCTAGTTAAATATATTTTCCAAATTGTATAGGCACCGAAAAGAAAACCCAAAATATAACATCAAGTGTTAACCTCAACATTTACTTAAATGTTTACAAAATGTAATTACAGTTTTATTGCAGCCAGTCACTTACTGAAAGACTTCACTCAGAGCCCAAAGAGGCTAAATCTGATTTCAATTGCGTAAAGAGCCCTCCTTACAAATAATGTACACTACATGTGGTTTATCCCACTGCCATATTACATTCACGCTGACGAGATGCGTTCCACTGGTTTCATTGAACTCTCGTGAAGTCGCGTTTCTTTTTCGGACGTTTTCACAATAAATTATCTTTATTTTTTCCTCGGGTAACAGAAAATATTGAAGGATTGTTTTTTCCTTACTTGGCAGTGTTTTCTTTTCTCAGCCCTTTCCTGACAATTTTTATTTTGCTTTTAATTTGTAATCACTTTCTAAACTTAGGCAAGGACAAATGATTCTCAAATATATTAATTTCAAAACTACGAGGAACTCTTAAAAAAATTACATAAGGGATCTGCATAAAAAAAGGCAGCTCTTTCATATACACGTGTTGCTTTTATTTATGGATAAAAATGATGAATAACTGGAAAAGAAAACCCCTCCAGTAAAAGCCACTGTAGTAACTTTTTTGAAATTTCGTGCTAACGCGCGCTATAGATTCCCTTCGTGCCCCTTTGGAAACGCAGGAAAAAAAATTTGGTCCTAGTAAAAAAAGTTGTTAAAATCACCTGAATAATTTTTTTCCTCGAGAAAAACATAAACAAAATGCCATCAAAATACCTTGGTGTAATGAAATACGATCAATTAATTTTGGTTTTGAATTTACACAAAACGTAAATAAGGCTTTTCGCTTACGTTATTGAAGTCCAGAGGCATTTCCTAGTATACAACATTTAATGTGATCAATCTTATTCTTAAAATTATCGTAGTATGTTTTAGATTGATTTTCGTAGCAAATTGTTTATTTGCTTCCGACATGATATGTGTTAAACGCACTATTTGCCCGCACCCTATCGCACAAAGTGAACTTTATCGTTGTAGTTTGTATCCATGCGCTGAACTCAGAAAGCATTTCGAGGGCAGGGAAACGAGACAGAATGGTGGGAACGTATATTAATTTTCCTTGAGCGTGTACACCGGGTTATTAGTTTTAAGAGGCATGGATCTGGCACAACCGAGGACACTGAAGCTATTTGTTTCTTCAATAGTGGAAAATAAGGATGAAATAGAAGAGGTAAAATCCTTTTATATTTTATTCGTACTGGGAGATGTGAGGGCGGCCATAATGAACAGCCATAGCTGTTTCATTGTTTCCCCGTAGTAGCGCTAGTGATACATGAGAGCGCGATTCAAATTCCCCAGATTTGGTTAGCAATTATATAGTTTTAATTAAATAATATGATACTTGATCTCATCAAAAGGATATTTCCAATTTTTATAAATTATTTTATATTTTTTTGTATTCTTTTAACTTTTTCTCTGATAACTTGGATTCTAAAAGTAGTTGTTACTATTGAGTGGATTGGAGACTAAAATTAATTATTATTTTTGACATTTTAGACATAAATAAACGTATTGTAGATATTAAAAATCAAAAGAAAACATTATTAAAAAATTACATAAAGTATTATATATTCTTTTCAATTTGTTCAAGGTAATTATTTTATTTTTCAGAAATATGAACGAAGTTACAATGTTCTACAGACTCTCATTGCAGGGTTATCTGAGAAGGAAGCTCAAAATGCTTTGAATATAGCAGTCTGCAAGGAAAAAACACATGAAGATCTCTCATTAGGATTATTATTCAGTATATTGACTGAACCAGAAAATGCTACCAGGGTATTAATTTCAATGCTATATTCAAAATATTTAATTTTAATTAAAAGACATTTACATTAGATAAATTATCATACATTTTATATAGTCTTGTAGAACAAAACTACATATTTATTATTTTCTTTTAGAGCTACCGTGACTTGATGCTCATCACTCGTGATGGATTAGCTATTGTGTTATCTCACCTTTCTCAATTATTAATGGATCGTTATGTGAGGTTAAAAGATGTAGTGCGCTCACAAGTTTTGTGGTTAGTACGGGAAATGATTCGTAATGCTGTGGCAAATGTGGATAATTTGTGTTGGATTCTTATGCGTCATGCTGTCGGAGGTGATGTGTCATCCAAAAACATTAACCTTATTGAAGCTTTGCTGGATATCTACCAAGATAACAGGTCAGTTATTGTGCAAAAATTATATTCTCTCTGTCTTTAATATTTTCTTACTTACAGTGAAGATTTTTAATAAATATACTTTTTCAATAAAAAGTGCAAGAGTTATAAAATTTGATTCCAGAAATTTTTATTGTTTTTGAGAGATTTGTATTTTTTTCTTTGTTTTATATAAACCAATTGTAAAGGGCTCAAGTGGTTTATTGTTTGTGTCTTATATGATGTGGGTAGAAATTTCTGAAGCAATGTCATTTATTTGACAATTGACAAGTATTTGCACTGTGAAAAAAAAAGTTAAATATAAATATCTTCTTTAAAAATTAAATTTTTTACAAATCTTATTTGTCTTTGATCTACCTAACTACATTGAAAATTTCTTCATTAAAAAATATCCTTTCTTATTCATTCATTCATTCATTCATTCATTCATCACAAATTCAACTGGTTGCTGAGTTTTTTCATCAATTGCAATAACCTGTCTCACATTCTTTCGATAGTTCTGAAGCAATACAAATTTTATTATACTAACCGTATACTAATATTGAAATAAAAATATTAATCTTTCATAGTCTTTATTGAATGTCGCTGGTCCTGCAGCCCAGGAACTAACCGTGTCTCCACCCAGCCCTGTACATAAGTACTTACTTATAGTTAAAATAGGAGAGTGAGTCATAAATGTATGAATTCTCATTTATTTGAAATACTGCTCAAAAACATTTAATTATTCTGGTTAACAACCCATTTAATTAGCTATAAGCGTTTTAACATTTGTGAGATAAGACTTCAATTCAGAAGTTAATAGTGAAAAGTGAACAACTGCATGATTTATGATTTGATCTTATGCATGAACCATAAAACATGAGATACATTAATGCTTTTTAATTATCAGTTTGTTTGTCATGTGGATTCTGAAGGAATAAACAAAAACTCAGACTTTGAAAAGTATGTGGAATCTTAATGAAGCGTCAAAGTTTTGGATTGATATATAACATGTTTTGATACTGACAGTGAACAGCCCTTTGCAGTGTTTAATATATGAAAAAAGAAGTGAAAATATGTTACTTTACATAACTGTCATTTTTGCATCATTAATCATTTAGGTTGCACCTTTACTAAACTGTTTGTGCTGAGGCACATTGAATGTATAATTATAATTCTTGGTCATGTTGATATATTTAATTTTCAAATTATTATGTAAATATTTTTCAAATTTTGCAGGACGTGGTTGGATAAGTTTCCAGTGTTAATAGCGTCTGTTGTGTACACATTTCTACGTCTCATTGAGGACCATAGTTCTCCTGCTTTGAATGCCCTGCGCCAAAAGGAAGTGACATTTGTAGTCACACTGTTGCGTGAGCGTTTTGCCGACTGCCTTGTTATAGGACGGGATCTTGTTCGTCTTCTTCAAAATGTTGCCCGCATCCCTGAGATTGAGCTTTTATGGAAGGACATTTTGTCAAACCCCAAAGGGCTGTGCTCAACCTTTACAGGTATTGGCCTTTTTTTTTTTTTGCCTCAAAATTCTTATATTTGTCTTGTATTTTGTAATAGTGGTGCCAAGTGATAAGAGTGCCAATTATATTTACAGGAATTGAAGATAAATTGTTGATGACTTAAATACAAAGACCTATTTTTCCCCATTTTTCACAACATACTTTTCCTTGATCCTTCAACTTTTGACTTTCCCTGCTCTCCGTCTTCTATCAATGAATTCCTTTACTTTGTACCTCAAAATCTTACATACCGATTGGGAAATGTTAGATAATTTAACTTAAAAAATGCCTGAAATCATGAATGATAAAAATTATTTTTAAATTTTTAAAATAAAACATTTTCTGTTTTGATGTGTAACTTTTATAATTAGTTTATATCAAAATATTTATATAACATGCACAATTTATTATACAAATTTGGAAATATTAAATGCTTCTAAGATATCAATAAAATTAAAGTAACTAGGGTAAATATGTGTGGTATTCCTGTGAAAATTGCTGTCAAAAAGTTTGTTTCCATTTGCCCTTAGGTATCTTGCAGTTAATGCAGACTCGCACATCTCGACGTTTTCTACAATCTCGCCTCACCCCAGATATGGAGCGCAAACTTGTATTTCTTACATCTCAAGTTCGGTTTGGATATCACAAGCGTTACCAAGAGTGGTTTCAAAGGCAGGTTAGTACTGAAATTATCGTTTCTGTTTTAGTTCATGCTAATTGCATTACTTTAAAAAATTAAGTACATTTGCTCTTTGTATGTTAAAATATTCATGTGTCATTTTATTATTTTCTTTTTATATTATTTGAATAGTGTTGAATCTTTTGAAATGTTTATTCTGTTCTGTTTTTATAGTATCTGGCAACACCCGAGTCACAAACATTACGTTGTGACCTTATTCGCTTCATTGTAGGTGTAATCCATCCTACCAATGAACTTTTGTGTTCTGATATCATTCCTCGTTGGGCAGTCATTGGATGGCTACTCACAACTTGCACATCCATTGTTGCTGCGGCCAATGCAAAGTTGGCCTTGTTTTACGATTGGTTGTTTTTTGAACCAGATAAGGATAACATTATGAATATAGGTAATATATTTATTAACATTTTTATTTTAAAGTGATATATATATATATATATATATATATATATATATATATATATATATATATATATATATATATATATATATATATATATATATATAAAAGATTTTTACTTTTATGCTCTACTTGCTGCTTTTCTAGAACCAGCAATTTTGGTAATGAACAATTCAATGCGCTCTCATCCTGCTGTCACGGCTGCACTATTGGACTTCCTTTGCAGAGTAAGAAAACATTTTAATGATAATACTGTTCTATATTACTAGATGCATTACTAGATGCATTATAATTTGTAGCTGTTGGACAAATCACAAAAATGTATTCATCTCTGAAATAATGCTTATCTGTACAGCGAGATTGTAGAAGTGTTAAATTATTGAATACACCAGCATTCAATAATTACAATCTTGCTTTCAATTACATTTTTATTAGGGTGTTATTTTGATTTTTAACAGATAATTCCAAATTTTCATCCATCATTGGTAGAAAAAGTGCGTACTGGAATTTATGCCTCTTTGCGTCAAATTTTGGAGAAAAGAGTGTTGCCTTCTCTGTGTCCTCTTTTCGATCACCCAAAATTAGATCAAGAATTGCGATCCATGGTTCATGAAACATTTAAGGAGTTTTGTATGCCACCGGTGGTTGAAGGTAAGTAAAAGTGTAACTTTTCTCTCTGTCTTGTTTAACTAATTTAAGGCAGTTAAACTTCAAAATATAAATGTCATTTTCCAATTCTATCTCTTGTTCTTTATTGTGCTGTACTTCACTTATTCTATCTGTAATATTTGGTTGTCAAATGGAGATATATTTATCCTGAGTTTGAGAAGTATATTTTTGATATTTTAGAACCAGTTTTCCAGTATGTTTTCATGCAACATTTGAGAATTATAAGAGGAGAGAAGTGAAATTTCTTTCATTTTGAAATTGTCCACAATTGACCCCATTTCAATTTGAAAAAAGTAAAATTTTTGTTCAAATTATTTGACATTCTGTCTATAGGTAGAGAAGATTTTGGTAATCCTGGCATTAAAGAAGAACCTGCAGAAATTGTGAATCTTGATGGAACAGAGAACCATAATCGTGGTATCACAGGCACCAACAATCATTTGGATGAACCTGCATTCAGTGACGATGAAGAAGATCAGACTGGCCTTAGTTCTGGAGGTCGCCATGAAGATGAGGAAGATGATGATGACATTCCATTGGGTAAATATTTGCAAATTCTAAATTGTCATAATGTGCGACGTCAGTGAAGGAGGTAAGTCGTGTTCAGGTGTTGTTTTCTTGATGTTGTGGATGTTAAATCCTTCATATCTCTTTTATAGTTGTTGAAATATTTAGATAGTCTAAGAAATCTATCTCTTGTCATTTAAGTTTTTATAGCGACTGCAAATGAATTTGACTTGTTTGTTTTATTAACAATTAATTATTATTGCGTGAAAATTACAATTGCATTCTCACTATTTTATTGTCATGTACTTCAGAATAAATTGAACACTGGAAAATACTACTTTACTTCATAGTACACTTTATATTAAATTTAAAACAAGATCAGAAAAGAGGGAAAAAATATAATAGGGATTGTATATACAGTTGACTCTGTTAATAGTGAACTTTTTTGTTCATTCGAGTAACATTTTTGGTTCACTATATCAAAGGTTCACTGTTTCCAATGATGTCAAAATTAAACAGAATTTCTCCACAATGATTGATTTTATTAACCTAGAGATACTGCAAAATACATCAACATCATGGACGGAAAATTATAATATCTTTATTTTACTGTAAAAAAATCAGTTATTTTCCAGGAAGGAATTAATTTCTAGGACTTATTTCCTATGTTCTCTATAGTTGAGGCTCAGAGTACTCTAGCTGAGATTCAGACCTTAAAAAATAAATTATTTTTAATTGTTTGTTGCATATATTTTTCATTAGTAATTTCTCTAGATTCTTCTTCTGAGTTTGTTCTCTCCCCATACTTGATTCTGCAATGTCCGCTGTCTCTAAGTATCATAATGCAGTCTTAACCCCCTTCAATGCCTCTTGCAGTTAGAATACCTTCATTTGTATCTTCTTTATCACTCATTTTCTTCAGTCCTGAAAGATCCTTGTACAGCATTCACAATGTTCTTGTCTTACGGGATTTCACACATTATCACCTTGTAGTCAGCATCAGTGCAATTTTCAGGCTCGTCAGAGTTGATGTTTGAGTTGAAAGTTCTCAGTGGAGCATCTTTTTCTTCCTCAAATTCTTCACATTCAACGGTCAATCCAGCATGCTGGAAACAATTGTGAATTGTATTGGTTTTCACACTCCTCCAAGCCTCATCAACAAAATGTATTTCTTGTGGAAAGTTGATTTTTGTGCTTTCATGTAACTCCAAAGTTTGATTGATATGAAAAGTCACCAGCTTCGTATAATAAGTTTTGAAACTGCGAATAATGCCTTGGCCCATTGGTTGAAGAAGAGAGTTGGTGTTGGCAGGAAGAAACACCACTGTAATGTTACTGAGGTTCTCAATGTGAAGATGAGCTCGGCAGTTATTTACTGGGGTAGAAATATTTTGGCTTTTATTATCAGTTCACAATCACTGTTGATGGTCTTCAAATATGGATGCCATCATCCAATATTTTTTTGTTGTTAACTCGTAATTCAGTTTTCCCTGTGTTCTTGTAATTCACAGGGATTTGTGTGATTTACAACGCCTTGGGTTTTTATACTTCCCAATTAACAGCAGCCGTTTTCTCCATTTCTCACATTTGGTACATAACCAGTGTTACCCTCTTTTCCAATGTTTTGCCCCCAATACACTTTTCCCCTATTTATTTCATAGTTTTGTGTATTGTCATGTCCAAAAAAACTTTCGGCTCATCGCTGTTAAATATGTCTTGTGGCACTGAGGCAATATATTTTTTTCCATGAAGGAATTAATTTCTAGGACTTTGTATTTCCTATGTTCACTATAGCTGAGGTTCAGAGTTTTCTATAATCAAATTGTCCTGGACTTTTTGTAATGTCAGTGAAATGGGACCTGTGTTTAAAGTTCACTATATCTGAGTTCACAATAATAGGGGTCGTCTGTAGTATGTTATTTTGAAGAAGAGTATGCAAGAACAATTAGGAGCTGCTTGTCGTTATTCAGAATAGTTATATTATATAGAAATGTATTTATTTTCAGCAAAAGTACGTTTAAAAGAAAGACCTGGAAGAGGAGCTGCCAGAGATTCAGGATCTCCAGATCTGATTTCCCAACTCGAGGGTGACATCAGAAAAACAGTGGAGTCACTCCGTGCTGAAAATGACAATGAAGCTAAGTATGTAATTGGATATGTTAGAGATGCAAAAAAATTAACACATACTTGCACGAATTAAGTCTCAGAACAGATGCTTCTAATATCTGAAACACTTGCATTCAGTGGCACTATCAAGATTTTTCTCTGAGCACTACAGACATAGTGTCCAACAGACTGTTTTCTTATAAAAAAAATGTAATTTACACTAAATTTAAAATTTATTTCTGTTTGTGATTTATAGTTACTTATAACTTAGTCAAATTATATTCTGAATGACTTTCAGCACTGTACAAAATAAATAAAAAGCATATTTGTGAATATGTTTCATCAGCTTCTGGAGTAGTCTGAAGTCTTATCAATTCCCGCTCCCACCTTGGTTGCACCACATATTAAATTTAAACTGTTTGAAGTGTTAAGATATTAAAATAAAACCATACTTTTACACTGATTTATCTCAAGACAATAAATTCCCCTTAGTTCACAATATAAAATTTTCCCTATGTAATGAAAAATTTCCAGAAAGTCTCATTTAGTACTACTGCTTAATAAACATAACTGTACCCACCTGTCCCCCACCTTTTCCCAGCTGTCCCTCAAAACTCGTGTCCCCAAAAAACACATGTTTGTTCAGGGACACAAAAACCTTTTTTGTGAACCTCGGACACATTAATTCTGAATTATGAGCAATTGTAACATATGTTGAAATAATTTGGTTCCTGTACCATAATGTACAAACCTCTGTTTTTCTCCTTGAATCTGTCTGATGTAGGGAAAAGACGTTTTTTTATGACCATTTTACTATTGAAAAGTGATTTGAAGAAATTGGGGTTTAAAGTTTTGTTTATATTTATTTTAATTTGTATCTTAAGTTCCTTTTCATATCTTTATCTTTCAAAGTGAATTCAGATAAGAAATTTATCATTATGGATATAATTACAAATAAAAGTGAATCATAAAATTTAACTACATTAAAATTATTAATCTATATATACTTTTTTCTTTTCTTTTTTTTTCCTCTCACCATAATACAGTACAGTAAATTTGATGTGATGATTATTGTTCTGCAGTGCAAAAGCAAGTGGAAATTCATATAATAAAAGACGCTTATGTTGATAAAATATCTGCTATTATATTTTAATAGCTTGAAACTACTTTAATTAGAACTGTGAAACTTACCATTGTTTGGGATATTCATAGGAGCCATCATTGTAACTTTTATAATTTTCATTGCTGTGTCTTTGCTTTAATCTTTAAAACAGTGTTTTTGCAAGAATAGTGAATTCAATTTGTTTGTTTTTTACTACAAAGGTGTCAAGCTGCAGAGCGACTGGTTCAGTTAGTTATTCAAGAAGAACCTTCTGGAGAAGCACTGAGTACATTAGCATCTTGTCTATGTTCTGTTCTGCAAGATGACTTGGAGGGAAAAATATTTCCTGCCGAAGTTACTGATGAGTAAGTGTTAGCGAAGTATGATAACGAAACACAGAAGCCAAACACAACACACACAACTCAAAAGACAAACATATATCATTGATCGACAGAATACATTAACACAAATCAAACAAGTGTGTGCAAACAACAGCACCATATGGATACACACTAGATAAGTTAGGCACAACACTACCAACATAAGAACTTCCAACACCTGCCAACAACCTGCCCGCAGAACATACACAATATCTAACAGTAAGTTATGACACAATGTCTTCAAATGATCAAGTATTTTTTTTTATTATTTATTCAAGATCATGTTTTTTTTTTATTATTTATTTCATCTGTCATATCAGATTTAAATTATTTTATTCTTATTCGTAGTTAACAAAGATTTAAATTACAGTAAAACCCCACTTTTAGTTCCCACAAGTTACGTTTTTTCGGCCTTTACAACATTTCTTCTTGGTCCCATCAGTTTTCATATATTCATAATGTTATAAATACCTCGCATTTACAATAGTATAATTTCAATTTTTCCGCAATTTGCAACAGTCTGCTTGCCACAACTCCATCTGAATAGCACTTCGTGTTGCGCAAAACCGCACTGCCGCTGCGCTTTCCCACCACCTTGCCACGTTAAAAATGGCCATATCAGAAAGACTGGAAATGGTGTGATATTATAAAGAGTTGTGAAATATTACATGAAGACTAGAAGACTGAAAATAGAGTGAAAATCATTATTTAGCTGCTAGACCTAAATAAATTTTCATTTCTTAATATTATAGAGGTATTTAAAAAGGTACAAAAAATTGATAATATTCCTTGGTAGAAGAATATAAGGTCTGTTCCACATGCGAGTTGCATTGAGTTGACACGCTTCACGTAATGCTGAGGATGCCAGCCACATCAATGTTTATGCACACATGTCACTTAACGTGCATGGTAGATTAACACTGTATCTTATGCAAAATGACACATAAGTGCTCTTGGTGTTGTGCGTTGTTGCTAGTGTTAGTCATGTGTTGAAAGCTAGAAAAAGCACTCTTGATTTACGTTGTAGTCTACGTACAAATCTTGTCTTACTTTGTAGCTTGATCGTCTTGCTTCAGCTGTGGGCACAACACACATCACTAAGAGTGCTTGTGTGCTCTTTTGCATAAAATAGTGTTGATCTATGACATGCATTATGTGACGTGCACAGTCACCATCATTAGGTGACACATGCTAACGCAACGCTCATGTGACACAAGCTTAATACAGGTAGCCTCATAATCATTTGTTTATTTTACATCAACCTCCACAATTTCATGCTTTCTCATTCTAAAATAATGTGATTTTTTCCCATTCTTCAGAAATGGGCTCAAATATCAAAGCCTTAAAATTGAGTCCTATTATTGAAGCACGAAGTTAAATTAAAGAGCTCTTGAACAAAACAGATCTTAACTTCATCCATTGCACCTTGTTCCCCTTTCCATTTAATACTTCATTCCAGTGCCACTGAAGTAACCTATCTGGAAGTGCAAAAATGTATGCGATCAAGTTTAAATGTATAAAAATCACACAGGTGCAGGTTATATTATATTATATGACCATTAAAAATAATACATGGAAATGTATGTTATTGCAGCATCTCTAGTTTTTTAAAGGAGTAATTCTGAACTTGATACGGAAAAAGGGAAAGGGGGGGAAAAAAACTGCTTAAGGTTTATTCAGAAGTTATTCTTGATTTCTTGTTTATGCAGGGCTGTAGAGGACAGTATTGGTCGACCTCTGTTCGTACTGCTCCGAGGTGCAGCCCAGATGCCTGAAGATGACTCTCGTAGGTTGCCTCTTTTGGCTCTGCTGGCAGAGATGGCTGGTCATATGCCACGATTGGGATACTTACTTCTGTACTTCCTTAAAGCATGGTAAGTTTGTACATTTCTATGTTTTGTTCTAAGATAATCTGAAACTAAAAATTTTTTCTACTTTTGTGGCTTTTATTTACCATTTTTCTTTGTGTTTTTTCAGCAAACTAAGTGAAGTCAAGGCATCCGTTTACAAAGATTTCTGCCAAGCACTTGACAGGGATTTGGAAGCAAGTCTCTTGGCTGATTTGAAGGTCAGTTACTGGTCAGGTGGTACGATATATTTTGAAGTCCACATAAGTAAGACGTAGATTTCTTTTGGTAACTGTGAAGGAACAACTCTTACAAGAATGGGGATCCCTCAGTTAAGAACTTCAAACAATACATTTCTCTATATGTAATATGTAAATCATATGATACTCTTTTGGGTAAATTAAGAGATTCATTGAGCAATGAAAGAAATGTTTACCAAAATTACTGTTAATTCATTTGAAATTCTTCTTTGGTCATAGAAAAAGAAAGTACCATTGGAAGGTAGTTTTAAATAATATTTTATCTTAGCGTTATATGTGGGAGCAATAGGATAATGACTTTTGTTTACATGAAAAATTTTTTTACAGTTGGTCGTTTGTCTCTTGAATTCGAGGAAGTAATTTTCTATATGCAGGAATATGATTTATTCCCTTTTTTATTCCCAAGGCCCGTCAATAAGATATTTTTAGGCAAATTCACTGTTTTCTGGCACAGGATTATACTTTATCTTCTTACAAAGGACAAGATAGTAGAGCCACCATTGCAGTAAATAATGAAAGTTCTTGCCTAGCCTATCGTTTTTCAATTTACCTGTATTTTACACTTTCCTGCATTTTACACTTTTTTTATAGGTTCCCTAAAAAGTGTATGAATGGGGTTTTACTGTACTTTTTCTTAAGAAATGCTATCAATTTATCAATGAAACAATAGCATGGAATGTTTTGACCACAAGGAAGCTGAATTCACCTTCCTGGATTGTAACAAAATTACTATTGTTAATTGCAAAATACTTTACAATCTCGTGTAGCTGTAGTAGGAACCGCTTACCAAGTCTGATAAGTAAGCGAACTTAACCTTCTTATTACCAAGGTTATTATTTCTCTTTGTAGTTTTCTGGGAATAAAATTGTTCACATTTTTTTTCTTTCTCCTTTTTTATTTATTTATTTTTTTTTTTCTTTCGTTAATCGGCCGACTAGGTCCACGCATGCAAGCATCCTGCATTTACCGTGTCTCAGTTTTTATTTATTATCGCGGTAGCAGGTGCTTGCAACAATTTTTTGGGGGGACCAGCATTTTAGCTGGATCCGATTTTTTTCCCCCACGGTTTTTAGCCCTGGGGGTATGGAAGATGAAATGATGATACGATGATAATGGGGGTGAAAGGACAACACATACAGACATACACAAATACATCCATGCCCGAGGCGGGACTCAAACCCGCGATCTTCTGGTCCGAAACCACTCCGGCACTACTGCCTTAGCGATCTCGGCCATCTGATCGGCCTTTTTTTATTATTATTATTATTATTATTATTATTATTATTATTATTATTATTATTATTATTATTATTATTATTTCCCCCCTGGATTTGCCATCATAGGGCACACAATATGTGCACCCCACCGGCACGGTATAACTGTGCCACCGGGGTTCAGACTTGATAACCAGGGTATGTGCATGTTTCTTTTCTGTGGGGGAGGTGAACAGCATTTCAATGCTGATTCCATTTTTATATTCCAGAATTGTTAGCCTTCAGAAACGGGATGAAATTATGATGATGAATGACATGCCTGAGGTGGGACACACACAACATAACCATGTCTGAGGTGGGACTCGAACCCGTGATCTTCTGGTCCACGATCACTAAGGCACCTTAGCGATCTCGGCCATTGGATCAGCTTTTTTCATTTTTAAATTTATTTATTTATTTTACATTTCTTCCAATTTCTAAGTTATTAATTGCCTGATTGCTTCATTGAATTGATTTATGTATTATCGCTTTTGGAAGCTTCTCTTTATTTTTCATTTTCATTTTAAAATGTTTAGTGCTCAATTTTAACGATTTCTACATTGTTGGAGATTGTGGTGCTGTGGGCAATTCTTTATTGGCACTTGTACATTGCGAAATATTGCAAAGGAAAATTAAAATAAATTCATGATAAATGGAGGGCAGACAGGAAATAAAATACCTCGCACATGGTCTTTAGTTCTTCCAGTTTCATATAAACAGTACTGAAAGATGAATCAATACTATAATAACTAATATTCGGTGTATTAGAAGAGTGAAATCTAATTATATTTATTAATTGAGAAATGAAATTTATAATTATGTAAATAAATAATGCAATGTGAACAGTTTGTCCTTGTTATGTCCAAATACATAAATAAATAAAATTACTTGTAACAGTGAACACAGACAAATGAAATGTTTTGCTGCAATCTCATATATTTCTTCACAAAGTACTCCAATTTTCTCCAGTGTCTTCAGTTCAATGTCTTCTGTGTATGAGAATTTAAGCATTTTATACACTCGTGAATGTTAACTGAATGGTTAACTAACCAAGAATAGGGAAATGATGAAATGATATATTTCTTAATAGAGACATTCATTTTAACAACTTACGTATAAATGTCTCATTAGATGCATATTAGTAAAGCCATCCCTTACTCTTCAAAAATGTAGTTAAAAGTATTAAATTATAGAATACATCAAACCTAATTGTGATTGCAATGTTTGCAGAATGTGAAAATTGGAGTTTAAATTTAAAAATTATTGAAGTTCTTTTGTATGAACAAGACATATATTAATTTTCAAAACACCTCAAGGTTTATTTTATATTATAGTGTAAAGAATTGATAAGTTTTATTTCTGCTGGATTGCAAAACAATATATATGTTAATTCACGTATTTAATGACAATGTAATCATCATTTGGATAAGAAATCCTACCGTCCTTGCCCTTCATGCTTGTACTTGTACAGCTACTTCGTTGGTCTCTTTTCAGCAAAAGAAGTGAAAAAAGTCTCTCAGTAAAGAGAGAGATGCTTTTCTGGACATGTTATTATCATTTCACTTAGCAGACTTCAAGTACATTGTCTATTATGTCCTAGAAATTTACAAAATTTATTTTCCCTAATAATTCATATTTGTAGAATATGTGTACTTAGTTGCGCATCCTTTCATGGTTTTCTCAAATTTATGCAGTTATGCTGATTTAACATGGATTTGTGTCTCATAATAATTTTTGTTCTAAATATTGATGTGGAAATTTTTATATTTCTTTCTAAATTTAAATTCTTATTGAAAAATTCACATTTCCTTTTTCTCCCATATCAGATTTCTGATTGAATTTAAAATTGAATGAATGAATAGACAGAACGGCAAACTGCATTATCTAATGACAACAGTATTTAAAAACAATTTTTAAGTAAAACGTTGAAAACCTTTGAAAAATACAGTAAAACACCACTTTTACGTTTCTGCAATTTTCGCTTTTCCAGCATTTACAACATATCTTGTTCACCCCATCAGTTTCTGTTTATTTATAATTTCATAAATACCTCGCTTTTATGATAGTATAATTCCAATTTTCACGCAATTTTCGACAGCCTGCTTGCCACAATACCACCTGGAATGTGCGTTGTTGCCAACCGTTGTCTCCTACTGGGCGTCGTGCATTGAAAGCAAGAAAATGCGTGTTTTCTTGACTTACGTTCTAGCTTGAGTTGTGGCCTCAACGCATATAACCAAGAGCACTTGTGTGTCGTTTGGCATATGATACAATGTTAATCTACGACACGCGCTAAGTGACTTGGGTGCCCAGGCATCCATACAGCTGATGTCATCAATGTTAAGTAACGTGTGTCAACGCAACACACATGTGACACAGACATAAGAAATGTAGCCTCACAATCCAATTGTTTATTTTACATTGCCCTCCTACACAATTTCACACTTTCTCATTCTATAATAGACGTAATTTTTGCTATCCCTTAATAACTCAGACTTCAAAGTATCCCATGTACAGAGAATCCCATGTTTTTCACTGTAAATTTGTTTCATGAACCTACTTATCTATTATTTCATAAATAAATTTAAAAAAGGCTAGTTGGAAATAATTACTATCTGCCGAAAATAAACTTTTTATTGTGTTGGGGAAAATGTAAACTTTACATTTTTTCTTACAGTAGAAATACCATTGTTCTTCCTTCATCCAAAAATGAGTTCATTGTTGCATCATCAAAGGCTACCATCAGGAGATGGCGGGGACTCGTGAGAGTGTATTTGCGACATTTAAAATTAATTAGGCTTCGGTGTTAATGCGCCTTCAAATCCTGATGTCGCAAATTTTTTACAAATTTCTATTTGACCTTGTAATATTATTTATTATAAATCTAATATGGCATATTACACCATATTATAATCCTTATTAATTGTGTGTATCTAAATACATTATATTGTACTCTTAGTTTTGACGATGAAAATAATATCCTCTTATTCACACTTCCCGCAATTTACACAATTTTTTCTTGGGGTCCCTAAAAAAGTGTAAAAGAGGGATTTTACTGTATTTCTTTTTAATTATATGCACTTGGTTTGCTTATCAAAATTATGATCACATTCTCTTATATTAATTTTAAAAAATGTGCTTAAAATGTTTGCAGAACAGAATCCTCAGTTGCCTAATTACATATCCAATGGAAGCCCTTTGTTATTCTGTTATCCATTCCTCTTCACCTGGCTACCCACCTGCTTCCTTTTATGGTGCATTTCCATGAGAAAAATATTGAGGAATTGCTTCTTCATATGTGGTAAGAGATTTGGAAAACCTACCATAATAATAAAAATATACCATCACCTTGAATAAGGTGACGGTAAAGTTAAGACAATAATTAGAGTTATGTACGAAATAAATAAGGTTCAATTTCACTCTTTTATGTACTCAAAGTTTGTGTTATTGTAGGTGTCATAATTTTTTTCTTGGAAAGAGTATCATGTGTCTCAGTATACAAATATTTTTTTAATTCAGATAGTCCTCAATTTTGTTGAGTATGGATCTTGCCCTTGATTCTTTGAGAAGTGTTATTGTTCTTCTTATCCATAGTAATTGTATATTCTCAGATCTTGTATTATCACTTAGAAAAGATTAATCAGAGTTTACTAACTTTTGTATTACTCCACAAGCTCATGAAGGAAAAAGAACAATAATGGGAAGTTCTGTAACTGAAGGATACGTTCATTCTTTTAGTAGAAGTCAAAAAACCATCAGTATTTTTAATGAAATAATATTGCTTAATGGGTGCAGTTTCTAGATTGTCATGAAGAATTAATGTCTTAATGTTTCAGTTATGTGAGGATTATTGTAATTTTTGAAAATTTATAGTTTTCCATTTTATATAATGAACAGATTGGTAATTGGAATCGCAAAATAAATGTTTACATTTAATAAAGTCTGTTTACTTCAAAATTGGTTGTCAGTGAAACAATTCAAATTCTGACTTAAAATATTGTAGTATTTTCCCCCTCGCATGATCATGAGAATTGCTCTTGGGGTTATTTTCAGTGAGTTCCATCACTAACCAGGGATTAAAATAATATTATGTTTGGGGAATAGACAATTTTTTCATTATGCAAGATATTAGTAAGATGCTGTTCACTTATGTATTTCTTTGGTTGCAGTTGTGCCAGGAAGAGGATGTTCCCTTGCTGTGTTGGTTGGTGCCTGAGGTGTACGCCCAATTCCCAGATGTAGCAGTGGACCATGTAGGCCTTCTGCACCTTGTAGTGGCTGCTGTGGATGCTGCTCAACTGCAAGACTTGGTGTGTCGAATAATGCAAGGGCAACTGATGATGTTCCGTCATCCAGACTCATTCCGTGCTCTCCTTTCTGCTTCACTAGCTTGGGAAACCTTTGAACAGTTTTGCTTGTGGCAGCTGGTCACGGCACATGGCATCCCAGTGGACTATATTTTGCCTATTCTCCCACGCCTTGAATATGCTGCACATGCTGAAGCTCTGACTGCCATTCTTCTGATGCTCAAGCAAGAGAGGTGAATTATGTGGTGAAATTTGAAAGCTCCAAGAGCATTCAAACTAGATCTTTGTGTTAGAATGTAGTTAATTCTTTATGAATGTAAGTGGTAGAAGTGTTCATCTCAGCATTTTTTGGATATATTTAAGAGAATGTATGGAACATTAAAACTAGGTTATGTAAAGTAATTTTTTCTTCTTCCAAGAATGAGGTTGTAAAGCAGCCTAAATGTATTGAGGAGGGAAAAAGAGAGAGACAGACAGAGAGGGAAAGAGGCTCTGCATCAATTTCTTCTTTATGGATTACAATTGGTCAGGATTTTAATTTTTGAAACTGCATTTGATTTTTAAAGCAGCCATTTACTGGATAAAAGAAGTCACTGTACATGATTGTTTTTAGCAGTCATCATAATAAGTAAGCTGCCCTGACTTGTAATGTGGAGATTAAAGTACTTTTGACTTGTGATGAAGTATGACTGCAGTGAGCAAAAATTAAATCTTATAATATTTTCAATGAAAAATTATAATATTATTTAATCCAGATAATTGATGAAGAGGAGATATCATTAGTTGTCATTTTAACTGCTCATTGAATTCAATTTTGTCATTTGATTCAAAACATGTAAATGTCACAGAATGTTTTTTTTTATTATTATTTAAATAGATTTAGAAACAATCAAAACACAATTACGTAAAAATGTTTCATTGAAAACTGCTGAATGTCTTTGCTACATTTTTATCATTGGATCAAGGTCTTACATTACCTTCCAGACAACTCTGGTTGTGAACATTTATTGTGTCCCTGTTTGTAAATAGATTATTTATTTGTTCAATTAAATTCAATAATGCCTTATTTCATGTGGCAAGGCTCAGGCTATCAGGCCTGCTCTTCCACCTGACCATGTACATTCTGCTACATTCCATTCACTATGTAGCTACAAAAGAAGGTATCACTCGGGCAACAAAACAAGTGCTTTGAATTTTGCTGAGATACTTCTTTTAGGCATGAGGATCTTTTACTTGCAGCAAATATACATGGGAAAGCCTGCTTTAATTCTCCACCAAAGGAAGGTGAACAAAGGATTTTTTCATTCTTAAATATCCATGGTATTAATTGGATTGGAACCCATGAACTTGGGTTTAACAGTACGACATGCTTACCATTACACCACAGAAATCACAAAATTTGTTCTAATTTTTATTTTTTAATTATTTTTATAATTATGTTATTTTTTATTTAGCTATTATTTCAATTTGTTTTAATTTTTATCTTCTTTCATATGAACTGAATGCTTTTTTCTTCGTAGACCAACGGCTGAGCTTCTCCGCCATCTACTCTCAAGGGAGGTGAGACCTCCAAGTGATGTGTTTGTTGTGTCTACTCTCAAATACTGGTGTCGCGAACATGAGGAACGTCTTGGCGAATTAGTAGCTGGACTTTTGGCGAGTCGATGTGGGGGCAATCCAGCAACCCATACGTCACCAGGCAAAAGAGGCAAGCGAGGTGGTGGAGGTGGGGGTGGAAACGCTGGCGGCCGTGGTGGGGCAGCTCAAGCAGCAGCTGCTGCAGCCGCTGCTGCTGCAGGCCCTCCAACTACAGAACAGGTACAGGTCACATGGACTCTGAAATTGAAAAATTAGGAAACGCATCAACTCTTCAGCAAGGACAATAACACAACTAAAAAAATTACTATTTTGAGGTAATGGTACTAATAATTGCTTACTATATGTCCAATTTTTTACAGTTTTTATGTTTAGTAATGAATCTAGATGAACATATCTTGTGAATCTGAATTTAAAGACTTAATAAGACTGAATAACTTCTACATATCTACAGAGCAATTTAGGACACTTGTAGATTTGAAAAAGTATATAAAAATGAGATTGGAAAACTTGTAGCTGTATTTTTTATTAACATATTTACAATTTTTCAATTCATATTAACATTTTTAATATAATCTTAAAGTATTGTCTTTTCTCTTTAAATCTGTAATTAATTTATGATAATTTGATTATAAAAGGTAGTGATAATGGAATTCATAGAAACACGAGATATTGATTTTATATTTTTGCAGAAAGTAACAATGTTACAAAATATGGAGGGGAAACGCAGTGAACTTCATTTGTCAACAATACTGGTGCACTATAATTGTATTTTTTTGAAGTTCATATATAGTTCCATTTGCATATCGATTTATTTCTACCTTTTTTGTGAAGATATACTGTGGTAAAAAAATTATAAAAAATAATCTACCCCAATTGTCTTCATTTACAGGAAATTTTATTTCACTGGTTTTCTCAAACATTGGCAATTCAGATTGTTTATCAATTTCACACCATTCTAAAGGAAATAGAATCTCTAATTTAAAAAGATTTCACCCCCCCCCCTTTTTTTTTTTTATGTTGTACTAACTGTATAAATCCATCATTACTTGAACTTTTATTTATCACTAACATCTATTAACTGGCATACGTGACAATTTCTGTAAATGAAAGTTAAGAAACAATGCCCACATTCACTGACAATGGAACACTCGAAGAAATAAGAAAAATGCTCATAGTGCATGCATTAACTGTGCAGTTTCACTCCCTAAATACAATTTGAAATCATTTTCATGTGTTTTTCCAAATTCATTAAAAAATTCAATACTTTCATTTGAATATTCATTGTAGTGCACTATTGTACGGTCCTGTTTGTGATTGGTCTCTTATCCGCCATAAGCTAACATAAACTTAAACTTGCATTTTTAATTCTGTTTGGTTTACTGCCATTTCAAGTCTTGGAAGGCAATGCAGTGGCTAGGTCTGCCATTAGATTACACATGCATTACCCTGGCAGACTGCACATATTTATTGTAATAACAAACAATTCCTTATTTTGGACTAACATTTTGAAATACTATGTTAATTCTTGACCACCTAAAAGTACTAGTGCCAGATTTCAGAGCAGTCACTCAAGTGGTTCTTTTGATTTTGGTGGATCAAGTAAGCATACAGCATACAATGGTTCAAAATTATTGCATTGTAATATGCCACTGGATAACAGTCCACTTGCAAGGAAATAAAATTATTATTATTATTATTGTTATTATTATTATACATTCACTTACATATAAGGGAATGTGACCCTGCATGTACAAAAAATATCTGATTTCTAACTCACTATTTATGCTATTATTTGCCAGTAGGCAATTATGTCAGTTTTATTTTAAACTAGTTCGTATTCATCAATGCATCTTGTATTTATTGTTTTTTAAATACTTCATTTTTGAGTTGTGTTAGTTTTCTTGCTGGTGAGCAGTATGATGTGATAGAGAATTGTACACTTACTT
Source organism: Gryllus longicercus (assembly GCA_038098605.1). Classification (NCBI taxonomy): domain Eukaryota; kingdom Metazoa; phylum Arthropoda; class Insecta; order Orthoptera; family Gryllidae; genus Gryllus; species Gryllus longicercus. The sequence continues at coordinate 9,225,764 of JAZDUA010000003.1, read as the reverse complement.
TATTAGAAAAGAATTAGAATCTAGCTCTCTCTAACTTATTAATTTGTTTAGTTCTTAAAAACCAAGCTTCTGTTTTAATAAAGTAATTTTATCTTCACATATCAAATTTCAAAATTTCAAAAACAACTAAATGTAATTTTCTGGTCTCTTCGTGCTGTAATTGGTTCAAGCCAGTAGGAATTTATGTGATTAAAACATCACATTTACATAAAAAATCAAGCTAACAGAAATAATTTTTTTTTACTGCTCTTTACATTGAGAATTTAGTTGCTTTAACCTCAACCTTAGCTGGTTCTATTTACATCTCTCTTCTTTTTCTGTCTGAATGTCATTAAGGAATATGTGTGAAGTTCCTGAATAATTTTTATTTAGAAGTTGTGAAGATTTTTTCTTCTTTGGACATAAATTACTTACGTACAAAACTATAATCTTACTCTTCTGGCTAGCTGTGTGATATTCTTAATTGGATATCCATGAGTTATATTATTCTGTAGTAAATAAATATTTCTGTTTAAAATTATATAAATATTATATAATTAATTATAAAAATATATAATATTTTCTGTATAAAATTATATATCTGTTTTAGTATGTTTATTTTTTGTAATATTTGCATTTTTTCTATTATAGGTGCTAGGCCATCTTGACCAGCTACGGCAATGCAGTGGCTGTCTGTATGGCCTGGACACTGTACAACGTGCTCTACAGCAAGCACAAACTGCATGCAATGATGCACAGCGTAAACGCTTTTCTGATCTCTTTGCACTTGCGGAAACTGATGACTTGGAGACACCACCTCCTCCTCCTGCGCCTACGACAGGCACTAAAGGTCGGCCTTCAGGTGGAGGGCGAGGGCGCAAAGCTGCTAACAAAGCAGCTCCAACAAAACGTGCAGCACCAAAGGAAGTGTCAGAGAGTTCAGAAGAGAGCAGTGAGGTAAATAAATGAGATCAACAAACTACTCTTAATAATTTGGGCTGGCCATACGAACTTTTCAGTTATTCTCTTTTCTCCTTTCTTTTTTTCTTTTCTACTATTCACCTACTCTTCTTTCTTTCCCACTTGACTTTCTTCTGTCCATAATGCACCTGATTTCTTTTATATTCTCTTTTCATTTCATTAATGTCTGCATTGACTAGATTGTTCAGTCTTCCTGCAGTATCTGACATTTATCATCTTCAAATATTTTTGATTCAAAATTCTTCTAAAATGAGCAGCACAATGTTTGGGAATTTGTGTGTTTTTCCTTCAAGCACTTCAATTTGTTTGTGGAACATGAGTATTAGAAATAAAAATGCAGTGTTAAGCTACTTTTCACAGAAAACGGTAGAGTTTTTGAGAAACTTTATATGACATTATTTAAAGCACATGTACTTGTAAATAAAATAATGTGAACAAATTGACACTAATATAAATAGTAACAACATGAGAGGCAAGTAAAAATCATTTTTGTATTTTTTGAAAAACAAAAGAATGGAGCAATATGGCATTTGTCATCTTATAGAGTACAATTAGCACTACTCCTACCAAAAGTTTACAGATAAAATTTGGTGTCATTTTTTGAGAAAACCTTGTTTTTGAATTTTTTTAAAATTACTCATAGAGCACGCAATATTGTGCGAAAACTACATTTTTGTAATTTGTTGTAATAATTTCAAAAAAATTACAGTTTTATAATTTTTTAAAAAGCAAAACAGTAGGCCAATATGGTGTTTATGTCAATTTATATAGTGCATTTAGCACTATCGCTGCCGAATGTTTAAAGAAAAAATTGGGAGCCGTTTTTGAGAAAATCTTATTATTGCATTTTTTGGAATTGCAAATAGTGAATGCAATATTGCGTGAAAACTACCAAAAGTTTCAAAAAATATACTTGACCTTATTGAAAGAACTCATTATGGAGGACAAATTGTATTTGAAGGAAAAATCTCTATCTTTAATTTTGTTGGAAGATACCGGAAAAAATCATACTTTTAAAATTTTTGAAAAATTCAGAGTTAATTGTGAAAATATGACCTATACCATGTTTATAAGTGTATGCTACTCTGTTCTTATAAGAAATTAAAAGAAAAAATTTGGAACCGTTTTTGAGTAAATTTTGAAAATGTCCGAAGGGATTCATGTAAATACCCCCAAATTTTGAAGAATGTTTTTCAAAATCTTAAAGTTTCAACTCGTGCCAGATGATTATGGGTTTCTTCAACTTGGAAAAAATCCTACGCATGATTTAGGGACTAGTAGTGTTCACAGACACCCGCAGATGGACAGGCAGACAGTCAGACGGACGTTTCGCCATCAATTAATTCTTCAGTTTCAAGGAACCACAAAACATGAATTCTGTCTTCACCATGTGTTAAGAGGAATTTTTTTTCTTCTTAATTTAGCAACTGTATTTATCTACTTTTTCATTATCAGGGGCTTGCAATGAATTTTTTTTCTGCCGGAAATCCGCTGTTTTTTTACGCTGCATTACATAACTTTCCTATGCCACATATATTGCATACTTAACTTTCCCTATGCCACATATATTACTTCGTATAATACATATGTATATGGGAAAGTAAAAAGTGGGTTCACAATAATGAGTTTCTAAATTTGAGAAATTTATTAAAGTCTGTGAAATTTGTCTTGTAGGAAGAAGAGGTAGTAAAACCAAAGCAAGCAAAAAAGCGGAAAAAGGTGATGCCAGTGGGATCGGACAGCGATTGACTGCCACTGGTCACAGACGCAGAACTGGAGCCTCTACTACACAAGAAGTCGCAAGATTCCTACAAGAGTGGTTCAGTGGACTGTGTTTATCACTCTTGGCATTTTATGAAGAATCGTGTTCTCATATCTTGTGCAAAGAATATGGATTGTAAGATAATTGGAACTAATTCTCCGGTCTTTTTATTTTATATCCATATTTTATTTTAATATACAAAACTACCTCCCACATTGGGACATTGAATGAATGTGTGTAAAGAGTGTGTGATATGGTGTACATTTGTAACATAAAGAATTGAATATGTGACTGAAGGTTTTGTACTGTTCTTACAGTAAACATACCATTGACTGAATGTCCTTGTAAATTATTGTGACATTTGGGTATGTAATCATGTTTACAAGGATTTCTTAGTCTTGTACACACAGGTCTTGTAAATATATGCACAAACAATTTTGTACATTCCCTTGTTTGTGGATCTGTTTTTGTGATTCAACTACAATTCCTGTGAACTATGTTACCTGAATAATCACAAGAAGGTATTTTGCGAAACTAGTTTTTGTTTTTATGTGTATAGTGAGAGAGAATAGAAATGAAAAGGTTGCTACTACTTTGAAAGTGATATTATTGTTATACCCACTGCACCAATCTGTATCTATAATCACCTATATGAATCACACTATCACCATCAGTTATCATATTATGCTAATTCAGACTCTTGGTGATAAAAAATGCACTTGAATTTATTTAGTAATGTGATTCAAAATATATAAAGCTGTGTACTTCTTTAATACTTCAAGCCAATACAATTTCTCTAAAACCAAAGAAAGCCATGTGTTGCAATGCAACATTTTCTCAGTTTATTTTTAATTCTCACCAGCTTGTTTGGAATGCTGTAGCTTAATAGGGTTCTATTTTTAGACAATGTTCTACTTTAGACTGTATGGACGTATCTATGAAGCACTTGAATGAAACATTGAAGTTTCTCAAAAGTATTTCCCTTCATCCTCACAAAAACTGAAGAATCCTAATTTAAATTATTTAACAAATATTGTTAATTTCTAGAAAACAATTAGTACTTTCAATATGCAGATCTTATTCCTTAAGCTACTCCTACGCTTGATTTATGATAACATGGCTTAATTTCAAAATATTTTAAAGAAGTGCCTAGTCTGTGGGAAAGAAAAAAAGGAATGGAAATAAAATAAGATATTCATTGAGGAATAGTGTAAAGAAAATTCAGTTACAATTTTGATTGCAATTTATAAAACTAATGTAACTTATCTTTATTTTATTTTATGGCATACTTTATGACCAATTGGTCTATACTTCCTTTACATAATTTTCTGTTTTCAATTTGGCTCTCTTAGCATAGTGCTCCTCTTTTTATTTAAATCATGTAATTATTAACTATAAGCAGCTGACCGGGCTAGCTGAGAGGTAGGAGTGCCATAACTTCCTTGGCTTGAAGGGTTGTAGGTTCAAATCCTGTCTGTGGCTTCAAATCCTACATGTTCTGTGTTGTGACATATAGGGACTCTCCCAACCCCCTGGTATCATCCCTGAACCCTCTTACTACCATTCCCTTCATCTATACCCTTCCCCGCAACTGACTAATATAGCTGAGATGGACCTACAGGGTTCCTCAGCACTGAAAAAACAGGGAATTGGCGAAGACATGCTTACAATCTAACTCAGGCCATCAAGGTAAGGAAGGTTTCCATCCCAGCAGGATTAATTTGGAAGCGCTATGGGAAGGAAAGGTGAACACGACATAGTTTAAAATATAGGGAGGACACCAAATGTCCACGAGTCTGTGAAGAAGGGAGGCATTGCTAGTATGGGATGTTCGAATCAAGAAGTAGTAGCGACCTGAAATAGAAAATAAAATATAAAAAATTAGCTTATTCGAATTACATGCCATAACATGTTTTCAGAAGATGTATTAAAGAGCATATCTCTAAATATCAAGGAAAGTCACTGTTATTTAGATTGTGCTTAAATAAATACATTTGTAAAGATTCCCTGTTGGAGAGAAAAGAAATGTGTTGAAAAACAGTACATCTTTGATTTGTACAAATGGCAAATTCATATAGAATTGACATATATCCAGGGTGGATGTATAAGAACACTACAGGAAAGTAACAAAGTATCCTTATAGTACAAATAAAAGCTAAACTATGGTTGGAATCAGCAAAAGATGATATGAAAGAGCTGTTAAGAGAGAAATTAAGGAAAGAAAGGACAAGTAACATTCACTGAGAGCTAATGACAAAACAAACAAGAAACGGAAATATTTGTTGGGTAGCTAATTTAGTTCCAAGATTTCTGTAGACTCCACCGAACTTTGTTGGCACATTCTGCTGCCACAGGAAATGAATTGATGGGGACACCAGGGACCATCCACACTAGAGAGTTTGATGTTCTCTGTTGAAATATAAATTCTTATCCCCCACTAGGGACATTATTAATCCACATTAGGTATATCCTTTAAGAGTTCTGAATTTCAAAATGTTCAAATGAAGAAAATTGGAATCTCCCAAGAAAACGTTCTTGGGAGCATTCTTAATATTTATTCTGACTGTGCTGCACTAGCAAAGATAGTTTTTATTTCACTGATAAATTACCCCCCCCCCCCGAGATATTTTTAACATCCTTTCAGCCAATTGCAATTCCTGGACATCCTGCCTATCAATCTACTAACAACGCTAGATGGAATACTGTAGGCAGGTTTTCCTCCAAAATTGATATTCCCTGATTGATCTGGCTGACTTGCGGCCACATGATTTTGAAATGGGTATTTTGATTTTGGGGATACTTTACATAAAACCTCAACATTTCCAATATTTTCTCAAAAATGGCTCCAAATTTTTTCTGGGATAGTAGAAAAAACATAAAATGGCACATGTCTCACTTTCATTGAATTCTCCGGAATTTCAAAATTGCAAAAGTCAAATATTTTTTCAGTGTCCTTCTGTTTAAAGATTTTTTTTTAATTGAACTCCACAATTAGTCATTTAACTTTTTTTTTAGTTTTTTCCCCCAGATACAAGATTGAGTGAAATGTGGACAATATTAAAAATATTTTTTCACAAAATGAAATTAACATCAATTTGATGTATTTTATTGGTTTTTCAAAAATTATACAACAAAACTTCTTAGGTCTTCAATATTTAGTATATAATGAATTGTTTTTCTAATATTCTATTGGATTTGTGAGTACAAGTGCTTCAAATGATTTTTTATGAAGTTTCTCAAAAATTTAAAAGTTTTCTGTTAACATGAGTTCAAATTTTTGCATTTTCAGAAATGCTCAAACTTTTCTTCAAGGAACTATACACATTCTCAAAAATGGCTCCAAATTTTTCAATGAAAATGAACATATAGGTTCAGATTTTTAATAATACCATGTTAGATTCATATTCTGTTATCGGGAGATAGAAAAATTAAGAAAATTGAAAAATTGTCTTTCCAGGCCCCAGTCAGTAGCAGCTGGAAAGAGGGCGGGACAGTTAGACCAGACTTAATGCATGAGGAAATTCTAGTACGAAAAAGTTTGTGCCATTCTGTAGAATCATTAGTTTATTAACATAATATTTAGCCAACAAGGAATACCACTGTCAAGTTTTATTATGTGGAATTTAGTTTTATACTTACATTATTCTAGAATGATAAAACATTAATTAGGAATATTTATCGCTTCTGTGCATTGTTCATATGTATTTCAAATGTGGCTATTGTCTACTCATCCCCTTCAATGTGATCTTCTGAATCAGAAATCATTTGCTCATTCTTCAGAGATGTTTTATCAATCCATCTCCGTAACCTGAACTCAAATGTATGGGTATGATTAAATTTACAGATGATAATAAGTACTAAAGGAAAGAAATTAATTCTATTTAAATATATGTAGATGAGTGGACTAATGGTTGTACAGCAGCACATATTTTCTCGCATTATTTGTAACTTTTGCAGACGACACACTAACGACAGACGTTCTGCCGTTAACCAATTCTTTGGTATTAAGGGCCCACAAACGTGGATTCTGACTACTCAGTGTGTTAGAGGAAGCAATTTACTACATACAGACAGGGAGCTCAGCGCATCAACTGATGTCACTGCAGTGTCTCTGACCGGGAGGCCTTTGATTCGAGTCCCGACAGTAACTAGATTTTCGATACTAGCTTGACAGCTAGGTCGAATTCAGTCGCGGTTTGGATAATTCTAGAGGCCGGCTGCTCTAATCGGTAGTTTTACGTGGTTTCTTCGATCAACACCAGGCAAATGTCGGAGCAGTAACCTAACAAATGGGTCACGGACTGCACGCCATCTTTCCTCCATCTTCTTTGTCGTATACTCACACACTTACACTAACATGCACTACCCTACCACACGTAGGCGGTGCTCCTCTGGTGGGAGATGCCTGGTTGGGGAAACCCCACGAGCCGACGGTGGGTCGGCGCCGAATCTCGTCATCCAGGGCGAGAATATCACCATCACCACCTTCTGAGGAAAACATGCACTACACTTACGGAACTAATGGCCTCAGATGTCGCAGCCGGATTCACTAACAACCAACCAACAACATACAGGAGCAAGAATTATCTCCTTTCTCGGTATCAGGGCCGTATACTACAAGTTTTTTCTGTCGCAAAATCGTCGTTTTATGCTCCAGCACTATAATATTCGAACTTCCTAAAGAATGGCACAGAACTACTCCAACTAATTAGTTTCATAATCTCTTTGGTCTGGGCTAGCTTTTACACACAAGAGATTAAAAAAAAAAAAATGTTGAGCCAATGAGAAAGAGAGAAAATTTTGAAAATGTCCCAGTAGCTTTATGTGAAGAATTGCCTCAATTCACAGAATTTTTTGCACAGTAGCAGGGCCTCGAACCGGGACAGAACGAACGGGGAAATATTCATTTTGGAACAAAAACCTATATTGCCCAACAATCGTCATATATTTTATTTCTATAAAGTGTTATGTAAACATTCCCTTTCCGGATGAACACAGTCAATAGCAGCAAAGCAGGCGTGATTTGGAAAATTTAAGCCTCGATGTCTGCATGTGTAGTTTACAGTTTTGTATGTTATATCTTCTTGCTTCATTGATCCTGTTCTTCCATAGACGGAAGTTACGTGACCCATCTAGATGACTTGTACAGTGTTTTACTGCATCATGTTAGGTTTTCTTGGGAGGATATCAGAGTAGTTTCCCGTTGCTTTCCCTGATGGTTATTATTATTATTATTATTATTATTATTATTATTATTATTATTATTATTATTATTATACATTATTCACAGTATTACTGGTCGGTATGTCAACCACACACAGGAATGATGACCAGGTGTGTGGTTGCTTTACTGAAGGTTCAGATGGCTTCTGACAATACGGCATGTATTCAAAATTACACACTTTTGCATATTATATACATTCCTGGCATCCAAGTGAAGACACTCCAGTGCCCGAAGTGTCATTTTTGGGATCACTCCTGTAGCTGATATTATTATAGGCACAGTTGTCACTTTACTGAAGTTCCACTGAGATGCGACTTCATGGGAAAGATCGGTATACTGGATCTTCTCTTGATATTTTCCCGATATGTTGTGGGTATTGGGTATTGATATATCGATAAGGAAAACCTGCTGATGGTTTCTATCAATGTACGTTATATCGGGTCTATTGCCGCTGACATGTCTGTCAGTGATAATGGAGCGATCCCAGTAGAGTGTGTGCTCACTACTTTCAAGCACATTCTGAGGCACATATTTATAATACGGCACGGAAGTGGCGAGTAAGCCCGTTCTCAATGCCAATAATTGGTGGACCTGCTTCGCCACTTCATCATGCCTCTTTTTGTATTCCAACTGTGCGTGGCTGCTACATCCACTTGTCACGTGTTGGATAGTTTCGCTTGCAGCCTCACATCTTCTACACGAGTCGGAATGAATGGTAGAATCTCTCAGAATGTGTTTTCTGTAGTTCAATGTTGGTACCACTTGGTCCTGGATAGCTATCATGAAGGCTTCTGTCTCCGGAAAGAGATCCTCGTGCTGGAGCCATGCGTGCGACGCAGAGATGTCGACTTCTGGTTTACTCAGCTCGTGAGGGTACCTTCCATGCAGTGCCTTCGCTTTCCATAAGGATATCTTCTCTTCCGTTTCAATGATTGGTTGAACAGGCGGATCAAGCTTTTTCAAGTTCAGAGGACTATAGTTATTATCAACTGCGCTCACTGCTTGCTGAACTCTCCCACAATGTTCCAAGAAGTATCTTCTGAGTGAAGCAATTTGAGTGCTGTGTAGATTTATGAGATCTACAACACTTCGCCCTCCTTGCGACCTTGGAAGGGTAAAACGCTCAGTACTTGAATGGGGATGATGTTTTCGGTGTTAAGTCATAGCGGTTCGAATTGTCCTCTGGAGGTTGTCGAGGTCGGTATTGCTCCATTTAATAACCAAAGGAGTATGTGAGCACTGGAATAACAAATGAATTGATGGCCTGCACAAGGTTTCTAGCAGAGAGTTGAGTTTTTAAGAGTCCATGCAATCGTTTACACACTTCAGTTGTTAGTATGTTCTTAGTAACAGTGTGTTTGATTCGGAGTGACTGTTGGAAACCCAAGTATTTGTAAGTTTCATGGGGTTCCATGAAGGTAATCTTTGGTTCATTATCAGTTTCCAAATTTATAACTTGCATATGACCCCGAATGATATTCACTCTCCTGCACTTATCCACACCGAATTTCATCTTGATGTCGTCAGTGAACTTCTCCGTCACGTTTATTAGTTGCCGCATATGACTCTCAGTGTCTGCATAGAGCTTCAGGTCATCCATGTAAAGAAGATGTGAGACCCGGAGAAGAGTTGAGTTCCCCTTTTTAAGAGCGATTCCATAATTAGCTGAATTAAGTAGAGTAGACAGGGGATTCAAGGCTAAGCAGAACAATAAAGGGCTTAAAGAGTCACCCTGGAAAATCCCTCGGCGGATGTGTATAGTATCTGTGTGGACGTATTGTTTTCCATTAGAGAGATACAGTTTTGTATTCCATCGACTCATCGCGGTTTTCAGGAAGTTTTGGATAAACGGGTGGACCTTGTATACATCCAAACGGTGTCGAATGCTTTAGCGTAATCTCTGTAGCATGCGTACAAGTTTCTTTGTTTTGCAAGCACTTGCCCCATAATTACAGAGTCTATAATGAGTTGCTCCTTGCATCCTTGAGATCCAGGTCTACATCCTTTCTGTTCATTTGCTAAGATGTTCTGTTCCTCAATGTGTGTCATCATCATTTGTGAAACACAAGATGTTATGAGTTTGAAGAAAGTTTGAAGGCAGGTTATAGGCCTGTACATCGAGGGGTCTTTAGTGTCACCCTCCTTTGGTAACATGAATGTTCTACCTTCAGTGAGGAAGTAAGGTAGATTTTCTGGATTGTGAAGAAAATATTGAATTATATTAGCTATATGATGGTGAGTGCTTGTAAATTTTTTCAGCCAATAATTGTGCAGGCCATCACTGCCTGGTGCCTTCCAGTTATGTGCTTTGTTCAAAGCTGCTTGGACAATTTCTACGGTGATGATTGGTTCACCCATTAGAGGAATATCTCGGTGTCTGTCATATTCCATTTCAATCCACGTCCTATCTGGGTTGTGGGACACAGCAGATGACCAGATAGGCTTCCAAAAGTCCTCTATTTGTGCTTTTGAGGGAAGCTTTGACTCTTTCATATCATTTACAAGCCCTTTACCCTTAGACATATTCCTGTAGAATGCTTTCTGGTTTCTGTTAAAAAGAGAATTCTGTTGCTTCCTCGTAGTGCAATTCCTGTAGCGTCGAAGGCGTTTTGTTAACGCCAAAAGCTTTTGTCGTAGGGTGTCAAGATGTTCTGTTATAGTTGAATTCAAGGGCTCGTGCTTCGTATGTATTTTTGTATTGATAAGGATGTTATTCACCTTTCTTCTCAGTTTTTCTGAGGTATTTCCTTTTTTAAATTGCGTGAGTCTCCCAATATCTCTCCTAGTGCTTTCTATACGATTCACCAGCCGTCTTTCCCAAGGTGGCATTCTTTTTTCACTTCGATCATTGTGGGCAGTTGCTACGCGGCTGAAAAGCTTGGAACCGTTACATCTTGAAGCCACAACCGCAGCACAATAAATTGCTGTGTGTACTTCTTCGAAAGATGGTCTTTGTTGTAGATGTTGTGGCAGTACTTTCTCATTCAAGACGCTGATTGCTCTTGCTAATTTCTTCGAGCAATTTTGTCTGGGAATGAGATAGCGGTTCAGTGGGTCAGTTCCCTCAAATTCTGCAAGTGCGACTGCAAATTCATTGAGAATTTGCACCTCTTCACTACTCTTATCATCCATACTTTCTGACATGCTTGTCCCATTGTCATCCTGAGTTTGCACAGCTGATATCTCCACTGCCCTCAGATTACTAGGTTCTGAGGAGTTAAGCATTTTTCTCACTTCTTCCTTGATTGCTTCCAAAACTGGTGCAGAGAGGAGATTTTTCTGAACAATTGCTCGACGCTGGTCCGCTATTCTTTGCTCACTAACTTCAGAATCAGGGAAACGGTGAAGAAATCTTTGATGTAACTTTTGTCGGTAGGCCGTAGTGTCAGTCTCCATTTTGATAATGGTGTAGTATTCACGCATGATGAAGGTATTTATTTCTGTAGTCCACTTCATCCTTCTGCGTTGCCTGCCTGCGGCAGTGGTCTCTGGAAGCAATAGATTGCTTCTCTGGGAAGCACTTGCGGCAGGTGCAGCTGTAAGTGGAGATGGATGGGTGCTGCTATGTTCGGCTGTAGTATATTCGGGGTTATCCCCGATCAGGGCCCGCCTGTTCAGCTCCTGATCACCACCGGCTCGCATGCTGTCACCTCCAGCGGTGGCTCCGAAGGTGCCCCGGCGCTCCCCAGGCAGCGGCTGCTTTTCCGAGGCCTTACGACGCATATTCCGTGTCTCCATATCTATATGGGTGTGCCATCGCCCTGTTTGCCGCCAAATTTTCTGACGTTGCCCGTCTCCCACGTGGCTAGACTTTGGGAGACTTATTATTATTATTATTATTATTATTATTATTATTATTATTATTATTATTATTATTATTATTATTATATGAGGTGATAGGATGATGGTGAGAGGTGTTCGTGGGCTTTTTTAACCATCCCAGTATTCGCCTTATGATCGAAGGAAATCAGGAAAACCGCAATCAGGATGGCCGGCCCGGGAATCAAACCCAGGCCTCCCAACCGTGAAGTCACCACGCTACGTACTGAACCATTTCGCTTGGTATATATTATATAAACATGAATAATTTGAAGGAAAACCAAAATTTTAAATGTCATCACGCACAACCTGGGGGTAAGGCGGGTAGTATCGGGGACGGCCGCGGATGGCGGCAAGAAGCAAGGCGGTTTTGAGCAGGCCACGCCAGGCCAGATTACGGAGACGATACACTACAGACAGAATGCATTCCTCTTCTTGTCTGAATAGATAAATAAGGTAAGGAAATAACTTGACAAGTAAAAGAATTCGGCTTGAAACTTTTCGTGCGATTAATCGGGTACGGGTTTCCGCTAGTGAGAATTTATTCTGAGTGTTTCACATTACCGTTGCCATTGTGGTATTGCGACAAGTCTCATGACTCTGTTCGGCAAAAGGAGCGCGAGAAATCCCCGATTTTTTCCCGATAATTTTCCTTACATTTCTTGAGGGAACACGTGATCTATACTCAACCATCTTCATACTTAATTCTTTAGATGATACTTATCTAGCCTTCAGGGCTAATTTTGTATTTTCTGGTGCCTTGAGGAGAGAGTTTTGGTTTTCACCACGGCTTCCTACTTCTCGGGCTGCGATTGCTGCCCGAGTTGCTGACACAGTTGAGCTCTCTTTTCGTGGAAGCAGGGGTAGACAAAGACGTGTCCTGCATATCCCGCTACTGGGAAACAATAGGGCATGCTGGATCTCAAATCCAAAGAAAGCAGTGGAGATATCCTCTGAAGCAGCCGTCCGCTGCATTAGGCAAAGAAGTTGCATGAGAAATAGGAAATACTCTATCTCGCTATAGCTCCGTCCTTCCCATACCTATATATTTTGGGGGAATCGATGCGTCTATCTCCCCTTTGTGTGAACCGACCTAGAGCCTCTGCCATTGGATCATGGACTCGCGCCTTTCTTCTGTACGATCTGCCAAACATTTCCAAACAGCATTGGACCTCTAGAGCTCGATTGGAAGCATGCAGGTCACACTACTGCATCCTACGAGACCGTTCATTAAGCGTAAGTGCGCTCTACTTTACACAAAGAGTATTCTTCCATCCGACGCCCGCTACTGCCCATTCTGTGGCTGCAAATAACAGGATCGAAGTGCAAACAATTAACAAAGTCTTCGAGCTTCTGCCTTGGTCCTTCAATATTCGACATTAGTCTCGATAAGGTCATCGTTACTTTTGTCGCCTTATCACTGATGTACTGTTGTGATCACTATATCGAAGCCTCGCGTCAGTCATAATTAAAACCTTGAGTTTGACATAAGTGGATGTGATTTTCTCCAACTGACGTGTTGATGAATTCTCTCATCTTTTTACTCGCGACGAGAATTGCCTCAGATTTGAGGTAGGCTAGTTGCAAGCCAACAGAGGGCGGACTGCGGATGTGGCTTCATTGGCGAATTCCACCACTTCCTCCTTGTTTGGCCACTGTAGTGAGTGCAATGTCGTCGCAGAAACCGATTACATTTCTCCTCATTTATAAATAAGTATACTGTGCCTTTATTCTGAAAACGCTGTCCTATATTGTGTTCCACAGTAAGAGGTGCAAGTTGGAGCCTTTAGTAACTAGGAGGGTTTGGTGACCGTCTTCCGTACGGCACAACAGCTACGGCTTCCCTTTGAAGTAGCTGTTGATTTTTATCAGATACTGTGGCACTTCATCCGCTGCAGATCCTGTAGGATGCAGTTCCACCTCGCCAAGTTGAAGGCGTTCTTCACATCGAGTGTCCACTCTATACTATTGTAACATGAAAATAATTGTGAAGAGAATCTCAGAGAACCCCACCTTATGAACACACAATGGAACCCACGTTCCTTTTACAAAGTCTATGTACCTCGACCCAGCGGTATTTTTTTTACAGAACCAGGGAAACATTTTAAGATGCATGTACAATAGATGTTCATTTTTCATTTCATTTCTTTAGATAGTTATTTCATTTCATTTCTTTAGATAGTTATTTCATTTCATTTCTTCAGATAGTTATTTGACTCGTTATACACGTTATTGCAAATGTGCACTCACACCTAAAATATGGAATAATATTCTGGGGAAATGCCCCTGAAAGCACTCACACATTTATTATCCAAAAAAGAATACTGCGAACAATGACCAGCACTCATAAGCTGGAGTCTTGCAAACCCTTGTTTAATAAACTAAGGATTCTTCCTCTACCATGCATGTACATATTTGAAATAGTGGTCTTCACAAAGAAAATTCTCATGGAAAACAAAGACACTTTTACTTTAAATTCTGATGTACATAACTACAACACCCGTCAAAAGGATAACCTACACGTTCCCCACTCTGAAACTACACTTTATCAAAAAAGTACCCTAATAGAGGGCATTACACTTTACAACAAACTAGGCAATGATATCAAAGACATAAACACAATTCATACATTTAAAAGTAAATTGAAAGCTTTCCTGCTTAACAACATGTTCTACAGTGTAAAGGAATTTTCAAATTACAACATTTCCCTTAAAAAATATAAATAAATAAGAATTTCTTATTCCATTAGACTTTCTGTTTCATGTGAACTGTTTCAAGCTGAAGCAAAGAAAAAAGAACTGCATATCACATCCTGTGAAATAGAAGGAGAATAGAAAAAGAAAAAAACTGGTCAAAACTTGCCTCCTCACCATTTCAAGTTATAAATATAGAATGTACTACTATTGTTAAATTTGATGTAGTTGCAAACATAATTGATATGTATTATTAATGTAATTATTATTATTAATGTAATTATTATTAATGTAATTATTATTAATGTAATTATTATTAATATAATTATTATAAGTAGTAGCATTAAAATATCATATTGAAATGTTAATTATTAGCAGATAATTTATCTACTGTATAATATCTTAATCTAACTGTAACAAGTATTGTATTTGTAGGCCAATGACCCCATCTTGATCAGGTTTTGTTCAGTTTCCCTGGTCCTTTGAGCAAATGCTGAGATGGCCCCTTGTTTGCTCCTGAACAGTAATATAACTTCGCTCTCTCCACCCAAGGCATCATATTTACTCGTCATACACGATTGTAATTGTATATGTGACTCAATAAATATTATTATTATTATTATTATTATTATTATTATTATTATTATTATTATTATTATTACAAATTAAAATTATTTATCTACTGTATTTCCTACATCAAACCTTCAAAACATCTTCAGTTACTACCTAAATAAGATAATGCATAAAACTGTAGGTACTACTACCTTCAAGTTTTATAGCAACTTGAAATGACTATCATATGCAAAATGTTTCCTATAATTCCATTATGTTCAAAAAGCATTGTTAATATTAACTTTCATAGAAAATAAAGTTGAATCTTATCAAAACTCTTGCTAACTTTGATTTGGTGATTAACGAAGTTTAAACTCCAATGAATTTAATTAAGAAAATGCTTATCGTTAAACATGAAAATTCAACATATTTTTTTAAAAGTAATAATTTTAATACAAGAATAATTAATACAAGAATGTAAGAAAAAAAAGATTCTATGAAGAATACAAATATTTATATATATTTAAAAAAAGGAGAATATTACATAATATTCTTCTTTTTAAAAGGAATAATGTTTGGAGAACATTCTTGACTAAAAGAGCAATTTCCCGGTAAGACTTTCTAATGGACAAAAATAGTGTTTTAATGCTTTCTTATTCCGTTTCAGTTTTACTTGCTCGTATATTACTTACGTTGTATAATGCTGCGGCAAAATATGTCGTTTTTTTTTACAGAAAACTCTATTGTGGGGTCCTATTATTGAAACTCTTGTTCATATATGTTGCAAATTACTTCCTCTAATACATTGTGTAGTCAGAATCCACGTTTCGTGGGTCCCTGATACTGAAAGATTGGTTTACAGCAAAACTGTCCGTCCGTAAGTCTGTGATCAACGCTAGCGGCAAAACCATTGGAGGGTGTTCAACAAAATTTATTTTCTCCCATCGCTCTGGCTGATGTCATGTCCCCTTGAATTCAAAACGGATATTCATTTTTCTGGGGGTGCTTTACCTGGAGAGACAAGGGTATTTTCGAAATGTTCACAAAAACGGTTCCAAATTTACTTTCTCGCGTACTCTGTGTAGAGAAAATATTTAAGTATTTTAATGTGGCAAAATGGTTCCAAATTTATTTTCTCACATAAGAAGCAGTATAGAGAAAGTATTGTAATGCGGCAAAAACGGTGATTTTTGACAGAAAAAACTATTATTGTGAAGCTCTGATACTGCAAAAGTAGACAAATCATGTTCATGTATGTAGTAAATTACTTTCTCTCTCACGTTGTGTAGTCAGAATCCACAACTTTTTTTTGTCCTTAATGTCGAAATATTGATTTACGGCAAAACCTCTGACCGTCCTCCGTCTTGTCGGTGAACAACGTTAGCGGGTAAATCGTAAGAAGAATTATCACCAAAATTTATATTCCCCAATAACTTGAGGCCCTGCGAGTTTGACACATATTTTGATTTGTTAGGGTCCTTTTCATGAAACCATAACAATATTCTTTTGCAAAATTTTTCCAAAAACAGCTCCAAATCGTTTTGCTAATTTGTTTCCTCGGATAGATTAAAAGACATTTAAAGAAATCGCGCGGATAGCATTTTCGTTGACCTTTCTCAATTTTTTTGAAACTTGCAAAAGTTTAAATGTTTTTCGGCATCTCCCTACAAACTACAATATTTAAGAGAGAAATATTTTTCTGAATGAAATCTGTTCATGAAAAACATCTTTAAATAAGGTCATGTTCAAATTTTCGAAAATATAAGTAGTTTTCGCGTAATTTTGCGTAAAATATTAACTTTTTTAAACAATTATTTTCTAAAAAAGACTCAATTTTTTAAAAACTTCCTCCCTTTTATGTAGAAAAGAATGGTAAAGAAAATGAGCGACAAGATTTTAGGTCTAACAACAACCTCCGAAAAGAAAAAAAAACGAGTGGTTTTGGCGATTTAAAAAAATTGGAGGGTCGTAGCGCAATTCTGGCTTCAGATTCGGATTCAGCGCGTCGAAATACATAGAGAAACATGTATCAAGTTTTTGGGTCTGACAACGCTTTTGTGTGTACCTGTGTAATTGACAAAAAAAATCAAGTCGACTGGACACCGTAATTGTAAACCCCCCCTCCTCTGAGAAAAATTCTCGGTGCGCCTCGGCATTTGAATAATATCTTATAATACTATTATAAAGCAATTCTTGAATTTTCCCCTAAATGTTACTACTGGAACTTGAAAAAAATAAAACATTTTTATAACATAAGCTAACATTAAATAAAACATAAGCTTTTATTTAATTTTAACTTGTAAAAATTGTATGTAACATGCTGAGACATGCACCAGAAATAGTGACGAGACGTTCCCAGTTTCTCGACGTATATACGGATTAGAATAATAGTTAAATGAGTAGTTATTTACAAGATAATACATTAAAGCATTTATTTACAAGATAATACATAACATAAGTCAAGAGTTACCTGTGCTTTTCACAAGTTAATTCTTAAATAGGGTTCCGGGATTCACTGAAGAAAAAAAAAAAAAGGGTTAGATACCTTAAATTGGTCCAGATCTTCGAGAACAGTACGAACGAAATAAGAAGGAGCTACATCTACCAAATTCATTTTTTTGTTTCCTTGTTCTCGCAAACAAATGCAAATGCAGGGTAAATACAGGGATGCGCGCCACCATGGAAGGCTCGCCAATTGGAGTATTGCAAAAGAAATATCTTTAATAAAAAAGGAAGAATAATTATTCAATTCAATTTATTTTCATCATTTTTTGGTTGGATTTTAATGTAATGCTTAATTTAATTAGGTAATGGCTAGAGTTGTTCAATCTTCCCTCCCTATTTTAATATCACAAACCCAAAACTTTCAATTATTGATCACAATCAGACACCTTTTTCTTTTAATAGTCTTTATTCTAGTTTCTTAAGTTCGAATTGTTCATACTTCCGTTATAAGAAAGGGAAAATTGTTGGTTTCTCTTCGCGGGTAAGTGGTAAAATACATTGATAACGTAATCGAGCTTTTCTTGTGTTCGTATGTCGCTCCTTTACGCAAGTAGTGGCACAACATCGCAGTTTCGCCAACTGTGCTCATAATTTTGATTACTTAGATGAAAATTTGCTGGGAATGTAGAACACATACACAAATAAATGTTAAAAATTTACTACGCGTTCTCAAAAGTAAAACAGGATTTCAGTAATTTTGGCCTTCAAAAAGTCGCAATAAAATAGAACACGATAGTCGATCGTCTTTTGTTATTGTGCTGCCGTGAAATTTGTCGACGTTGGTCTTTTACGTATTATAATTCCTAATGCTGATTGTGCTTCTCTCGGCTTCTATACTGAGTATATAAAATGTCATTTGTGCTTATGGTGTGGTGTTTGTAATTGAGTGATTTTGTCGCAATGGCTGGCTCTTCTCTTATTGACATGGAAATAGACACTTCAGCTGATTCGCAGCTGCAATTCCAAGAATTTCCAGCATCAAACGTCCCAGGACCTGTGGCGGAATTAGATGTCAGATCGTCGCATACTTTGACATTTAATCATTCCCCTGACACCCCAGGTTCCGACACCGAAGGCCCAGAATCAGAGCTTTTACGCGATGGCCCTCAGAAACCTTCACCATCCTTTTGGACGTTTGAATTTTACCAAAAATTGTTTGATGTTGATACTCAAACAGTAGTGGATCGCATTCTATGGTCCATGATACCAAGACCTGGTCATAGTTATTTGCAGCATCACATCAGGCCAAAACCCGACCTCTACGGCCCCTTCTGGATATGTACCACATTAATATTTGCAATTGCCATCAGCGGTAATTTAGCCAACTACTTGCAAACAGCTGGCAAAGATTTCCATTGGAAATATAACTTCCGTGTTGTCACTTATGCTGCATCTGCTGTCTACAGTTATGCATGGATTACACCAATGGTTCTTTGGGCATATTTACGGTGGTGTGGGGGTCAAGAGGCTCGTCTGGGTTTTCTGGAGATGATGTGTGTTTATGGGTACTCTCTATCCATTTACATTCCAGTGTCAATACTATGGTTGATTGAGGTGAGTTGGCAATCGTCAGATCACTAATTTATAGAACTTGCCATGCAAGTACAGTTGCCAGAACAATTATTGACATCAGTTTTTTGTTGCGATTAACTTTAATTTGTAATACTGAGAGCGCTCAAAACATTCAACATCAATAAGCAAAAGTGATTTTGAAACTGTTCGAAATTTATTTCCTAAATTACAAATCTTTTAATTAACTGAATACGAATAATTTAAGTAATTTATTAGTTTCAATCTCATTAAATGTGTTTTATCAAAATTAGTCTTGTGGACGGCGAAAATCTGGGTATAATGTTTTATCTTTATTCGAAGTAAGTTTTAAATGAAGGGAATGCTGTACTTGTATCTAATCATTAATCTACAAACACACACACCCACAAAATATTGATAAGGGGTTTAATAAAATTTTTGCCTTTTTTTCTACAGTATTTGATTTTAAATGCTGAAGTAAGATTTTTCACATTTTTTATAATTCATAATTCAGTATACTGACCTTCTGTACTTGTTAATAATACAAAATGTAATTTTTTGTGAATCAGAAGAGAGGAATATCCTAAATGTCTAAAATCTACAGAATTCTTGAATGACTTGTTCTCGTAAGCATATTTTGAATAATTCTTGAATATGAATTGTACTCTGTATAAAATATGTGTAAATTATTTAATCAGTCTGGTTTGTTCATATTGTTGTTTGCTGTCACAATATATGAAAGTGAAAGAATTATAGTATATAATAGTTACCTTGTTTGGTCAGGAGTTTTGAAGAGGCCTATTGAATTTGATTCTGTTAAAAATTATTTTTCATGTTTGATAAAGGTCATGGAAAATATGCATGTTTAAATGTATAGGAAATTATTTATTGGTGAAGCTTTGCAGTTTAGATTAAGTTGAACAATTATACTTGGGATGTTGCCTGAATTGTCAATTTTTATTTCAAGAGTAAACAAGATAACTTAATCTAGTACAGTAAACGTGACAGAAAACCACTTATTTCAACTTATTTTGTGATAATTTTTAAAGAATTTTATTGTATTTTCCAAATAACTAATATTCAGTCAAACAAGTTGAATTGTTATTTTTCCCTGCTCCAGATACTGAGGTTTATTCAAAATTACTTATTGTTAATCTGATTGCAATTGATCTCTATTTCATTTTTCTATGTTAGAGGCAGACATGCTCAGAAAAATTCATTTGTTGACAGGTGGACTGGTTGCAGTGGCTGATTCTGGGTGTGGGAGCAGCATTGTCTGGTTCTGTGCTGCTTATGACTGCTTGGCCTGCGGTTCAGAAGACTCACCGCCTGCCTGTGTTGGCAGCTGTACTTGGCCTGCACCTTCTACTTGCTGCTGGCTTCATGTTGTGTTTCTTCCATGCACCTCACACCTCTTTAACTACAACCACTACCCCCCAACCAGCTGCTGTGGTATCAGTCTCTGTTAGTAGCACAAGTGCTGCTGCCCAACCCCAGCCTCAGCACTGAGCAACAGTGCTTTTTGCTTGTTGTACGAAGCCCTTCTGAAGAAATACATGATGAGTACTAGATGTGGAAAGGACAGGTGAATTTTTTTATAATAGCACTAGATATAGTTTGCCTTTTTTGTGAAAAGTGGCCTAGTGCCTTCTGCAGCCAGTGAAGAGGCACACTAATTTGTTTCTCTAATGGTTAATGCTGCTAGTTCAATATCATCTTTCATATTCTGTTTTTTACACCACATGATGGTTATTCTAAGTTCAGTAGATCAGAGAGTGACCAGTCCTATTGCTAATGGCTAATGTATAGAACAACATGTAATACATTTTAGATATAATATAAAGATATTACATTAATTTGAAGTGTTACTGAAATTAGATTTTCTTAATGTAATTCTTTCTTATTTTATTTGTGTAAATTTTACACTTTTGTATTCTATTTGTGGGTGCACTCAAGTTGAATAAAATTCTGATATTTGCTGAATGTGGTGTTCGAATTAATCATGTACAGTTAGAGGAAGAAGCTAATCCAGTTTTCATTTAAAAAGGCAGATAATGAATTGTGCCATTACTACCTGGCTGAGAGCAAGAATGTTAAAAATGCTGTCCTATTTTGGACTAAGTCCAATGGGGGTATAAACACTTGATGGAATTGCAATCGTTAATACTTTGTGTTTGGGGTAGTGGATCAATTAGTTTGCCATTCCTTTCTTCATGTCGCAATGTTTTGTGCTATTTACAGTTATAAAATTAAGATTACAGAACACTATAAGTTCCAAGTTTTGAAGAAACTATGAATGTGATCTGCTATGTTGTGATGTTATCAAACTATGTTCACCAAACAACAGTTGCTAAATATATATATGTATTATCTTCTTGCAGTGGACTAAAATGCAATTGCTTAGCCTTATTTGCATTTACTGAATGCAAGAATTGAATTTACTTTGTTACTTAACTGTGATTTTACTGTGTACTGTCAGAAAATTTATGTGTATATATATATAAATGTATTATTTGAATACATGGCTAATGTTTTAACTTTCAATATTATTTTGAAAACCCAATACCTAACGAAGCTCAATATTACAATTTCATTTAAGAAGTGTGTGATTTAAGAAGTGGTTGATTCTCGAGAAAATTGGACATTAATACAGATTGCTGCTTAATAGAGGTTGTGAGGATATGGGAAGTGTATACCTGGCCTCTTTTTTTCTATTTGTAGTGAAGTTGGTATACTCTGGTTCTTAACACATTTTTCATTACTCTGAATGTACAAAATACCTGCAGCTTTTTAAAATCTGCATTCATAAAGAATTCATTTACAAAATCCTTCAATTTCCAGTATTTGCAATCTTCTTTCTTCATCTCTGGTTATTTTTTATTGTTATTGCATTTGATTCACAATTACACTTGAAGGTGTAATTATACACTCTGAAGATATTGCGTGTATGAGAATAATTTGTAGTTATCTCAGAAACTCAAATGTATCATTCCACAATATAAGTAGCACTTGATGTCTCTGTTCTATGTCATTTTACATTGCATCCTGATGCAGGAAGATACTAGTGGTGCTATAGAATAGGACAGACATTCTCATTCTAGTAGTTTTCTAATTTCTTTGGTCTGAGTAGCTTTTCGGTCTTACCCCATCCCTTCTGCCATATACCATCTATTGGTGTCCATTTTTTTGGAAATTTCTCAATTTTTCGATTTCCTAATGGTACAATTGAAATATGAATTTAAGAATATTATAGAAGAGTAAAATCCTCCTCCTAAATAGAAATTTTCGTTGCAAAATTTGGAGCCGTTTTTAAGAAAATGTCATTGAAGCGTTACTGTAAATGTGTAATTTGAAGATCCTTTGCACAGAAAACTTTTGAGTCTTTGAGAAACTTAAATGGACGTTATTTGAAACTCTTCCTCTCATAAATGCAATAATGTATACAAATTGCTGAAAATATGCATATTAAATGAGTGAGAGATAATTAAAATCTATTTGTGTAATTTTAGAAAAAAACAAATAATACAGCAAAATGGCTTTTATGTTATCTAATTGGTGGCGAAACTACAGGTGCAATGTGCCAGGGTCTCTGTATCTAAAGGGCCACACACATAATCTAAAAATTTTCTTAGATTCATGCTTTTTATTTAATATATTTCAATTTATAGTTGATTGATATGAAACAAAAGAAAAGAAAAAAAAAAAAAAAGAGAAAAAGTGTTGTTCCACTTTTACTATTTTTCCGTAATTATTTTCTTAATATTTTATTTATATTAAAAGGTAAATAAAAAATTGCAAAAAATGAATGCGTAAAATAATAGAACATTATTGTGGATGGTGCCTCTGTATTGGAGGCTTTTACAATGTTTTATGGACCCAGGGATCATACAGACAGTTGAACAAGAGGGATATAATAAAATATGTTCAAATGATTATTTGTGGCATCATTAAGAGATGAATGTGTTAATATTAATTTAATATAAAAAAATAACAATTGAAAATAATACAGAAGAACCCTGGTAATCTGAACTAATTGGGGGTGTGGCCTGTTTGAAATCAGAAATGTTTGGATTATAAAAAAAAAGTACTGTACATATACAAATACACCTTTAGGATTACCAGACAATGCAACGAAACGTGTGATGTAAAAAAACTGTAACATAGCATAGCGATCACATCACATCATTCCATCGCATCATCAAGCAGAATCAGTTCCTTACTGCGAAAGATGATTACCAATTTGCATGTTCCTCCAAGTTAAAATTACTGCAACATAAGCATGTGATACACACTGAAGTTACCTGTGCAATAAATGTTTTATTTCTACAACTTGTGTTTCAATAATTAGGTGTTCAGTTCTACAGATTATAAAATCCTTTCTGTAGAATATAAATAAGCATTTTATTTATTTTGTTAATTTTTCCTCCACTTCGAATTGTGTGCTGATTATCCAAAATTTCTGATTTGTGGGGTTTGAATTAGTGAGCTTCTACTGTATTTATAAATTGCATGTAAAAGTAAAAGAGCAATATGTCAATTTGAATATATTTATTATGTACCAATATTTTGTTTTGGTAGGAATTGACATAGCAAAATGCCAAGCCCAGGGATACGATGGAGCAGCAGTTATGAGTGGTCCCTATTCTGGAGTGCAACAAAGAATTTTGGATAAATCCGATCGAACAATTTATGTTTACTGCTCTTCTCACAATTTAAATCTGATCTTAAACAAAAATTTTGCAAGGGCTTAATAGAGGTTTCAAAATTGTATAATTTGCTGGAATGTATATCAGTTTTTTTGTCAGCAGTGTAAACCGTTGGTCTTTATTATCCAACACAATATCTTCGCATAATAGTAATGAGACAGATTTAAATTTGAAGTGACTTTGTCCTACCAGGTGGCCAAATAGAAAGAATTCTTTATTAGCAATAAGATTTAACTATTGAAACATTTTGCAAGCTCTTTTGATAATGTTGACTTGCTTAATCTGAAAGTGACAAAGCAATTCATGTAAGGATGGGTGTGAAAACAGTGAAATTTGTATTTCAAGTTATCATGCATTCACAAATTTTAATTTCCACCAATGTATTTTCAAAGCTATTACAAAATTCTAAAATTGTATGAAACTAAGCATTTATTAGAGAATGCTCAAGAAGAATTATCAAGATTTAATCCTAATTTCAATGGTGCTAAAAATGAAGCTTTGAGTCTAGCTAAAACTTGGAATGTAAGACCTATATTTTCAAAGAAAAGAGTAAGGAAAACCAAAAGTCATTTTGGTGAACTATGCCAAGGTGAAAGACTTGTGAATGCCGAAAGTCGTTTTCACGTTAATGTGTTTTATGGTTGTTTAGACATAATATTGAATCAACTTCAGAACTGATTAGTTTGAATAATGTAGCATGTACATTCAAAGTAATACAAGCGTGAGAATTGATGAAATAATCAGATGAAGTAATAATGGAGGCAAATCAATTGGTTGAAAAATAGCCTAAAGATATTTCACATTGGTTATCAGTGCAATTATTATCTTTGTAAAGTTGTTTGCTCAATAAAATTGTTAAACTGAATTCAGTATAAAAATTAGGGAATTATATTTTAATATAACATTTTAAATTAATGACGTTTCTCCCCGATTTATGTACAGTCATAATCGTATTTTTCAGTATCCCAGTAACAGTTTCTATTGCCGAACAATCAATTTCTAAATTAAAAATCACAAACAATTATTTAAGGAATTTAATGCGTCAAGAATGATTAAGTGATTTATGTATTCTGTCAATTGAACACATGACCCATAATTTAAGAAATAAATAGGAAGAAATTGTTAAAACGTTCGCTGAATGTAAAGCTTGTCAGGTCAAAGTTTAAAACAACAATATCTCAAATCAACAAACCATCTTTGTAGATATGTGTTATTTGAAGACATTTAGACGATTTTTACTGTTGTAAGGAAAACACCTTATTATGAAACACTTTTTCTTTCTGTTATAATAAAACCTTGAAATAAAACAATTTTTTGGAGTGTGATGATCTTGTCTCCAGGGTCCTTGAAAAGATAATTCCGCCTGTGCATCTTATATAGTGCATTTGCACCATGCATACAAAAAGTTTGAAGAAAAAATTTGGAGACATTTTTGAAATAATGGCGCTTTTGAAAATCATTTGAAGCTCGTGTACTCTTAAATGCAATAATGTATACAAATCATCGGTTATGTAAATATTAACGATATGAGAGACAAGTGAAGAAAATAACATTTTTGTGATTTTCAGAAATACAAAACTATAGAGCAAATTGGTGTTCATGTCGTCTTATTATTACATTTATCTTATATTATCTTTACATTTAGCACTATCCCTACCAAAAGTTCAAAGAAAAGATTTGGAGCTGTTTTTGAGAAATTGTTGTTTTTGTGATTTTTTAATATTGCGCATATTTCATGCTATTGCGCAAAAACTACAATTTTCAAAACAATGCACAGGACCGTAATGAAAGAACTAATTCAGGAGAACAAGTTTCATTTCAAGGAGAAAACTCTATTTTCAGTTTTCTAGTTGTGGGAACGCACTGAAAAAATTTTGAACTTTTCCAAATTTTGAAAATTCAGAGTTAAACCCGAAAATTGCTTGAAATTTGCCCTGAAATTTGGAGTAACTTCTTGGAAAAATTTAAAAACCTCTCAGGGGCTTCATGTAAAGTATCCCAAAAAATTATTGAATGTTTTTCAAAATTGTAGAGCTTCGAGTGAGGACAGATCAACCAGGGAGTATTCAGTTTGGAAAATATCCTGTGTGTTGTTGTCTAGGCGCTAGTGCTTTTCTCAGATGACAGACAGATGTTTTGAAAAAACAATACATTTTCAGTATCAAAGGCCCACAATTCGTGAAATGAGACTACGTAAAGTGTTAAGAGAAGTAATTTACTATGTGTTGGAACAGGATATATCCACTTTTCCTGTATCAGGGCCTCACAAATTGTGTTCTTGTCGAAAAATTGCAGCTTTTTTGCCACAGCAGTACATTACTTTCTCTATACTAAGTATATTACTCCATATATACGTACATATATAAGAAAGAAAAATCCAACAGACTTCTGCCTCTTATCATGATACACATCAAAATAAAAAAAATCCTTTGGAAATTGTTACCTTCTAAGACAGGTAATGCATTAAATGTGTAAAGCCCCTAACCTATGCAATATTTTTGTAGGCATTCATCCATCACGTGCCAACACACTAAAATTTTGTACTCCCTATCAGTATCACATTTGCTGAGTAATTGTGTGATACATTGCATTGAGGTATTTATGTTATATTTTAAACAGAGTTTATTTATTAATAGTTAATAATCATATTGAAAAATAGGCATTTGAAGAGGAAAATCAAATACCAAATTTTCAGTTTAATTCTGTCCTCTTTTATTTTATGAACAAAGGAAGAAAAAAATAAAAAGGAAATAATTCTGAAGGAAGGTTTTTCATTTCCTAATTTCAAGTGTCCAACTTACAATTTTAACATGAATTTCTAAGTTCGATTGGGTAATGTACTCCTGTTAACAGTTGAGATGATCTGCCAAATCAGCAACATCTTGGAAATTATAAGTGGTTTGTGGTAGACACCAATTAAGTAAAATTGAAATTTACCTTCCTACAATCTTCTATATTCTTATATTCAAATATGTCATCAGTTTTATTTTTCTGCAGTAAGTTGCTTAAAAAGGCTAGAGATATGCTTTGTATATTGTTTATGAAAATTCTCAAACAGGAAGTTCTTTCCTCATAAGTTGATTATGGTAACTGATATAAAAGTCTAATTAGAAGGACTTTTGAAAATTTAAAGTAGGTAAGTGTACACAAAAATACTTGAAAAATTAAAATGGTTTAATATTTAAGAACAGTACAACTCATTTCTGTTTATGAGCACAAATTTTACACATATTCAAGTGGAAAAGATTCTTGTATTTAGCAAAATGTTTATATTTTGAGAAAGTTTATGAATATTCTGATTTTTATTGTTGAGTGAAAATAAAAATTTAAAAAATACAGATTTATGAAATTATCCAATTAACAAGAATCAATTAATTGTGGTAATTTTGAACTTAATGTTATATGTTCATTTCTCTCGCAACCTTTTCCAAAATAAAATATTTAATGGAGTTCAAATTGAGCCAGGTTTGCTTTCTTCCATTCAAGAAGTGTATTTCGAATTTGTTGCTTCTCTTCCTCTGAAGCAAATGTATATTCCACACTTTCAAAGCTGAGCTTCCAAAGTTCTTCTGTGGAGAGAGAAAAATGCTCTGCAGCAAGATAATATTCATTACTTAGAGTTGTTGCAAAAACACCCTGGGAAAAAAAAAAAAAAAATTATGGCATGATGCACCTAAAAACTCAACCGATTAAACTCTAATTAAAAAAAAAAAGTGGCAGTAACTTTACTACTGTTCCATTTTTTCTACACGATAACTTTTTAGAGGAGATTCTAGAGTATTCAGATTTGAAAATATCACCAATAAAGAAATTAGAGAAAACTATCAAGACAAGACACTTCCTCCCCCCCCCCCCCCCCCCCCCCGTTTTGAGGGCAAACTGTTCACTTAGTATTTCCTTATAAGTTGTTCTTAAATGATGTTTGTTGCCACTATCTACTTACTATTTGTAGACTATACTACATTATCATTTGTAGATTCTATTACATTTTCTGACTAAATTTTGACATGTGGTTAGATGGAAGAGTGGGCTTAATGGCCAAAGTCTCACCATATCAGTAGAATGGGAGAGGAAAGAACACTAGCCAAATACACGGAGAAAGAGGGGAAGACCATGGGCAATTTGATTCAGAGAATTGAAAAAGCAATGATGGAGAGGGACCTGAATCGAGGTGCCCAGGAAAGAGGAAACTGTGGAAGCTGAAACATGGGGTGCAGCAATGGCGTAGGACTGCCGCTTGATTATGAACTTTTGAAATGATGACAAATGTAAAAATTTGTCACTAGCAGGGCCGGATTAACTCTTGCAGGGCTGCCAGAAAGTTTTTTTTCTCCATTGTATGTGAAAGCACGGTGTAGTGTGTCTTCGGAGGCCAAAAGGGTAATTTCTGAATTGTCATAGGCAATAATTTTACAAAATTTGATCTTATATATTATGTAAATTTTTAGTCAAGGTTTTTTACTTCATTTTCTGCACTGAGAAGCGGACTGAGAGTCTACTCTTGAATATTTTCTTTCCCATTGTCAGTTATCCTGTCTCTAATAATCATGTAAACATTTGAAGATAAAATATTAAACACAACTTAAATGTTTGAATTACAACGAAATAATTACAAATAAGTAGAATGGGTGAAATAATAGTTGTGCAATGAATACTCGAAAGAGATTCCCTTTCTATTTCACGCCAATGTTCTTCCGATTTTGGAAGCGCCAAGTAAGACGTCCGCTGTGTCATTTAAGAGTGGGCTGCGCCAGGCAGCGCCAGGTAGCGCCGTTCCGAAGGCAGATTCCTGGGCTCAGCGTTTCCATTCCGCGAGCGTCGACAGTTTGGCTTAAAGCATGCCGCACAGCATTTTGCACTTCGTCTGACCTCGAGACTCTCGAATCGACAGCCGCGCGCGAGTTACTAGGAGTGGGGAACACCAATTAGAATGCCCAATGCGAACCTTAGTGCGTAAATTGAAAGCAATTCACGAGAGAGTCACGTACAGTTCAAGTAACATTTCCTTTTGTATTATATTGGAAATGTTTGTAGTCGATATATATGACAATGTGAAATATGAAACTACAACGAATTATACATATTTGATTTGGGCACCAAATATTATAATTGCTATTACGGCTGATTACGTAATTCGCTTTGCTACGATGCAATCACAAAAAAAAACAACTCTAACGAACACGACTTATTCATCATTTATGACATGATATGAAAATATTAAGCCCTTTGCATTATATTTAACAAGATCTTATGATTGGCCGAAATATATCATCAGAGAAGTTTGATCACTGATATCTTCAGATTCATGAGGGAAAATGGTCACTAATATAGATGCTGCTAGACATCATCTTGCTAGACTTCTTGCAATTGCCTATATACCATTTTTAAGTCAATCTTAATGTGAGAGATTGCTCTCATAATTTTCTTCATTTTGCTATCATTTGGAGATTAGCACATTCCGGGTGAACAAAAAATTATTAAATTGAAAATTCTTATTAGTTAGAATTAAATAATAATTTAAAAATTGCCCCTGCTTGTCACAATGAGCATCAACTAAAAAAAATTACATACAGTGGTGGATAGACAGTTGGATACGCAGCAGTGTACAGAAGAAAGTAAACAGTAAATTATGGTTCTTGTAGCTTAAAATAAGGGGCTTCCTCCATTTAAATAATTGGGAAAATGATTTCACAGCATTAGACGCCTCGTCATTCCATCTACGCGCCGGGAGCAGGCATTGTGCAGGCCAGGTTTAAGGGATTGTTTTTCAGACATACTGTGGATCGTCCCTAAACGTAGTAAATTATAATCTGTATGTGGTAAATTACTGTAACAACTCCTCTCAGTAGTCAGAATTCCGCAAAAACAATTAAAAAATGATAGAACCAAATGGGCGAGCAACAGGTATATTATAATTACTAATTGATTTATTTTGCTCTTTTGTGCCTGTCACTCACAGGAGTCGATAAGGCATTGTAAATGTTATTATTAATAATAGAGTAATTGTTTTGGTTTATAAGTAAAATACTCAATTTTCCACCCCATTTACAAGACGTTCAAAGATGACAAAAGTGTGAATTGAACGAATTGTGTATGAACAGTATCGATTGTAATAAATCGTACCCCAAACGGTCCACTGTCCTGACACCGCTTTCAACGCCTGTGGTGTGTGGTGTGTGTGTGTGTGGTGTGTGTGGTGTGTGTGTGTGTGGTGTGTGTGTGTGGTGTGTGTGTGGTGTGTGTGTGGTGTGTGTGTGTGGTGTGTGTGTGTGTGTGGTGTGTGTGTGGTGTGTGTGTGGTGTGTGTGTGTGGTGTGTGTGTGTGGTGTGTGTGTGTGGTGTGTGTGTGGTGTGTGTGTGGTGTGTGTGTGTGTGGTGTGTGTGTGTGGTGTGTGTGTGGTGTGTGTGTGTGTGGTGTGTGTGTGGTGTGTGGTGTGTGTGTGGTGTGTGTGTGGTGTGTGTGGTGTGTGTGGTGTGTGTGTGTGTGTGTCTTGGGGGAGGAGGCCGGCCACGGGCCTTAACTGATCTGGAGGAATGCCGAAGGGTCACTTCGCTAGCCTTCGGGGCTACAATCAGCCCGTAATCACTCCCGGGCACACGTTCGTTCTCTTTCGTGTAAGTTCGCAATTGAGCGGGAAGTACAAGATGCCAAACCTACAAAGAAACGAATCATGTGATGGTTGATTCGAAAACTATCAATAAATACATTATAAAGTGATGATTTTTTAAAAATTAAAGGCAGTTTTTGCTTTTTATAAAATATTTGGGTAGGCTCACCTTGCAGCCTAATAGGAAATTACGCCACTATGAACAACAAAAGTACATGAATTTGACATGCAATACCACCTGCCACCAAGCTCTGCGTCCAGAGATAAGGTTAGATGTGACCGATTGGCACGAGGAGGCTCGTGATGGGTTCGGCGAAGGGCAACAAAATCCGGTAGCACGATTCGATTGCTAATATCTGGGAATTCAGACCCCCAAAGATAGCTCAGCTAAAAAAGAAAATTTCTATCAATGTAACTGATTGCAGCAATGGTTACGAGTAACGAGTCGCGTCTTTCAGGAGCGAGGTGTTGAAAGCAAGAGATTTTCGTGGGCCGCAGTCTCGGGTGGCATTTCCGGCGGACGTGACTCAGACTCGCCCAGACTTCGCCCGCCTCACCGGGTGGCGAAAAGACACATCGAATGGAATACTCATAAGAACAGAAAAAATAACTTGGCGCGTGTATGTACGGTAATAATTGGCTAAAAAGCGACATTATAAATGTACATTTTTTTAGTGAGATATGTCACGCCTTCAAAATTCTTTGGGATAGCTCAGCTTACTCTGCCTACCCTGACGTTTCGCCACTCGGTCCGCAACCGAAAGGGATAGAAAAGTGATTCGTGAGTCGTCATTCAGGTTTTTGAGTACTTTATGTAAGACAAAATATTTTAAAATAGAAAACTAAAAAGTTATGGTGCTCGAAAATTTGAAAGAAAAAAAAAAACACACTAATAAACGCCTGTTTAAAACGCTTTCGGTGAACTGCGAAGGCATGAAGCGACAGGAAAGGCGGGAAAGCACTGGAAGGCTTCGACCAGATCAAACAAGCCCAAGAAATTATCAACTAGGCCCATGAGTCACTTGAAGCGGCTAGCGTCGTGGGGAGGCCAAGGCGATGAGATCGCTTCCATCACTGAGACCACAAATGCCCGGATTAAGCACGGGGCAGACGCTCCGCCCCCCCCCCCCCGCAAATTCATCCCAATTCCCATCCACATTCGAAAACGCCAAGACGTCCTGGAAAAAATAACCAAATACGGACAACAGAAAGAGATGAAGGGCAAAATAATGGAAAAGGTGATTAAGTGCCGCGTATTCTATCTCGTCATGAGTGAGATGCGTGACCAGGGACGGGGCGCGGGGAATTGAATGCGCATGCGCATTGAGTAGGGAGACGCGGTGTACCGCGCAGAAGTTAGACCGACCTTACTACCGTGTAAGTAATTGAAACTCTCGTCGGCAGGCGCACACTTCACCACCTGTTTGCGTGGCACTACCGGGAATATCCTCTAGAGGTCATTGAGCAACTTCAAACATCGCTAGTAAAACATTCATTTAATTTCTCTGTCCCTAATTCATTAAGTACAAAATTGAGAATGTTCATTTTTTTCTCCCACACTATTTAACTATGTGATAACTTGTAATACAACCCAATCATTTAGAAAATGTTGATTTTAAGCTTTTGTAGGTTGGCATCGCGGCGAATGTGTGAATCCCCTAGTCGTATTGCGTTGTGGAAAGATCAAACAGGGTAATTTGGTCATTTCGTAAGCCGCTTGAATAGCGTGTTCGTATGTAGGTTATAAGTGAAGTGTCGTTCGAACAATAACAGTATATCACGGTGTACAATGTGGTAGTTTTGTTTTATTGTTTTATTTAATAATTGAAAGATATGGAGTAGTTTAGGTTTATGTGATTAGAACCACATGACGAAATGGGAGATTCTGTGAGTATAGATGGTGACTCATTTGATTCAGTTAACTTTTTGTTGAGTATTTCAGTTGAGGAATTTTGAACAAAAAGCTCAATAGAAAGAAAAAATAGCCAGCCCAAAATTAAATATTTCATAAAGGATAGAAAATGTACAAAGCCTTTTTCTTCATTTCAGAATTTTCGAGTGACTGAATTAATAATATTATTATTAATAATAATAAATATTTATTATTATTATTATTATTATTATTATTATTATTATTATTATTATTATTATTATTATTATTATTTCCCCCCTACATCACGTCTAAGATGTTATGTGTCGGTTGAATATAAAATCTATTCCAAGTTGCAATCAGCTACCAAAGGAGCACATCTAGTGACTGTCGGTGCCTCTTCAATGCGAGTACTTTGCGCAAAATGAAGACTCTTCCAAATAAAGCAATATCCTGCACTTCCCAGTCTTTTGAATGATATGGGAGTTTAGCCAAGTTCCTACACAAATTTTGCGGGACAAATCCTAGAGCTCCGATGACTACGAACGGTACGACCTGTGCTTTTTACTCCCCAAATTCGGCTGATCTTGATTTCCAAACACTTTTATTTAAGACGTTTCTCTGCCTCCTTGGTTACGGCATTTTGTCTGCAAGGCACAGCAACATCTACAAGTACACACGATTCTTTCTCCAAATCCAGGATAACAATATCCGGTTTGTTTACTGCTACCGTGCGATCCGTTTGAATTTTTTGGTTGTACAATATTGTGTAAAGTTCAACAGATGTCACATGTTTTGGTGAGTGTTCGTACCACTTGGGGCATGTGTTTGGAACTTCGAGGGCGGTACAGATCTGCCAGTGGAGGTAACTACACACTGTCGGCTTTTTCAAGTATTAGGTCTTTGCTAGAATTGGACAAGCTGAGACGATATGATGAATAGTTTGTAGGCAGATGGGGCATTTATCATCTTGAGAAATTTTGAGAACCGATTTATCATAATGCCTTTTTTTCAGCGCCTGATCCTGAGCAGCTATTAAAACTGCTTCCCACTCCGACTTCATATATTCCCTTTTAAGCCACATAAATGATTGATCTTCATTGATATGCACCTTGTACATTATTTTTTGATTTTGTCCATATAGTGATTTGTCTCTCCACGATTAACATTTTTTGTGTCTCACTTTTCATGTTTAGTAGCATTAGAAGTTCAGGGTCTGTGTTATTCTGCGTGTCTTGCATAGTTTTTTTTTCAATGCTTTTCGCCACACTAACAATGCCTCTGTTTTCCATTCTTCGGTCAGATTTCATGACCTGCCTCATTAGACGGTCATCTTGATGACTGACTACATACTTTCCCATTGCGACTATTGCATTGTGCCAAGAGGCTTCAATTTGTCTGAGGCTTCTTTCTCCTTTCTTACGTGGCACATAAAGTATATGTACATCAGCTCGAGGGAGGGCGACATGATGGAGTGTTAGCAGTTTTCTGTTTTTTCGATTCACGATTCGAATTTCTTGCTCTGTCCAGTCCACGAGTCCGAAACTGTACTCGACTACAGGGACCGCCAAACTACCAATTGCAGATATTTTATTGCAGGACGAGTCTCACTCTTTTGTAATACTCTCTACGAATTCTCTCTTTCATTGTGTCGTTCGAGATGGTCTCACATTCTTCAATACCCAGATATTTGTAAGTTTTACGTGGCTCAAGATCTTGAGTCCCATTGTGCATATGAACTTCAATGCTCCCTGACGTTGTCACTTTGCCTCTCTTTAAATTGATATTTACACACTTGTGAAGACCAAACTTCATGCAGATGTCATTGCTAAAGTCACTCACGACAGACAGCATTTGGAATAGAATCGCTTCATTTTTAGCAAACACTTTAAGGTCATACATGTAAAACAAATGTGATACAGGCCTTTCACCACCATGGTGCTTGTCATCAAAATTAGCTTGCAACAACTATTTAGATAGTGAGATCAAACTAATGCAAAAAGGCAGAGGGGATAGAGAATCTCCTTGAAAAATCCCTTTGTTAATCTGAATACTTCTTGTTTCTACTGCTTCCTTTCCGCTGCATATTAGTAATCTGGTACTCCACGACTTCATACTAGACTTGCAAAACTCAATGTGTCGAGGATGAAATCGATAGATCTCATCAGGGTCTTCAAAATCTAGTCGTGTGGTACACTGTCAAAGGCCTTCTGCTAGTCAGTCCAAGCCCTGCTTAAATTACGCTTTAGTTTCTTTGCATCATTCAAGATGACTTCCTTTAGTAGCATGATTTTCTTGCAGCCATAAGTACCTTTACGGCTTCCTTTTTGTTCAACTATTATTATTATTATTATTATTATTATTATTATTATTATTATTATTATTATTATTATTTTGTAGTCTTCTGATCTCTATCTTCGTAATATTCGATACTTCACAAATCAAGTATGTTTGCAATATGTTCGTGATTCAGCTTATCCAAAAATTAACATCTCACTTCGTCACAGCTGATAAGTGATTTATCGCATCATTATGATAAGTCTGCGATTGATTTATCACACACTGCAATTTTTGAAATACGTAGTTTCCGGAAGCTGATGTTGACAAACTTATGAAAATATTACTTGAATTATCCCCGTTCTGCTTCGTATGACCGTCCATAAATTATGAAATGCAAATTTGGAGTATTTTCAATAGACTCTCTCCCCTTCGTAACTTCAACACCCTATATAATTACGTAACGCTAACGACAACATCTCATTTAGAATGAATAAAAATACATTACTTAGCAATAAAATATTGTCTATTATTTTATTTACGTTATATATTACAATTTATGGCAATTAATGTCAGAATTAGTTGGGGATGTTGACTGCACCTAACAATATCATTTGGGATAATTTATGAAGGAAAGACGCATAGGTGATAAAATTTATGACATGCACACATCGTTGTGGATGACGCATGTGCAAGTCCACTGCACGAATTTGATTGAATTCTAAAATATTCTACCGATCAGTTTTGAATATTTTCTTCGTAATATAACAGATACAATCAATATAGCATTGATGAAATAATATTTCATTTTATTGTAAGAACTTATAGATTATAACTATTTTTTAAAAATTTACTTTGTTAATATTTTTTAATGTTTTAATACAAGACTGAATAAAAGGAATTATTTAGCAAATGTTGAACTTTTTAAAAACGTGGCACTAAACCAAGACCCCTACCCTTATGTAACGCAGCGTAACGATGCCTCAACCCTCCCCAATTGTGTAATTTGTGAACAACCCTCAACAACCAACAAAAATAAAATTATGTGTAAAATAGTTTTGCCAATGCTGCTGGTGGTACCGCTTCCTCCAAGATTCATAATTTCAAGGGTTTTACCGGAGAGAAACTAGTTATTTATGCTCCAAGGACGTTATATGGTTTTTAATGGCCGAGCGGCGACAAAAAGCCCAAGTGCCCTTAGCCCGAGTACACCCGTCATTAGCACCAGTTAACATCCGTAGTAGACACATGATTATATTTTTTCACCTAAAAATATTGTTGCAGGCCCCTGAGCTCCCGTCTGGTCTCCTGGCATGACAGGTAGTTCAATGCATGTGAGTGAAAGTGTATGAAAGGGAAGAGGGGAGAAGGGTGGAGAGTCAACGCCGTTGTCTCTGCAGCATCGCTAACTGTGAGAATCCTGGGTTAGAATCTCGACGGTGGCGCAAATTTGGACTCTAGCTAATTATCTGGGTCCAATTCAGTTACTGTCGGAAGAGATTTCTTTCGGCCGGCAGTTCTAATTGGTAGTTTCGTATCTTCTCCGAGCAGGAAAGCCGTAGCAGAAACTTGACAAATGGTCCCCGGACCTCGCGCGATCTTTCTTTCCTCTTCTTTGTACTATCCTCACCCATTACCTACATGCACTACACTACTACACATGTCGGAGCTTGTCCCGTCTGGGGCGGCGCCCCGCTGGTGGGAGATACCTGGTTTGGAATAACCTCGCAAGCCGACGTATAGGTCGGCACTGGACCTCCCCATTTAGCTGGGGAAGATCACCGCTACCTATAAAAACATGCTCTACACTTACGAGGCTAATGACCATAGCAGTTGACGCGTCTCACCTTGTCGTCGGTGCAGAGCGCGACGGGGTGGTTGTGGCGGCGCAGGGCGCCGAAGTGGTGGCTGGCGTAGGAGGGGACGGTGCCGCAGCGCACGTTGGACGAGAGGCACGCCTCGACGGGCAGGCGCGTCGCCCGCAGGGCCGCCCACGCCGCCTCCGCCCCCGCCCCCGCCCCCGGCGCCGCGAAGGTGCAGTGGCCCAGGCGGTCGGCCACGCCCGCCTCCATCAGCGCCACCGCCTCCGCCTCGTTCTCCACCTGCCGCGCACGCACACAACACCACTGCACCCCTGCCGCCATTTTGTCGGTGATGCTAAAATAGGAGATTTTAAAACACTTGTTCCATTTTTGCTGCGTTTCCTTGCGGTTTTGAGATCTATGGCTTGGTCCTCCGGGCTATCTCATACGAAAGATTGTCAAAACTTGCTATGTTATTTGTGTAGGCCTGTGCACCCACTCATATTTGTATATAGTATGTAAGTTGCGTTGCATTTTCTTGTTTTGTATGAGTGTGTCTATGTATGTGTTTTTTTAAACTATGTCTTACGGGCTATTTCATACAAAAGCATATCAACGTTCGCTTCGTCACGTCATAGTTCAGCCTGTAATAATTTAAGTTACGTTGCGTTCTCTTGAGGCTTTGAGAACAATGTCCTACGAGCTACAGCATGTGAAAGCTTATCAATGCTTCCTTTGTCACGTTGTACGGCCTGTACACCGGCTAATTGTGTTTAATAGAGGCCTGGGGCTTGATCACATCTGACGTCTTGGCTGTCCGGGTGACGCCGCGTCGTTGGCTGAGAGGTCGACGTTTCGCCTGCCATATCGCAGGCTTCTTCAGGGTAGTGAATGGGCAATTTTTAATTTGTTCTATTTTGTTTTAATTTAAATCGAAACCCCGATTTTGTTTCAAAAGTGTCTACCTGAAAACTGAAAATTTCTGGTAATGGTTAGACACTCGAATAATGGGCTAAACGATATTCTACCCCTCGAACGTGTTTAAAAAACGTAGCAGTCCATGTTATATTATTGGAATACCAACCTTTATAAGATAATGCTTTTAATATAAAACAAGGGGGTGGATTTATCTTCGTTTTAACCCTTACTACTCCATGAGGGGGAGAGAAGAGGAAGAAAAGAAAAGACAAGAAAAAAGAAAAGAAAAGAAAGAAAAGAAAGAAAAGAAAGAAAAGAAAGAAAAGAAAGAAAAGAAAGAAAAGAAAGAAAAGAAAGAAAAGAAAAGAAAGAAAAGAAAGAAAAGAAAGAAAAGAAAAGAAAGAAAAGAAAGAAAAGAAAAGAAAGAAAAGAAAGAAAAGAAAGAAAAGAAAGAAAAGAAAGAAAAGAA
Source organism: Gryllus longicercus (assembly GCA_038098605.1). NCBI lineage: Eukaryota > Metazoa > Arthropoda > Insecta > Orthoptera > Gryllidae > Gryllus > Gryllus longicercus. Next base: position 9,188,070 of record JAZDUA010000003.1, on the reverse strand, counting down.
AGAAAAGAAAGAAAAGAAAGAAAAGAAAGAAAAGAAAGAAAAGAAAGAAAAGAAAGAAAAGAAAGAAAAGAAAGAAAAGAAAGAAAAGAAAGAAAAGAAAGAAAAGAAAAGAAAGAAAAACCTCAAATTCTTATTCTTCAAACTGTGGGCTTTAAATCGCCACTAGTGACGCAGTAGCCTCAATTGGTGTCGTTACCCTATTGGTTAACCTAACATTTACAGCTTCATCAACTTTTACCTGGCATCATCACTGTCGAGAACACAGTCCTGTAGTCCGATGTAAATGTAATGACTTGGAGAGGTCATTAGCTGCATCCACGACGACGGAAATTGGGGAAATCCCCCCTAAAATTTTTCAGTAACTATTAATTTTAACTTGTCACGAAACTTTCCAGCAAAACTATTTTCGGACAGTGATTAAAACGAATAAAATCGTATCGCAGCATGAGCTAGTGTAGTCTGTGACATTTAACAAAATCTGTTAATATCAAATGACACATTCGACTGAAACATTTTTAATTTCCTCTCCTAAAATTCGTCTCTGAATCCGCCTCTGTCTGTTTGCAGTTTTCCAATCGGGAGTTTCGTTACGACGACGATATCGAAGCTCCCGATCGGATAATCGCCTGCCAGCTGATGATGTCACAAGTCACTGTATTTAAATGGGGCAAAAATAGCTATTACACGCGCACGTTTTCTTGAGCTCCATTTACTAATATAAGCTTCATTTACTAATATAAGTTGAATTAAGCAAGCAATGATAGCAATGTTCGTTGTTGGCACAATCTGATAACCAGAAATGTTCGCTTCCGTGTAATAGAATCAGGTTTGCATCGTAAAACGAGTTACAGATTTGGTACAATAGTTCTGTTGACAAACTAGCCAACCACACCGTTGTATGTAGCTAAATGATGGCTCAAGAAAACGTGCGAGGATGCATCGTGCCGCGCGCACACCGACCTCTGCGCAGTGCGCGGCGACGCGCAGGCCGCGCGCGCGGGCGTCGCGCAGCAGGGGCAGCAGGGCGCGCGCGCAGCCGCTGCGCGGGTTGCCGCTCAGGTCGATCCCCACCAGCGCCTCCGGCCAGCGCCGCCGCGCCGCCAGCGCCAGCGTCAGCACGCGCTGGGCCGCCGCCTCGCCCTGCGACCGGTCCACCGACAGCAGCACCTGCACCACACACGCACGCGCGCACCTTAACGTGTGCAGCCAGCTATGATTCACTGATCGTTTCATGTTTCCGGGCTCGCCACCTGCTAAGGTCATTAGTCCCGTAAGTGTAGCACATACGATTTTTTTTTTATCCCCGAAAGGTTGCGGTGATCTTCCCTGCTGGGTGGCGACCTACACGTAGGTTAGCGGGTGTTCCCCATTCAGGTATCTCCCACCAGCGGGGCACCGCCGAAGTTGGGACAACTTCTAAGCTCCTGACTGGTCTTCTGCCATGTGTTGTAGTATAGTGCATGCAAGTGTTGGTGTAATTAAGGGGTGAGAATAGGAGGAAAAAGGAAGGAAAGATCGCGAGCGTTTACCGGCATGCGATTACAGAACTTAACCCTCCTTACGGAAATATTTCACAAGGCAAGAAAGCACAAAGGAAGCACCCGAACAAGCTAATTAGATAGCTTAATATCTCGCACACACTAAAGAAATATCTAACAAGCTAGTTAATTGTCTAACTAGCTGTTTAACTAACTCGTTGCCAACCTAAATAAATAACTCTAACTAGCAAACTAATTAACTATAACTAATAACTAGCTAGTTAAATAACATTTTTAACTATAATTAATAACTTGCAAACTATGTAGCTAACTAACAAACACTATTTCAAACTGCAACGAAGGTAAACGGCATGTAGTCCGCTCCATTGGCAAATAAAACACTTCATTGCCATGTATTTCGCAAATATTGAGTTCTACAATCGCAGTCCTCCGTGCAAAGAACGCTTCATTACCCTTTCCATGTAATGAAAGGTTAACGAGCAAAGAGACTAATGTATTTGTTTGCAAATTCAAATAGAAAATTAAAATGTACAATTTTAATTAGATACAACACATTAGAGGAAAATTCTGATCCCACGCAAGGGTACAGGTGACGTAAATAGTCCTTCCGGGGGCCCGGTTCAAAACCTGAATTACCCCCCCCCCTCAAAAAAGATTGTCCAATTAGAAAGATCTTGCTGAAAATTAACTGAAAGAAACTTAATTAATCATAAAGAATCACAAAATTCAGAATCGAGCCCTAAGGACTTCCGCTTTGACGAACTTATCTATAACGTCGCCCAGGTTCACTTTTACCGAGTTCGTCAGTTACTTTCGATGACAACATGACCGCACCTATCCCATCACATTTTGAAGATAATTTTTAATAACTTTCAATTTAGAAAAAGACCACTCTGCAGTCGCAAGAAATAGCAAGATTACTGGGCAGACGTCTGGAAAGCTAGACGTCTATAAGGTACAGAAGTAATTTTATTTTTGCTCGACATCTATCAACAACATGAATTTGCATATTTTGCACAAAAACATGAACAGTTTACATCTATTCAAAGATTATTTTCTACATTATTGCGAGAGTCGGAGGTTATTGGATCAGAGATTACCTCGGTTCGGAAAACTGATAATCCATAGTTTATTTGATACGGATGAAGTTACATTATTTGGCACATAATTCTGTACACTATCAACATGCATTACATAAACAATATACTAGTACAAATAACATTGTTATAGTTCTCCCTCTATGTACGCGGTAAACGTGATTATTCCATTTACGATATTTGTACTCGTGTATTATTTAGGTAGTGTATGTTTGTAGTATGTAGAATTCTGTACCGAATATTTGTACTTCATCCTTATCAAATAAACTATAGATTATCAATTTTAGTACCAGAGGTAATCTCGGACCCAATAACCTCAGATACTCTTAAGAATGTACAAAATAAGATTTGATTAGATGTAAAATGTTGATATTTTTGTGCAAAATATGCAAATAATGTTGAAAAATGTTGAACAAATATAAAATTACCTCCGTGTATTGAACATATAACATCATTTTTATAAGAGAGATGTGTACAAAAAAGGGTCTTGTAAATAAAAATGAAATCTTTCAAGCCTATAATGTTAAAAGGGTTAGTTTTACAACTGTACGTAATTGCGTAGGACCGACATGTTCCTAATTGCCCAGTTACAAAAAACCAGTGATAGGAGGAAAAAATTCCGTATTAAACATGGCATTCCTTTAGTTTATAGGAACTTTTTTGTAGGAAAGTTTGTTTTCTTTAATTTTGTATAGAGCGTAATTTTAAGTAGGATTGATAGTTATGAAGATGTATGCAAAGAACAAAGAAAAAATACCTTTAAACGGCCCCACCTCCGGCTCACTTCAGGATTTTTAGTATGTGCGGTAAGTACCAACAAATAATCATGCCAAGTTTAAAAATTCCGAGACTTTTTCCCTTTTATCACAGGTTTTTGATCTAATCGGACTGGGCTGCCGGCCCTATACAATTACGTACAGTGTCACAGAAGCGACCGTGGCCAAACATAGGTACCGCAGATTCTATGTTGAATTTCACGAACTGTGGCAGCTCCAATTTTTCTGAAAACATTTTTGACTTCTGGAAAATTGAGAGTAAAAGTCACTTACAACACAAACAATAATTAAAGTATTATTGTTTTAAAGTAAAGTATATTCGAGTTGAAACTGGCCAGAAAAGAAACTGACTATTCTTTGTCACCACTAATTCCGAACATGAAAATGAAGCATTCTTCGCGAACATTTATAATTTTTTAAACCTATTTTGAGTTGAATCTTAAAGTTGAAATTAATACTGCAGTTTGGGAACATAGCGATCTTTTAGTGTGCAAATTTAACATTTTTTGGTACACCCAACAGATATCTCATATTTGAAAATTTGGAAAAAAATTCAACTTTCCAATTTTTAGAAGGGTGTAATTTTAAAGTGGTGCCCTACTTATCATTCATATTTTACATATAGTAACTGCAGTGGTAAGTGTAAAAGCGCAGAAAAAATAGGAATCTTCTCCATCTTTAAAAAATACTCTCTGAAAATGGACATTTGTTCATTCACGTTCTATAGTTTTGGTTGCAAATGTTTCCCGAATTAAAGACATTAAGCGTGTAAATATCACTTTGATTTGTAAGTCAATGCATTTTAGCTCAAAAAGCTACAACAACATAACGTTGAATAATTTACAAAATCGTAAATGTCTTCAAACGCGAAATATTCCGACCAATTTAAAACAAAAATGGCACCCATTTGTAAATCACGTACAATAAAAACGTTTTAAACAACCGAACATACGAAAATTTCTGATTTTTTTTTCTGAGATGGTCGAATGACCACTTAGGATGGATTGATCCGAACATAAGGTAATCCACCAAGGTGTACCCTAACTTTCTGAAAGCCCCAAAATGTTCCTATCAGACGTATAGCAAAATTAGACTGCGAGTAATCAGGCGAGTTTGAATACATGAGCAGACTTAGCAAACAGCATACACACGCTCAGGAGCAGGGTGAAGAGTGGTGAGGCGGAACAGAGCGTAGGCGGGATGGACAGGGAGAGCGGTGGAGGTTTAAATAAAATTACTTCCATTTTGCACTAGATAGAATTCATTCATTTTCCTATCGAATAAATTGGTTGAGTTAAATAAATACCCGGGTAACGTCAAGTTACTTCAGCTAATAAATAAATAAATAATTAAAAACCAACAACCTAAATAAAAGTAGAGATCCAGGAACAAGATAAATACAAGATCTGTCCCAAAAGTAATGCGTAGCAATTTTTTTGACGTGACTATAAGTCGCAAAGTTGTCAGACTGGTTTGGATAAGGTAAGGGGACGTTTAGCTTTCCAACGGTTGCTGGCTCAGGTGTCTTCGGCCCTGGGGAGGTTAGAACGTATCAGTTTGTCAGCTCCTGTGTAGTAGTCGCGTCGTACTTGCGATATAGAAATCTTTGGATGAAAGATACGAGATAAAGTTTTGCGTGAAGCTAAACAAGATGCAAGATGTTTCATCCTAAGTTTTTGGACACTGTTTTCACCGGGGATGAGACGTGGATCGAGTACGACCCGGAAGCAAAGGGGCAGAGAGCGGAGGGTACACCTTGGCGTCTCCGCGCACAAAGGCTCGCATGAGCAAATCGCGCGTGAAAGCCATGCTCATTGCTTTTTTGATTCAAAGGGGTAGTGCACAGAGTTCGTACCTACTGGACACACCGTGAACGCGCAGTTCTACCATGAAGGGCTCCAGAGACTGAACGACAGGGTCACCCGCGTCCGAAAGGAGATCAGCGTTTCGTGGCAACATCACCGCGACAGAGCGCCGGCTCATATCGCCTTCGTTGTCGCGGACTACATAATCCGCATCGGTGTGGCAACGCTTCCACAATCGCCCTATAGCCCCAACCTTGCTCCAGCGGAATTATTTTTGTTCCCTCGACTGAAAAAAGCCATGAAAGGAACACATTTCTAGACTTCGACAACATCGAAGCAAGTACGACGAAGACTCTAAAGAGCTTCTTCGCCGAAGACCTCCTGGGAGCGCACGAGGCATGGAAATCACGCTGGCAAAAATGTATTGACGCACCCGAGTCATATTTCAAGAATTTTAAGTTGCTGTACCTATCTGTTTAACAAATTAGGTTTTAAAACATGCAACGCATTACTTTGGGACATACCTTGTATACAGAAAGGATTGGGAAGACGTCTAACCTTCACACCGATGCCCTGCGCAGCGCCCTCCCGCGTCGCCTCTTCCAGCACTGCCTCGACGTACTGCTCGTGGCTCATGATGCTTTCCACAGCGCGGGGCGTGGTGCGTAGCTCCAGGTGCACAACGCCATCCTCAGCGAACTCCCTTACGACGTCACTCGTCGCCACTCGCAACGCCTCGGGACTCGAAGTGAGAGAGTGCGCCAAACCGAAAATTTTGAAACACTCTTCCAGATTTGTCATTTTGGTGATATCTGGTATATCTATATCATCCGCGCTGTTTCCCTCTTTCATAATGTGCAGCCTTTTTAACGTGTCCCTACTGAGAGATCCATTCAAATGAGCATGAAGTTCGATTTTGGGTAACTGGGCGCAAAATTTTGCCGTTGTCCACATTTCTTTTAGTTCTACTTGTTTACAATAGTTTGTCGTCAATACAGTGAACAAAGAATTATCTGTAGATGAGAATGGAAATTACGGTATTTTCGTATACAATCGTCCTTGGCGTGTACAAATACTGGATGGCTTGCTCACAAGCGGTCCGTATTATGTGAAAGATAGTTGTGTAAATACATATAGAAAGTCACATGAGTGAACAGACGCCCGTAAAATTAAGCGAGCTTCGCGATAGAGCTACCTGCAGGCTACCTGATTCTGGTAAAGATAATCTCCAATACAACAAAATAAGGCACAGTGCAATTTTGGTTTTCTCCTACAGGTCCACGCTTAGCAGACGTCATTTGTTAAGATACAGTCGTTCCCACTAGCGGCACGTTGCGTTCAAACTACCAACTTGCAATGACAACCTTGCCAGCAGGATTTCAATTTGTTATTTAATATGGCACGTAAAGTAATTAAGTAAAGATATACTTATCGTACTACAGCAGTATGGACAATGAAGCATTACATCCATATGAAGAATGTAAAAGTAGGAGTTCTGTGATTTTTGGTGAGCTCTTCCCTGTATTCCTCTTGACATGTCTTTGTTTACACTGGCTAAGATCAGTTATCTGAATTTCTGATTTGATGCTTTTGTTTGCAGGGTATGTGTCAACATCAGAGTGAAATGTATCAGCAAGTTCATTCATTTTACAAAGCAGAAATTTTCAGATGAAAATACTTCATACAGTGTAGAAGTTAGTACTTGAATTAATAACAATTTTTCTGGAAGTAACACATATGTAAAACTTAAAGTGAATAAGTATACCTCATTTCTCAGCCACTCCAACAATTTCTTCTGGTAATTATTTCATCTGTTGTTAGTTGTCAATTAGTTTTTTCATAAATATTCATTGGTGATCATATTATTGGTTTCAGATTCATCAGTATATTTTCAGCATCATGCCCTCACACTCACATTATGACAGTTTGCCCCAAAATGTGTCTAGAATTGATGAACAACAAATTCGAGAGGCAGCTGAGAGTTTTTTGGGCAGTTCATCGAGTCTTCATCCTGTATTATCACATGGCAAGTTACTTTTATTTAAAAGATGAACTATTAACATTGTTGCTACTATTTTATTTCTGCTTGAGTGACTTTTTATTTCACAAATGAAAATCAAATGACTGACATTTTAAAGTAAAATGGTGTTAGAAATTAAGTTTCATGGTGGTATGAAAGGTTCTATCATGGTGCACAAGAAAAGTGGCTCTTCATTTTTTGAGTTAAGTGGATCAGTATGTTTAGAAATTTGTGTAGTTATCCTTGTAAAAATTACATGAAGACAGTTCACGAGTGTAGGTGTGTGCAAAGAGGAGGGCAGGGTGCTGTGGCCCACTTGAGAATTTTGAAAGAGGCCCCATAATTGCTTAATAAAACTTTTTATTTCCTTAATTTTGCTTTTAACATGTTCAATATTTGATTTTGCTATATTTTTCCTTACAATTTGGCAAAGAGGCTTTCCAAACCATTTGGCAACCATATAAATGGTTCAGGAGTAATATTATTAATAACTTTGGATATCAGTGCTCATAATTTATTAAATTAATATTCTTCCTTGTGTTTGTTACAGAGACCAGTATTAACACAATCTTGTCAGAGGTGAATCCTGGGGATGTTGTAACTGGTGTGCGCCCTAGTGGTCGCATGTCAGTTGTCCGAAGATTTTTTTGCCTTTTTGTTACATTTGATCTTCTATTTACAGTTCTCATGTGGCTTATTTGCATCATGGTATGCATTTACATGTTTTTTCTATTTATAAAATTTTTATTGCTTGTGGTGTTCGGCATACAAGGGTATTTTGGTGGAATTTATTAAAATAATAAAAGTAAATACATTATTTTCATATTTTATTTGAATAAAATTGAGAGAAAGAATTTTCCATTCATTTTTTCTGTATTGAAAGTACTTTTTAATATTTTGAGGCCTATTTTTTAAATCTACATTATTCAAATACTCAAATAATGATTTTAAAACCATTAATCAATTTTAAAGAGAAAGAAAATGTAAGTGTTCTTGAGTAAATTTGATTATTTAGTTCCTTCAATTTTGGGTGGCATGAAAAATATTGTAAATACAAAAACATTTGTGACAAGGAATGTTTTTAAGTTTCAAATTGATATGTTTGCAAGAACAGTTTTTATTTGTGAGCTTAGAGGTACTTCAGTTTGTAATAAATGAACAAAAAGTCTATGTATAATGTTAATATTAGTTGAGATTGTTTTAAAGATACTTTATCTCACATGATTTTTTCAGCTCATTAATGAAGATGTGTTTAAAATGATGTCAGAACAGGTAGTTCATTACAACATTCATACCTCTCTTTTTGATATAGTGGTGAGTGTAATTTTTGTACCTTTTCTTCTCTTTGTGCCTTATAACTAAAATTAATCTACAGGAAGTAAAATTTTGTACTTAATTTCTGTTACCTCGAACTTTTGTATACTTAAAGATGTACAAAGTTTAATTATTTTAATATTACTGGAACCCATGTAAAATACAAATAGAAGGAAAGCCGTCCATGTGATACCTGCAAACCTCTCTTCAATGAGCTTGCAAAACTATCATTGCCTTGCCTTTTCATTTATGAATTATTGTTTTTCATCAAAAGTAACTTACCCAAGGCAAAGCCATTATCATTCAGTTCAAAAATTTATAACTACAAAATGTGTAATAATAATCATATTTTCATCAGGTATCAATATCAATAGTTCACTACAAAAAATTGTCGTATAATGCATGCATGTTATTTTATAACACATTGCCAGATGACATTAAACAATTAAAAATGTTCAGTCAAATCTTTTCAGCTGCATAACTCTTTAAAGTATGAGATACTTTACGCAATATCAAAAATGAAAATAATCTTTAATAATTATAGTAATGCATTTGCTACCATGTATATTATATGATTATAAAAGACAAAATATATCTTTATCAAGAATGGTAATTGAAGTTTTGGGGTCAATGACTTCCATGTCAATCAGGTTCATGCCAGTATGCCTTGAACCATTAAATGATTGCTGAAATGATCCCTTGCCTTGCTTCTTGGCAGTAAATTTAGCTTTACTGTCACCACATGCTTTGTTCGTACATCTCTTTTTATTATATGTGTTAGGAGTGGGTTAGAGGCAGAGAGAGGAGAATGCTAATTTGTTAACCTTTCTACAAATTCAAATTGATTACTGCAAGTTGTTTTCAGTAGAAATTTATTTGTGAAATGAAATGTATCATGGGAGTTGAAATTTTTCATTATCAAAAGTTGTCATCCATAATCATTGATGCCTTTATTTGTAATTCAGCTAGGTGTAGTTAAAGACAGAATAGGAATCCTGGAGCTCAAAAATAACGAGTTCAAATTGTACTTTTCCCTCTTATGTCACATACATTTTTGATGATGATGGTAAATAAATATATAGTATTGGTGGTGTTAGTTAACGATAGGAGAGGAAACTTCCTCCAGGTATGTTGCATTACAGGACTTTATATATTTATTTTATCGAGTTTATATATTTGAGAAATCCAAGTTAGTGATTCATAATTCAACTAGGTGCAGTAAAAGTGGAGAAGCAGCTCATGAAAATGCATATGAAGTGCATATTGCATTTCTCTCCCTTAGCTCACATATAGATTGTACATTTTTTTATAATAAGTAAATAAATGAATAAATCAACAGTATTAATTTTGGAAGCAGATGGTGAATGAAGAAACATTCTTCCATTTGAAAGCATTGTCTCATAGAAGCTGATATATTTAATTTATATACTTAAGAATTCAATGTTTATTTTTCATAAATCTGCCAGATTTGCTTTTGATTCACATGAAGAAACTTATTGTTTTAAAAACTACAACCATTTTTCTTTTCCTTAAATAATGTATTTTCTAATAATTGTTCATTTTTTGAATGGTAGTATTTTCATTGAGACTCCCCTTTGTTTAAGTTTCATATTTTTTTAATTTCATTTGGTTCCTTGTTTCAATTGAAATGAACATGTTCATATTTTACTTTCAGATGGCTGCAACAGTTCGTTTTGTGATTCTTCTCTTGTTTTATGCCCTTCTCTACATCAACCATTGGTGCATCATAGCTGTGAGTGTTTACTCTTTTTTTTTTATTCATGAAATGTGTAAGAAGTGTTTTGTATAAACACATGAAATTGAATGCAATTATTTAATGATTTGCAGCTGATTCTAACAGCTGTGGTCACTATGGCATGGTGCAGTAGCGAGCATGTTATGTGGAACCCAGGCTCGATTTCTGTTAGGGCATGGGTGTTCTGTTATGGTTGATTTTCCTACCTACCCAACCTTTCCAACAATATCAGAGTTAAAAATTCCTTCTCCATCTGGGTGGCTCAGGAGCATGTGTGTGACGCATGTTCATGTTGCACTCGGATGATTCTGCTGCTCCTTGAGTTGTGGCATTGTGAGAGATACAACCACCACACATCCTCTTAGAAGCCTGGGCCCTTCCCTTCCAGACAGATACCCCCTACCCAATATGAGTTAGCCTAGCTGAAGTGGCCCTTGGCGAGGGGTACCTTGGCTTCCCAAAAGATAGAGATGGGCCTATGGGGTAGGTCCTAATTGACATTGAATAGAATGGATATTGTAAAGAAAGGGGGCGGGTCATTATCCTGGGCAACTGAATTCTTGGGATACTTAAATTAGGATGTGGTACTATAGAGCCAGGTATGCTGAAGTGCCCTGATACAAATATGTGTACAAACATACATAGGTGATTTGTGTTATATGATTAAAGAGCACCTGCATTGGTTTATTAAATTTTCTTGTGTTATTTTCTGCTTGGTATGTCCACCCATTTTAATTTTTTCTTTGATATTTTAGTTGTCTACTGCTGGGACTTGCTCATTCCTTATTGCCAAGGTGTTCTTATATGATGTAAGTAAATTCTTCTTACCATAGTTCAATTTCATTCTATATAAAATGTCATAATTGATAATTAAGTTCTTGATATTTTTATTGTTTAGATGGTTTTTTGTATTGTACTGTTGCATCATTAGCAGTAATTTACATTAATGTCAGTCTAGTAGAATTTTTTAAATCAGGCTCTCAGTAACAGTCAGGCTTTGTTAAATCTGAGCTACCTATCGATTACTCATTAAAATGTTCTTGTAAACATAAGTAGATTTGTATTGTAATGTACATAAATATTTTTGCTCTTCATATTGATAGTTACCCAAGTGGTTTTTAATGCATAAAATTATCTATTCTGTCATAAATGTAATATGATTTTAGTGAATTACCTACTTTACAAAAATCTTTGTATATTGTTGAGGCTTGTTTTTTTTTACTTGTCAGTAGAAGCTATACTTAAAGAAGTGGTGCTGCAACAACACTTACATTTTCACATTATTTGTAACAATTCTGCAATATTACCAACATGGGCAGATGCTTAAAAATCTATACTCAGAGCTGCGTTTAAAGTAAATCAGCTGTTGGTGGTTTCATCCAATCAGGAGCTTGAATGTCACCATAGTGATATAACTGTAGTGACATATAAGTCCCCGATTGGATGAAACTCTCAACAGCTGATACCTGACAGACACACGTCGAAATAAATCGTACTATAATTGTCTTGCCCGTTATTTCCTACACAATTTTCAAAAAACCAGGGAGCTCAACGAAATTGAAACCTCCACTATTCATTTAAGTGTCCCTTCTTTTATTATTATAGGAAAAATTTGAAGAAAAAATTTGGAGCAGTTTTTGAGAAAATTAGTTCAAAAACTATTTGTGTTTTCGAAACAACATGACATTTCTTAAAGAGTTGATGATGTAGAACTGATTTTGTTTAAAGCAAAAATGTCTAGCTTTGATTTTGTAGTGAAATGTGTACTTTTTGCAATTTCAAAACTACAATGTTTGCTGGAAATTAGACTTGCACCACTTTTTTTACTGTCCTTTGACACATTCAAAGCGAAAATTAAAAGGAAAAATTTGAAGCGATTTTTGAGAAAATGATTTTTTGTAAATTGCATACATTTAAAGTACAATTTACTTCACACAATGTTTCTTCTTGTCTGGTATTTATGCTATTTAATATTTCAGCGCTTTTGTAAATATGAAATATAATAAATCTTATCTAATCTATATTATAATTATACTGACTGATAATAATTATAGTATATTTATGCTGGAGTACAATTGTATTACAGCTGAATGATAATTTTTGATATATATTTTGATTTATGGAATGTAAACCTAATGTGGGTGCTGATATATTGTTCTAGTGGGTAAGTGCCAATTCACCAGTTCTCCAGGTGCTTCTGATTATTACATCATTTGTTATTGCATGGGGAGAAGCATGGTTTCTAGACTTTAGAGTTATTCCACAAGAAGTACTTGCCCAGAACATATTGCGAGGTATGTACTATCATCTTTGTAATAATTGTCACCATCACTACAATTAAAACCACTGCTAACCAACTGCTACTGCCAACTATCACTACAAACTTCACCCAGTCAAACACCACTTCAGACGCACATTTTAGAAATAGTGCTCTTAAGAGCTAAGAACTAATTGTAATGCTGTGATTCAATGCTTTTTCCAACTCAGGTCAAACTGGAATCCCAAATGAACGTTCTCCTCTTCTCCAGCCTTATTTGCAGAGGCTATCTGCTCAGAATGATGATCAAACGGAATCTGTTCGGAACTTTTATTCGCCAATGGATTCTCCTGCTGGTAAGTGAAACATTTTTCTTCATAATGAAAAAAAAAGAATTGTAAAACTTTAAGTATTACACTGAAACCTTTACTTTTTTAAAGTGGTCACCTCCATTAATGACAATTTTTTTGTAGAAACAATTAAATTGCCTGTGCCAGTAGCCAAACTTCTTAACCAAGTTCTGTGAAGTTACGGAAGTTAAGTAGCTTGAGTCATTGTGAATTCCTTGATGGGTTCCAGGTCTTGAACCCCAGATATTAATGGTGCTGAGTCCCTGACCGATAGGGATAAAAGGCAATGACTGACTTGCCTTGTCTGAACTTAAGATTGACTTAGTTTGTTCCAGGAGAATTACCCTTTGACACTAAGAAAGACTAAGAAAGACTTGGGGTGCTGTTATGCAAGTAACAGAATTTAAAACAATCATAAGATGTGTATTCCCTCTTTTAAGCAGTTGCCCCACTCCATTGTCAGTGGCCATATACATTTTCCTCTGAGACCACTGACCACTGTACTTACCTGTGGCATCTCATGCATACCTGTATGAGATGCCACTATTTTCTGACAATTTTGAGCTGAACTCTAAAGAAACAGGTGGTGGAAATTACAGTTGATTCCATACTTTCCAGCATTGTTACAAATTGACAAATTACTTAGAAGAATGATATGTAAGGACTGGCAAAGGTGACTCAGGACATCTGATGTCACTGCAGTGCCTCTGACTGACTGGTCCTAGGATTCAAGTCCCGATCGTGGCTGGATTTTCAACACTAGCTAGATAGCTAGGTCAAATTCAGATACTGTCTGGAGACAAATTCTAGTGGCTGGCTGCACTGACCTGTAGCTTTGTTTGGTTTCTCCGATCAACACCAAGCGAATCTGGAGGACTACTGTAACAAACAGGCCACGGACCATACACAGTCTTTCTTTCCTCTTCCTTGTCGTATTGTCATCCCTTACTTACACACACTTACACTGACATACACTACACTGCCACAGTTGTCGGGGGGGGGGGGGGGGGGGGGGGGGGGCAGTCAGAAGCTTAGAGCATGTTCCGGCTGTGGCGATGCCCCAACGGTGGGGGATATCTGGTCAGGGAAAAATAATCCCCACAAGTTGGCGTGAGCTGGAACTGAATCTCACCAGCCAGAAAGATCAATGCCACCTTCCATGATAAGAACATCCAATATACTTGCATAACTAACAACCTTAACTGTTGACACACTTGGAATGACTAATCAATTAGTCGATGTTTTCAACACTATTAATTCTATATAGTATCGTAGGCTTTCACTCCCAGAGTCAATAGAAGATAAATTTTCCGGGCTGGTAGGCCATGGTCCAGTTGCCATTGAAGGGCCAAACGTTTCATCCATATCTGAGGTGGGCATCCTCAGTGGCGGCACGATCGCGGGCGCAGAGTTCGGGGCAGCGGCTGGCTGACAGCTGAAACGTTTGGCCCTTCAATGCTAATTGGACCATGGCCTACCAGCCCAGAAAATTTATCTACTATTAATTCTCTTTTTCAGAGCTTGGTTAAATACACACGTTTCAGAGCCATAAGTTACTGTGCTCTCTACCAAAGATCCAGACAGCTGGATTTTTGTTTTAATATTCTTACTCTAACGTAGTGGGTTTAATTTATTGATTATCTGTTGACGTCTTCTCATTTTTGACAAAATATCTACTTGATCTGAACCTTCTTCACTTAAAAAAAGCTAAACTGATGTGTGAAAGAAAAAAAGCGCAAAATTGGATAATTGAATAATTATTATAATTAAATTTTCAATGGAATGACTGACATAGCTAATACTTGGACTTCATTGCAAATAGCAAAATTAGTATTTCATGTTTTCATAATTTATATTAAGCTGTCACTTGTACTAATGATAATTTTTCTGTGGAACTGATAGCATAAGATCACATACTAAGGCATTCTTTCATTGTATTTTATTTATTAGTATTCATGAATCTACTAGGCATCATTAAAATCTGAACTCTTGGAAATTTGGGTGTTGAAGTATAAATCCTCCTTTTTGAAATTGACTGTGTTGCCTTGCTTCTATGTTTAATTTTGGTTGTAACCTTGTTAAAATAGGATTATGTTCTTTGCATTATGACTCTCTTAAGTATGTATTAAGGATACAAACTTTATATTATATACTGCATTTTATATAAGAAAATAGTAATTATTTTAAAGTATTCATTATTATTATATTATTGAATGGACTGAAGATATTGCAGCACATTCCTTATTTTACAGGTTCTGATGATGAACAGCCACAAATGACACCTCGGGCTAGTAGACGTCAACGGGTATGTTTATCAGCAGTACTTTTAAAATATAAAATTATATTTATCTACTTTGCTTTGAGAGATGTGGTTCTAAACTAAATAGCGATGGAGAAATAACATAATTCACCTCCTGAAATAATTGTTGTTCTTCTCCCGAGAATTGTACATGTTAGAAACACGAGGAATAATTTCCAGGATACATTCTCCTTCGTACTTGTTGTTATCTGATCTTTGAAAGGCAGCTAAATTTCTTTTACTCTACTGTCACATGATGATCTTTTAGAGGCAATTTATTTTATTTTGTCATTTGTATAAAATGAACAGAAAGTATTATAGATCTTTGAACATTCATTTTTTGTAATAACCTACTACAATTTCAAAATAAAATGTGTTTCTCTGCAGAAGCACGTTCTTATTTTGTTTACATTATGATTAATTAAATATTAATGTAGAGGATAATTCCATTATTAGTGGACCTGACTGAAATAAATTGGTTGCTCGTCAATTTCAGAGAAAGTCATTCTTTGTAAATAAATTCTCTTATGTTTTGGTTGTTTAAACTCAAAACAAAACAAAACAAACAAAAAAATAATTAAAAACTTGTACATGATTAAAAATGGCAATCATTTTTATATTAAATCATGTGCCATTTTTGCATTTGCAGTCATTTATGGTTTTGTAACTTATGAGGTGCTAGATTGTTGTGAACTCTGGTCACCAAATTAAAGTGTTATTTTCCTACCTAACATGTTTTTATTTAGGTGATATTTACAACCAAAACTATTCAATATTATGTATTCAGCAACTTTTGTGTTTATTTACAATGAAATATTTTTTAAAAGCAAGGTATATTTGAGTTTAAAATGGTTGCAAAATAATATAAATACTACTGATCATCACTTCTTCCTAACGTGGAAACAAAACATTTTTTGTGTAAATTTGCAATAATTTTAAACCTACTTGAAGTGAATATCAAAGTTAGAAATAATACTCCAGTTTGGTATCATAGCAATATTTTACTTACGCAAATTTAAGATTTTTGTGTGGCTTCCTAATGAAGATATTACTGCAGAAAATTTGGAAAATATACCAAAATTTCAGTTGTTAGAAGGCTGTAATTCTTACATGCTGCACTGCTTATCATTGATATTTAACATTAACTACTGTGTTATGTGTAAATATACATAAAAAATTACTGCTGACTCTAGTCCTTCTTATCCTCCTTCCTCTAGTCCTCCTATTACTCTCCGAAAATCAAAATTTATAGTTTATATAAATAATATTTTTAATTAATAATATAATAATATTGATAGTTTTGGTTGCTATAATTATACAAATAAAAACATTGGTTGGGAAATAACACTTTCATTTGCAGGTCAATGTGTACTGCATCCAATGCATTTCAGTTGAAACTACTACAACAACTCAGTGTAACTGTAGAGTTATTTACAGAACTGTCTTAAGTGGTGAAGTGAAATGTATGTGCATAGATTTAACACAATATTTAATTAAAAGCCTCAGGACAGAACGAAAAGTTGAGTGACAGAACGGTTACCACTGAAAACTATTATGCAGGTGTCCCACCAATTACGAGCCCCAAGTGAAATCCTTGGATAACAGGAATGGACAAAAGGATATGAAAAATAATTAATTTAATTTCAATTATAACTTACTATTGAAATTCCCAATATTAATTAGATTTTTCCTCTATTCTACAATTTGTTGCTAGTGGTAGATACTTGTTTGGGGAAGTACGCTATAAGCCAATGGTAGGTAGGTTCTGGGTCTCTCCTTTTAGCGGGGAAGATCACCAGCTCCTCCTGTGATAAAACATGCTCTACACTTATGGAACTAATAACCTCAGCAGTTGACAAGCCTGGAATTTCTTACCAATCAATCAAATGCATTCATAATGGGATATATTGAATGGTCGTTAGTTCTGGATGTTCAATTTTATAAGTGAAATAATTGTTGCTTGCCTTTATGAAGTGCTGGAAATAATGTGAGCAGCTACCAATAATGCCAGAAAATATGTATTGTTGTAGACCTACTAGTTTTCTCTTCGTCCCTCAACTCCTATGGAATTTCTCATTCTCTTTTCTCATATTGTCATCTCCTTTCCTATTCCCTTTCTTCTCACACACATATATGTGCATGCTTGCTTACATGTGTGTACACACATGTTATTTTGTATACTTTGTGCACCTTCCTATACATACAATAAATCAACATGAAATTTTTGATGCAATATTCTAGTACATTCCTTTTCATATTGATTACTTATACAGTCATCATTGTAGAATCAGTGAAGATATGTGTGATGTTTGACAAATATCATTTCCTCTGGTTTGTGGTTGGGATGTATGAACTGATAGAGATATTTGTATTTTAAAGGGGGGAAAAATTGAATTTATTAAAAACTAAATTTGAATGTTTTGTTTACAGTGTTCAACTATTAAATCAGTAGCCAATGAAGCATTGCAGGCAGCACGTCTTACTCTTTTTTCTTCTGATTGGCGTCTAGAGAAGGAAGCTCAATGTGGGGATGTTGTAGAGAGTAAGCGGAAGCCTTCAGGTGGCAGACTGTATCGATTAGAGGTGAGAATTTTGTTTGGTAGTCTTTGTATTCTTGGGATATAATCACTGATCATATGATCATAAACTGTACATATTCAATATGAATTTCATTATTAGTTTACTGTTCATGATGTTTACTCTGTAATACAATTAGTTTTCCTTACCAATATTATTGTGTGTGTTTTCATTTGGGAAAAAGAGAGGGTATTTTAATGATTGACAGATGAGAATGCAATGCTCTTTTTTTATTGGACTCAGGGTCAAGTGAATACAACTCCTCAACGGTTGTTGCACCTTTTGTTCAATGAGTTGGATAGCAGTCCTGTTTGGAATACACAACTCGCCCTAGCACAGCGCCTTGAGGTAAAATTGATGCTACTACACGTTTCATGTTAGTAATACTTGTTTAATTTTTAATAATAATTTTTTTCCTGTATAATTCTGTATGTGTGTTTTTTATGGAACCTCTTCCAATTTAATAATTTTAATATAAATATTGAAATAAACTTTTTTTCTTATTCTCATGTAAAATAGTTTTCTTTATGTTAATATTTTAATGCTTTTGGGCAAGACTTTTTTAAAAAGCATAGCGTTTCCATAGTATTTCTAGTTGACTTGTTCCCAATAATTTAAGTGGGATTCATTGTTTTATTTTGCTAATTTTTCTGCTTGAAAACTGTGTTAAACTATATATGTTTTATTAAGTATTAAACTAATTCATTGAAATGAATAATTTCTTTATGAACTGCATGTTTTATTGTTATCCAGGCTTAGTCTGTTTGTTTGAAAATGGACGTGTCACTTTAATATGCCCGAAATAAATAATTATTGTAAATACTATGTACTTACAATGTTCACTCAGTAATTAAGTGAAGAAATTCAACATATATTTGGAGATATCTTGTTTTTGTTGTATTAACACATACAGGTCATAATGTTCCCCTCTTCTCCATATTTCTTTCATCATGTATTTGTGAATACATTTGTTGGTGCATTTCTCCTAAACCCAAAACACTTGGGCAGGATTATATGTAATTGTAAAGAAACCATCTTCTTTCAGTCAGTGTATCAATATTTATGTTTATATTGTTAGTTCAGAAGATATATGAATATGTGTTGAAAAATTTACTCCCCCAAAAAAGTTTAATATATTTATACCAATTAAATTCTCACAAATTTTGTTTATATTACAATATTAAATATTAGATTTCTTTATTATCTAATGCAATTATAAAGAAAACATTAGTTTTTATTCATAGTAGTTTCCTTTTCTATGATAATTTTGGAAACTCTCTGACATATCATATGCTTTGTGCTTGCTCATCCATATATTCTAAAGCAATTTGGTGCCACTTAAAAAGCAACAAACAAAATAGAGTGGAATTTTCATTTACTATATATACTTATTAGGATCCTTCATGATTTTTAGTGAATGGAGAAATGCTGTGACTAAAGTAAAACTGCAGTACAAACTGCATGCACTTGGATTTACTGGTTATTGTGACTCCTCTGGGCCCATAGAATGTAAAAGCAATGGCCTGAATGTGTTAAACGTGCTAACAATCATAATTGTCGTACCATTCAAGTAAATATAATAAAACTACATTTTTGTTCCTTCCTTCAGTGTTTGAACACTTTAATAATAAGTAAATGTCATGTTTACAAGGTAATAGATGAACACACAGATATTAGCTACCAAGTGATGGCAGAAGGAGGAGGTGGTTTGGTTGCTCCTAGAGACTTTGTAACTTTACGTCATTGGGAGAAGAGACTCAATACCATTACTCTTCTCACTGTGAGCACAACCCATGCAGCTGCCCCTCCTAAGTCAAAGCCTATACGTGGAACTCAGGTAAGACACTCTCTTCTCTTCTATGTGATTTGGAATGTGGATGGCCATTTTACTTGGCTCAAGAATAAAAAGAACATAAAAAGCAAATAAACTACATTTTTGTAGTTAATTGGTTTGTTATGCTTTATTCCAGTTTTAAAAATATTTTATTGTGATATGAAATTAATAGATTATCATTTGATTTCCTAGCTATCTTGTTCTTTCTTGCGATTGTTAATATCTCAAGTGCATCAAAAGTTTTTTTTTAAATAATTTTGTGAGTTGTAAATAAAATTGTTCATTTTGTTTGTCTGCCATAGTTTGTTGGGATCATTTTTTTAATTGTTAAAAGATCAACTTTTGGAGTTTGCAAATGTTTCATAAGGTTCATCAGATCCATACTGATTTATTCGCACAAAAATGGATACATTTATTCCAATCAAATACAAGTAGTTTTAAATTATGCTTTTGTTTGATCTATGTTCAGCGCCTGAAGTTTACCATAATGTAATAGAGGCCAGCAAAAAACAATAATTTTTCCTTGGTGTTGTAGGATGAGCATATAAATATAAAGCCTAATAATTGGATTTTTGATTCTGCTTTTGGGCCCTTTAAAATCACTCAGTGGTTCCCATATATTGTTACGATGCATGGATATTACTGAGAACCAGGTGGCTTCTCCAAGGATTGAACCTGGATCTTGGTTAACAAAATTGACCTTATTTGTATGATCAAGTTTGCAATTTTTTGTGTGAAAAGAAGCGTATATCATATTGAGTATTATTATTGCATATGCATATCATTGCATATTATCATTTTGGATACCTACATATAATAAATAACACTAATTGCCAGTTCACATAATAAAGAATGAAAAAATAGGAAATTTCTATGTTATTTTTCAATTTGTCTTTGAAATTGTCTTTTCTCAAATTGAAATTTTTGAGAAATGAATGGAAGGTTTATTTTAAGTGAAAGAGCTCTGAATTATTATCTTTGTGAGATATGGGGTGTCTGAGACGGAAAGTACCATTCTCATGGGCTTCACTGTTGTCATGTGATGCCCCTCAGGGCCCATCGTGCTGGGTTCTGGAACCAGGCCTGACTCCAGGATCCACTCGCTTACGATGGCTGTGTGATACAGAGCTGGGTGGCTGGGTGCCTCAGGCAATCTTGGATCAAGCCTTCGCTTCATCGCTGCTGGAGTGGATGACTTGTCTGCGCAAACATATAGCTGCCCTAGATTCACTTCCTGTTCCCTGACATCTTGTCTGTTGATCTTTATCTTCAGAAAACTCAGCAAAATGTGGAATTTTGTTTGGAAAGCTTTGTAATTATTAAGAAGATTTTCATAAAACAATCACAACCAACAGACCGCGTTTTTTGGTGTTGTTTTTGAAATGTGCTGTGTCATAATTTCTATACAAGAGTTTTATCAAATATGTTCCTTAAAACTCTAGTGTTAAAGCATGAGGTGAAAGTTCTGCAATCAATATATTATCTGTATTGAAGCATACATACCATGAATTGGAATGAGAAATGTTATGACTGGAGTATCATTGTGTTTTTACCAATATAATACTAGGTAGACATAGTGATTTGAAAGAGCCCACAAAACCCATTTGGCATATTCAAAATATTTTACGGAAAGGGAAATATTTGCACCTTAGCTATGTTGGTTGTGATAGCAAGCACAGACCCTCTATAGGACAAGTTATGTTAAAGCAAAAATTTTCATTTTCTCCTTTATAAGCTGAAGCTGATAATGCAAGAAAATATTGTGCAGTTGCAATTAATTTTTTGCATTTCTGTTTGATCTGTTTCAAATCTGGCTGTAAAGAAATAGGGACTTAAGAGTCTCTAAAAATATCCAATGGGTTTGAATGATGATATTATTGCATTATTGCAAAAATATCTCTTGTGGCTAAGGAGGTATGAAATGTGATGTTTGTATTGAAAGAAAAATGTTCATGGGCTTTGGAAACTCAGGCTTTGCACCTCTGGTTAATTTGTGTGAAATATCAGAAGTGGATAAATTTGAAAAAACTTTTCTATTTTATTCCTTTAAAATGCTTGAGGAGTATTTAGACTGTTGATTGTTTCACTAAGGGGACATCAAAAACTGAAGTACAAGAACAATACCGTTCAGGGCAATGAGTTTCTTCAGAATTGTTTAGCATTACTTTCGTATATTTTATGGATTATAGGTGCGATTGCATTTGATAAAATTATTTAAATTTTTGTGTAGTATATGCTATTTAGAAAGTTATTTAACATTAAATGTAATTTATATCTTGAAGAATATGTTTATGTACTCTTTTAATTTTTGATATTTTTGTGCTTAAGAAAACGTAGGAAATGACTTTCAAATTATGTTTAATAAACTTAGCTGAGGAGTATCATACTTCACCATCTACTCCATGTATCTCTCCATTTTAAGAAAAATAGTTCTACCAGTTTTTATATTAAGAAAGAAAGTATTGTATTGAATTGGTTATGAAAGGGCTTTTTTAAAACTTATACATTTTTCTTGTCATAACAGTACCAAAGACAATTACAGATTTTATTGTAGTTTTTTTTCCAATTGTATTGTGCAAGTCATTCTCTTTAAATCAGTAAGATTGTGTTTTTTGGTGCTTCAGTTTTATTTTACAGAATGATCAGATAATTTAATGGACAAATGTATGCTGACAAAAAATATTCACTATATAAGTAGTATTTCAAGTAGTGAAAAATATGTTTGTGTGAATGATTAAAAATGTTTGTTATCTATTTTTATTGTAAATATGACTTTGAAAACACTAGGATATTGTTAAATCATTGACTTTAAAAATTTAGTTAGATTGCTGGAAGGATAATATCTGAAATTTTCTTCTGTTTGGTAGTTCTTCAAGAGTTCTTCAAAATTCCTTATGGTGAACTACAATAATATTCCTCTTCTACACTTTTATGGAAAAATAGTATAAGTCATGGGAAATTAATTTTATATAGTAAAATTCAGAAAATTATTCATTAGCTTTATTAATAATACTAACCTTTATGAGGAATTGCGGGCTTCTTTGGTCTTACACTTCAAAATACACTGAGACTACTACTCATATTTTCTTTAATTATTTCTAGAATACAAAATTGCTTTCTATTATTTTGAAACCATATTATCAAGTAAACTCTAAACATTTTTTAAACCATACACAGAAAACTCATATTTCTGTTTCATACATATGTCATGATTTGCACAACCACGGTACATAAGAACAAAAGTTATTATTATATACCTTACAAAGCACAGCCAAAGTAAACATGTTTGCGAAAGAAATTAAAATAATGGTGTTTAATGATCGGTGATTGCCTGACTAAGATTATCGTTTGATAAGAAGCAAAAAATCTGGCTGCTGTCAATTGGAATAATTCTGACTTTTCCTAATCACAAACAGTCAAGTACTTTGAGCACTAGGTGGGAAGGAACAATTGTATAAGATCCACAACCCAAACATATTCTTCTTTGTATTTGTGCATTCAAGAAAAAAGTATGAACTGAAGGAAATTTTAATGGTGTGAAAGCAAGGGTACTTTAAGATTGCGAAGGTAATGGGATTGAAGGAACTAGAGAGCAATTTTTAAGAACATTGAGAAAACGTCAGTTCTGGAAAAATAAAAGCAGGATTTTTATTGTATTTGATTTAACATTCCAAGTTACATGGCTATGTGCTTAACACTTCTCTGAAGTAGATTAATGTGTTTGCTTATTTTATTAAGAAAAGGGAAAGAAGTGAAAATTTGAGGATGTGCGGAAGAAAATTTTTGAATGCATTTCTGCAAGAGCCTGTGACTCTGTGCTGGTCATTGAGGCACTGGGGGAAAGGAAGGGAAGTGCACTGGGGGCTTGCAGCCATTCAAAACATTCCAATACTGAAAATTTGTATTTGAACACCAATTTTTATATTTTTTATCCTCTCATATAGGAATTTGAGTAATGTGTTATGCCAATGATTTTGCAATATCCTTTTGTCATAATTATTATGCATAGAAGAATATGTGTTATTATTTTGTTTATTTAATGTTCTGCTCATTGTATTTTTAACATAAAAAACAATTTGAAAATGAATTATTTCTTGCATTGGTATACATAAATTGCATTTATTATTCAACGTAATCTTTAGGAATTTGAGAATAGACTGAAAGTTTAAATTATTACTATATTTCTCCTCCATTTTATCAAGTTTTGAGGATGCGTATTGAAAAGTATTTCATTTATGCAGATTCATTATTTAATTTTTTCTTTTAATGAGTTTATTTTTTTCTGTATTACAAAACACTTGTTCATTTCAGGTGTTTTTGTTTGCAATGTATTGAATATTTGTTTTGATGAGTTTGGTCTCATTTTACTATGATTTTTTGAGTTAAATAAGTGTTATTAATATTGATTTTTTAATTGTGTACATTGCATTTCGTAAAGGAATAAATTCTTGTACAGAATGATTCAGAACTTGTATTCCACACATTGTCACTATTACCATTGTGCATCACATTTTTAAATATTGTAAGTAATAATCCTATAACTGCTAGTAAAGTTCGGATTTTTTATTTTTCTGAGTAACAGAAATTTTTGGGTATAGTAAAAAGAAAAAGAAATTCCCAAATTTGTAAACACTGTAATGAGAATGAGGATTTTAGGTCTTAAATTCTTAATTGGGAATAATTCTGCCTGGATCATGAAATATCTGTCTTATACTACATTTTTTGCAAATGATGATAAAGAAACAACAACATACTATATTGAGAAAAGATGGGAGGGGTCATAACCTTGGTTTGTCTAAAATGCATATTGCTTTTGGTTGTGAGTTACAAACACACTGGGGTGCACCACATACCTATCAGAAGATTTTTTACACTAATGTCATTGAAAATGTACAGTAGTTTAATTGTTATTAAAGGAAGCACCAAATACTGAAGGATTCATATTACTTTATTTGACTGTTTTTCAAATATTATTTATTTATGTTGTCATTTTCTAATTTTCATACCAATTTATAAGTTTTTGTCTGTTGCTTAAGAATAGAAGCTAATTAAAATTGCTCATAAACAAATAAAGTGAGGAAATTGGTTGCTTTCTCATGGATTTGACATTGTTTAGTGTAAAGAACTTAAGAATCTGCCTGTTGTACATACAATCTAAGGTAGCTATTTGAATTCAAGGGGAATGAGGAGAGTTTTGTTATATAGTCTGTGAAAGAGAATAACTAGATCTATTTGACCTATTCATTCATTTGTAATCATGAATGTAGTTTTTTTCCACAGAGAAGTATTATAAGAACTAAGTACAATAAAGCTGGCAAAAGGCAATTTGTAAAGCTGTGAAATGTGTTGAGAATTTAGAACAATCCTCTGGATTTAACTCTTTTCTCTCTATATCAGAGATTTTTAAGTTGAGATTTATGACAGAAAAATAAATGACCATGAAAACAAAATTAATTTTAATTCTACTCTAAGGAAAATTTTCAGAAAACTGATTACAATTTGTCTCCAGCTTGATTTGTTTCTGTTTTATAATTCACAATTTGCATGTTATGTTAAATAAGATTTTTTATTACTCTTTGTTGTTGAAAATATTAGACTCGTAGTTCAGTGAAGCATGGGAGTTGACAATCTGCTGTTCTTAAACACAAATATGAGATTTTTAATGTAACTTTGTGGCACTGTTTGGGCATGTTATGGGAGTTTTGCATCAGTTGCCAATAGATTTCATGTCTTAGTTATTTCATATCATCTCTTTATAGAAAATATTTTATTTGTCAGTGATTTTATAATTTTTGATAATTGCAGATATTTTTTATTAATCTTTTTCCAGCATGTATTATGGTAAGTTTTGTTGCACATTAAATAATTGGGTATAAAGCTTTGCTGGATTTCATTTATTAATTTTAATAAATAAGCAAGTGCACTACTACATAATTTTTGTTTAGTCAGTGGTATATTGTTATATTTCTGGAAACTATTTTCAACATTAGTATAACTTCAATGAGTTATGAATACATGAAACAAGGAAATTGTAATGGAAGCAGAACTATTTGCAATGTCTTCTGAGGGTGCTTGAAATGATGTTTTTAATTGAAATGTTGAGCAGAAGAGGCACCTGAGGCATAGGAGCCATTAAGGTTTCTTCTGTCATAATATAGTCAGATAATGTACTACATTTTTTGTACTAATACAGATGCGTTTTAGTCCTATTTCAAAAAAATATGAATTATTTCATAAGCATGTTCAATATCTATTGGTTTATTTTTCTTTCCTTATTTTTTTCTCTCTGTATACTAAAGCATGCCACTGCTTAAGTAATGTATTGTCTAGTTTGATCAAAGGAATTGTGAATGTGTAAGTGCCTTTCTGTGTCTCCATATTAGCTTCAATGTGTGCTTGCTTAGTCCTGAATTTATTTAGCAGGATCAAAGTTCAAGTTTGCAGTGTATGAATAATGTTTCAGAGATATATGTGGTGCTATTTAAGTCCTGTGAATAAGCATTTCCATCATGTCACAGCAAATAAGAAACTTTCTTGTTCTGAAAACGTATGGAAAGACAGTTGGCTTTCAGGCAAAAAATTGATTTTTCAACTTATGTCTTCTATAAATATCAACAATAAATGACATACTCTGAAAGTATTTTCATAGTTAGTTTTTGTGTTATTTTTTTGTTGTATAAAGTGAACGAGACTTTGTGGTGAAAATTAAAGAGGTCTTGCCATCAGATTATCTTTGGAAAATGTCAAATTTTGAAATTGTTCAAGATGAATTGGTTTGTTAGGTTGTGAATGTTTCTCTTAGATTTTGTATGGATTTCAAGTAGCTCTTTATATTTTGTTGTATGACGATAAATTGTGATTCTAATATTGCTAATGTCGAAATAATTTTAATGTATCTGTGATGACACTTGTCAACTTGCGGTTGATTATGAAATGTGTTACATGCCAGTCATATCATAAAAATAATGTATGTAATGACAGGAATTTCATTTTATTATGAAATTTATTTAGGAGCATTTACAAATAGCCCATTACGCATTTTGGATGTAATGCCTTTTATGTGATATAAACTTTTCTGAATAAAGTTTTATACAAATTGATTCTTTGGTTAAGAATGAGAAGAAATAGTATCACCAGAAAACTAGTAGAACTGTCTTATAAGCTATTAGATCATCATTCCATGACCTTTCTTGTTCCTTATTCTTTTTCTTCCAACTCTTTTCTTAATTTTCAGGCATAGAATATTCTAATCTTCCGAAGGCTTCTGTATGCATCTGTGGGCACAAACACTTCTTAATGTGCATTTATAGTGTGTGCTTTGTAAATGAAGTATATCTCAAATGCAAGTGCTTCTTTGGAGGGAGGGGGGGGGATATCATTCTGAAATGGCTTAAGCTTTTAAGAAAATTAAAATAAGTATGTATGCCCATTAAGGCTATTGTGAATTGGAGTTTTGTTTTAGCTTGCTGGAAAGAAAGAGGAGAATGAGAACTCGATTTCGATTTTGACCATATATTTGAACATTTATTTATATACATTGAGTGGTTAACCTTGCACCTTGTGTATTCTGTGTGCACTTCCTCTTTGGCTTGCCAACTCACAGTCACTGTTCAAGCGTCTTTGCGATATGGATATGAGTTGTGGTTACAAGGTTTTGGAAATAATTGTGGGTTTTTATTACAAAATAATGTATTACCGGTAATATTTTAGATTGCACATTCTCATCACTGGTTTGTGACTAACATCTATTTAAATATATTTTCTCAATATCACTCTTAAACAATCACAGACTTTAATACAAAATAATTGTGTGCTGTATGATTAATACAGAACTTCCCTATTATTGTACAACACCGCCTGTTGAATTAATTTAAAAAGTTTTAAACGCCATGTTTGATTTTTCGCTTTGACGAGTGGCACGCTACGCCACGCGCCCGTCGCTTTCGGTATTTGTTGTCTTCGTTTCGTGTTGCCGTTCGCAGTTCCAGGTCGCCCTGAGGCACGGCGAAAGGGCTAGCGAGTCGCCCCCTCCGGAGCCGCGGCGGGCGGAGCCGGCCCCGCGCGCGGGGTTTCGCCGGGGCGGAGGGGGCGACGAGGAGACGGGGTGGGGGCGGAGCCGCGGTCGCGGCGGGCGCCGTCGCGTCGTCACGTCTGCACGTTCTCCAGGATCCAGGGCACGAACTTGGAGATGCGCGTGCACACGCCGGGCAGGTTGGCTTCCGCGCAGCCGATGCCCCAGCTGATGATGCCGGCCAGGAAGTAGCGCCCGTCGCGGCCGCGGACCTGCAGCGGCCCGCCCGAGTCGCCCTGCAGAAGCAGAACGCGGCGTGAGGCAGGGGCGGAAGACAGGGCATGTTCTCCCGGCGCCGGATTGGGAGGGGGCGCTAAATTGAATCTCGTAAGCAGGCATTTTCTCTCCCCAGAGTGTTTGCTCCGGGCGAAAAGAAACCTAGTTACGTCCCTGATGTGAGGACTGTCCTCCTCAGCCACTTCCTGCCGGGGGATACCTCCACGGAAATGATGGATTGGGGCCTGCAGAGAGTAGCGCATCGTCTTTGTTCTCCCTAGGGCAGAATGATTTCTTAAGGGGCACTACGCGTTGCCAAAGGACCCCCTATTGATATTGAAATATCGGTATGTGTACAACTGAATGAAAAAAAAAACTATAACCTTTTCAATTTGGGAAATAATCCTTTTTTTAAACATATTTAAGAGCTTATATATACGTGTTTAGAGGGCTTGTTTTTCATTCCTTTGGACCTAATTGTTCGCCTCCGTAAAGTCCAGGAACTTCGGAAATTAGTAGAAATATACGACAAATAATTTTACTTGCGCAGGGAAGCGGATGCTCATTGTTGCCGCAATCGGGTTTGCAGTAGGATTCTTTGCAATTCTCCCGACCCCCTTCTCTCACTCCATGTTCAAGGCTGTTGCTCCTCTCCTCGTTAGGTAGATAACGAGTCCAAACGAGACCAAAACAAGTCCTTTGGCATCCCAATATGAGCACTTTACTGGTATTATGTACATACACACACACACACACACACACACACACACACACACATATATATATATATATATATATATATATATATATATATATATATATATATATATATATGTGACGGTTATGTCGAGAATTGTGGCTTCGGAACTACGCTTATTGTGTCATCTCTCTCGAAAATTCATACCATACGATTAACAAAATTTACTCAGAATGTGTGAAAAAGATTATAAGCCCGCTCACAGCAAACCGTAGAATGATCAGTGATTCACAGAGTAGAAAATACGATGGGAACATGTAACAGACTTGAGTTGTTTAGAAACCCACTAAGGCTGATTTATCGTTGTGTATTCTCGGCGCCTTCGAAGTGATTTGATTAAGGTGGAAGAACGTCATTTAGTTTTTGGAATATGTTTCTTCTCATTTTATTTTCAAATTCTGGCATTTTTCTTCCAAAAGCCGTAGTCCAGTCTCTTTGTGGATAATACCTAGGACCGTCAATCACAGTTCGCAAAATTGAAGCTCTGCTGTATATCGTGGACGTAATTTAAACAGTAAGCATGATGCTGAATAAAATTTGATTTTATAAGAAAACAAGTAAGTTATTGTGATTAACAGTAGACTTCTCACATATTTCAGATGCGCGATTACTGATTTTCGTAGAAATCCGTCAGTGTGTCAAAACACCCATTTTAGTCAGATGGGAGTGAGTAGCATTGATATAAGGAGAAGGGTACTACATTAAGCATCACAGTGTTGCCAACAAACATGACCCCCCCCCCCCGTGAGTGAAAGGGAATCCTGAAAGTGGTGTGAGAAGATTCTTGATTTCAGATCATATCCTGATTATAATATTGAAGTACAAATTTTGATTCGTTAATTTAAATGCGAATATTCATTGGGTCATAATTCTTCCAACCGTAGGACATGTTTCCTCTCCGACTTGTTTTCCGTTACGTGCATTCGTATTAAGGCGCTATTCGTGTGGAACAGACCAAAAGCCTTTTATCGGCTACGATGGCTCAATGACAACATCGCCGTTTCTGCAACATCGTTGGCCGGGAGGTCCTGGCATAGGCGTGCGCAGCCTAAAACGTGCGATGGGCCAATTATATTTATGGGTTTCTCTGGACCCCCTTGTCCTTGAAATAAGACATTAATAACTTTAATGATAGTAAAATTAATAAATACATTTTCATTTATGTTGAACCATTTACAGGGTTGCCAGATGGTTTCGAGAGCCTCTTCACCAAAAGAGCTTAAAAAGGCGAAAGTCAGGAAT
This sequence comes from Gryllus longicercus, assembly GCA_038098605.1. NCBI lineage: Eukaryota > Metazoa > Arthropoda > Insecta > Orthoptera > Gryllidae > Gryllus > Gryllus longicercus. The sequence goes on along the minus strand of JAZDUA010000003.1, from coordinate 9,158,200 downwards.
CGATCACATTTACGAAAATAAAATGTTTTATTACGTAGGGCTACGGGACCTCTTTCGATGTGTTTAGGGAGGCTGCAGCCCCCTGTTCAATCGCCTAAGGACCCTAGGGTTCAGGTTTGTGGTGGATTTTCGATATTGGCTGATTACCTAGACCGAAATTTTAAACACTGGTGGGGAATCCTAGCGGCCTCTGCTCTGATCAAAAGTTGTCCATCGTTTGTACGATCAATTCCATATGCCGACCCAGCAACTTTACAAGCCGGCGAAACAAAAATTTACCGCGCCATATTTTTCTTTCCTCAACCTTGTTCCATCTTTTCTCTCTTACACACACACACACACACACACACACACACACACACAAATTTATACTTACATACACTACACTACCATATACATCGGGAGCTTAGAACTTTTTGCGGTTGGGGGAGATGCCTAGAACCCTGCAAGCCTGCGTCGGATCTCACTTTTCGACGGGGAGGAACTCTGCCACCTATCGGCATATATCGTATATTATACTTACGGGACTAATGATTACAGCAATTGGCACGCCCGGACACAATCAATTACGCAATCCTTGTATCATATCGAGAAGCAGTAGCAGCGCGCGAGAACGCACCTGGCAGGAGTCCTGGCCGCCCGTCTCGTGGCCGGCGCACAGGAAGATGTCCGGGATGAACTCGTGGCGTCCGGCGCGCAGGAACATCGCCTTGCACTTGTCGTTGCTCACGATCGGCACCGCCACTTCCTGCGACACCAAGCACAAGCACCCCTTCAGCACGCCTTCAGCACTTTCACGAGAACGAGGGCAAGAGTCGGGAAGCAACGGACAGCACTATTACTTGAGACTAACTTGCTGGGTGGATCAGGCGGCTATTTCCAGGATTATTTTATTTCTGATATGCATGTTGATAATAAAAAAATGTATATATATATATATATATATATATATATATATATATATATATATGTGTGTGTGTGTGTGTGTGTGTGTGTGTGTGTGTGTGTGTGTATGTATATTTAAGTATGTGTTTTCTTACAAATTTGGGTATAATTATTGGCAATATGATACGATGAATCAAATTCAAACGATTCATGTTATGTGAGAAAGGCGATAAAACAATTCCTATCGTTTCACCTTTATAGATGGTGAATACTAACGTTTTTTTCTTGAATTCTTCCAGAATATATTATAAAATATTGCACAAAATAGTACCAATCGATTCATCAGAGAAATCGAATGGGCAATTGATCGCTTCTGGAGGTGCCTTAAAAAGCTCCAAAACGAATGTGACATGCTCCCCCTTCAAAAACGCTTTTTTAGAATTATTTTAAAATGTTCTGGAAGGATCCTTCAAAATATGGTACGTTCCCCACTAGTTGTCCGAAGCGCGTCGAATGACACCTCACTCTCCCCTTGTGGGGAACACGTGGAGGTCTAACTGCGAGTAACGGACTTACACGCGTAGATTAACCGATAACACTTGTATGTTGAATTACTGGGAGGGAATGTTAGACCTAGTACACAGAACACAGAGTAAACGTTACTCAAGAAATGCTGTTGCTAGATCCTTAGTCAGAGTTTTCGCAATTTCTCTTCATTTCTAGGCGAATGCTGCGATGGCCCAGTGTTGTGCTTCTGGGCAATAAATATATTTTATATTTTCTCTCCACCTCCATTACCACGTCAGATTATTTGTTTGCGTTAAAGGATATTGCTAGTTTTGATGAATATTAAATAAATCTACTAGGCAGCTAGCGCGATTGTAGCAAACGTGACAAGCAAAATGTATTAGATTGTGCGTGAACGAAGTATTCAAACTCCTCAGCGTCAACGCCATATTAACGTCGTGATGACGTAAGTTGGGATTTGAATGCCTGTGAGAGCGAATACAAATCAGTTATTCACGTTCGTTAATATTATCAAATTTGTAAGGAATGGTATTTGTTTTGATAGTGTTTTATTGGTGTCGTTCGTATATTGTATCGTTGAGAATAGTATGCGAATAGCACGTCGGCAAATCAATCTTTGATATTTCGAATTAATTGATATCTCAAATTTTCCAAATTCAACATAAGTATTAGATTATTAATATCGTTGTTGACGGTACAGAATATCTTTTTAATGAATCAACAATTACATATCCGAAAGTAGAATGTAGTCCTGCATGGAAGAGTAGAATTGCCGCCGAGAATAACAACATCAAACGATCATTTAAGTTGCAAAAAGGGAAACAAAAGTATCGTGCGTTATTTTTGGATCGTACATTTGATTGGGGGTGGGGGAGAATAAGAGCTCTACTGCTTTTGCACAGTCTGGCTGAAACTAGTCAGCGGAGAGAACTAACATGTAACTACTGTTCGGGTCCCAGTTTTCCGACCGCCGGAGAGGGGTCCTAGTTTCCGCGCGGGGCGAGCGGCAGGGTAGGAGGGGATGGCTTTCGCTGCACCCACGATGTCACGTGACATAATCGCAACCGTTCCAAGAACATCGGAGCGGCTAGTTCGCTTGTGGCAGGACCCGAGTGTTAACGTGTGAAAACCATTAGTTTCTCATCATGGCAAAGAGAATTACTAATACGACTATTCACAGCGAGTGTCGCGAAATCATTGCCCGTGTGATTGAAATATGTGATAAGGAGAAAGAAAATAAATGTTTACATTTACCTTTAATGAAAGCGAGTGAAAGAGCCTCCGAATACACAGGAGTTGGACTCACCACCATCAAAGCCATTCGGAAAGAAAATAAAAAGAGGAATGAGAATAGCCCAAATCGGAAGCTGAAGTCTCCTGGTAAGAAGAGGAGAGTGTCACGTGGCAATTCTGTCCATGTAGATAGTTTTGACCAGTGTGTCATTCGAAATACGATTCTGGATTTCTACATGAGAGAAAAGGTAGTGCCGACGGTGCTAAAGCTTCTTCCAATTATTAAGGGCAAAATTAATTTTCCTTGGGGTCCAAAATCTTTATTGCGGGTTATGAAATCAATGGGTTTTAAATGGAAGAGGTGCCAATCAAAGCGGCGGGTGCTGATAGAGAGGCCGGACATAGTGGATTGGAGATCCAGATACATTGTTCAATTGAAACAATTTCGAGAAGAGAACCGAGATATCATCTACGTGGATGAGACATGGGTTGATAACACTCTTAAATTTCAAAAGTGCTGGCAGAGTGATGACGTTTGTGGTGTCCAAGTGATGGGAAATGCCACAAGTAGACTAATAATTGTTCACGCAGGGGGGAAAAATGGATTTCTTTGCGACACATGTTTAATCTATCGAGCTGGTAGTACTGTGGGAGACTATCACGGCCAAATGAATGGCATTAATTTTGAGAAATGGGTGCGTGAAAAATTATTACCACATCTACCAGAGCATGCTGTTGTTGTCCTTGACAATGCTCCATACCACAGTATGGAAGTCAACAAGACGCCGTCCGCATACTCAAGAAAAGCTGACATGATTGTATGGCTCAAAGAAAGGGAGTGCATTGTGAAGAAAGTATGCGTAAGACTGATTTGTACCGATTAATTGCACCTCTCAAACCACGCGCTAAGCAGTACAAGATCGATGAGTTGCTAGCAGCACTCGGACATACAGTTGTACGACTCCCTCCCTACATGTGTGAGATGAACCCAATTGAACTTGCTTGGGCGAAAGTAAAGCGGATATTTAGGGAGCGAAATGTAACAGGTGATATGTCAGTTACCAAGTTGCAAGAAAACATTGAAACTGCAATACAAGAGGTCACCGTGCAGGACTGGCAAGGATTTTGCAAGCACGTGGAAAAAATAGAAAGTGATTATTGGGAAAAAGATGGTATTGTACCGGACATCATTGACGAAATAATTGTTAATTTGGACTCCGACAGTGGTTCATCAGAGAGTGAAGCCTGCAGATCATCATCAGATTCTGAATAAGGTAAGTTAGATACTAAAATAATAATGCAAGAAAAACGCCCGCGATCGTGAAATTAAAAAAAAATGTTTTTCGCGCGGCTAGTAGTACGTCGACGGCCGGGGTGTCCTCCCCACCACCGCTCCGTTTCTTGGAAAAGGCCTACGTCCCTTCCGCCCCGCGGTCGGAGAACTGAGTCCCGGACAGTACTTGAACATGAACGATGCATGCGCCGATTGAGTAGTGCCCAGCTTTTCTTTAGTGTTATGTTACCAATAGATTATACGATATTCTCTCAACGGCTAACCTCCATGACTAGAGTTAGCAAGAATCTGTAGTTGCAATATAGAACAACTCTCATTAACGTGACGTTTATCGTTCACGTTGCAGGACACGATAAATCAGGTGGAATGTCATACTCCGATATTTCTATAATGTAACGTCCACGCTTGCATACTGTCTTACACCTGCAGTGCACTTATGCATCGGGGAACCTTTACTATGGTACTGATGGACAGCTTCCTTATGTTTCCGTGGCGATTGCAAATGCTCAGTCAGTAAGGTACTACGTTGTGGTGACGAAAAAACACATGTCAGCTGGCGTTGCTAATTGTGTGTAAACATCTGCACGAGCTTAGAGAATTCTCAGTATTTAGATGGAAAGTGATTGTAAGAGTTTTAGAGATATTTGTGGAGTCTTTCTCTTTAATGAATAACTTTTCCTATTTAAATTATCTACTATAATAACTAAGGAAACTTCCAAACCATTAAATCCAAGTTAAAGTGTCCTAACGTCGCTTTCACTCGTCCTTTTTTTTATGAGCTGAACATTTTATGCTGATGTTACAGTATGTTAGAGAAGTCCTGCAAATATATTTATCTCGATCAGAAACGAAGGCGCGTTAAGGATTGTGTCATTTTTAATATGAATGCGCTGACATCGAACGGCTGCGAGCTGTCAGCCCCAAAATACTGTGATATCTTCAGAAATACAATGACGCCAATGAGTGTCAGTCCGCAGCTCGTCTCCCAAACACAAGGAGCTGGTCTGCGCAGGCGCGAAATGTGGCAAGAGAGGAAGCGTTGCCAGTCTTGTGGTATGACTTGTTTACTGCTGCCACGTCTTGTCCTCCCCACAACAATCGTCTAGAATGGTGGGGCGGTTTGTCACGGGAGTTGAAGGCTACGAAATCTTCGTTGATGCTGCGAAACCACTTCGGTTGCTGAGAATTGCCATTTACCCTTTGAGCTCTGTCAGATGGCAGTTGCGTGAACAGAGGAACCGACGCCGACGACTCCCTTCACTCCGTTAATCATTGCCGTTTTCAAAGTTCTTGTGACGTCACTATGGTGACGTTGAAGCTCCCGATTGGCTGATTTACGTCAAATGCCACTACAAATAAATTCAAGTATACAATGTCACACAACTCCTTGATTTGGCCTCACGATTTTTTTGACAGATTCTAAATCAACTGAACATCGCTGAAGGTCGCATCGTTCTGCGAGCTATATTCTTCCGCCGGCTAGTTGAGCCAAGAGCCAGCTGTTAATGCCTCAATGTGTCAGTTCAGTGCGTGTATTTCGAGTTAGAGGTAGTTTTTCTCGAGTAATTTATATTGATCCGATATCGTCTCTAAAACTATTTTTTTAAAGAATTGATACAAATAATGCCGAAAAGCAGATGGCAATAATTATGGGTACAATTTAAGTCGTCAAACGGATATAAACGGTCAGGCCGTAAACACCGAATTTCGAAAAGCACGCATTGTTTACTTTCATCGTGATGAATATGTGAAGTGCGTGAACACATTTAATTAAACTCTCTGTAGACTTAATTTTAATAAAATAATGCATGTAAATAATATTTCTTAAAATGACAAGTTTTGAAGTGTTCTTTTCATGTATTCTAGCGACAAAAATACTTTAATTTCCTCCATACATTCAATTGGCGAAATGACAAAAATTATGAAAGGTACAAGTGGTCCAGTACAAGATAGCCAACTTTTGTGAAGTGAATGCGTATTTGTTCTACAAGTTACTCACCGACCACGTCCCCCAATTTAATTTGGCATTAATGGTTGTCAAATAGTCGTTCACTGGGCTGAACATACCATACATCTCAACATGCACACTTTATCGGGTAGCAGAAGCAGCTTTAACAGTAAGCGGACTAAGTGATCGGGGTGGTACAGGCTGACTACCATCGGACCACAAGTTCAGCATCATTAATTTCGTTTTAAGATAACAATTTATTTGGCAACAATGCTCTCAAGCAACGAACACTTTCCAGGGCTCTAATAAAAATTTGAAATACAGATTTCTTGTGTGATAGTGATGTCGATAAATATCACGCATATATCGAGCCGCTAATGAAATGTCTTGAACATTTCCGAATATTGCAATTTTATTGAAGATTTTTCTAACAATTCTCTATCTAATTCGTTCGGAAAAAGATCATTTTCAGTTTTAAAGAGAATAAAAAAATATTTGAAATGCGTAATTTCTGATTTCCGTAGAAATCTCACAGTTTCTGAGAGCCTATTACACGCATTAAATGTGAGTATTCATCCTTTCTTACAAGAGCCATTATTCACTCAACCGTAAGACATGTTTCTCTCACCGACTTGTTTCCCGTTACGTGCAATCGAATCAATTCTAGATATCTAATGACGTATCTAATGCATCTGGAGAAAGATCATTTTCAGTTTTAAAGAGAGTAAAAATATTTAAGGAATACAGTGTGAGAAGAAAGACTAAATAACTTGGACCATTTTGTATATACTCGTACGAAAATAAATTTTAACCTGCACTGCCAAAATAAGTATTTAATTGTAAAGATAATTAATGATTTTGTAAGCAATTAATCAAGGAGAAAATTCTTGTAAAATACTTTTAACAAATTTATTTAATGAATAAAATTGTTCATTACTTTTTTTTTGGTAATAACTTTGTAAGGGTTTTCTTGGAACTTCTATTTGTAACGAGTTTGTGAACCCCATCATTTTTACAGCTTCGGATCTTCTCTTGTTTTGAGCCGCCACTGCCGAGTCTCCCCTACGATGACAATGTTGAGATTTCTGGCTTCGGAACTAAGGCGATTGTGCCGTCTCCTCGAAAACTTATGTGACACTTACGTCCCCCACCCCACAGCCACGCTATCCCAATTTAGTTTGGCGTGAATGGGCGTTAAAATAACCGATCAGACCTCGGCGAAACAGTATTATAGTGTCATTGTTCTCTTCCTATGACACGCACCCTTCAAGTATGCAACACCATCAAGCGACCACTGCGAAATGTGTTTGCTCGGTCTGAACAATACCGTTCTCACCCATAAATTCAAAATATTCCGAAATAAAATCCTCCTAAAATAGCCACAAAAGCACCTTGTTTGGTAAGAAGCAGCGCTTTAAACTCCAACTCAAAACATTCCCTCCAGAAAAAACTGCGTACACTTTGTATCTCAAAACTTCTTTTTTAACATGCAAAAGGTTACTGGTATCTTGCATGATCAAGTAGACTCAAACTTCCATTTCGAAGACTCAGAAAACGGTACCCTCTCTACTCCTTTCTCACACATCAAGTTCATATATCCTAAGCCACAAAATCATTTGGAAGTGCTCGATTCAGTTTCCCCCATAGATACCAAACTGAGATATTGTCTTATGTGTGTTTGTCAGTGTTGATTTCTGTATTTCGTGTCCATCACCAACCATATGAAAGAGCCAAATAGCTGAACGGTGTAAAACTATGCATTGAATAAAGTGGCGTACGTAAATTGGGGACTAGAAGGAAAATAAGAGTTTAACCCATATGTAAATTAGGGACCAACCCAGAGAAGCACATACGTAAATTGGGCACCGACTACCTCATCCCCTTCCAGGTAAAAGGAAAAGGTTAAAATTTTCGAAGAACATTTTCGTAACCATTATTTTTAAAACAACGCCCTTTTCAATTTTTCAGACTTAGGATTGGAATTCGAAATATGGGTTGATTTAAGTTGGTTTTCCTTTATTTGAATAATTTATTGACTGAATAATTTCTACTTATCTTGCCAGTTTTAAATTCTTCCCTTTTCTCAGCTAATATTGTATGACACTGGACATGAAATTTGGACACATTTCTGGAGTTTTCTTTGTTTTTCTTTTCGTTGTAGGAGCTAGTCTGGAAGATTTTCAATAAGGCACTAGGAAGAACTGGACAGCGCAGCGGTGGCGGCGCCCCCCTTAACGCGCTTACTTGTTCAATCAGTCCTTTTCCTTACCTGGATTGATTTAGTCCCCAATTTACATGTAGAATTAGAAAGTACGTTTCGCGAGAACAGATGAATGGATAGTTTGGTCCCCAATTTACATACGCCCGAATACAGTTGTTTGCTTATTAACAAAAAAGAAGAAGGAGGAGAAGGGCAGCGCAGTGACCTGCAGCACGGAGGGCAGCGCGCCGCCCTCGCTGAGGCGGCCCCAGCCGGTGACGGTGGCGTTCTCGCCCACCAGCAGGTCGTCGGAGGCCGGCAGGCAGACGGGCGCGATGTGCGGCGCGAAGGCCAGCGCGGGCGCCTCCAGCCGCAGCAGCGCCAGGTCGAACTCGTACGTGAAGAAGTTGTAGCGCGGGTGCACCACCTTGCGCGACACGCCGCGCTCCACCATGGGCAGCGGCTCCGCCACCGACGCGAAGTCGTGCTCGCCCAGGCGCACGCGGATCTGCGACGTCAGCAGGCTGCGCAGCGCGGGAGACACATCCGATCAGTTGATCATTTGTAACAACAATCCACAACTTAAATGATTAGTTGGTTCTATAGACCGGGTGTATCGGAATAAATGTTAGAAATTTCTACATTCGAGGCACTCGTTCATCAGTATTATAAAGGTGTCTCAGAATATATTTTACGGACTTCTAAAATTCGACACAACTGTCTTTGGTCAGTATTATTCAGGATGTCCCGGAATAAATTGCACAAAATTCTAGGACATGTTAAGGAGTTGAAGTTGATACCTTCTTACCAATGAACATATGGCGAGAAATTTCCTGAAATGATTTTACAAATGGGTTTTTTGACGCTGAGTTTTAGGTAACTCCTCATGCACCCGTTTTCGACAGATTCACGAAATCCAAGGGAAGACCTACCAATTGGAGTCGTTCGTGTTCGGAGAAGCGAATTAGTGTACCTGCAGAATACTTGTGCATAAGGAGTTGTCTATTAAACAGGGACAAACGTCAAATGCAAAGCTTCTTTACATGTAATTTCCCACCACACGTTCATTGGCACACAAATGATCACCTTAGATCCCTCGTTATGCCCTAGAAGTTTGTTACATTTGTTCTGAAATTCCCTGTAATTCTACCCTGCAATGACGAGCCATTCTATTATGAACCTGACTCGGGAGCAGTGGACGGGAACGCGGAGCGCTGGTAATATGGACAAGGTGATTCAACATTTCATTCGGGCCTCTGATATGTCTGTTTACAGTAAGTTATGTGTGATATCCTTGCGAAATCGTACAATTACGTCCGCCAGGGAAGAACAATGGCGCTTTCCAGAGTGACTATCCTTTCGAAACACGCGGCCAGAAGCCAGATCGTCGCTAGGGAATCATTTTTTCACCGATGTTCTTTGTTTCATAATTCAGTCTATATTTACCGCGCGTTGGCCATCAAATGTGTCAGGCGTAATTTCTTATGCATTCATAATCATACGGTAATGTATGATTAATTCATTATCATACGTCAGTATTTTTATGTGGATAACAGATTCTGTCTCAAGACACTTCAGTAAGCGTGTAACCTTCGTATAGCCTGTATAAACTTTTTTGATGATTTCAAAACGAAAGGGGATGTAGCAATTTTTTGGCGGAAACGACATGGATAAAGGAAATGGTTAAACGGAAGGCTCACCTCGCGGTTTCTAAATCATTTTTGAATCACATGTATATAGGGATCATTGTTTTATTGTATTTGCGGCATTAGAATGAGACACGTGGTCGAACTACAGTTTGAGTTTGATCTATCAGTATTGTTAAGGCGCGGCACGTTGGTACCAGAATATCTGAAACTGGGCTCGTCTTGTGGGGTGTTCTCATGCCAACGTTGTGAGTACGTATCAGAAGTGGTGCAGCGATGAAGAAAAAAACGACACGTGGACCACGGTGCATATGATTCCAGGTGGCCATGAAATTGGGCTTTTTGCAGTGGGGCTTTTTGCATAGTTCGGAAGGACAGTATCTATCTGTATATCAGTAGGTCAGTATCAGAATCAGAAGAGCAGGATATATCTGACAGAGGTACATTAGTGGTACCCTGGACCTTTATCGGGCACCGCTGCAGTTGGGGCAGCAGAATCACTCGCATCTCCCAAGAGGTTCTAATTGAAATGCAATGGCTCATCGGTGTGAATCTATGATTTGCATTGTCAATAAAACGGTAAGAATCGAATGATATTTGCAAAAAAATCATTAAATAATGCAATTCAATGCAGTAGAGAGAAGATTCAAACATTTGTCAATAGCTATCATCGGCATAAACAAGGAGTAATTAATGTTATATCTTAAGTTGCTCAAAACGGATCTTCGTACTGCGAGACTTAAAGGATTGTGGAAAGTGTAGGGGAAGTCTCAATATTTCCGACTAAAACTTGTCATACATTTTCAACCTAAGGTATCTAATTTTATATCTGTTCAATGAAATTTGTTATTAATAAACAGGGCGTTTAAACTTGTCGTACATTTTCAACCTAAGGTATCTAATTTTATATCTGTTCAATGAAATTTGTTATTAATAAACAGGGCGTTTAAACATTGTCATTAAGTTATTTAAAACCATATTTATTGATATTTCACTTCAAGCGTTTGACTTCATTTATCAATATCGTAATCCAAGATACATCCGATGCTAAAAATATAAACCAACTGAGTATTGACATGTAATTATTTTAAATACAGAGAAAAATGTAATACGTGTTCGTATTGAAGTTATTCTCAATTAGTGACAATGAAGTTTAATCAATAACATCCTTGACGTTTCCAAAGCCGTCGTAGGAATAATTAGGGCTCAGGGCTTTGTAAAACGTGCTGTATATTATGACAAAAGGTGCAACACATTATTCGCGGGTAATGCTTTTCGTGAATCTATAACATAATGTCCTGCGTGCCCGTGATTGTGCCATTAAGTGTGGGTAAATAGACCATGATAGAAACTTGAGTTTTTTGCAAATTATTACTTATGGTTGACGGAAACGCCACCAAAAAAAGATTTTTTGGCTAGGACGTCCACATAAGCAATAAACAAAAAATAAAAGCGGTCAGGTCACTATGAAACCACACAATTATTTGGTGCTATTGGATCGATGTCTGTCGGTACAATTCGGTAGTTTTCGTGATGCGCAATTCGGTATTTGGAGATAATTTGGAGTTGGGAAGATGTAGTTGGAGTGTAAATTCTTTAAATTTTGAGAAAGAAGATAGTTCTGACAAACGTTTCTAAACTGCTGTTACATAAGAGCAATAGATCATTCAAAGATGTAGAAAATGTCTTTCTTCTCACAATTAACAATAATCTACCTTTAGTTAAGTAGATGGTTTTTAGAAGAACCATATATTGCCCATGATCAACATTACGTACCCATCTACAGAAATATTTTAAAATGAGATTGTTTCTCGGAACAATTTGACGGGGAAGGTTTATATTAAAGAAAAAAATAAAATGAAAACTAAAACTTGCTGCATTTTGTTGTTGAGAAATATTCACAGGTATTATGTTGTTTATTCTCTATTTATGCAAAATTTTATTTCATTTCGTCATTTTTGACGGGTTACCTCTAATTAAAACGTAATTAATTTATTTTAATGTTTAACTAATCGATTCTATAAACAAAATATAAGTTTCTGAGTGATTTAAAATGGTTCTTAAACAATCAAATGACGCATGAATTTCTATAGCATATTAACAAATGATTGATTTTAGTGATGGAAAAGATTCTCAGAATTTCTTTGTCAACATGCGATATTAAGATTTGCCAAGGAGAGAACTCAGTGAAAAAAAATATGAATGTTGTGCGGACGTTGAAAAATCTGTTTTATTTTTATTCGCTCCTTCCTTACGTTCTTCCTATATATATATATATATATATTGTGCGGCGACTCACTCGTCGACGCAGTGGCCGGCGGTGGCGACCCAGGCCTCGTTGAGCAGCGCGCCGCCGCAGCGGTGCGTGGAGCTGAAGCCGAAGAAGGAGGTGCGGCGCACCGACACCTGCCAGGGCCAGCCGCCGAACGGCGCGTTGCGCCCGCCCACGATGCGCGTCTCGGGCCGCGGGATGAGCGGCGCCACCCCGCACGCTGCAACACGCGCACTCGCCGCTCGCAATCCACGTTGACGCACGGACCCCAACATGCACACATTCGCCAGTGAACACGTCGTGGGAAATGCATTAGTAAAACGCAGAAATGGAAACATGCAACATTGGCCTCTGATTAATAGGAAACTCATGGTGTACTGGTGTTTGGGGGGTAAGCGAACTCTGTTACTTATCAGGTCGTTCTCTGAGAGTTCGTGTATTGGAAGTCGTAGGCTTCCGCGGCCAGAGTCATGTGCTTGATCTGGGCTGTCCGGGTGACGCCGACGTTTCGACCATCCTGTCGTGGTCTTCCTCAGGGTTGGTTTGCGCGGCGTCACCCGGACAGCCCAGATCACGCACAGTTCGTGTATTTGCCAAACACCAGTGCACGATGAGCTGCCTATCAATCAAGGGCGTGCTGTTTTAAAAAGGCAGTTGTATAACTTCTTTCTGCGATTTTTTCCACCACATGTTCTTTGAAAATCATCTCGAAAAGTGATCATCTTGATTCTCCTTAGGTGCCCTGAACCTTTGTTAATTGTAAAACCTGGCAAATTAAGTTTTAGTATTTAAGTGTTTTTGAAAACTTGAAAATAGTACTTACGGTTAACTATACTTCTTCAATATCTTCATTTAATTTTATTTTAATTAACTTTATGTTCACTTTATCAATTATTGTCTTTTAACAACAAAATTAACATGTTTCATGATTCCATTTTGATATTTTAATAACAAATGAATGATATGTATTTAGAACTATGAACTGTGTGAATATATAGAACAAAATAAATAGGAACATTAATATACAATCGTGCTAGACGTGTGTAGTTTCCTTCACAGTAATATGCTCCTCTGCTACAATGAGTTTGAAAGCTCGGTCTCTGTAGCGATCTGGAGCATAAACCCTAAATAATCTTGAGAAGGGAAGCCGTGATAGAGTGGGCATTTGCCGGCGTGTGTAGTACTCACGCGTGTCGTGGCTCTGCAGAGCCGAGAGCCCGGCCAGCGTGGATGTGGGGCCGGGGCCCGGGCCGGGCGTGGGCGCGGGCGCCGGGGCGGGCGCCGGCGCCGCCGTCGTGGCGCTACTGCTGCTGGTGCTCCTCGGCGTCGTTGTCGTCGTCGTGGTCGTCGTGAACGTGGTCGTCGGACGCGGCGTCGTGGTGGTAGTGGTTGTGGTGGTGGTGGTGGTTGTCGTGGACGTGGTTGTGGTGGTAGTGGGGATTGTTGTGGTGGTGGTGGCGAGAGGGCGGCGGGTGGGGCGCGGGCGTGGACGCGGCCTCGAGTACGGGCGCGTAGGCGGGCGGGCGGGCGGGACCGTGGCCGCGAGGGAGAGTGTGGGCGGCGGGGGCGGTGGCGGCGGGCGCGGAGGCGGCGACGGGGGCCGCGGGGGCGACGGCGGGCGCGGCCGCGTGACGAAGACGGGTTCGGCCGGCGGCCGCCACGTGCCACCCCCGCCCCCGGCCACGGAGGCGGCGGGTGCCGACCCAGGCGGCGCGGCGGGCGGCGGCGGAGGCGGCGGACGCACCCACATGGCTGCGGGGGTGCTGCCCGCCGTGTGCTGGTGATGCGGCGCCGCAGAAGAGCTGTCAAACCAACAACATTGGATATACATAGCAATATTCCAAGCGATGAGATACAATGTATGGAACTATTACATCTCGTGTCAAATAGAGCACTTGTTTAAGGGCTATTCGTAATGACAGAGAACTTACACGTACTACTTTTAACGTAAACTTGGACGTACAATTCACAATGATCCCCGACGTAAACGTATATACAACCACTCATCGATGTTGATACGATAAATGTTGAGCTCATAATTTCTTTACGCAATCGAGCGAATTTCTTTATTCTTTATATGACATTGAAGAAAATGAAGGCCTTCATTGTATAAAAAATAATAAATCATTGGATGATTATTTTTTTTATACCATGAAGGTCACGAATAATTTTATTGAGCGTTTCATAAGCAATTGTGATAACGAATGGCAATTAATGATCGCACAAACTGCGAACCTTACTTTCTCTCTAATGAAGTGGATACAAGTTATTTTATTCTTTCTGCGGTACTCGACAGTGTGTTGTTCTAGTTCACGTTAACCTGAACGTGAAAACGTACAGCTTGCAAATTTTCACGGTTGCGACAAATGTTTGTGTTCACGATTGCATTGACGTTCACCGATGTGAACGGTTACATCGAATAAAAAACGTTTACGTTCATGTCTCATTATGAATGAGCATTTACTGTGAGCTGACTATCCTTATAAAGGAAAAAGCCCTCGCCGACCCATGCAAGAAAATCCCTCTCCCAATAGGTTCGCGGCGAGGGAGAGAGCAGGCGAGCGGGCACCTTCAAGCCACCGCGGTTGGGCCTCATTCACTATGCGAACTTTAACGTAAACGTAACGTTCCTGCAAAACCTAGAAATGGGTATATTAAGCGAGACCACTGACAACGCCCTGATCAAACCATAGACGTTAACTTAAGAGTTCACTAGCACCTAGCTCTTACGTTCAGTTTATATCGGAGTTCTACTAAAAACCGATCAGAGAGAAGCATGAAAGAAACAAATGCACAATAAAATCCGCGAGAAGTCAATGAAAGGTGGATTTCAGGTTGTATTCAGTTATGTCATTTCATTATTTTTACGTAGTGAACTAGTTAATGAACGGTTTTGATGCGAGTAGTGAATTCAGAGTAAGAATTTGGACTATTTTTCTCGTGACTTGACATGGCGAATAAAATAATTATGTTCGACGAATTACTCGTGAATTTGGTGTAAGAGAATCCGTGTTTATAAAACATAGGAAATGCGAGCACTAATACAACAGCTAACCTCATATATAAAGACAAATTGTTAGGAAAGTCGAACAAAAAGCTTGAAACCATGTCGGAAAGATCTTTCCATCACGGTAGAAACAAATCGATACAATTTTCAATACGTTGAATTATGTTTGGTTCAGGCGAAATTCCATTTGAAGATAAGGTCGTCATTGTGAATGCTTGTTTTTACGTGTAAATTTTACTGCTAAGTTTACATCATTACCTTATGGGCTATTCAATGTCACTAATATCCGAATGGGTATGAGGAAAGACTGGCCTACCGGAGTCCAGAAATCTGCAGATTTCAGAGTAATATTTTTTATTTAAATACAGAACATTGTTGCATTAAGAATGGGTGATGTATTCTTTAAAATGATGTTACATCAGATGTAAGACCGTAGCGTAGGTCATGCTCCGACGTTCGTTCTGTTTCAAGAAATAAGATTCGAAGCTCACTCCACAGTTCAGCCCAAACAGCGCTCGTCCTCGTGGTTCTAACGCCAACTCTAACAATCTCCCGCGATCTTTAGATGGGGGGATCGATTAGATCACCCTGTCATTTCCAATGATGGTCCTTGAGGGTTGAAGCAAAAATTGACAAGAAATACAGAATTAACTTATCGGAGTTGGGAAATGCCATTTCAGGCGGATTTTGGAAAAAAATGTTCAAGTGCAAACCTATCCACATATTGCAAACTTCTTATATTTGCTCCGTAGATTCTGAAGGTCTCGACCGACTTTAAGACTATCGTAAGTACATCTGCTGGAGCGCTTCTAAAGTTTTGTGCAGCCGCAGTTTGTAAATGCCTTTGGTACTCACCCGTGCATTGCTACGGCAAGGGCCGGGGCCGGGGCCGGGGCGAGGGGCCGGAGCAGCTCGTCGGCGTCTTCGACGGCGTTGTCCTCGGGCTCCGCGCCGTCCTCGTCCTCGTCTCCGTCCTCGGGTGCGTCGCCGCAGCAGGAGCCGAACATGAAGTGGTCGACGCACACGCCCAGCGGCTTGCCGCCCGCGCGCAGGCACTCCCACACGAACATGCAGGTGCCGTCGCTGCCCGCCGCCGCGCACGGCCGCGGCCGGATGTGGTACCCTGCGCACGCGCACACAGCCGCTCACCGCAAGCTCACCCTCTCGCGTTTGGATGCCGTCCGGCGCTCACCACTTTCCACCACTACCTGCCCACCAACCGGACGTTACCCTCTGACCTCATCTCGCTCACCTCCCGAATCCACCTGGCCGAATCCACTTCGGTTACCGCGCAGTTCACCTGCTCACCTCCCGGCGCTCACCGCTCGTTCTCCCCCGCGACACTCCTTCACACCACTCGGCGCTCACACCTCACCTGGCCATTAACTCCCGGGGCTGACCATCCGGCCACTCTGGGCGCTCACCACCTGGTCCCACCTGATCACCATCCGAAGCCTACTTTTACTTTCTCACAGTTCATAGCACCAGAATGTGTTGGAACTGTGCGCCGGAAAACGGCGAATTTTCGGCGGAAAAACTTTTTATTGACGTGCCCTAGTAATGAAAAAGTGGATAAATCCTGTACCTATACTATATTAAAAGTGGTTAAATTCTATACCTATGATAAATTATTTCCTCTAACACGTGGTAGAGCCAGAATCCATGTTTTGTGGGTCCGAAAAATAGATTGACGACAAAGTCTGTCCTTCCCCGTCTGTCTATCTGTGATCAACGATAGCGCCCAAACGGTTGAACCGATTTTATCCAAAGTTGATATTCCCCAATTGATCTGAACGAACTCCAGACTTTGGGAGTTTCAAATGAATATTAATTTTCATGGGTACTTCAGTCGAGCTACAATTGTTGTGAGTGATGAACGGGTCTGTACCTTTTTTCTTGCTCACTCATTTTTTTATTATGTGCGTACGACAATGTGAGACTATTATGTGTCTACGACACTGCGATACTACGATACTAACCTACAGGTAGTGCTAAGTGTACTGTTTAATATGAAATGAAGTTCATACTGATGTTCCCTTTTGTTTTTTCAAAAATTACACAAATGTAATTTTTTAAAATAACTCTCACGTCTTTAATATGCACATTTCCAGAGATTTGTAAACACTTTTGCATTTGTAAATGGAAGTGCTCGAAATTTCTCATATGACGTTTTTCGAAAACTCAATAATTTTCTCTGAAAAGAGCTTCATATTTCGCATTCACAGTGAGGCTTAAGCACCATTTTCTTAAAAAACGGCTGTACATTTTCCAATGAACAGTTCCATATAGAACGAGGTTTTACTCTTCTTTAATATTCTTAAAGTAATATTTCAATTGTTTTCTTAGGAAAACAAAAAAAGTTGGGAAAATTAAAAAAAAAATGCGCCGATAGATGGCAGCTGGCAAGAGATTGTGGCGAGTTCGAAGAGCTATCTAAGACCAAAAGAAATAGAAAACTAATTCCGGAAAGTCTATGCCATTCTGTAGCTACTGGTTGTATTTTTCTGCCCTTTATTTTGAGAATAACATTAAATATCAATTTTTAAATAGAAATCCGCATTGTCATTACCACTCAGATCGTGCAATCGCTCCCTTATGCGTGACGAGCACCTGGTGCTCTGCTTTACCCCACTGCTCGTTATCTGCTGTTCTGAATCCTTAGCATCTCTTTCCGGTCTGATTGTGGGCCCTCGCCAGGCGTTGCATCTCGTTTGTGAAGCTCGCCCTCTCAGTCTTTCGTAAACGTGTGAATCAGCTCACGAAACAAGAACCGCTACTTGTCTGGCGTTGTTGGAGGGGGGGGGGGGGTGCCCATTCTAATCTTTGCCCGGCGATGGCGGTGGCGAAGGCGAAGTGCGATTCGCGCCGCCGCGCTGCGCCACCTGCTCTGCGAACGAGTCTCTGTGCCTGTAAACTGAGTGCGCGGCGAGATGCGGGCGGCTTCGCACCTATGGTTACGATGGGTACGAGCAAGAAGAAAGGCAGCTGAAGCAACTTCCCTCAGATTCCGACTTAATTGGGGCCCCAAAATGATTTTTTCAATCAAAACAAATAAACTATTTACTTCTTATTCAAATTAACGCTATAAGTTATTTCTGTTGAATGGAGAAACGTATTCTATTTTTTTGGGAGGCGGCTTAAATTTGTTTTGAATAAAATGGCCCTCCGTGGATCTACTGCCCCAGGTGTCTTTAGGCCCCCCCTGGGTATGAGCACCGTTTTTTAGTGCCACGCGAGTACCTCTAAAGGTATCTCTTTCAGAGATTAACCACTCTCCGTAAGATTTTAGACATGACCATAAGATTTTATATGCGTTTGTCAACATTTAAAAAAAAATTCCGTCAGTGATAGTGACAAAACATTAACTGTTAATTTTAAATTATAATGAGTCGTCTCTCAGAGAGGTGGATTTTCGGAGTCTTGGGTCGAGCTATGAAAGCACTGACCCTTTTCGTGACAAATGGTAGATGAAAATGTTAAAGGTAAAGAAAGGAATTAACGAAAAGGATCTAAATTAATGAGAGAAAATTAGTACAGATTATATTCTGTCATGCAGTTTATATATTGAGTCAATTGTTTACCAATGGCACATGAAGTATTTTAAGTCTCATATTTTAAATATATAATGTGCCTAACATCCTTTAAATTTTCACTAAAATTGTCTGTGTGTAAGAAAAATTAGTTAATTACTAATTTCTAATTCATTCAAATAATCTGAATAAGATCGAAATAAACGTATTACAAATATAAAGATATTTCAAGACGGATGTTATTTAACTGAGAAAACGTATTTTTGTCTCGTAAAATAACTAAGTGAATAAATCCTAGAGATTATTGTTAAAATATAATTTCTGTTTTTATCTAGAGTAACTTTGTTGCTGTTCATTAACTTATTTTAACTTTGGAAAATTAATAATTTTGTGTGTCACACGTGGTAAACATTCTAGACAGTAAATGTTTCCTGCGAATATCTTAATGTAAATTAGTTATTAACAAAATCTTGGCTGTAGGATTGTGGAAATATTACCAATAATCTGGCTCATGTGTTAATGAATTTAAAGGGAATTACGGATAATAAACCAAAACTATGGATAACATTAAATGGTTACGTAATCACCGGAGTCCAAAGAAGTGCAAAGGGTGACGGACATTGGCGAGGGCTGACAGGCGATGGATACGGAGCGGAGAACAAGGTCAAAGGACAAAGGATAATGGATGCCTGGCGAAGGGCGAAAGAGAAATGTGTTCGGAAGAAGACACAAGAAGAGCAAGGGATGACGGAATGGTGAGAGCTAATAACGAGGACAAAAGGACCTGGAGCGAAGAACAAGATCAAAAGTGGGAGCCTTTGGGTAAAGGGTTCTTCGTTCTTCAAAAGATCCACTTTCAGTTTGTATCGACAGCGGCAACTGAATCGTACGCAAATACCGCCAGTCTCCCTCTTCGCCTGGGGTTGTTGACTCCTTATTTTTCTCGGGCAGAGCGCATAATTGCCTTGAAAAGGAAAAACACCGAAGTTAAAACATCTTTAATAATTGTTCATGCCTATATGACGCATCTGGTAAAGGAATTTGTTTGGAGTTGTTTTGTGAACGAAATGACTTGCATCTGTACGGTAATTGCTCGAGTGGTTCCGAATGGTTCGAAAAATGTGGCCGGTGCTTGTAGGAGAGAGTATGTGGTGATTCGTGGCTTCCGAGAAGAAAGCTCGATGACCTGACAACGGGAAAACCTCCGACTCAGCTTCATTCCAATGGCTTTCTTGGTCGTTACCCGATTTAAAGAGAACATGTGTTTACAGCGTCGTGTGAGGTTTAGAGTAGTTTCGCGAGAAGCAATAGTTTTTCAATGAATTTTTTCATCAGTTCCTGGAACTTCACGTCATGTAAATGGAGCAGGGATGTAGTTACTATAATTAGTTTATTCATGTCCTCAATATCACCAGACGGTTCCAGACTTTTAAACTTTGAGTAAACATTGTTCATTCCCGACGTTAATATTTTGAGGGTGTTTTTGTCGGGATGGGCAATGATGACGATTAATCTTGAAAATAATAGTAACATTTTACGAAAGTGGTTGAAAGTCCTACGCTGACAATAGAATTTCAGTACGAGGAGGAAAGATTTTGTGTTTTGGCTCTTGCAAGATGAAGCGCTAGTCTGGTTTCCCGACCTCTGTGGTAGGTAGTGGATATAAGTGTGTGTGTGTGTGTGTGTGTATTGGAAGTAAGGGGAGAGAAGGGTACAAGGATGAGGGGCGAAAGATCGTGCGCGGTCAGTCTGGTATTGGTTGGAGAAACCTCGGAAAACCAACGATCACAGCAGCTGGCCGCTAGAATACTCTTTCAGACAGTTTGAAATTCGATCTGGCTACGTAGCTGCATTGTCTAAAATCCTCCACCGTCGGGGCTCAAACCCTAGGGGGATCTCTAAGTCAGCGACGCTGAAGTGGCAACAGCAATGCTGTGTCAGCCATCCCAGACTGTAGACGCGAGGAACTTCCAAGTTTGCGCTCACCTCAATACAATTCCACACGCAGTTCCGTGCAGGAAGAAGCAAATATATACTTTACATTTTGGGCACAGTTTCCTCAATGTAGCAAAATAAGACAAAACGTTTTATGTATGTTGCCCCGTTATCCGAGGATTCTTTCGCTCATGTGTGTGTGTGTGTGTATGTGTGGGAAGGGGGCGAGGTGAAGGCAGAAGGTGGGGGGAGGGCGGAGCAGGCCGTGCGTCCGTTCGCCCTGGCTGGCGCTTCGTCGTCACGTCATCTGCGCCAAGTAATTGCGCATATGACGCATGCGCACTCTTCGCTTGGCAGCTGCTAAGACGTTCATTTTCGGTTGCGCAAGAAAGTAAACTAATTACCCAAGGATTTCACGGCTACATGGGCGGTACTCCTGTTACCTGAAGAGACAAATTGTTCTTTATTGTTTACATGCCAGGAACGTGTTTTGCCATAACTGCCTTAATTGTGTTAATTATATAATTGTTCTAGGTTTCTTCTAATTGTCATAGGCACGGTTCATATTTTCTCGAGAAGTGTGCGTAAATGAGGACGAAAATTTGAGTTCTCGGTACGTGAGGTCACGCAGAATGAGAAATGCAAATACACATCGAGCAAATGAAACTGGGATGTAAAGAATGTCTTTCCCAGGAAATAAGCCCCCAAAGACTAAGATATTGAAGGATTCCTTTGCGGCGCCTTATGGATTGTAATGATATTTTAAATTTTCTTTTGTATTTTCTGCATTCATGCTAATATCGCACCAATATGATCTATGTTTTGTTTTGGTTTTATGATTGATGTTAATATGTAATAATTCCCAGCAAAACAGGAGGTCTTCGCTCGTAACGGAATGAATAGCTGGATAATAATAATAATAATAATAATAATAATAATAATAATAATAATAATAATAATAATAATAATAATAAATATGCAAACATATTCGTGCCAAGCATGCGTCCATGTCGCGAAATATGGTCATTGAGATACTATTTTCGGCCCCTTCTGAACGACATATTGTTCCATCACTTTCAAATCACTAGGTCTTCTTGTAGCGTCAATATTCACGCTCGTAGACAACGTAAGTTGCCATCCGGATAGCCGAAAAAATACTTTCTCAATTTAGCGATAGAGCTTCTGAGCACAGACGCTTCCTTGTGGAGATAAGATGAATGCGTTTTAAGCGAGAAAAATGTTTCCTACTTTTGCAGTTTTTGCCTACGGTGAAGGTAAGGAAGTAAACGGTGACGCGAAGTAACAGAGAACAAATTTGCTTTTCTGTGCAATAGTGCTGTATCTCACAATTACTGCCAGAAGGCAGTTCCATCGTAAAATAAAACCACACAATTTGAATTTTTGCTTTAAAATTGTGAATGAGTTTCCTAGTTACTTAATACATTGAACATTGTTCTACCGATTTACGACACTGTCCATTGCTTTCTATGTTTTATTGGATCTCAGAATGCTTTCGCGTGACGCGTGCGTTGGTGTACCAAAAGACGTCGAGCGGGTTGCATTGCTGGGGATGTCAGGGGTTTCCCGCTTTGCATCCAAATCTTCCCACATCGAGAAGATTCCCACATAGAAGATTGCACTAGGAATTCTACGTTAAAACTTGCTTTAACACCACAAAAATATCTTATTGTTCACAAGAAGTTATTTACACACAATGTTTGTGTTCACGTAATAACAGAGAATAAAAACAAAAACAAAATCAGTATATTGAAATCAAAGTGAGATACATTATTTTCGTTTGCACACGAATCTCACTTTGTATGTTAAATATAAGACCAGATAAATAATTCACGGCTGTTTCTTTGCAAATTGACTGTTTAGGATAAATGTTTTATAAAACTGGAAAATTCAATTTTTTTATTTACAACAATTAAGTGAATATTTGATTGCGATATTAGTGACAGTATGATTAAAGAATTTTTAGTAATTCATTGGAAAATGTTTGTATAAACATTGACAAGGGTTATGTTGAGAAAATGCGTTGAAAAGAGCAATTTTCCCTTTAATTTCCTTTCTAGGTGATATCACAAGCATTTAAAACATTATGGCGTTATAAATCATGCTAGGGAAGTTCAGCATGCCTCTTGATCTCGATTTCTAATTAGACTACTTCAGTATCAAAGAAAAGGTTTTGCTTTAGTAAAAGTTAATTTCACGTAGAAAGTGTAAAGTCGGCAATGAGCTCGGCATTTAACAATGTTCCAGAATGAGAGTTTATTAGCTTTTTAATAGAAAGTAAAACCAAAATATGCCGAAAATATTACAGCCGAAATGAAAATAATAATATTTTTTGTTGGAAATTAGCGTTCCATACAACTATTAAGCTGTCTTTGAGGCTCATAGTTAAAATGCGCTGAATAATAACATGGTTAAAATGTTAGAAACTGTCAGAAAATAATATAACATATAACACTTCAAGAAGGGAGCAAAAGACCATTGAAAACGAAGGTCTTAATTTATAAAAAACTGTGGAATGTTGCTGACAACGGATGTTTAGATTCTGATTTGTTGTATTGCAATGCTGTTATGTTCGTAAGAAATCGAGGTCAACGGAGAAGCTACATATCAGAAAAATATTTTATTCATATGTCATAGTGTACAAGTAGGTACAAGTACATTATACTATTATACATCAATATCAAATCAGTTTGCAAATAATTACAGAACCTAATTAAGGTATTAGTTCCACCAATTTACCCTAAGAAGGGTATAATAATTATATAAAGTACTTAGGAATAAGTAACTTCCTTGAAAATACCATGCTTCAACAGTTTATTTTTTCATCTGTGTTTTAATTTTCATGCAGGTGCCAATTACATCTATATTTTTTGAACGAATGATATTTCATCAGGGAAGGTTTTCGATATTTGCCTAAGATGTTAGGAAGCTTTAGTGGCCTAAGCAAATTGCATAGATATTAATCGTTGTATTACAATGAAAGCGGCGGAGCAAAGATCGATCCTGATAGAGAGCGAAGGTCTTTCGGAGCTCGCATGACTCGAACGCATTGTGTGGGTTGGCGCGCCTTCAATGAACCTGCTCACCTGCGGACTCCGCCTTCCGGCTTGCGATTGTTATTTATGTGTCATAAGCGCAGATTTATTTAACGACCTTCCCGGAGGTCGCCTGCTGAACTTGTTGTTCGCGGAGTCCCCGGTGGAGGGGGAAGAGGAAGGGCAAAAAGCGGCAGAGGCTGTCGATCCGTTGTTCGTCTTCTCAAGTGCAAACCCAGCTGAGCTCAGGGACGGCGGGAGGCGTGTGGTGAATATGGAGCTCTCCATACATGAAATAATTTTGAGTTTACACACCTGTGAATTTCATGTGTTGAATTATTTCACATTATGTGTTTCATGTGTTGAATTATTTTTTATTCACTTTGGTTATTTTTAGTAAAACTTTACGAAGCTGAAATGAGATTCATACTAAGTATTATTAGAATGCAACTGTTCTAATAATTCATGAGATGTCAAGTGTTTGAATATCAGAGTGTCACTTTTGAAGGATCAATAGTCAATCGTAAATGCTAATTAGTATATTGGGATTTTTACAAAATGGATTAAACGTACGATATTCGTGTAGTTACATTTTTATTACCGCACTCGTTTGATTAATCTCCAAACACATATTGTAATAAGATGTTTTAAGAAATTTATTTCGTAAATAACTACAACTCACTTGTACATTTATTTCGCAATGTATATTTATTTTTATTGATAAACAATTTCCAAACTAAAAATTGTTTCATTAGCTTTCGCGCCTTTCTAGTTTACGTAATGTTATGCCTCTTTTATATATCGTTACGTCTCATTTGATGTCGGAGGTTTGTACTTAGACTGAGTAAATATTTCGGATTATTATAAAATTTATGTATGTGCGTCTGGGAACCGGTGGCTCTGAAATAACAAAGAGCTGTGCTTTTTCGAGATGTTTTACACAACAAAGTTAATTTACAGCAAGACATACTTATTATAATGAATACGATTTTTTTAAAAAAATAGTGCGTAAAAATAACAAGTGTTTGTAAAATCCAATCACCTTTTACTGGTGTTTTATTTTTCATTCTCAAGACTTTTTCCTGTCCATGAATTTTCCTTTCTTTGACTTCGCCTCTCAGCATATCACGTCCCGCCCGGTGCACCGGTTTTTTCGCTGAGCTGACATGCGGAAGACGAGTCGCGGCTTCAGACTTGGTTCTCCCGGCAGCCTTTGATACAGTTCAAGAACTACTAATGGCTTCCTTCATCCTCGAGTATTAATTTTTAACGCCTGTCTCGTTTTAAAATCGTAACATTTAATGGGCGGAATTTGTAATAAATCGTCGTGATTATTTTATGTATTCGTATATTATCATTATTTTTATAAATGAAATATGACTCTGACTGTGTACATGAGAAGAGGCTGCTCAACATGTTAGAGTAGCTCTTTCACGGCGGATTTACTGAGTCATTTCGTTTGGAAGTGATCAGGAAAATCACGCTGGCCAACAAATTCGAACCGGACGAGAGCCGCAAACACTACAAGCAAATGTCCGGCACTCGCTGGGCATTGATCGCGCTATTTATCCCGAATGACACGTTACTGTTGCTCGCTGCTACTAGCCCTTAAATTACATGTAAAAACAGAAGGTTGCATTATATAATTCATGGTATTTCTGGGTGATATCGAGTGTATTGAGACGTTCAAGAAGCCATTATTAGCTATAAAAGACCTCCGCCCCGACAAAAGCAACCGCGACGTTTTACCAGTACAGCCATTAGTCTTAGTCGCTCATTTGCGCACTTAAGGTCTATTGATTTGGTTTTATTTTCCTAGAGAGTGGCTGCAATGTAGATCGTTGAGGGCTCTAGCAAAATTGGAATGGAACGAGGAAATCTTTCACTGAGCCTACTCTTGATTTACTTCTAACCGGTTATAGCACTTAAGAAAGATGCTTTCTTGAAGAAGCTGTAGGAGTAGCTAAACAAGATAATTGGCTGAATTTGCTGAGGAGCAATGCAAAAAATGTCTACCACAGTTCAATTTATGGAGTTGCCCAAAGAACTTAAAACTGGCGAGAAACTGTGTTTTAAATTTTGGTAGCATGCGAGTGGTTCCAAGAGCAATTTTACTTTCTGTTACTAGTACTTACAAAACCGTTATTTTAATTTAGTTTGTTTAGAGTGTCGGGAATAGTGTTCAATCTTTGCAAAAGTATGAAAGAATATGGAAATATTTAGAAGTCTGAGAAAGAAACAAGTACGAAATGTAAATTAGGAATCTATGAATAAGGTGGAAACGTATTTTTATTCAAAAGTAACTGCAAATGATCTTACTACAATGTTCTTCAAAGAACTTTGAAATTTACATTGCATTGACTTGAGATTGCTATATCAATTACTATCCCTTGAAATATATTAAATATGTTCTTTCTTATTTGCCAAAAAATATTAAATGGTAAGTACACTCTAATTCATAATTTGTCATAACGAAGTTTGGTGTGGCTGTAGAATTTCATGAAAAATGATATTGCTACAGTCGCTAGGCTATCCTTAAAAAACGAATTATGGCCGAATCAAACTGTTTTTATGTTTATAAAAATATATTACTAAACATTTTAGCAGCAGAATATCCGCTCTCTTCAATTACATTCAGTAACATGGAATAAAAATTGCTAATAAAGTGAAAATTAGAATTTATAAAGCAATTGTGCAAAACATATTTTGGAGACGCAGCCGTAGTGTAACATTAATGGAAAGGATCAGAAGTGAAAATTTAATGCAACAAATAAGAGTCATTTTCGATGTAGTGGATACAATAGAAGGGAGACTGGTAAAAATGGTACGAGCATCTTCAAAGAATGCCGGAGGAAAGATGTCCATTAAAAACTTGGAGGTGGTAGTTGCCAACGCACAGAAAGGGAGGCAGGCCAAGACGTACATGGTCTGATAGTATGCGACAGACATTGAGAGACCGTTGCAACAAAGAAGATGATTGGCAAGATAGAAGAAGATGGCATGGTGTAGTTCCGCCCGCAAGAGAGAGAAATATTCCGAGTATTCTAGCCTCTTTGACCGGGTCTGCGAGTGAAGCGCTCGCCACGCGACGCTGCGTCCGACGATTCCCCTCAACGAGAGTTCCCGCGTCTCCGAAAGGCCGAAGGCAAAAGGAAAAAGGCAGAAGCGGCGAGTGGTGTTGCCCCCGGTGCGGTGCGTGGGTGCGCCGGCCGGCACCCAGCCCGCGCTCCCGCCCCGGGCGACCGGTTGCTCGGGCGGTGGCCCAGGCGGGCGGAGGCGGCGGGAGGGGGCGGACGAGCGGCTTCCAGGCGAAGGGGCGGGGTTCCGAAGCGGTGGCTTGCTATTTCGTAGTATGCGGTTTGCTGGACTCACATCCACACATTAGGAATATTAGCGTTTGTTTATTGACAATTGTAACCTCTTTGGGGATTTTAGTTGGATTCGTCCATCTTGGTTTTATTTTATTTAATTTTTTAAAACAGCACTACTCAATAATCATTACTCTCTTTTATATATTCCAATACTAATGATTCCTGTGGACACTTCAGTCATCTTCATATCTTTTGTATACTTGTTTATTCAGACTTCACGCGAACGGAGGATCGAAACGCCACTCTTAGTGACGGTTGTCCGGAAGAATTTTAACAGGTCGTCGACCGTTAAGAACAATCGAAATAAATGAGTTAAGCTGAAGATGGCGTGTTCCTATTTTTCGTCTTTTTTACAATTAAATCTTAAGGATTTACAGTCCATACAACAAATTGTCCGCTCACTTTCTTATCTTTAATTTCCAACCTTCTTCGCTAGTATAATGTATAAGAACTACAAATATAATTAGTTATTAACGTTATTAGATTGATAAATAACAAATAAGCAATCGAGACTGTTTTTTCTGTTATCAACTGTGTGTCTTACAATACTTTTCGTAATACCATCTTACAAGAAAACATAACAAAAAAAATTTTTTCAATCCTTCGAATAATTGCTCTCATACGCCATCTTTACCAAAAACACTTTTGTTTTGATTATTTTTGACGGACTGTGGACTGTTAAGTACTTAACGGTCGGCAGTTACGCTTCACCGTTAAGAGTGGCTTCTCATCCTTTTGTTTGATTCAGTCTGTACGAATTTAATACATTGATACTAAAACCGCACAGAATGAGTAAAAACATAACATTTGACTACTGACACTGAGAAGAGAGGCAATATGTTTTTACTTTACTAAACAAATGGCAAGTGGTAAATGCCATAAATGAAGTGTATTAAACTGGTATCTAATATAAGACCAAAAAGATGTTTCCTGCTCACGTATATTAGATGTACGAAAACTAAGGAAGCGTTTACGAGTGTAAAGAATAGGGGCGGAAGGCAGCGCAGATGGCACGCGGAGTGAGCCCGAACCAGAACCCGCACCCGCCTTGGACCCGTTCCCGTCGGACCAGCGAGTGGGCGCCCAGCTGGGCAGGTGCTGCACTCTCCCCTCCCCTCCACTCCACTCCCTCCTCTGCTGGCGACCCCGCCCCCCTCACCTCACCGCGCACGCCCGCGCCGGCCGAGCTCAGCGCCAGCTCCGCCAGTGGAAATTAAACCCGCTAAATCTTTCAGATTCTCGGCAATGAGAATAAAAATAATTGTGTTTTAAAATTTACGAGTTATTTGTCTTTAAATATCATGAAAATTCTACAACCCTACAACAACACATTATATAGACAACCATTGATTGGTTTTTAATTAAATAGATTCCCAGGACTTAGAACGATCATCATGGGCGTGCGCAGCCTAAAACAAGGAGGAGGGCAACTACATTTTTGCCTCCCCCTTTCCATTAAATGTCTTTTTACATGTCCTATTTTTCTAGAAAATAAAACATACTTCAATGAAAATATAATTTTTATTTTAATAATACAATTAATAAATACAAATGATTTTGTGTTGAATCATTTACAGAATTGCCAGAGGTTTGGAGAGCTTCTTCCCCAAATTTTTGGTATTAATTCCTCAAACGTCCGCTTGAAAAAGGAGAAAATCAGAAATTTATCACGTCTATTGAAAAACCTTTATTACTTAGGCATACAGGTCTCCTGCCTAATATTAAGGGGGGACACGACCCCCTGGTTACCCCTCTGCGCACGCCTACGGCGATCATCATTCTTGGGGGCATGTAACCATCCAAAAGTATCAGTTGCACTGCGTTACCTTTCGGTTTTTTGCACTCCAGACCTATTCAAACGCTCTTCTACGAAAAATTGATTGCTTCTTGGCTGGTTCAAAATGATTCAGTTAATATCCTGAAGTTGATCAAGTGACTACGTAATTAACTTGAGTTTTCCTCAATTTGATGCCGATTGTAATGTATATTTCTCGAAAAACGTCTCATAAAGGGATTGAAACTCGTGGTATTTGCAAAAACCACATTAAAAATTGAATATAAGATTACATATCAGTTATAGAGTATAGCATATGTATTTACATGAGTTAATGGTTTAACATAATCCTACATGGCAGTACACAGTTTAACAACGTGTTGTCAATGCATGCAAACTTGTGTGTCCATCTAATGGATCTACTTTCGCGAACTCAGTGTCCGTTGTTTCAAAGGATCGAAAATACGAATAAATAATCTTATTCTTTCACTTACATATTTTAGCATAATGTACGAGTGATACTAATTTCAAACAAACTTCTTAAATACCAAATATTTGATAAATGCAGCGTGTCTGTTTAGTGTCCAATTAACAAAGTTTACACCCTCTAACAAATCTGATCGTTAAAATACTATCATGTACGGAAAAATATGTTTTCTATCACATTCTTACTTGAATAGAGGGGTATTTCGGGAATTACATTCTGAGTCAAGGAATTCTCAATCAATCATTTTTTTAATATTTATTTTTTGTTTCGTTTATTAATGTTTTTCATGTGTTTTAATAATACAATATTAACGCATAATATAATTATATAAATATGTTAAATTATATTTTGCAATACAATTTTGGAAGGTTTGACGCTGTTTATTAGACAAGGAACCCTCGTTCAAATTATATGTCAAATATTCTACATTAATCTAACATTACACAACATTCAATGAAAAACTGTATTCAATGTTTTGGAGACTATTAAAGAAACTGAATTAATATAACATTACCTGATGATGTGAGCAGTGCTTCCGAATTGTCTTGATGTAATCCAAGTTTTTACAAGTCAGTAAATACTAGTTCAGTTACTGTTTTAATATCAGAGATATTGAATATAGTCTGGCCTTACCCTAAAATTGATAGTAGACAATGTTATTGGTTCAATAAGCAAAGTCGAAAATCACTTAGTATGTTATTTTTTAGGTTTTAATTTATACGAGTATATTTTTGAGTAAATTGCAATCGTGTTTGCATTGAAGATGCCAGTGGATGTCGTCCGTGACTTGCCAGTCCCTGAGCGATTGCGGGGGCTGCGCAAACGCCGCTGGCGCCGCGCGACCTCTAGCGGACAGGGCGCGCGCGGCTTCGCGTTCGCAGGCCGCTGACTCACTTCCCCTCGCCGCAGTTCCCAGCGCCTCCGCTGACTCACCCGCGCCCGCCACCTCCCCACATTCGACTTCCCGGCGCTTCCCGTGCGGGGCGGGCAGCGCACTCGCCTCCGCCTCCGAAGCCGGCTGAGGTGGGCGGATTTTTCAAGGGCGGGAAATCCTCAGTCGTTCTTCAGGCATTTCAACGAACTCTGTCGAATCCTCAAACAGTGCCCATCCTAATCAAATCCCATAATTCGCTTAGCCTGAAACGCCTCAAAATGGATGCATCTTTCTGGAACCGTTGCTCTGGCGTTTCTCGGGAGGAAATATGAGAAAGACAATTTTCCAGTAACGCTGGAAGCCTGTAGGCTGATCAACAGAAACTTCCTAGCAATTTGCACTCATGTCGGTGGGATGGTAGGTAAATCTCCATATGCCCGGGCATAACAAACAGGCCAGCAAACATGCAATTTCGTCGATATTACTTGTGATTTCCGAATGCTGGAGCGCATATATCAGCATGTCGTTGAACGCGAGGTCCAAATCAATATACATGAATTTGAGCTTTTGCCATGAGTTATACTTTTTCTTGAGTATTATGAGACTCTCTCACATATCGGGCAGCTTTTAATGGTATTGATCTTGGGGAATTGATGCCGTTGGGGATTGATACTTATGATTACTACACAGAATCTTTTAGAGTTTAAAGCATCGCCAAAGGAAAACCGTAAGACCTCTTTCTACTCAAGATATATGTTTCAAAGGGGCAAGGCATGATCTCGAGATTTTATAGACAGAATAGTTTTGAAAATTTTACTACATTCATATTCGGATTCGTGCGTTGGCAGAAATTCTTTTGACCTCTATAAACATACGTAAATATTAACTTTATCGAGATGGAGAGTACAAATTATACATTAAAGACACATCTAAGTAAAATAAACTTTGCTGTGAAATATTTAGTAACTGCAAAGAAAGACAGTTTTCACTTGTTCTCGTTTTTCTTCTGTACCACAAACACTAGTTGTCGGTTGCTTTTTGCAACAAACTGCGTGAGAATGTTCACACGAGCTTGCTGATTCACGTGTTGGTTTTAACAATACACTTTCTTCACCCCGAGAAGAAAATCTGGGAATGAAATGACCTTGAAGTGTTTGTTTACAAGCAATTTACTGCTATTCCTTCCTTGTGAAGTACCTGTCACAAAACGCTACGTTACATTACGACAAACGTCACCTCTTAAAAGTAAAGTATTTCTTAAGAAGAAGATTTGCCACTTCAGCCATGAAGACGTTCTCGTGAGAAATATATTCGTTGAGAATGAAAGTTTATTTTTTTCACTTCAGTTCTCCATATTTCATGTTACTAATCGTCAGATTGGATATGATATTAATTCTAAGAAACACTTTGGATGTTTACGGCACATGATACAGGGTTGTATTGACCTACAAAGATAATTTGCACTTGCCCCCACTGATGGTAGGTCCAGGCCTCTAATAAAAATAAAATATTTGCAAAAGTGTCATAAAATGTTTGGCTTTGAATAATAATTACTATGAAGTAGTATACTGAATCGATAATTTTGTATTTTAACTAACGTTTTAAATTTTGAATTGATACAGACTAAACACGTCCGGTGACCCCCACCAGTTAAGCACCTTAATAGTTTTTAAAATAAAACTATTTCTTCATAAATATCTTCAATGTATTATTACATTTATAAATTGATAGAGTTGTAGCTACTTTTGTGCTGGATTTTTCAATAGCGTTTTTATTCCCCATAATTTTTTTGGGTCATGCTTAGGGCCTCTTGTTATCTATCGGCTCTACCCCAATGTAAGCTAAAATATTGGTCAACATGTGAAATAATCTTATTTCTAACATTCATTCTTCCTGATAATGATTAGTGGATCTCTAATCCTACGCCATATTGGATCACCTTACTAATCTATCAGAGGCTCAAAATTATAGAAATAGTTTTCGTTCATTTGGAAGTACTTTGAATTTATTTATTTATTATTAGTGTAATAAAAGTTGTAGGTAAACTCAAATTATTTATGAAGAGGCCTGTCTCAAAATGTTTGGGAAACACACTATTTTAAGTAAATAAGATTGCTTTAGTGAGCAGGAGAACATTTATTTCATGAACAAATGTTTATCTTCCTAAAAAAAATGCCTCCTTGGTCGATATTTAAGAATTAGTAAATGATAATTTCTTTTATCGAAAGCTATGTCATGTTTTACTTTTGTTGTGCTTTTTCATGAGGAAAAATTCCATACTCATTCACATTATTAAGCTCTTCATAAAGGGAACATAAGTAAGAGTAAACATTATTCAGCAAAAAGTCTTGCAATTGAAGAGCTTATTTCCAAAGTGAGGTATCTCCATTTTTGTTCGTTTTCTAGTTTTATGTATTAATATATTCATAAGACGCTTCTCCATCATGCTGCCAAAAGTTGCGAAAAAATTGCATTTCTCCTATGTTAAACTTATCAGAAAGCCGTGAATCCTATCGCGGACCAAAGGCTGAAAGTGAAAATTTTCCCTTCTTGAAAAATTGATTCTTGAAGATAAGTCGCTTTGTAAATTAGCTCCATTTTGAACACAACTCCTGTTACTCCTATAGTATAAGAGGAGTTACTCTGAGAAGGGACCACTTGAACAGGTCAGGAAACAAATGAACGTCATGCACGGCGATGACATTGCAAGAGATAGTGGCGGAAATGAGCATTAGCGAATTCGCAAATGAGCGTTAGCGAACGCGTAAATGAGCATAAATGAACGCAATGTCAAAATGAGTGCGTAGACATAGCCTGCAGGTTTGTTCCCAGAAGTTTGTTCCCAGAAGGCCAAGTAGTTGCTGACAAAGCGGTCCCTTCTTACAGTAATCTCTCTACACTGGCGAGGCGTGCGTCGAGAGCAGTACTCACGTGCGGGGGCGGCGGCGTCGGCGGCCAGCGCCAGCGCCAGCGCGAGGGCGAGGAGGGGCAGCAGCGGGGCGAGCGGGGGTGGGAGCCGCGGCGGGGGCGGGGGCGGCGGCCGCAGCGCGCACGAGCCGGGACCTGGCTTCATGGCCCGGGCGGGCGCGGCGGTGCCGGCGGCGGCGGCGGCGGCTGCGCGCGCGCCTGCAACACACAGCAGCGTTTGGCACTCACGCCCACCTCAACAGCACGTAAACACCTGCTCACGGTTTTACCTATCATTAATTTTTTTAGTTAATTAGTGAGCTAGTTAGTTATTATGTCAAGAAGCCCGATTACAGGGTAGATAATTTGCGATGTTTCATTTCTAAGCAACGTATTTGGTTTCAAAACTTCTAGAGCAATGCCAGTGAGATTTCTTTAAAAAAATTACAGAATGGGTTTTGTACACAAGAATTGCAGAATGACATTTTTCGTACTATTCATGTTGCTCATATATAACATGCTAGAAATTATTGTTTGTTACTTTAATAATGAACACACTTTGAGCTTGTAAGTCATATGCTTAACTTTTCTTTTACAATTCATTTGAATGAGTAGTTTGCTTTACAAAGCAAAGAAAAAGTTGTTCCAAAATTTAATTTATGGTAATTGGAATATTTAAGTTAATGCGCATTGCCTAAATCATTGTACACTGGAACATTCCATTGATGAAGTCCCAGTCTCATCTTGTATTTTTTTTATTCATGCAGGAAACTTTTTGACTACTTGTAATCATATTCAACTACGTAGTATCTTTTAAAAACTAGGGCTTCCTCCCATCTCGAAGGAACAGTTGAAGACGCTAGTGAATACGTTTCCGCCTCGCTACAGCATTCACAAAAGAAACACGTTCACGTGGCGAGCTCGTGAGCAGAAGCTGAGAGTGGAATGCGCATTCATAATAATAATAATAATAATAATAATAATAATAATAATAATAATAATAATATTCATTGAGTTACATATACAATTTTAATCGTATAATGACGAGTCAGATATGATGTACGCAGGTGCACATGTCTTCCTGATCTCCAGATTTCCTACTTTTTCTTACAACACACTATTATGAGTAAAGGTAAAAGTAGCATTTTAATGTAAGAAAATAAGAAATGTTCACCTCTATGTGAAAGAACTGCAGGGGACATTCAATTTTGATTTTGAATACAGTGCTACCAAATAATTAACTCTCCACTCCCAGTATGTCTAGCAAATGGGAGCTCAAGAAGACTTGGGCAAAGTGAAGTTACATTTACTCTCGATAAATCAAAGTAAGGGGGGATTTCAGCATTGCTCAAAGGATCAAGGGGAACTGAAGTAAAACCCTGATTGGTATTACCCGCATTGGTATTAAACTGCGATTTGTGATGTATGACTGGGATGCAAAATTTGTTCACATTCTAGATAAGAAAATTGCGAACGTCTTTGAAGAAACCCTACGCCCAACCCTTGATTTTATTTTATGATTAATATCTAATAATTTTCTTCTGAAATAAAAAGATGAACGGCCCACCGGTTTCAAAATTCGAAAATGGGCTTCATTTGTGGGCGAACTAGAAACGGGGGAAATCCACAATTAAATTCCCATGGCCTTTAAGAAATATTTCACGCACATAACATAAGCTTTCATGACTCAGTTAAGTTCACATTTTCCACTCTAAACACCCGTTAATGAGTTCATGAGTGTAGCCAGTCTTGTGTACACGCGTCGAAATATAAAGAAACGCAAAGGACAAGCACAAAAGAGCACAAGTTACCTCTTGCATTGAATAAATACGGTAGAATGTATGGGTGTCTCCTTCTTCCTATAGAAAGCAGCGGGAGGTTTTGTAATCATATTGAGTTTTCAGCAACTTGTTGATTGATTGATCGATTGTTATTTTCGAGCACTTCAACTACTACGGTCATTAGACCCGTTAGTGTAGTACATGTATCCCGAGAGGTGACGGTGTTTCTCTCTGCTGGAACGTGAGATCTGGTGACGATAGGTCTACATGCGATGGTGAGACTGCGCCCCAGCCAGGAGATCTAAGCTCCCGACTGCTCTTCCGACACGTGTGATAGTGTAGTGCTTATAAGTGTACGTGTATTTGTGTATGTAAGAGGAGAGGAGGGTGCAAGGAAGGATGGGGAAATAACGCAAGCTGTCTGTGACCAGTTTGTTAAGGTACCACATTCCGGCATTAACCTGAAGAAGCACGAAAAACCACCGATCAGAGCACTCGGCCGCTGAAACTCTTCTCCTGACAGTGGCTGAACTCTACGTCATTAAGTAGCTAGTGTCGAAAATTCGCTATCGTCGGGCGCCGAACCTTTGGATCGCCAGGTTGAGCAGCAGAGACGGCGGTGATGCTGCTTCTAGGACCACTCAGTCGCTTTCAATTCTTTGAAATTAGTTATGCTATTAATTCGGGGTAAAATTGTTGGAAGTACTATGGGGTTTATGACATTATCATCAATATAAAAGCAGTGATAAGGAGTATTTTTGTCATTGACATTAAATTCTCCCTAACATTTTAGTAT
Organism: Gryllus longicercus; assembly: GCA_038098605.1. Taxonomy (NCBI): domain Eukaryota; kingdom Metazoa; phylum Arthropoda; class Insecta; order Orthoptera; family Gryllidae; genus Gryllus; species Gryllus longicercus. The sequence continues at coordinate 9,122,679 of JAZDUA010000003.1, read as the reverse complement.
ACGGAGACATCATCATCATGATTATTATTATTATTATTATTATTATTATTATTATTACTATTATTATATTTTCATTATATTCAGAACTACAAAATAGAGATAAGTATATAAATACAATTCGTATAATAAAAAATGTAATTGAATACCGTATTTTGAAAATTACAAATTGAACGAAAGGAAGAACAAATTACAAAACGAAATTACAGAGGCCAAAGGCAATACTTGAAATTATACCTTTATGTAGTGAAATAACTGATAATGAAAATTAATATTTGGTAAAATAAGAAAGATAACATGAAATAATTTTGAAATTGACATGAATTAGTTTGCTAAGATGAAATAAAATAGAATAATTCATTCTTGCAGATAATATGAGTTACAAAAAGTTCGAGAATGCATCTGCCGTTGTAGCACCACTAGTTTTCAGCTGTACTGTAATCATTAGTACACAAGTACTGTAATCATTTTTTACAGAACAGTGGAAAACAGCGATTTTGACAGAATAACTCCTATTGCCGAGCCGCAGTTACAATACAGTGGATAAAGGGGGTGGTACATATATATATATATATATATATATATATATATATATATATTATTTTACCAAGTATTAATCTTCATTATCAGTTATTTCACTACATGAAGGTATAATTTCAAGTATTGCCTTTGGCCTCTGTAATTTCGTTTTGTAATTTGTTCTTCCTTTCGTTCAATTTGTAATTTTCAAAATTCGCTATCGTCGGGCGCCGAACCTTTGGATCGCCACGAATTTTATTATATGTATATATATATATATATATATATATATATATATATATATATATATATATATATATACATATAATAAATTACTTCCTCTAACACGCCATGTATCCGTGTAAGATCCATGTTTTGTGGGTCCTTGTTACCGATAACGAGAGACGGCAAAACGTCTGTTTGTCGGTCTGTGTGTTCAGCGCTAGCGCGCTAACCGTTCGGATGATTTTCTAAGCAGTGGGCAATTTTCAAACAATTATTTTCTCAAAAGCGCCCCTAAATTTTTTCTTTAAAGTTCCTTCTCGTATGTATCAAAGACCGGTAAAAACGTGCTCCTAGTCCTAATTTTTGCAAACCCTATGAATTTTCGGAAATTGCAAAAAGTTAACATTGCGAAAGTGACAATTGATAGAAATTTTTCTCTTCCATAAAATATGTACTAAAAAAATATGATCTTTAAAAAAGGCCATGAACAATATTTGAAAAAAACAGTACTTTCGCGTAGTTTGTTTGAAATTTATGCAATAAAAACATTTTCTCAGAAACTGCTCTTGTTTCTTTATTTTTTTTTCTTTTCACGGTAGAACAAGGACAGTTAAATGAATAGCGCAGGTATCATTTTCGGTAAACTCTGAATTTTGGAAAATTGGAATTTTGCAAAAGTTCCAGTGTATGCGAGAAAGTGTGCGCTGAAGCACCCCGAGGTTCCTGAGCAGCGTGCGTTGAGGGTGAAGGTGGGCGAGAGTGTCGCGGGACCGCGGGAGTGGCCGGGGCGCGGCGAAGAGCGCGCGGTGCCGTTAAGCCAAACGCGAGCTGAAAGGGGCTGTTGTGTGACGCGGGGCGGGCGCGGGGCGGGCGCGGGGCGGGCGCGGGGCGGGCGCGGGGCGGGCGCGGGGCGGGCGCGGGGCGGGCGCAGGAGCTGCGCGCAGCAAGAGGCGACGCGCGCAACGGAACAGCGTCCACCCGCGCTCCACAGCGCGCACCACAACTCGTAACCACAACTCGTTAGTCTTAGCATTCGCATGCCACGAGCAAAAACCCATCTACTATCTCATTGTCTTCCCCTCACTTAATTTTGAACCTGCCTCGACTGGTCCACGAATGTGTGTGTGTGTGTGTGTGTGTGTGTGTGAGGTCTGTGCCCTCACCTCAATTCAAACATACATTTGTCCTTTTTCTCAATTTATATAAAAAAAAGTTACGCATCATAGTTTTACTTACTCATTTGATCGCATCACATTTTCGCAATGATTATGCATTTTTATTTGAAGCTGACAATTAGCAAAAATATTATTTAAAAAAGGGGTTGGGGGAATTTAGAACTGAAATTGCCACATCGGTGAAATACTTTTAGAATTCGCTCCTGATTCACGTCCTAATTTTTTATGCGATAAATAAAATGACAATAGATAGTTTTAAATCTGGATCACCTGCACCTATTTAATTTCGAAAGTAAACTTTATATTATCTTCATTTTCTTCATTTCTTCAACTTCGATATTTCTGAGGTTTAATCATCTCACCTTATCTCATTTCACCCCATCACCGCCTTTTCTGCTCATTATTCTGCTTATTTCTTATCTTCGTTTTAACATTATCGCTATTGCTTACGGAGTATAGAGAAAATATTGTAATTCTACGGGAAAAAAGGCTAGTATTCGACCGAAAAACTCTTATTGTCGGCCCTCTCTCCTCTCTCTCTCCCTCTCTTTCTCTCTCTCTCTCTGTATATATATATATATATATATATATATATATATATATATTGTGGCGTCACCGATTAATTAAATATAATTTTATTATGGCATCGCCAATAACAAATGAATTTCTGCAGCTGGAAATATCTCGCGTCGAGAAAGAAGTGGGTCAAAGGGACGCGGCCTCCACCGCGACGGTTCCCTCCGCTAGACAGGGAGGCCCACCCCCTGACCGCGCACGGGTCTTCTTCCCAGAGACAACTGGTTTATTACCCCCTCATAAAAATACTTGCTGCCCCCTCGCCGGAGACCGGCCGAACAAAGCGCCACCCCCGCGTCCTTTCTCCAGCCGCGCGACCGAGTGGTGCCAAACCCCGAGCGAGCGAGTTGGGCCGGGTGTCAATTAGGCGAGGAAGACACATTTACGACACGTCGTGAGTGAAACCTTTCTCGGCCTCTTCCGAACAATGCTAACTCCCCACATTCGTTCTGGCACGCGTTCTGGCACGCGTCCGGGCGCCAGAAGCCTCGCGGGAGCTGTTCCTCTCTAAACACAGTAGGGTGTCGATTAGCCCCTGCCGGCCGTCGGGAACCCGTGAAATGCGCCTTTACGCGCGCACGTGTCCAGGACAGCTGCGATCAGCTTCTGGAACAACTGACAAAGAGAAGCGAGCGAGATAGCGAAACCAGCGACAGACAGAGAACATTGACGGAAAAATACAGAAAAATCGACACGAGATTGGTTAATCAGATTTCTGCGACGCAGCCACCCTCGGCCAATGGGAAGCTTCGCCATGAGGGAAGGGAGAAATTTGGTGTCAGGAACATTTTGGGAAGGGGAAACGTAGCTCTATTATAAACGCGATGCACAGTGGGAAGAGACACTTTTGTAAAATCTCTTCGACGACACTTGTTAAAAATTTCTTCGGACACTTGTTAAAATTTCTTCAGGCTAGACTTGTCAAATTTATTCGAGACACTAACTTTGTAAAATTTCTTCGGGCACTTGTAAAATTTCTTCGGAGACTTCACCTTGTAAGATTTCTTCGAGAGAGACTTATAAATTTTTGTTACTACGGGAGAGTTCCAAGATACTTCTTGGTAGCTAAATGTGCCTGATTATTCAGTCATTCACGATCGGGACGCGAGTTTGGGAAAAGACTTCCCCAGAGCCGAATCAGTCAGGACGCGACTCGTAAATTGTTGCGGAGAAAACTCGGGCGAGACTACCGGACCCCGCGCCGATCCCGCATCAGCCTGCCAGCCTTGCCGTCTACCGTCCCGGGCCCAGTGACAGGCCTCTCCGTTACGTCAGCGCCCGTGGACACTCGCCCCTCTGAGCCTGTTCGATTCGGCGACCTGCAGAGAAGGAGACGCACCGCTGGAGTTCAGCGACCTGGGACAGCCGCCGCCGCCTCTGTTTGAGGCTGCCGCCTCGGCCTGCCCACGAAGACCAGCGGCCATTGGTGAAAACTATGAGACGTTGCCGTCTCACTGAACTATTGTAACGGCGAAAAACTGCAAGTGGCCGCGCTCAGGCCCAGCAGAGTTAACCACTTGTAATTAATTCACAGAGTAGTTTTAGTAAAGAAACTTGCGTCGCCCATTGCGACATTGTAATTTACCTGGTAGCTTTTGGTGCCAGGAATAAACAGTTGTTTGTTACAAATGACTCAATTGCTCATTCTTGACCTCCCAACTCTTCCATTCAGTTACATTTCAGGAGCTGAACCTGGCGCCCTCCCCCGTGCACATTAGGTTTGTTTACATTTGGCTGGTCCCAACGTGGGGCTAGTTGAGTGCAACATTAGGTTAGTTTACAATATATATATATATATATATATATATATATATATATATATATATATATATATATATATATATATATATATCTGTTCTGTGGTGAGGAACACTTATCCACACGTACCTTTGAATCAAAATACAACTCATGTGCCTCTTTATCGCAGTTACAATTGCGTTTCCAGAAGAAAGTTTAGGTGATAGCGAGAAATGGTTTTCACTATTGTCATCAGGGCACTAAACTACACAACAATCACCTATTTTTGTTCTGCCGCAAATTTCATTGTCGCACAGTGTGATCTGTCAGAAGACACTCTCTAAATCGGAGTATAGACTCAGGTCTCTTTACGTAATTTGCGCAGTTTTGCGTCCGCCGCGCCGACTTCCTCTTCCTGCGCGTGCGCGGCGTGGGCAGGCAGCGCGGCGGAGGCAGCAGCTGTTCTGCCGAGCGCTCCCGTTAGGGCGCTGCGCGGCGCCACCGTTGGAGTTCTGCCCCGCCGCGGGCGCCGCGCCGCGCCGCGCCGCGCCGCACGCCCGAAAGTAAAAGCGGGCGGCGCCGCGGCACGACGCGCTTCCATTCGACCAGGGCGCGCGCAGCCTGAGGGGGACAACCTCCATTTCTGCCTCTCCCCCCTCTCCCCCGATCCCCGGTGGGACTCCTTTTCTATTCAACCTTTTTTTAAATTTACAAATGACGTATTTTACTAGTGAATAAAATGTAATACAAAGAGAATGAAATAATTTTAAAGATACTAATACAATTGGCTTCATGTTGAACCATTTTCAGGGTTGCCAGATGTTTCGTAGAGCCTCTTTGCAAAATGTCATTCCCCAAATTGTCAACTTAAGAAAAGGGGGGATATCAGGAATCGAAATAAAATGTTTGGTTACAAAGGACTACGGGGCCCTTTTGAAATGTTTACCCCTCTAAGCACCAACCTATGCATTTGACACGTATGTCGTGCTCGGACCTAAGGTAACTTAGCCTGACAGTACGAGATTTGATGCCTCTGTTGCATTATTGAACGGGAGAGGTGGGGGCTTGGGGTTCGCGACTTGGTGATGGCGGCATCACACTAGCTAGCTCGATATGATGAAGAGCTTGTTTCCGATGTGACGTATCTCCATATCCGATTGTTTTCTAGTTTTGCGTATCAATATATTATTTAATACGTTTCTCCATTGTGCTGCCAAATATTGCATTTAAAAATGGCGTTTCTTCTGTGTTAAAAGGTTTCCGAAAACCGTTGCGTTCTATCCTGAAGACTGAATGTGAATACTTTTTCATCCAGAAAAATTGTGTCGTATAGATAGGTCACTTTACAAAAAAAGTTCAATTCAGCCTCTGTTTCGAGGATAATTCTAGAAGCCGACTGCTCTGATCCGTACTTTTTCGAGCTTTCTCTTGTCATTATAGTATTCACAATGATACATGAAATGCCGAAGCAGCATTCTAACCAACATATCACGGACCACACGCGACTTTCCTCTCTCTTCCTTGACCCTTCCTCCCCCCGTATACTGTACTCGCACATGGCGGGAGTCCAGTGGCCAAAGAGTGTATCCCGCTGGGGGTGGAAACATCCGTGGGTCAGAGGATTTCTGCCTGACCGCACTTCCCAGTAGGGGGGGGGGGGGGCTTCATCCCCTAGAACACAATTGAACTAGATTTAAGTGACTAATTACCTCAGTAGTTGGCAAGCCCAGATTTGACACTCATTCACGTCGCGATTTCACATCCGTGCGACTCGTGGTTTACGGTGCGACTTGGGGCTTCCGGTGACTGCACACGTCTTGCTGCTCTGGGAGCTTCCTGTTGAATGAATCAGTGAGGCCGACATCGGTCGTGTAGTGCCGGAGAGTCATGTGTGATTCAGGCAGCACAGGTGCAGTTGCCGACTTCCGCGAGGTGCGGAAAAGCTCTTGGAGAAAGACAGGGATGATATTTAGTCGAAGATTAGAAGTTTAAACGTGAACGAGCAAAAAGAAACGGAATTTGAAGTGTAGGTCAGAACTCAAGGTGATGCTAGGAAGGATGTAATTAGTTATCCACAGGTCCGTTACCAAGAGGAGACCGGGGCTGGTTGGCACAAGTTGATACTTTTTTATTTTCTTACACAACTCCGGTTTAGACACGTAATGTCAATATTGATTGTGTCATTCAAATTGTCAAATTATTAGGTCACCGTAGTGTATTTTTTATATTCGGGAATATTTAATTATCGAACGTTTAGTTATGAAAATTCATCAAAAGATGTGACGAGCACAGGCCTTGTGTTATATTAGCTCACTGCTTCTGTTAGAGCGTTGAGGAGAAAATAAATGTAAAAATTATTTATTTTTCAGTGTTTAATTACACAAATAAGTAAAGTTTATCATCGTTTGGTGTTGCAAAGCAGAGTTATATATTAGTAACAACAGCAGCATTTTTAGTTTCAAAAATGTATTTAAACATCAGTCTTTAATTTGATTTTGTCTTTCCCCCCTTTTTCATAAACGTCATTTTGGAGTAGGTTATCTCATTAATTGCTTCAAATTCCATTTCTCTCAAATTGTTTCAATTTTTTAAAGATAAATTTAACTTGCTATAGACGAGCAAGGCAAAGTTGCAAGTCACGACTTTAGTAGTAGCCACTTTAAAAACAAAATAAAAAAAGGAGTGCAAGTTTACCAGAAGCTTCAAAGGTGCAGAACTTAAAGGTTAGGCCTCCTAGAGGTGTTGAATTATTACGATTATTTATTTATGTCCCTTATTTTAAATTAAAGAAACCAGTTCTAAATATCTTATTAATATTGGCATTGTAATAATGTATCATGGGATATTTTTGGTCTCAGACACATTCATGAAGTTCGATTGGCCATTTCGGAGCCGATTCTCTGACCATTGCTAAACTTTTAGAAAACGAAAGAGAAACTATTATTCCTTCCCAATATTACAGAAGAAAATCGGTGCGCTAAGAAAATATTTGTCTCCCAGCTCTAAAACACATTTGAGATTACTGTTCCAAAGTCGTTGTAACGATCATACGGAGGCTTCTGTGGGAAGTTCGTTACGTCGTGATGTACACGACGCGAGGGTTTATAGAGCGTGGCCGATGTAAAACGAGTGCCAACCAGCTCCTTGTGCCAACCAACTCTAATCTCCCCTCTAAACAATGGACCACGGACCGCGCGCAAGACTTTGTTCCTCGAGCGGTCCCCTCTCGCTTCCTGTGGGGCTGGATGACTCCCTTCCCCCAAGTGGGTTCACCTCCAATGGACTTAAAAAACGTCTCCGACTTTATTACCGGTATGCATACGTCAAATCTTCACCTCAGCTGAAACCGAGAAAGAGCTAAAACTCGAGAGTAATAGAACACGTGAGAATTGCACTGCACACTATTTATTTACATAGAAATACTTCAGTAGTACCGGCAGTTACGAGAAGGAAGTGAGCCGTATCTGCATTTTGATGTAAAATGCATTGAAACTCTTGCGGAGACTGAGCTCAAGAGTGTTTTATGTTACGCGCTGTGACCGAAGGCCGCATATTCACCGTCGATTTGCAATTTCGTAGTAAAAGTTTCGAATCAAATTGGCGATATATTTGAGAAGCTAATAAGCCCGATTACCGTACAACTTTTTGAATCACGATGCTCTATTCAGTGTATCAGCCATGCTCCATTAATCCCTTTTCTTTAGCAGTTTCCATACGCGTGTGCGTAGTCTAAAGTAAGAGGGGGCACCTTCATATTTGGGCCTCTCTGCTCTTCCCACTGGGACCCATTTGAACTTTTATGCTTATTAATGACTGATTTTACAAGAAAATAAATAACTTTTACGACAAGGAGAATAAAATAATTTTAATTATAGAATTAAATTGCATCGCATGGTTGAACCATTTTCAAGGTTGCCTAACGGTTTAGAGAGCTCCGCAAATGTCACATATCAACTCCCAACTTCTCAGCTTAAGAAGGGGAGAAATCAGGAATTGATCGTATTTATCAAAATAAACTATTTTATTACGTAGAACTACAAGGGCCATCTCGAAATTTTCAGGGGGTCACGGCCCCCATGCCCATCTAAGGCATTCTCAAACAATGCTCGTAGGTCAGTAATGCTACCGCAGAAAGGGACTTGAAACAAACGAACTTAGATTAGAAATGAGAAATAATTATGGACGTTTGAAATTAAAAGTACGATTTCCTTCGATAATTTAATTGATAAAAAGGGAAATGAAGCCCTTTGATAGGTTATTTCGTGTTTTCGGGCGCGTAAACAGCTGTCATTAGTCCCTTAAGCACGGTGCATGCTTTTATCACGAAAGGTGACGATGCTGTTGCTGCTGGATGGCGAGACCCGGCGTCGACAGACACGTCGGCTTACGGAGGTTTCCCCACCCAGGTATCAGAGGAACCACAGAAAACTACCAACCTCTTGTATGCTCCTTCAGACAGTCTGAATTCGATCCAGCTATCTAGTTAGTCGAAAATCCTGTCTCCTCCGTTTTGACTTAACCCTAGTCAAAAGACAGTCGTTTCATCACTTGCGGCCCTAAGCCACTTCAGCCGGTGAAGCCCCTTGATAAAGGAAGGAAGTGTCGCCGCGACGCGTTGCGAGGGGCGTTGGCCAGTCCCTGGCGTTCGCTGGAGCCAAGTCACGCGGTAGCGCCCCCTCTTTGTCTCTCCTCAGCAATCGATTTATACGAACGGCGTAATGAGAGAGTGAATGGCGCGGGGAAGTGACGGTGCACCGTTAGATGGAAGCTGACAGCGTCTCATAAATTGATTTCACAAATGGACGACGCTTTACTGTGTGCGAGTGAGCGGACACCATCTCGCGCTTTCCTTTTAGGTATGCATTCATCGGCGATACTCGGAATTGCGTACATCTTCCTGCAACTCATCAGCGTTCGTGTTCGACAGGAAATTAGCTGTCGGAATGGACATATCTCTTCTCGATAAAATGTTTAGAAGGCGACGAAAGGGACATGCAGCAATACTTGATGTGTGTTTTAATAACCAGAAGCACGAAATGAAAACGAATGAATGTAAAAACGTCTTCATTAATTCAAGACTCGTATTTTATATTTACTTTTCTTCAATTATTGTCTTCAATTTATAATAATTTGATTCAAGAGGGCCTGGTAACGACTATTCAATGACTGTTATTTTCACGTTGCACACCCAATCAGTGCTGCGGTAAAGTCATGACATGTGAATATGTAACAATAAGTGAAAATACACATAAAAATCTTCGGAAAGGAAGTGAATAGATAATTGGTGGAGGAGTCTTAATGGAAAGTGCCGTGATGTAGTTGATCTGTTTTCAATTGAGCGCTTAGGAAGTGCTGCTTTATTGCTGAAACGCTTCCCGCCCCCGCGGAGCACAGCTCTGGTCTTGGTCACGACCAAACACAATGGCACAACTTGTATAGATGTATTCATTTGTTCTAGATATACGCGCGATATTGAATATTTACAAGAAATGTTGAATAAACAATTTTAAAGTATATTTCTCCAGAACTTTTATTGTTAGTAAATTTTGTTAGTAAAGTTTGTAAATTTTACAATAAAAATAATAAATCTCATACATACATTTTTACTGCTAATTTTAAAATTAGTGTCAAAAATTGTAATTTTTTAAAACTCCAGGTAAGCATCATTCCTTAAAAAAAACGTCGTTTGTTATTTCGACGTAATTTGAAATATACTTCCATAAATGTCATCTTGTGCCGTTTATCAAGATGAAGTCGTTACTTAAAAAATAATATATTACATGAAAATAAATATAAAATTAAAAATAAGTTGTAAGCTCCCGGCCGGTCTCCCGGCATGTGTGGTTGGGTTTATGTAAGCGTAAGTGTGTGTAAGAGGTGTGGGTCAGACAAGGAAGAGGAAAGAAAGATCGCGCACGGTTCGTAGCCCATTTGTTTGGGTACTGCTCCGGCATTCGCCTAGTGTTGATTGGAGAAACCACGCAAAACTACCGATCAGAGCAGCCGGTCGCTAGACTTCGCGACTAGAGCGACTGAATTCGACCTAGCTGAGAAGCTAGTTTCGAAAATCCTGCCATCGTCAGGACCTCCCGGTCAGAGGGACTGCAGTGACATCAGTCGATGCCCAGAGCCACCTCTCCCGGTACAACCGCAGGATTGCCTGGCGGTGTGGTGCAATCCTGGTGTGGGTTGAAGTAAATAAATCAGCGGGTTTTGATCCCGCAATTCTCGTGCGAATGGAAGCCCTTGGCTGCACGCGCCGCCGCCGTTCGTTCGCTCGCAACGCGCCCCTCCCCGCCGTCCCCCGCTGCGCAGGTGCCGTTAAGGTGCACTCGCGCACCGCCCGTCCGAGCGACGGCTGAGGGCCGCCCGGGGCGATCGCCCGCCGCCGAGAGGGGCACCTCCCCTGCCTTGCCACCCTTCAAGGCAGAGCTTCTTAGTCGGAATGGTCGGACGCGACAACTGCTGGTCGTTGCTTCGGAAGTGCAGTGCACGTTATGGCGGGAGGTGGCGATAGTACTCTCCCGCGAGGACTTGAGGTTCGGCGTCGAGGGACACGTCAGCTTGTGGGGTTTCCTTTCCACGTATCTCCTCCAGTAGGGCCCTGCCTCCGGCGTCGGAAGCTCCAAACCCTGCGGATCTCCCGACCTGTGTGGAAGCGTGCTGCCTACAATTAGCAACGTGTGTGTACGAGGCGAGGAGGAGATTTGAATGAGAACGGAATCGTAGTGCACGATCCGTGGTGGTTTGCTAGGGTTCTGCTCCGCCTTTCATATGGTGTTAATCAAATATATCTGGGAAAACCTATTAGAGCAGCCGGCTGTAAGAATTCTTTTCCAGACATCGTTTGAAATGGACCTAGTGTCGAAACTTTGCCGTCGAGATTCGAACCCTAGTCGTGCAGTGGCATCAGTTATTGCCCTGAGTAAACTCGTTTGGTATAACGGTTAGCGTATCGTACTGTTATAGCCAAGTTCGCGGATTGAAACCCGATCGAAGCCGTGGATTTTTAAGGGCGAAAAAATCCTACGCCTTCCTTCGGAGAGGAATTAAAGCCGGATGTCCCATGTTAGTAGATTTACTGCATGTAAAAGATCCTCAAGCCTAAATGACGCCTCTGAGCTGAATTCAAATCGCCTGTTTCATCGCCCAAGAAATACCTCCTTTCTCCGCTAGTGGGTGAAAGGAGTGTAGCAAAAGTTGCGTGGTCAGAGGGAAGAGCGGGCCTATTGGCCCCAGCCTCGCCACAAAAAATAAGGTATCAATTCATTTCAAAAAGCGTTTTACCGCGAGCGTTATACCTTAAGCACTATAACAATATTAAGTCGTTAAACGCAATAAGAATACACCGCAGATAATTACAGATTCATATTCACTGTGTCTGTAATTAACCTGATGTGATATTCTTTTAACTTGCTCCATAATGGGAGCATGTTTAGAATTTATCGCTGCTTGTGACAACAAATATGAATTTTTCGATTTTGAAGCGAGAGTCTATTATACCATTGGCAAGTAACAGAAGAAACCACGTATACAATCCAAGAAATGTCAATTTAACCTGCAATATAATTGAACCATTGCATCCATATCCATTTTTAGCGCAAAATCTTACACGCTGGAACTATGGCATATTAGACACGGCATACATTTTGAACAGATGGCTGCAAGGTTAACATATGAAGTGAAGCGTAAAGTTGTATCTTACGCTTAAGGTTCGTCATTACAATTCTAACGTCCGTCACTTGACTCGCAGTGGATATGATCAAGACGTTACATTGATAACAGTGCATTGGCGAGCGCATTAAGTTTCCACATCTGGTTGCCGGAATTCATATTCACGTTAATACGGATTAAATTTTTGGTTGATTAAGCGAAACCTCTATATGCTTTCTTGAGATTCTCCCATTTTCATCAACTCTTATTTCTCCTCGGTACATTATGTTTTATAATGTATTCCTCAACGGTTCATCTAAACATCAGTTTTACTAGTCAATATTAACCATAAATTAGAAAAGGTAAGGAAAGCAACATACGAAAGAACACGGTAGTGGAGAGTTGACCTCATCGAACAATGCAAGCACAACATTAAACATAGCACTGAAGAACAACTGAATAGACGATCGGCGAAAACCGAAGAATATACGACAGATTGTGGAAGATTGTTGAAGATTGTTTCAGCTGTTCAATGAAGAGTACGGTGAAAATGACTTCCCTATGGAAAAATCTGCAAAGCAACTTGTTGACGAATGAAGTAGGATTAAGAGAGGAAGAAAGGGAAGAAGAAGATGGCGGTACTGATGCTAGCACTTTTAATATGCAAACTAAAAAGAAAGCTAGAATCCGGGAGAGCTTGGAAAGTCCGGTGTGAGTGGTCAATGTTCAAAGAGCGTCGGAGGAAAGGGGCCCCGCCCGTTTCGAGGCAAAGGAGTGAGTCGAGGCGAGGCGAGGCGTCAGCGGATCCGGGTGAACGCCCCATCCGCCTCTCGCCAGCGAAAGTGACGAGCGTGATGGGCGGGGCAGAGAGCGAGGGTACAAGTGGGGCACCGCCAGCTGGGCGGGGAGGGGAGGGGCGGGGCAGGGCGGGGCGGGGCGCGGCGGGGCGGGGCGCGGCGGGGCGATGCGGGGCGAGGCGAGGCGGGGCGGGGCGGGGCGGGGCGGGGCGGGGCGGGGCGGGGCGGGGCGGGGCGGGGCGGGGCGGGGCGGGACGGGGCAGGGCAGCTCCGGGAAGCCGCAGAGGCTCTGGTCGCGTGGGCAGCCCAGCCGCGTTTATGCGTCCGCCACCGAGTGACGAAATTGTGATTCCCGTTGTTATGTAAACGGGATTCGCTTTCCATGCTCCGGCGTCGACGCATGAATAATTCATGGCCAGACGTCTCTCCTCTCCCATCTCCTTTTTCCGATGGGGAACGAGAACAAGGAACGCGACGTGTTACAGCCGCGTTATAGGGGTTTTCATTGCAGAACAACTGTAAATGTGTTTCTTTGCAGTGCAGGGTCAGTTCAATGCAAAGCAGCACGAACCAGAGGTGGAGTGAAAAACCGAGGCGAAGAGAACGGGATCGGCATCAGACATAAGAATTGTTGAGAATATATGGTGTACTAGACAGCACAGAAAGCTCGTTATTATCAGAGGGTGATGGTCAATTAAGAGTTTAAGGATTTGCCTCCATCCCCTCATTTGACTACCTCTATTATTTCTATCTTCAGGGTTGTGGTTCTATTGACATAAATATTTGCTTTTCTGTCATTCCCACTAAGTGTTAATGTCATATCGTCTGTTGGTTTTCTCTTTTCAATTAAGTTAAACAACGTTAATTGTGTGGCGGTCAGTTTCTCTTTAAAATCCATTACCGAGTAGTCTCTTGGTAGTCTCTAAAATTTAGTTTTATCTGACTCGTATTTCCTCTTATCTACAGTGTTAAGGTTTTAATTGTAATATCCATAATTTCATTCTTGCACATTCACATTTCTGTAAAGTGAAGTCGAAAGCAAGAATTTTCCTAATAATTTAACGCCCCATTACCAACTTTATCTACGCCTGTGTGTTAACAGGTAATTGGCGCTCCCATCCGGATGTTATTATGGATTTCCCAATGAACTCTTGTTCTTATGAATTCTTAATAACACTCTTTTGTATCTAGGAATATAAGAGAAAATTAATACAAGTTTTAAATGTAAATGCAAAGATCCATTAATTAATTTTAAGAGTTTTACAATGTTTCATACCAACAATTTTAAACAGAACTACATTTATTATAATTATAAAATAACTTATTGTAATTGCTGCTTAACTGCAAATGAATAAAACAAATGAAAGACGTTATTGTTGAAACAAATACATTCAGTGTCTTGCTGTAGATTAATATATTATAAAATGAAATAAAAAATGACTCGGGTCGTCGGTATGGTACACTTTTAATATAACATCGTAATGAAATAAGTGTCACCATCCGGCTTGTGCCTCGAGAAGCAAAAGCGATACTCGTTCCATTAGGTTCTGAGTATGAAACTATCTTCATTAACAACTCTAGTAATTTTCGATCAGCGTAAAACTATAATTAAATTACGAAATTTCGCAAGATCTGCTTTTTCAGTCACATCATGAAAATAAATATACTCAATTTTTGTAATTGACGTAAAGGATTGTAATAATCATAAATAGCAAACATTAGTCAAAATAATATAGGCATTTCATTAGACAGGTTATTTTTTCGCAAATTAAATCTTACAAATTGCGGTTTTCATAAAAAATATCCATCCAATAAACTAAATCATCGATATTGTAATCTTTTGGGTCCCTGACACTACGAAACTGAACGGGAAGAGAAAGAGTGCGTGTTAAATATTTCAAATAATGAAAGCTGGAGACACCAAACACCCTGCCCCTTAATGTGAAGAGTAAAGACAAAATCATGATATACAGGAATTCGAGTTATTTAGGTTCGAGTTATCGAGGCTTGTCGGCGTTCAAATAACAAAGAAGACCCTCAAACTTGCGCGCTTCAGGATTTTTGTATATTCTTGTTAGCCTTAGGTAACATGGACCTGGTCATGGTTACTGGTAGGAGGCGTTCCCAGACCTCCAAGTCACCTAGAAACAAGTAACTGCTTGGCTGTCCGGGAGACGCCGCGTCCTAGGCACAGGTGGCAACGTTTCGACCGCCATTTTGCCTTCCTCATGACGATATGCGAAGAGATTAATATAGAGCTGGGTTCTCCTCTGACTGGCACAAATAAAATGTTTTGTAACGTATTTGCTTCGTAATTCTCTGATATTTCTGAAAACCATCGGACACTAATTCATGCATGTGTTCGACTACAAAGCTACACGTAGCCTAGGCTTTGCCAGTGAATATCAAGGGTAACTTTTTAAAAGTAATAATTACAAAATATTTATGCTGAATTTTGTAATTATAGATAATAATTTTAAAATAACAAACATTGTGTATGTCAGACGTCTTTGAAGAGTTTTTTAGGACTCATCCGGTTAACTATTTGGTTTCACAACACCTAATCATCGTAATTAACCTTTTGGCCTTGTTCTTAAAGCCTCACTTATGGAACTAATGATGCAAAAACTTTACTAAAATTTTACCTATTATTGTAATGTATTTTATTCTGTTCTAAAAGTACATAAAAACATAACAAACCAAAATAGTGATTGAGTATGAAACCCAAGTCCGTGCACTACTTATGTAATTATTCGTAAGTTAATTGGCATGTTATTCCCAGGGGGTGGCGGTTTTCCTCTCGCGTTGGAATGTGAGATCAGGCGCACACCTACACGTCGATACGCGAGGTGTTCCCCTCGAGGTATCTCCGCCGTTGAAGCACCGCCCCAGCTGGGACTAAACTACCGACTGGGGCTCCGACATATGACATACTGCCCTAGTGCATGATCGCGTGTGTGTCTGTGTAAGGAGAAATACGAAGGGACAAGGATGAGGAAGAAATAATCGTGTGTGGTCGTGTGTAAGGGAACTATTTCGCCATTCGTCTTGCATTGATTGGAGAAAGACCGAAAAAACTACCAATTGGAGTAGCTGGCCGCTAGATTTCTGCTCCAGACCGTGGTTGAATTCGATCAAAACAGAACTCCTGACTCCCGTCAACAATGTTGCAGAGGTAATGATGTTGCTGCTGATTTATCACAGCCGGTCAAAGCAAATTACGTCGTGTCCATCTTAGGTGATTTTCACACCTTGGAATTTGAGGAGAGAGTGAACGCCAAATTCACTTTTCACCCCCACCGTTGCCCTTTCTATGCGGATGCCCCGCGCCCCGAGCCCCGTTCGGAGACGGCCGAAGCCACCCTCCCGAACCTCCCCCCCCCCACCGTCTCGCCGCACGCGCTCTAATTCGGCCGCCTCCGTCGCCCCGCGCGTCTTCACTTTCTCTGTTTGCTTTCGTAGAACAATTCGTTTTCGTTCGGGCGACAAAGTTCGAGAAAGTCACCACGCACGTGGCCCATTGTCTTCTCCATGAAAGTTCTTCGCCACATTCCTTGTGTACAATGCAAACTGGAAGATACTTCCTCGTGTCACTCAGGATATGTTCTTCTCCATTCAGCTCGTCCACCATTACAGCACCATTACAGCACTATTACAGCTAAATAATGTAAGGAATTTACTGAGCATTATTATAGAAAGTGGGTAAGGTTTGAAATATCAACTAAATATTTAAGCAATATTAGTGTTTTTCGTCCTATTTATAAACATCTGTACAGAATATATTTTGTTTCTCAGATTGGCTGAGATTAGGCAAAGAGTTTTAGATCGGAAGGGCCTAAAGAAGGATTAGAAAATACCACAAATGTTCTAAAATATGGAAATTAGTAATATAAAGTATAAATTGAATTTATTGAATAAAGATGTGATAGCGGCCAACATTTTTGTAGCATTAGAACAACGGGGATAAGAAACCTTCGGTAGTTCAGAGTTGTGAAAAATGAATAGGTTTGAAAATCATTATGTTCATAGTTTAAAAATAATTCAAAGAAATCATGCAATACAATGTTATAATGTTAATTGTTATTCTAGCATAAATAAATTATTATTTTCCCCAAATATAGTTTTTTTCATTAAAAAATAAATATGCTTGGGTCAGAATCGACATGTAATTACAAAAATAATGTAACAAGATATTCCATTTGACTAGAAGACATTTCTGAAATAGCATACTTTAAATACAAATCCGGGTGTATTTTGAAAATGTTTACTGGTGTTCGAGTCGAACAAAAAAGCGAGAGCTTGCGTGTGAACATGCATTGCACAGAACGTAACATATGCTTATGCTTATTATAGAAAGCAGCCGACCTCGTAGATGTTGTGATATGGATTTCGTGTGACGGTGTTTGTATTAATTATATTGTCATGTATCTTGGCAATTAGATGTTGTTGATCTTGAATGTGGAATAAACCAAACACGTGTTGAAGGGACGCACGTCTTTCTATATAGAGTTATGATTCACGCCAAACTGATCTCAACAGCAGAAGATATAATTAAGGAGGGCGCGCCTTGACAGTGTTGTCTCCATAGACACCCGCCTCGAGCAATGTTTGCTTGTTTGCGTGGCATAGTGGAGCCCTCCCCAGTACCATGCATTACCGCCCGCGGAGATGGCTAAGGACATTAACTGATGTTCGACTGACCGGCAGGTCCTAGGATTCGAGACCCGACGGGTGGGGTTTTCGGCACTGGCTACGAACGAATTCGGTCACTGTCTGGAGAATTCCAGCGTCCGGCTGCTCCAGTCGGTAGTTTTACGTGTTTTCTTTGATCAACATCAGGTGAATGTCGGAGCAGTACCCTAACAAATGGGCCATGAACCGCACGCGATATTTCCATTCTCTCCTCTTCCTTGTCCTTTCCTCACTCCTTACTTTCACACAGGAGTACTTCACCTTTCCTCATACACGCACACGTACATGCACTACACTATCACACACGTCGGGTGACCAACTAGAAGCGTAGTGCTTATCCCAACTGTACACCGCATATGGGAGATACCTGGACGTGGAAATCCCAGCAAGTCGACATACAGGTCGGCCCCGGATCTCACCAACCAGTGAGTGAAGAACACTGATATCTCCCATGACAAAGCATCCAATTAACTTACGTGACTAACGAATGACCGTTCCAGTTGACCCACCTATGTGTTACCTTCTAATCCTCATCCTCCCACTCCCTGGCGGCCCTGGAGGCGCAAGGTCTAGGGGTATTTGCGTAGTAGCCGTTGCATTAGTGTTTGCCGTAGTGTTTGTTGCATGGTGAGGCCGATCCATCCACCATGTTCCACATTTCAAATCTCTGTCTAGGCAGCGGCACCCTCTTTCAAAACTCTACACGCAGCCGATAAGAACCTACGGGGTTCCTTGGCAGACAAATTACCTTACAACTGCCTGAAATGGGCTTATGGGAAATTTATGGTAGCCGAGGAAGTGGAAAGTTTCATTTCAGGAACGTAAAAATTAAATTCGGGAAGGGCGACGAGACGCAACGCTCTTGGGGACCCCCGAAGAGCGGGAGGTGACGAAAGCTGAGTGGATCGACGAAAGGACAGAAAACTCATAAAAGCTTGAAAAATACACCTCTCCAAAAGTACAACAACATCCTTATCCAAAACTCTAAATATGAGCAGGTTTTATTGCCAATAAGCATCTTACGAGTACTATAAGTAGGGACAAACTTTATCAGAACGAGAGATTCGCCTGTACGGAAGGCAATTTGCCAAACAGACATGTCAAGTGTGCTGCCTTGTCAAGCGTTAAATTCAGAAGAGTTCTTGATTCTAAGACTTTTTTTTGGTGTTTTTTCAAGTAGGTCGGTCCTATTTACTCTCAAGTGTCTATACCAAAAATGATATTTGGATGTCTTCTGGCTCCTATATAGATTTGTCAGTTTTTTAAGAAATGTTTTCTGAATGTTGCAAGAAAATACAAAGTCGTAAACAACACATATCTTGAAGAGCATATTCATAATCTATTTTCTATTCTCTGTGCAGTTCAGTAGTAACAATTCTTGAATACTTCACTGCTTCTAAAGATGCTTCTTTCTCTCTGCCTCGCTGCCTACCGCGCTGCGCCGAAGGCTCGCTGCCACGCTTTGAAGACACTGAACTTCGATTACCAACTATCTGGACAAACTAATGCATATTCTGTTAAACACTCTCTGTTCACAATATTAACGTCATTAATTTTTATTGGAAAATAATTGCTATATGTCTTTCTAATCTATAATGTGAATTTAACGACACGTAATCGATATTGATTCCACACAAAGGAGTGTACGAATACATCCGAAATATTAACAGGTTCTTCTTCAGGATTTGACGAAGAGTCCACGCAAAGTTTGGTAAATATTATCACAACACTAATGTGGAAAATATATAATTTAATTAATATGCTGGTAGATGCACCACGATCATTATTTTTCGCCTGTTGGTAAGAGACAGATTCCTAATTTATTCCGCCAGAGACCAGCACAAGGCGTTCCACAATGAGAGCTGTCAATTAAGCAATTCATTCTCATAACTTTAATTAGTATTCAAGAATTTACATGGTATCTTTTCAAAATATTGCGCCCTCTTTGGGTTTTATTTTATGTTACATGTGATGGTTCTTAAAACAAAATTCATCCACATATAGATAGTCACAAATCATGCCGCTTTGAAATGAATGTAAGTTCTACTAGCAAACTTTGGTGAGGGCGTTTAGAGTTTGTGAGTTCATGCATCATTTACTACTCCTGCGAAAGTGTATTGCGTCCAGTTAGTGAACATCAGGACTTGTAAGATGGAATCTTGAAAGTAGGTGGTCTACCTCGAATATTTTGCTCAAGGCAGCCCGCAACATATTGAAAACATTAATCTTGTATTGTAGACTAGACATACGAAAACAGTTGTTTTAATTTTCAATGAAATGTTTATGATACCATGAACGACACTTTAAAGTGTTGGGAACAATACAGTATTACCTGTAATGAAAATGTTTGATATGAGAATCTCCTTGTGTGCTATACCAAAAGAGAGGCATAGTATCATAAAATGGTGCTTCATCGTTATGCACTACAAATGCAAGGAACAGTGAGTACGAAATGAAACAGAACACCTCACTGACCTCCCTTACAGTACAGAAATCTACCCTCCTGGGTTTCCTGCAGCGGAACCAAGAGTTATCTATTATCTTTGAAAACGACTGCTATCCTTCGTTAACACAGCAATAGAATATTTCCGTGCATTTTATATATCAACACTTAAAGGAATCCATGAACGACCTCAAAATATTTTTGAAGATGATTCATTATCTCATTTTTATCGCACGAGAGACGTTACTATGACCATTTTGATTCAACGGCTTTCTTTTCAATTGCGACTTTTATCACGACACCGACGATCCAAAAGAGTAGTGGTGATCTTCGAACTACTCTCTAGGCAGTAAAACAACTTTCTCTGTGTTCGGTTCGAAGTGTTTTACGACGTGCGTAGAGCGTAAGCAAGTCGGATGGATGCTGAGCATGTTGGACGCTGAGGGCGACACGCCGCCCGCTGCCGCAGCGTCTGGTGCGCGGAGCACAGTGGGCTGGAACGAGCAGAAAAGTGCGCATCGCAAGAAAAAACGAAATCTGTTGCGCATCTATTGTTACACTTGATATAATACACCATCTCTTGTTTGCGTATTTTATAAGACGAAAGCACGCGGAACTCTGCATTAATGTAAAATCAGTTATTCACTTCATTTCAATGAAAATAAGTTCTTACTTAAATTTTTTCGGCAAACTGCTCAATCTTGATTATAATGGAAGTAACTAAATACGGACGTGGTGCAATCTGTATTTTACTCTTAAAAAATGTTTTAGATCTTCGACTTTTTTGTGCTTCATAACGCTAAGCTGCAATTTTGACAAAAGCAATTTGCTAACAATTTGAAGACCTACATTTTAACATTAAATGCAGTCGCCAACGCAAGAATTACAGTATTTTGAAAAATGTTTAAAATGTTCCCGTAAAAATTAATTAATCTGATCATATTATTATATAAAAACTTATTCTCAAACATTCTTATTGGAATTTGAATGCATTGCTAAATATCAAATAAATATGTAAAATTTCCAATTTTCAGAAGAATAGGTAAACAAATATTCTTAGTAAATAAAGATCGTGCATACAAGATGCCTAATAAATAAAAAAGAACCAATAAATACCAATAGTACTTACTCATTAGAAATTGCTAGTTGGCTGCGAAACCGCATAAAACTGATTAAAATTGAAATAATTACGTATGGAGGCTACGCCATCTGAATTTGCATTTTGTTGAGAAGAAAAAATGTTACTTAAAATCTTAGATTATATGTGTGTGACCCTCGACGCCATTTGTACGCATTATTCCAGGAGATCTGCGAGTGAAATCCAATAGACGCAATTCGGTCCTCCGTAGCCCACTGTGCCGGGCGGCGGCCCCTGGACGGCTACGTTTTACGGTTTCCCCGAAGAAGTGCGTCCCGTTCGCCGCCGCCGCCGGGCTGGCTGCTTGCGCGGGCCCTTAACCCCCCTCCCCCTCCCCCTCGCCTCACAGCACGGTGGCTGCCTTTGCCAAAGCGGGCGGGCAAAAGCCACGATTGCTCAGCACTCTCACATACGACAACTGCCACCGCGAACGAAAGAAATTGTACTTTGCCATAGAATTGTGTCGTACATTTGAACTGATGGGATTTATGCGAATTATGAGATTATTGATGTTGAAATGTAATTGTTTATTATTATTATTATTATTATTATTATTATTATTATTAGGTAACACATCTGTTAGGTGCAAGTTAACTCATGTATCTACGAGCATATGTTTTCTCTTATTAATACTATATCAAAGCAGAATCGACATGTTTGTCAGTTCCAAGATATTTATTGATCAAGTAAATAACTTAATTTATTGGCATTTAAGGAATTTTCTTGATGAGAGTCAATACTGTATTCGGTGAGAAAGCGATTAGACTCTCTTCTAAAAATTCAACGGTGTGGTGTTTGTGCCCGTGCGTCGCCGAAATGAACCACCGTGGTGGCTGGCGGCGCGGTCCTCGGCTTATGGAGCGCCTGGAGCGGCGCGGCGCGGCGCGGCGCGGAGGTCGGCAGCGGGAAGTCGCGTGTGCTTAAAAGCTTTTACTGCCCATGATGATCCTCGTATGGAATTCGACGCATAACTAAAGAGGGATTCAACGAGCTTTTTTTCAAAATAAAGTAATCAAATCTATGACAGGCCAGTGAGTTAGTGACTTGCTTTGAGTTTTAGAGGTTCCGGTTGAAGAGAGATTATTAACGCAATGGGCGTGTTTATGGGGCAGTCGATCCACGGGCGATTTCGGAGTCACGAGTTTTCAGAAGATACCCAATTCCATTCGGTACCTTGTAGGATCTGCTTTCTACCTATCTGAGGAGAAACGACGTATACGTTTCATATTCATTCAGATTTAACGTTAGCGTAATATTGGTGCCATAGCGTCTTATAGAAACTTTTATGTATTATTAAATGTGTTATCAAATTGTATATTTAAATATTGCTAAAGATTTACCCAAATGAAACTTATGCCCTAACGAAGCACAAATAAACCCTCTATCATGTGAAGAATTGGATACCCGAGTCTTCACAACAAATTTAGGCAACTGTTTTCTGAAAATGTGGGTACAACTTAAGCGTGAGCACATTGGGAGGAGGGGGGACATGGACTCTTTGAAAATTTTTAAAGGAACCCGTTAGTCCTCAGGGCGAAATGCGGGAAGGTTTTCAGAATGGGGGGCCGAAACGTTGGCACCTGTGCCTAGGACGCGGCGTCTCCTTGAAAGCCAAGTAGTCACTGACTCCGGACGCGGAAGCCTACACTATCACCCATTTGGAAAGTTGGCTTCTCCTCTTGTTTTAGGCTCCGCACGCCTATGGAAAACAATATTGTTTTACCGGATAAGAAAATGTTGAGAGTAATTTAAAAGCAAAACACGAAAATCAGGAGTCCCTTAAGTCGTACACATATTTTTTGGTTAAGGTTTAAGGCTGGGAGGACATCGTAAATGTTTCTGTACATAATTAATGGTACAGGAGAGATAAAGACATTTCCTATCCGTAGTATATTAATAACGATATGTAGTTATAGAATAAAGTTATAAGATACAGTTATAAGATAACTGTAGATTCTTATATATATACAAAAATATATGCATTTTTTCAATGCTTTAATTGTGCATTTACTCACCGCACTGGTTAGGAATTTTCAGTGAATGTAAAAGCTCAGACAGCAACTCACCTGCAATGATAAAATTAAACATCAATACTTCCATGCAATACAATGTTTTATAATAAAAATACAATGTTAAAGTAATAGTAAACTTAATACAATAATTTTATTTCGTTGAGGTAATTCATGTATCATGTGTAATCGATACAAATAAAATTGGAGTATTTGTGAAAGATTTTGAAAAAGTGAATTTTCAAAATATCATACGATTATTTTCATGATAAAAAACATTCAATTGTTTTTATAATTTTTGTCTGTCTATATGGTTCCTCTCTCAAAGGTAGAGTTTTTTGTCGGACATAATTTAGACATTTTTTCAGATCATTGTTTTTCACCATAAGAAGAATGTTTTTCAAAATAAAGTTGTAGTTTTATTCTAACCTTTTTAACATTCTATACACGTAACTTTAAAAACAAGATAACAGGTACTACTTACACTACATTTCGTAAAATGTACCTCGAACTCCTTCTGCTCTTTAAAGCCAAAAGCAACTGCGCAATCTTTGTGTCACTGCGAATATCTCGAAAACGATGAGAATGTGTACCTAAACGATTCAAACTTCTAAAAGACCCTTTCATTTTGCTACTATATGCTTTGTGTTTCCTTCGAATTACACAATTATATTTTGAGGTCAAATTTGTTACTGGAAGTATGACGAGATTAGGCAATAATGCTTTAGTTTACAGCTGCCTAAAGCAACAATAATGGTTTCAGTGATAATTGTAGAAAGATTTTTTTTATTTTGTTGTACATATATCAGTTCACTAATGCGAAGGTTGAGAAAACCATGACGGCACCTCATTCTCTTAGGTTCTCTTCTACAGTACCGACAGCGTATAAGTGACTCTGACAGTTCTCTCTCCACGTGCTGTGGAACATCATATGAACTGCTCTGAAGCAATCAGCTTCCGAGGAGTTGTTTACTTTCTCAAAGCTAGAGTTCAGCGTTGCCGCTCATCTGAGTCACACGAAGTCACGGAGGCGATAGGTTTCGGCTGTGGCGAAGGTTATGATCATGATATCAACACGAGTCAAAACCTGTCAGTACATGTTAATGTTTTGAAATTTCATTTATCTGTCATGTAGGTGGTGTCATATGCGTAGCGACAGCGCACTGATCTGTTAAGAGTCATACGATGTACTGCAGGTCTGATGGTGCCGGACGAGGTGTAGTCGGAACAGGTGTGGCCGAGTTGAGCGAAGCAGGCCACGACGTGGGAAGGCGAAAAAGACGAGGGCGGGAGGATAATACAGATAGAAATTAATTCCTTTTCCTACCTAATAGATTATTGTGGAAAATAAATACCCGGACAATGCAGGTTTCTTGAGCTAGCATAACGAATAAAAACCGAACCAACAATGTGTTATGCAGAAGCAACTGATATTTCTATGGTGAAGACATTTCTAAACCTACTCTGTGGTATGATTTCAGCAAGTTTGGAAAGCATTACCGAAAGAAAAACAACCGACGATCATGCTCGTTTTAGGCCTATTGCCCACGCCGCCGCAAAAGCGCGCGAACGTCAATCATCAGGGCTCTTTGCCGACGACGGACAAAGGGACCGCAGCAGGTACCTGCTTCGGTCCCTTTGTCCGTCGATGATTGACCAGCCCTGATGATTGACGTTCGCGCGCTTCTGCGGCGGCGCGGGCAATAGGCCTTAGAAACGAGGACGCAATGAGTGCTGAACGGATGACTGGGGTCAGATGCGTCCCAGATCGGGAGGAAACCCGAAGGGGGATTTCCAGCTCGGCGGAGGCAAGGCGGGGGCCTGGAGGGGGCTCAGAAACAAAGCCTTCTGCTCCATGGGGCCGCGCTCTCCGCTCCGGGGAAGTCGAAGGCAGGAAGCGCAGGGACGGGATGCGGTCGAGATTGGCTGCCGAAAACACGTCCCAGCATTAAATGTCGCCCAATCGGAAAGAAACATTTATTGCATAGATCCATCAACTTTCAGTTTGTAAGGAATTCTACTAGGAATTCTCTTCTTCATGTTGGCAACGGGGGCAATTATAAATAACAGAATGCTGAGTTAGGTGATTGAATGGGACAGTAGTGGTTTGAAATTTCCGATAATGCCAAAATCACAAGGTAATTTGTATGTGTAATGCGAGTGTCGAACTCACAAATGCAGTGTCGAGCTACTGTTGCTACTACTATTTCTAATGCTAAAGCGTATTTAATTTTTCATTAGAAATAGGCTTATTTTGTTATTGTTAGATGGAATTTATTTTTAATTGGTAATACATTTAAAAAAGAGCAAAATTGCATTATCTATACAGTAAGAAGTTTGGCAATGACAGTATGTACTGTTGTAACACCACTAAATATTATTTAACGAAAAAATTCGAACAATAAATACGAAACTTCAATGACAAACCGCTCAAGATGTCAGTTCTGTCCCTGGTTCGAGAGTACCTCACGAGCCGAACCAGAACCGACCTGCGTGAGCGCGTGGGCGTGGAGCCTGGGGCGGAGGGACCGTGGTGGAGGCGGCGGGGGGGGGGGGCTGGGGCGACGCCTCGCTCGCCGCAATTTGCGCCGCTAAATGGTTCGCCCGCTTCTTGCGCGGCCACCGCAAAAATGCCGCCGCCGCCGCGGCCCGGCCCGGCCCGAGCCACGGCCGCCTGACACGGATTCGCCGCTAATGGGCCGCGCCGCGGCGCTGCAGGGCCCGCGCGGCGACGCCGGCGCCCCCGCGAAGGGCCGCACGCGAACCCGGCCCCGCGCCCGCAAGGCTCCGTGGCGGATTCCATGAAGATCGCACTGCCACTGGAATGCAGTATTTGGTCACAAACGGGGGTAAAATCACACACACTTACGCACTGTAATACCGGGAAGTCCTAGGTTTCGGCGGTGGCTGGGTTTTCGACACAAGCTAGATAGCTAGGTCGAATTTAGCCACTGACTGAAGGAGATTCTAGATGTCGGCTGCTCTGATCGGTAGTTTTCCGTGGTTTCTCCGATCAACACCAGGCGAATGCCATAGGGACAAACGGGCCACGTACCGCGCGCGATCTTTCCTGCGTCTTCCTTCAGCTATCCTCACCCCTTTCTTACACAAGCAAATTTACATGTACTACACTACCACACATGTCGGTAGACAAGTCGAGGGGTTAGAGATTGTCCTGGCTGGGGCAGTGTTCCGCTGGTGGGAGATACCTGGTTAGGAGAAAAACCCTGGTGGTAAACCTAGTGGTAAGAGATCATTTCATATCAATTGTGATTTGCTTACGCATACCAAATAATTTTATTTGGGGTTAGAACTTATTAGAACTGTCACTATACTTCTCTTCGTTTGCGCGCAGATTGGTAATGCTGACAACAGATTAGTGATAGTGAATGCATTCTTCTATCTAGTACAGGCATGTTAAACCGCCCCCGCACGAGCTACTTGCCTGCCTGGGAAACCCCTCCCGGGAGCACGGGCCATTTCCCCTCAATCCGCTCTCACTTCCCCTCCAAATCCAAAAAGCGATGTACTCGCGACAGCTGTAGCACGCAAATTAAGTATAAACCTCACACGAAATATAAAAAATAGTTGCTTGATATGAAAAATATATTTGCCTGATGGTTTCTATAAAAAACAACATTTGAATTTTATTTATATTTAAACTAATTATTACTCATTAGTTTATTTCATGATTATTTGATTTTTAAATTCTGGCTTGGCACATTAATCAGTTTAAATCGTGAATTATTTGCTTTTCATTTGGTGTAATATTTTATTAAATAATCATGTTTCTTGTACTACAAGAAGAATGTCTACAAGAAGAATCTTTGTTAAACTTCCTAACATGCATGTAAGAATTAAACGGAATTTTCGCTCTCTCAAGTAACGCGATTACGAAACCAAAGTCTTTTTGATTGAAACTGTTTAATTTTCAATTGACGATTAAAATATAATTGATGTATTTCATTTTAATAAATATATTTTTTTGTTTTAATGGGAATAGCAGTTCTTGGGAATCAATATTACTTTTGGGGTAATAATTGGGAACTTATTTCTCCTCAGAGGACTCCGAAATAGTCCCAGGCCCAACATTTAATGGCGTACCGGACCGCCACTCCCGAGCAATTTGTGCAATCTTTACTTATAAACCACGCGCCAGTTGCTCTGGACGTAGGACCGAACTGTAGAAATCCAGTTCCCTTGCCCGGGGCCTTCACATGCGTTATCTAGTATTTAATACACAACTCTACTGCGTTACTACCTATGCGGGCAAACTGTCAATCACATTAAAAAATATATTAAAGTATTTGCATGCAGTAAAACAATTTAATATTCGTAATGTACTTTTTTGTTTAACAACATAATAAACGACTTATCCTGTTGTAAGAAATCGTTAATAATTGGGAATTTTACGGCATAGAAGATGACGTATTAGCATTTTACAGCAAGAAAGATTGCGTCATCGCATGTTTAGCCAATTGCAGCGAGAGAATCGTGGGGGAGGTAAAGTCAAACGGAACTGCCGACCACCCGTTTTCTCGTACAGATGTCAAATACCAAAGACGTCACAAGAAAGTTGTTTCGCAAAATTAAATTTGATTCTCTTATAAATGTATAATGCTGTTATACAAAAAATAGCTTATGCAACTCGTTTATAATGTTGCTTTATTGCATTCGTAGAAATTTGAAAACTCGCTCCTAAAGTCACTGTTGCATAAACTAACATTATTTGTAACGTTTACAACGCGGAACTGTCAAAGGGGAAAATATGGCTACACTTTCCAACCCTGTACCAAGATTGTGAAAATCCAAATGAAGCACGCATAACGCGTCTCCCTGCGAATCTCGGTTTCGGCCGTGCAATAAAATTACACAGCGGAGGTAAGAAGTGGAGTCAATCAACAAGGAACTTTTACTCTGAAACACATAATTCCAACTTCAAACAATTAATTTTTCCTTCAGAGGAACAATTGATCATACTTTTATTGGTAAAAAGTTCTTCTTGACTTATACTAATGCCAATCCAATAATATTTTTTCTCGCTTTTGGGATTTTAATTTTTTTACTTATAAATTGCAATTTATTTCAAATGTAAATAATAGTTTCTAGAATGACAACCCGCTTCTGAAAATTTGAAATAAGTTCGTATCGTTTGTTGTTTGAATAAGACCATATGTCTCTGCTAACTCAAAAGACAATGTGATCTGCGAGTTCTGTTTTTGCTACTTGTCTGCTTTAAAGGATTCAAAAAGACCGACAAATTTTCCATCTACAAAGAAATTACAATGCTGTATTTTCAATGCATTTTGATGCATGCCTACTAGGCACACTAAAAACTTTATCAAAACATCTTCGTCATCAACTAAACATAATGAACACAATTGGGAAATCATTCGAGTAAAGAAACACTACACCTTAGAATTGCCTCCATGTTCTACAATTTATTATATTTCGTATACTTTTGTGTAATGTTTTTGTATCTTCCTTACAATCTACTAAGGAAACCATGTTCTGAATGTTCTGAATGTTCTAAAATTAAATCATTGTAAATAAACAGAAAACTAGTGGTACCTCAATGTAAAAATTGACACGTATTTACACTACAAATACTGAAGTTAAAAGAAGTAAGGACTGATTATATCGGTCATTCCTTTTTTTGATTTTGCACTGATGTCACTTCTGGCACATACAATGGCTATTACGCAGCGCAAAATCAGTCACGATTGAGTAAATAACACTTTATTCTGATATATGGTTTCAAGTTAAACAAACTTCCCCATTTAAGCAACACAAACTAAATTGATTGGACGAATTTCTCTCCTACAATTTACAGAGCCATAAAGACCTTACGTTTCTTTGATACAGAACACACATGTCAGTATTATTTGCTGTCGCTGTTGGTTCATATTAGTTAGTTTACTTTTCTCGATATACTTCAGCAGTATAAATATTCTTAGTAATTTGTTACATCGCAAAGTCTTAAAGGACTATTTCTTAAAATTTTCAACTTCCTTAAATGTTAGACTAGCGTCTGTGTATCGTTAAGGCCACCAAAGACAAAATACTATCAATAAATAGACCAAGATAGACAGTCAACTTCGAACTGAACATAGATCTTCAAATCAGGGAACATTTTGTAACTTGTACATTTCGTCTCTTTGTATAGCTTTTATACATTCTATGGACGCTTACCCTTAACGTCTTGATGAGACGTATATTCAAACATACACTAAACACCAACCCACTTGCCAACTCCTCTGTTCTGGGGTTAGCAGAACGCCAGGCTCACCGCGACAACATATATAAGACAAGGTGCAAACAACCCTGCCCAAGGCGGGACTCGAGCCCGCGACCCTTCGGACCGAAGTGCTGAGTCGGTACACGCTATTAGCCACCGCGATCAAAAAGGGTCAGCAACATCTATACTTAATTGTTTTTGGCGAAAATACTTGCGAAACAGCGCAAATAATTCACGATGTCGTACACGAATTATTCTATTTCGTTAAATCAAGAAATACGAACGCCGGTTTTGTAGAATTCTCAAACGAACGACTTACAAAAAACTCCTTGTTAAACACTTGTATGGATAAAACACATATTCCCTGGTGTATAAGCATCAAACTCCTTACAGAATTAAGATTTAATCCAATAAGAGACAAAATAACTTACATTTCAAAACTTCTCCCAACCTATCAATCAGACAAGCAGCGACCCCCTACCCCTACCTACCCTAGCTAAACCCAACCTACACATGAATCAAGAATATTTTTCCATTTCAAACCTATTTAAATAAAAAAAAATCAAACCAAGATATTTAATTCCGAGATTTTTCCTTAGATTGTCCTCTTCAATATTTATATTAGATTAACTTAAATTTTGAACTACTATAAACCTGTAAACAGATAGGCAGAGTGTAGTAAAGAACAGAAGTTAATATACTGTTTAAATCGGAGAGTGGTTGAGCGTGGAGGGCCAATGGGAAGGTTCGCGACCGGCAGAACTACTGGCGCTGGTTCCGGCCAAAGGCGGTCGCGGTTGCAGGGGAAACCACAGCGCTTGTGACTGACTGCCCGGCCAGCGGACGCCCGCCCTGGAATGTGTTACAGAATTGGAAGTGGCTCCGAATACATTGTCTGATGGATAATTTTTCCATTTGCGTCGAAGCCCGTTTCTTTCTTTCAGGAAAATCAGTAGCTCACCAGAAGGAAGTTTGTTATAACGCGACTTCCTGGTGATTTTTCCTCCGTTTATCAGTGTATACACAAAGCAATACTTGCGGAAATGTAACTATGTT
This sequence comes from Gryllus longicercus, assembly GCA_038098605.1. NCBI lineage: Eukaryota > Metazoa > Arthropoda > Insecta > Orthoptera > Gryllidae > Gryllus > Gryllus longicercus. The sequence goes on along the minus strand of JAZDUA010000003.1, from coordinate 9,092,424 downwards.
TCGTAGTTGTGCGTAATGCCTTCTGTTAACATATCCAATTAGTTTGTTTTGAACTATAACAACAAGACGTATTCCAGTATTTACCTCTACACACACTTTTCTCCCGAGGCCAATGCTCCGGAGGAACATTTACGATAATCAGGGACCGGTTTACAAATGACTGCTGGAACATGCAAGTGGAGCGGAAAGCTTTCAGGAATTTCCATAATAATTGCTGTGTTTATATATTGTTGCTCACACTCCCCTTTCTTCAAAATATTTTTTTACAGTCACAAACACAATAATTGTATGCGTAAGTGGAAGTAATTACAACTTAGGTGAAACGTCTACCTACGCTTTTAATTCTGACGTATTGGTGTAAGTTCATACAATTAGAACACCGAAATACCGTAATTGAAGCTGCTAATCAGTTTCCGTCAATGGATTTTTGTTGATTATATACGTAAAAATAAAACAAACCATTAAAATCTCATATTTGGAAAGCACATATGGACTTTACGGAACTTGGTAGGAAATCGCATATCGGTTACAACCTCCCACCGTATTGTAATATCGATGTTTCAGTACGTGAAGAAAACGCCATCTGTTCGCAGATAATTGACTTTTAACACGAACGTGACACTGCGAATAGAATGAGACAAAAATGGCGAATACGACGAATGGAACAAATAAGACAGAGAATATCAAGAAGGATGAACGCGACGGACGCAATGGAAGATGAACTAGATGAATAAGACGGAGGCGAAAAGACTAGAAAGGTGAAGAAAACAAAAATGATGAAATTCAAAGAAGACTGCAAATACGAAGAAGAAGGAGATGAGGAGGGTGATCGTTGAAGAAGACGAAAACGAACAAGTAAAGTAAGACAAAGGAGGCGCAAGAGTCGAAGAGTTGTTTTTTTTTCATCTTTCCTCCCGCCAGTAGCTCTGGCGAGGCGGGAGTTTATTGTCATGCTGGGGTACATGCGCCGCAGCTCTTTGATTTATGCGGCAAAGAAGGGGGCAGTGCTTACTTACTAACTTATTTCTAACTTAACCTATGGATGAAACCGGCATTTTGGCCGGCAACCTAAGATTTGCACTAAACCGTATTGGTATTTTATTTCATGTTTTATTTGATTTAGTTTTCTTGGATTTTTTTTTCATTCACTCGCACATTCACACTGGGTTCTATTTACACTTGACACACGCACTTTCACACGACACTATATACACCCCAAAAGCACTATCGCCGTGTCTACAGTCGTTGATAGTGTTAGTCGTAAAACACTATCGTCGAGTCGAAGAGAAGTGCAGTGAGTCTGGCGGTGGAGCAGAGGACGCGGGGCGTGGCGCGTGGCGGCGGAGGAGGAAGCCGGCGCAGCCTTTCTCCAGAGAAAGCCCATTGTGGCGGGCGGGCGGGCGCTGGCGTTGCTGCTGCGCCGCCAGGGACAGCGCGCGCTTTGTGCATTGTGCGGGCGCGGAGGCGCGGGCGAAAGCGCCCCGGGGATTCCCCTCCGCCCACACGCCACCGCCGTCCTGCGCTGGCGCTGCACGCACCACGCCCCGCCCCGCCCCGCCCCGCCCCGCCCCGCGCCGGCAGGAGACGTTATGTCACCTCGCTCTGCAAGGCGGGCTTTGGCGCTTCAAACAAGCTCCTGGGACAGCAATCGTTTTGCAGCTTTATTATGGTAATGTCCTTGTTTAACTTCACAAATGTTGTTCGTGTACTGGAAGGGGCTCGTACCACATGCCTTGTGTTGCGAAAGCCCGGGCTCTATCCTCAATCAGTCTTTGTGGGACGCGAGGGAAACAAAGCGAACTCTCGCCTGTTTCCTCAGGAATCTTTAGTTTCCCCTTGCTTCTGTATTTTTATATTAGTTTTATATTAGTTAGTATTATAATATTTTTATTATTAGTATTGCAATAATTACTATTAATGCACTGTTTTATTAAATATATAGTAATAATATAAATGCAATATTAAGAATTATATTTAAAGTAGTAGTTGAATTAGAGTGTCATGTCATGTCATGTTGTGAAGTGTAGTGCAATAGAGAAGTAGAAAGAAAATGAAGTGCAGTGTATTTAAAAAGTGTATTTATTAGTTATATCTGTGCAGGACATTCATGTGTCGAGTTAATGCTTTTATATAATAATATTATTGTCTTTATTGTTATCATATTATTATTACCATTATTGTCTTAAAATTATTTAAATTTACATTGTATCAATATTCCTAACTCTAATATGTTAATTGCCACCAGGTTGTATAAACCTACCTGCAGAAATAATAAATCTATCTATAATGTTTCGATCAGTATTCACCTCATCGTTATTACTGATGTCTGCTCACTACATTGTTACTCATGGGACTCAGTGTTCGTAACATCTGAAGGACTCGTTAATCCCTGTAAATAAAAAAGAAATTAAATACTTGTGGCATATTCTTAACTTACTTTGGCGACCAAGTGTAGAAAACTGCAGGGTTTTCCTTGGTAAATCATGCTGTAATGGATGATGATCACGTTAGTATATGATGATAACGTTGGTAACGTTCTCTTTTTTGCAACGAACTTTTCGGGAACACAGTATGTTGGCATAAAGCGTATTGCATGCGTTGAAAATTAAGAAAAAATATGAAACTGGAGGTGCTACAACAGCACATACATTCTTGTGCTATTGGAAAAGTTACGTAATATTGAAATATGTACTTTTAGTATGGCAGAAATTTTAATTTCTACCTGATTAAAAAGTCCAATTTGACCTATTCAAATGCAGCGCCGATGCAAATCTGCATTTATTTCGATAGCCAGAAACAATAGTCGAAGAGATTTTATAAAAAAGTCTTCACTTAACTCAAAATGATGTTGTAGTCATGTACGTTTTCCTGTTGCTCGACAATATAATTTATTATTTAGTTAATTTGTTTGTTTTATTGAGCAATGATCTTGAAGCAGATTTTTACCAGACTACAATATTCATTTCTTTGATTTTACTAACTTCATATTGAACATTTAGATAAATATATTACTTGCAAAATAATGATAAAACTTATTTGCCTAGTAAAATCAAATACTACTTGTACCAGCAGATTTTTTAATTTATTCACTAATCATGTCTAAGAAAATCCTGCTAATAAAATTAGTGACTGACATTTTGTTGGGACGTTATTCATCCTCAATGGAACCAAAGTGTATGAGCATTGAAACAGTCCCAACTTATTGGAAGGCAGCAGGAACGCCACTGAACTGTCCGTTCCAAAGTTACCTGACCCTCCTTTGCAACGTGAGCTCTAAGTTCAACTAAGACGGTTTGTATTACTCTATAATAAGAGTTAATGCAATATTTTCATTATAATTTGATTTTTAAAATAAGAGAAACAGCAGTTTTCTATTCCAATTTATGCTGAAAGGTATTGAGATGCACAGTTAAGGACTTGAATCCTCGTTCACTTCGTTCTGCTCGTCTCGGAAATGCGTGACCAAACTCACGTTCTTCATTGAAATCTCCTCAAAACAAGGAAGTGGCGTCGATGTGGCACGTTCTGCTCCATAGCAACATTAACCCAGTTTCCGGGGTTGGCGTGTGTGATACGAGGTGTTTTGGGAAACGCAGGAGCACATCACGCTCGCTTCTCCCGCTATTGTTTCTCTCTCTCTCTCTCTCTCTCTCTCTCTCTCTCTCTCTCTCTCTCTCTTTCGCTCTCTCTCGTTTCATTAGCCTGCTTTCACCGTCGCCCGCAGCGCAACTCACGCCGCCCTTCGCTTTCGAGCTCTCGCTTTGTTTCATGGTCAGTATTGACATTGTGCTATGACCTACCATCAGCCCTTCCATCGCCCGCATTACCTTCTTGTGATGGGAATGTTTATGTTTTAGGGCTTATAAGGTATTTATTTTCATTATTCCGAACCGATTTGGCTGATGAAAACCAATAATATAAAGTTATATTTATTTTTGCTTTTTCTTGCAGTTACAATTGTGATACGCCAATTTTTACGATCTTATTGTCTTAATAATCAATAATTTAATCAACAGCACAACTATCTCTTTTAATTTTTCTCTCTTAAATTTTCCCACTTCTTCTTCAACTTCTGTACACCTTAGTTTTCTAATTCGTCATATTTCTACTACTTTAACTTAGATGTATGTGATATACCTCCATTATTGTATATTTTTTTTTAAAATGTCAACCAACTTTATATATTTTTTCTTTACCTACTGTTGTTTTTCTGTTTCGTGTTTCCAGTTCTCCTTTTAATTTTTCAATCGTCCTATCTCCACCGTATGAACATTCTTTTCTATCATATTTAACCTACCTTTTCTCAACTCTTGCCACCCTCTCTTCGACCTAGTTTCACCCTTTCCCCTCTCAGCCATCCCTTTTCTTGACAACGGATATTCCCTCATCTTCCTCCTCCCTTATCCTTTCAATCCTTACCATCAAGTGTTTACCACTTTTGCCTTTCAATATTTTTCTATTTTTTTTTCTCTAAAACTAACTCTTGCATTTTTCTACCCCTCCCAGATCTTTCAAATCGGCGTTCACATGTGTGTTCCTCACTTTCACATATTCTACACAGCCTCTTCTGTCTAGCTTTCTAGTATCTTCTACTCTTCTGGTACTTCTACCCACTCGGAATCTGACTAACCTACTTCTACTTTTTTTTCACTGAAAGTTAATAATTTTATTGCAGTACGCTTCGATTGAACCGTACTTTATCTTTGTTTTTAGGTCATTGGTCCACCTCAACATAAAAACAAGTATCAATTGTCGGATTCATTCAGCAGCGTTCGTGTGTAGAGAGTGAGGGATGAGACTTCACTCTTCAAACAAAACGATCGCACCGATGTAAGTCACGAGCGGGGCATTAGATTGCGAAGTGTTGCCCTCGAGCGCGTGAGGTCGTGTGCCGACTTGTAGCCGACTACTAGCTCAATTCAGACCAGATTCCGGGTCATCACCTCGAACAGTAACTCCTTCGCGCTCCTGTTGAAGTCTGTGTGTCACCCTTTACCTAAATATTTAACGCCGGAACGATGAATAACTCCCAGAGAGTGCTAAGTTTTCTTTTGGGGACACGACGATGGCTGACATGCTAAGTGACTTTTCGGCGGAACTGCCACCATGTCGAAGGAGTCCCTTGAGTGTTCAGGCAGAGTGACTGCCTGCACATATTCGTGGTGGATTGGCTATTAAAAATAAGCGTATAGCGTTATTCCGCGATGAGATATTATTAGCTTACAGATTTCTACTCAAAATTGCATGTTCGATCCTCGGCCATATGTGTGGCCAAATCTAAATTATAATCTACAATCGTTGTTCCCGAAATAATCCCTGCTGCGAGGTGTGTTCAGCGGAACACTTATCGCGTCAACGGCACAACTTATGTAATGGATTGCGGAGGTAAAAATTCAGCTCCCTATGAATTGAATTGCTTTAAATACATCAACTATCTCACACCACGAATAAATAATGTTTTATGTTTTCATTCACAGTTAAGTCACAATAACAAAACAAATAAATCGCAAATACAAAGTTTCACCCGTTTCATCATTTGGTGTCAGCAGCGTTTAATGCTGTCTTATAACTGTAGAAAAAAGAACATCACAAACACCTATAATACAGCGCACTCGGAAAGTCAACGATTTTGTTAAATACTCAGGAGATCGGAAAAATACAAAATCATTTATGTTAATAATTTCTAATGCGCGCAGAAATTGATAGAAAACTACACAGCCTTCGCCCTTGTAAGAAGTGGTGGTAAATGGATTCACTGAATACCGACAAACTCGGAAAAATCCAAAAACAATGAAACAGTTTCGAGTTTCACTGAAAAATAAAACTTCTTGAATTCATTTTTCTGCCTATTCTCATAATGCGCATACCGAATGAATGATCGTACTCAGGGCGTCTCTGTTTAAGTCGCAGCTGGATTCATGGCGCAGGCAGGCTCCAAATAAAGAGTTTTTCTGCCGAAATTTCGTCGCTTCTCCCCGCAGCGTTACATAACACTGTCTCCTTGCGAGAAAGTAAAAAGGTCACCGCCACAGGGAGGCAGCGCCCGCCCGTGTTGAGGCGGGCGCCCGCGGCGGGCGGAGCGCCGCGTTGCTTGGGCATCCGCGCACGTCCTCTGGCTGCGGATTCGCATGCGCGGCGCGCGCCGCACGTGCGCCCGCGTGCGCTCCGCCGGCGGCGCGTGGCACATGGCACGTGGCGCGTGGCGCGCGCGTGACCCGCACGCCGATCGCGCTCGGCGCTTCTCGCGCCGTCCGCCGCGTGGGGACGCTTCCTCTCATCGCGTATGTCTCCGTGGGATTTCTGGGGCGTTGGATTCGATTTGCTTACGTCGTAGGGGGCCGTGGTGGAGGATTGGATCAGTACGCTCGTATTCACGATTTTGTGTTGAATTAAGACCTGTTCAAAGTAATATCCCCGTGTTCATATGCGCGTGATCTTTCCTACTTCTTCCTTGTCATATCCTCACACCTTACACACACACTAACATTCAGTACACTACCACACATGTTAGGAGACCACATGGGAATGTAGAGCTTGCCCCGGTTGGGGCACTTCATCTATGTTGAACACTTTGGAACTGATTAAATCGTATTAAGTCATTTTATCGAAATTAAGTCATTTTATTCACTTCATAATTTTATTCTATATCTATTTTGTCTATCCATACTTCTAAAAGTTTTGTTTTCTTGATATTTCTTAGTAAAAATTTGCGATGTGAACGGAACATTGTAAACACAAAGGAACAAATACAAAGACGGAATAGGTCGAATTACGCTAAACGAATCGTCAGTGAGAAAATAGGACTCAAAGATCCCAAGAATTATTTGGCGAAACTTTGTGAATCACAACCGAGAACGCGATCGTTATTAATGAGAACATAGATTTTAATTACCTCATTTACGGTGCTACAAATTCTTTTCGCATTGCTCAGCAGAATTCACCTCTTTCGTAATTATTTACTGGTAGCATGTTGTTGGATTTTCCTCTTTCCTTTTATTCGTTTCCTAACTTTATATTTGGTATCTTTTACTTCGCCTTGGTCATGCCTCGTGTTTAAAGAGTCGGAACCCTTCTTCGGCAGACTCATTCCACGTACGTAAGATCGTTGGTCATAAAATGGTTAGACATGTATGTATGTATTCCATATCTTTAGTGTCTATCAACTGATAATTAATAATTAAAAATTATACTCACAGAATCGTTCAGAGAACCAGATTGAATTTAATTTATCTTTACGAAGGCAGGAAAAGCCCACATTTTTCACTACATTTCTATGTAATTAAATGTTTTTCTCCCAAAGTCTTATCTGTTTAATCTATACATATTTGTAAATATGATGTGACTCTAAAACAATTATTATTTTAATTATTAGAATAAACATTTAAATTATGATGTAATTAATTGATACTAATAAATATTGATTTTAGTCTGAATTGTAAAGTGACCCATGTTCTTTCAATTGCGTTATTGATCCATCAGCCTTAACGGATACTTCACCTTAACACCCAATAATTCTTCATGCCTCTCAGGGTGGATTGGGCTGGACCATCCGGTTTGTACCGCAAGCGCTTATCTGGCACGAAGAGCCAGTGCTATGCCATGAAATCATTTCGTTCGGCTTATCGTGCCCACTGGATATATTGAAAGGAGTTTAGCCTGCTTGACGATCTCGTAAAAAGAAAATGGGTGGTGTTGATGATCTGTACTGAGTTCAATTTCCTTACCTTCACCCTTCCAACTTGCTATTCAACAAAATAAACGTTTTATACTGTTTTATTTGATTTCAGGCATGCTTTTTTTATTACGCCTTATGTTCATAGTTACAAGCAAATTTTTTCAGTGAATACATTTTATTATCATAATGTTCTTTATAAATAGTTACATGAGTTTGGTTTGTATCAAATAATATTGTTTTTGAGAAACTTTAGAAAGCATGTGACAAATAAATCCGACAAGAGGATTTTACGTCGTAAAAAAATAAATTACTGAGATGAAATGCACGTTTTACAATCTCAGTTTTGGTGAAGTTGCTTTTGTTCTGAGTATGGCATCGTGTTGACCTTCCAAGCCGCCTGGGGTCTCAATCTTCCTCACGTCATTTCCTGAAGCCTTTGCGAAACTCTTCAATATTTCGCTCACTGCCACGCTGTTATGTCACAATTTCATTGTCCTTCAACTAGAACATCCTCATACATTCGATATTTCTTCAATTCGGTGACTACTCCTTGTTTAGATAAGAAAAAAAGATCTGGTATAAATAATTATAGAATGAATGGTTATAGAGCACTTAACACAATTTGTTATTAAATTTTTTCTAATGAAACATTGTTCATCTCAAGTTCGAGATTTGAAATTGTGACTTTGTGTTTGCGACAATAAAGCAGCACTCGTTTTAGTACTGTATTTGAAAGATATAGAGATAACTCGTCGTTAAGACTATAACCCTGATATGAAATTTATTGAAAATGGTTCCTTTTTGTCGAGAACCTCACTAGTAACGAGAAACGTCTTGTCCAATGAACGATTCTTCGTCAGTTGGCGCTAGATGTCGGAGCGTTTTCGCTTCGCCTGGGCAAGAGAGCGTCTCTCCGATGTTCGAGTCTCGGCGGTGGAGTATTTTCGACACAGCGAAATAGCTGTTGGAACGACGCCACTGCGGTTGGAAATTCTAGAGTCAAGATGTTCTAACGGATCTTTTGCGTGGGTTCGTCTGATCAGTTCCACGCAGGGACAGTACCCGGAAACAATCCACGGTCGCCCGCTATCCGTCTTTCCCCATCCTGTTTACATCCAATTCCTCACACTCGACAGTGACGTGACGTCAATCTGGCTAGAGGCTGGATTACATTGATTCAATGAGGCTGGATTACATTGGTTATTTCGTGTTTCTGGTGGCGTTGTTTTCTATGGTATTTAGTCCCGTAAATGTATCCACAAGGAATGTTCTTCTCCCGATGGATTGTGAGATGAGACGCCGACCTTCATGTCGACTTTCGGGATTTCCCCATCCATGTATCTCTCACAAGCGGGTCAACGCTCCAGTTGGGACAAGCTCTAAGCTCCCAACATGTGTGGTAGTGTAGTGCATATAAGTGACAGTATGCATTGTGTGTGTGTGTGTGTGGGGGGGAGAGGATTGGACAAGGAAGAGGAAAGAAAGATCGTACGCGGTCCATGGCCCGTTTTTTAGGGCACTGCTCTGGCATTCGTCTGGTGTTGATCGAAGAAACAAGGGAAAACTACCGATCAGAGTAGAATGCACCTCCAGAGCGGCTATATCCGACCTAGGTTTAGAGCTATTGTCGAAAATCATGCCAATTTTGAGACTGGAACCCTAAGACCTCTCGGTAAGAGGCACTGCAGTGACATCAGCTGATGCCCCCTGACACTCGACAATGACATGGTTTGAATCTCGAGGCTGGTGAATTCCCTAAATTAACTGATAAAGAATTGTGCTTTTTCTTAGTCACTTAACAATTTTTTGCTTCAAGACGATAAATTACCTATTAGCCATAAACATGTTCTCATAAGTGCGATACGAAATAATTACCCAGGTCAACTCAATTAGTTGATTAAAAACGCTGAAAGGCCGTATCATTTGGTCAGTATAATAAAGTTAATAACATTTCTTTTAGAAAAACTACGGTGCAGATAATGCTGCCGATAAGGGTCAGATCAACATGAATGTAATGTCACACGTGGGAATATTGGCAAGGAAAAGAAAGCATGCTGTGTTGAGTAGCAGCTGGTAGGTGAGAGCATCGTCATTAGGTGAAGATATTAAAGAGTGCGTGTATTTCAATTACCTAAAGAACTACATAAAATTATGATTATTTTTAATTTATTACAAAATCCTATGAAAAGAGGACAATTTTAATCTAGAATGTGATATCTATAGTGAGACACGTACAATTCATTCCCTCACTTAACTGTCAGTTTTGATATTTGAACGGGCTTCGTTATTCTTTGTATACAGTCAATTGTCGATTCGTCGTAAAGGTCTGTCGATTGTTTCAATAATGAAGTAATTAACGCCGTGCAGCAAGTAGGCGGGAGAGACGTGCAGATCCCGTTGTGTGTGTGTCGGCTGCGAGTGCTGCTCGCGTGCGAGGCGGCGCGCCGCCCGCCACAGCCGCCGGCGGCGCTGGCGGCGGGCGCTGCTCCGGCGCAGCGCAGCGGAGGCTATTCGGGTTAATGGACGGGAACAGCCGCACTAATAAGCGGCCTCGCGCCCCCCCTCCCTTTCCTCGGTTCGAAGGCTGCGGGAAACGCGCTCGCCAGGTCGCATTGTTGACATAATTCGCGAGCGCATGCTCCCCATTTTATCACGGCATTATCGGTGCAATTTTTCTGTTCCTTCTTTTACCAGTAAGCGAAATAATTAGTATAGCACCCTCGGGTGGTTCATGGACAGCCTGATAGCTTTAGGTGTGGTGGTACCGGGATCGATTCACGGCCTGGGCAAATATAAAAGTTAAGCCTTGTGATACAAATCGTCTCAGTTTGTATTGCTGCATCACGAAAGAAAGCTCTGGCTCTTGCATACGCCCAGATGTATGTATGTATGATTATTATTATTATTATTATTATTATTATTATTATTATTATTATCGATTTTCGTTTTCAGCAGAAACTGGGCATAGGGAATCTATGTTTGGTGTCGTAGAACCAAATTCAGCTATAATGAAAAGAGAATTTACCCTATGCCACTTTTGCTTACTGTAAAATCTTTCGAACAATGTCGTCTGTTTGAAATAAAATTGCCTTTTGTCCAACAGTTTGAATTTTTTTCTTGGCAGTTCCAAATTTCTCAAATTAATTTTAAAATTTGTCGGATTCACCCCTTTCCATGAATTTACCAAGGCATCTATAGAAGGACTTGTATATGGCCTTTCTTCAACTGCCAGATCCGTTTCTTGCGTTGCAAGCTTCTCATACTTTCTTTATTTTTTTCTTCCTGGGGCTCTTTCCAGCTTCAAGGGATGCCGATTTCGGCTATCCGCGTAGGTACTCAGTGTGTCCTTCATCGGGACCCATATTAACCTTTTACACTTGACACGCTTGCGGGCTCCTCTGTCTGTGGTCAGCAGACTTATAAGACCTTCCGCGCCAACACATACAAATATATGAAGACAAGGGAGAAACAACCATGCCCACGGTGGGACTCGATCCCGCGACCCGTCAGATCGAAACGTTGATTCCGCACACGATCTAGCCACCTAGGCCATCCAGATTGGCGAGCTCCTCATATTCCGTGATGCTAATTCCGTTTTCCTGATATTATGTGTCAATGCAATATCAATTATAGCAGCTTTCTTATTAGTTTTATTTATAAGGAGGATATCAGGTCTGTTTTGTGCATGATAACAAATCGGTCCAGCACATCATATGGTGCTTTGTGTCCAATACCGGGTCTGCACTATATGTGTAATATAGAGTAGAAGTATGAAACCGCCTGTGTTTAACAGCAAGTTCTTGGTGTATCAATTTTACGATTTGGATATGCTTTACAAGATTGGCGTTGTCTCAAAATAACGAACAGATCGCTTTATTGTGTTCAATTGATTCGCCGTATGTATCACATCTTTTGAATTTGTAGATTACATGAATCTTCATTACTTTGTTTCTCGCAATGTTTGGTTCTCGGCACCGTATCTTGGTCGGCCATTACAAACCCTTCAGCCTCTGGGCTAAATATCCACTTCTTAGCCAATGCGAAGTCGTAAATTTATCAATGTGTTATTATTATTATTATTATTATTATTATTATTATTATTATTATTATTATTATTATTATTAATATTATTATTATTATTATTATTATTAATATTATTACTATTATTACTACCCAAACCTACGTCATCTCTTATTTGAATATGCGTTTCGGAGTTTATACAATATCCTAGGAATTTCAAATTTATCACCGCAAGATGTGACCTGTGGCCAGCAATGCGGGTTTCTGCAGGTGGTGTGATAGAAAATAATCTAGACCAGGTGATCTACGAGTATGGCCCCTAGCTCCACAGTTACTACTCGTACAAGGACAACCGCAACCCTTTTGAAACATTTGGATTAACTGGAAATCACGACATTTTGTTATTTCTTGAATTTAATGTTGTTTATTCCGGAATTTGTTATAATGAGTTATTATTATATTACCTATTCAAACATCTTAATACTTCTCGAATGCTATGTAAAATTGTAATTGTTGTTATCACTACATTTTTAAAGAAGTTAATTAAATAATTATAATAGTTTCATTTAATTAATTTTATGCTCAGGTAACAATTGTTTTCTGAGAATGTAAAACATTTACTGGTAGTAGCATAAAGAAAAATTAAAAATGAAACGATTATTACGATCGTTTTCTCGAATAACAATTTCCAAGTGGTGTAACATTCCATTGTATTTGTACTGAATGGACGTCTGCGTGAATAAATCCACGCCATTGTCGTCTGGGCGTTGAGCAATCTAGAGTTCGTTCGTCTGCCATCTGTCACGGCGGTGATGCCTCGCAGACCAAAAAGATTCCTTAGAAGAGCTGCTCCACTACGGCCGAAAAAGTCGCAACTTTCTCTTTCTGGTGTGTCACGCTGCGTCTTCACTTTCATTGTCTTTTGAAGGCCTACACAAAAGATGCGCACTATATTTACACGGGCTTTGGTCTGAGAATGCGCACAATTAGCAAACAAAGGTTGCATAGTAAGACGTGGTACGGATAAGAGGAAACAGAAATGCGGAGACATCGTCCCACATTTTCCTTGACAGGATAAATAATATTGACTGTTTTTCAGTGTGAGTAAAAAAAATTGCAAGAAAGGGTTTCCGCTTTGCCGATTAGGCAGATTTTGCTCATTTTCACAAACGTTTACGTTGCTTTGTTAATTTCTTACAGACGATTTGATATTATACCACAATATCTTAATTATAATTTGGTTACAAAATGCAAATGCTATCAATTTGCACCATTTCAGTTGTCGAACTTGAATATGCGTACATACGCCTAATATGTTAATCTAGTCGAGAACCCAGGTATTAAGAAGCAGTACGACAATAGCTGTGCTAAGCAGAAAATATCCTCTACACACGCACTAAAATTTCGTTTTCTTGAACTCCCAATCGATCTTTACCCGCCCACATTTCATCACGTTGTTGACTAGCGGCCTTGCGAATGGACAACTGAGGGGGTTGGTAGGAGACGGTTCCGTTAGTATCACGAGATTTAAGATGTAGATGGAAAAGCTGTAGATCGCATAAGTCCAATTCAGACACTGTGAATTGTCGAATTCTAGAGGCCAGTTGTTCAGATCGGTAATTTTTTGTGGTTCCTCCGATCAATACCAGACAAATGTCGAAGCAGTACCGTAACAAACAGACCTCGGTGATATTTTTTCTCCTCCTCGATTCTCTCCTCTTACATACACATTTACACTGCCACATATTACATTGCCACACATGTCGGGAGACGAGTTGGAAATTTAAAGCTTGTCTGCTGGGACTGTGTTCTGCTGGGGAAGTAATTGGAGGTGGAAAACATCGAAAGCCGGCGTGAACTCGTCACCTCACGAGGTATAAACTGCACTTCGGTTACGGGGCTAATGACCTAAGTAGTTGCCGCGCCCGAAGTCATACTCGTTTTCTAACCCACCCTTCTGTGCTTCGTGTCTCGGTTCTCAACTAGACTCACATGATAGACACGCGCACACACACACAAACGCGAGAACTGAAAGCGTGCAAATTGAGAACCTTTACATCGTACGTCGCTTGTTTGCTGCGCGGTTCATCTACAGGCGATGCAGCGGGTTTTCTCTTCGGTTGCCGCCCCAGTGCCCACTGCTGTCGCGTGCTTCTGACGGACGCCGCTGTGATTTTCGCGTTACAGTGTCCGCGGCTACCACTCCACCACGCTCTCCCCGCTCCCTGCCCCGCTCCATGCCTCACTCTTCGCCGCATTTCCCGCCCTGCCACGCTCCCCGTCCCGCTCTCCGTCTCGTCCCGCTCCCCACCCCACTATCGTCGCGCTCCCCGCCCCGCTCCCTGCCCCGCCCTCCGCCCCGCTCCCTGCCCCGCTCCCTGCCCCGCCCTGTTGCGCCGTCCCGATTTACCTCGGCACACCCTGCCCTCCCCCCCTCCCGCCCCGCTCCAGCCCTCTACGCCCCGCCCCGCACTGCGCCGCGTTGCGACCGAACCCCGTTAGGCCTCGCCCGGCGACGCTTTACGACACGTGCTGCTAACAGATCCCGACTTTTATGGCCTAATTCGTGAAACAAGCGAGCGCCGCCGGCCGCTGCCGCCGCCGCCGCGGCCTGCGCCCAACGGGAGTTGCGCTCGGGAGACCCGGCAAGCGACCGTGCGCGAAGTGCGCCGAAAGGGCGCCGCCCAGAGGCCTAAGTGACCCGTTCGGTGGAAGTGAAATTTGTTTTCTTTCGAGCGATACGCTCGCTCCGCCAGACTTGCTTGTCGCTCGCGCTGGCGCCTCGATTTAAAATTCAGGTGAAGGAAAGTGGTTTTTAATGTCCCCGTTAGAGGGATTTTTAAGGCACGAGATAACCGGGTGCGATGGCGTATTTCGTTGTTTAGACCATATGACCGACGCGTTCTGCGAGGTGAAGTTTCGTTACCACAGTTAAATAGCTGACTCGGATGACCGCAGGTATGACAATTCTAGAAGCCAACGCCTCTGGTTGGTCGCTTCTGTGGTGTCTTCCTGTCAAAATGAGTATAGATTTCAGGTTCGTCAACCACTGAGGTTGTCCCGTCAGAGGTGTGAGAGTTTAAATAATGGGTGGTGGCGATGTTCCTCTCCATTTGGAGGACGAGATCCGGTGTCGACCTACGTGGCGACTTGCGGCTCACTCCAGGTACTTCCCCAGCTGATGACCACCCGAGCCAGAACAAGATCTAAGCTCTCTTCTGGTCTCCTGACGTGTGTGCTAGTATAGTGCTTATAAGTGTAAGTAGGTGTGCAAGGGAGGAGGAGGGGACAAGGGTGAGGAAGGAAAGATCGCGCGCGATCTGTGAGATTTCGGGTTTTATGCGATATTGATCCACGGAGAGCTGTTGATTAGAGCAATCGTTAGAATTCCCCAGACGGTTGAAATTTAACCCAGCTGTGTAACAATTGTCTCGAATCCTAGGGACCTCGCGAACAAGCTGCAGATGTAAGAGTATTGCCGTTGACAATCGCTGCTAGTCGATCGATATGAGGTGGATGCTGGAGCAGAGTCTTCAACAACGGGTCACGGTCCGCGGAGAAGCTTTCCCATCTACCCTGTCTCAATTCTCATGTATGGGGCAGGGTGATGGTCCGTTCCCCCATCCCCATTGTCTATCCTAATGATATGAAATCGTTTAAATAAATTGATATGAAATTACGGCGATAGCAGTGACACAACTGCAAGAGCAATATGTGGACATTGTATTTGGCGAAAGAGTGTGGATATTTCGCCGCGAAAGAGATTGCATGATCTTGGACACACGAAGGTTGCACTCCAAAGTCACAGATACGAATATGACACGATTTCAAGATATTTGATCAATTGTTTGTGTGTCAAAGTATAACACTGACACTAACAATTTTGACACAAAATAAGAAATTTGAATTTTACCTTAAAAACTAATGATTGTTGTGTATGTAACTTTTTTCGCAACGCACGAAGATGTAATTTTGATAATAATCTCCTAAAAGATTAGTAAAAATGTCACTTTTCTCTTCATTACAAATCAATGAAAACTGTTCATGTTGACAAATATTTCAATATTACAATTGTTCATTTTTTACACATCTTTTACTTAGTACTTTCCAAATAACATGTGTAAAAGCGCGTCCACAATGTTTTTAAACTATTTTGTGGCATTTTATTTTTTACTTTCTCGCCCTTGCGAAAATACTTTGTAAGAAGAAAAAGTTATGTCGGAAAACGTCGAATTTTCGACAAAAAACTCTTATTTCCGAGACCTGGCAACGAAAAGTAGATAAATCCAGATGATAAATACAGAAGCAAATTCATCTAACAGGTGGTCAGTATCCATATTTTGTGGGTCATTGATACCGAAAAATCGATAGATGGCAAAACGTCTGTCTGAGCGTCTGTGGTCAACGGTAGCGCCTAAACCGTTCTGCCGATTTTCTCTCAAATTGCTATTACACTATTGATCTGAAAGAATTCGAGGTATTGCGAGTTTGAATTAGATATTTTGACTTTTGAGGGTACTTTACGTGAACCGAAAATTTACGTTTGAAGCGTCGGTCCGAATGGGACCAATTCGGCGCTTCTGTGTCGTAGTGGTATGAGTGACCCGAACTCTTAGAGTCTGAGTTCGGGTCCCGAAATGGCAAAAAGGTTATGCTGCTTGAAAATACTTTTGCAGGTTTATGTAGTTGTATAATATAGCGGGTAGTTAGAAGGAATGCGAGAAAGTATGGGCTTTTGTAGCAGCACTAGTTAACTGGAAGTTACTGTACCGTCGTTCGACCAATAGTTCAGCCGCGTCGGCGCGTCGTGCTCAGCAGCATCCCTCAGAGAGTGTGGGGTAGAGCGAGTGAGGGGGGAGGGGGTCGGCCTGCGCCTCTCGCGGCAGTGCACTCGATTATAAAAAGCAGGAAGCGGCCATGGCGCGGCAGAGGCTGGGGAGGGGGAGGGCGGGGAGTGTTCGGCGCTTCGTCGAGCGGTTGACCGAATTGGGGATCGGAGAGACCGCAAATACCTAACGTTTCTTCTGCGTTTCTGCGCTTCCCTCACTTTCCTCGCTCGTTCCGGCACTCTCTCCTCTCCGGCAATAACAACAACACGCTGTTTTCAAAACAAACAATTTCGTTTCTTTAACGTGTTTCATAAAAGTCATATGGCAATGCGCGTATGCATAAAAGACTTATCGACAAAGGGACGTTAATGCATTATGGATGTTTGTAATTGAACATAGATGTTTAGATAATTACACAAGCCAATAAAACTTTGTGGACGAACATATAGAATAATGTATTTTATAAAATATGAGATTTATATAGCAGGAGATTTTAAATATGTTAGCAGTTTTAATTTTTCATGAAGCCTGAATTTAATGGCCAATTTTTGACTCAACTGTTACTAGAAGAGTATTTCTTCATCCATTTGCACTCTGTTTTACTATTCACTTTTACTTTAATTTTTTATTATATTTACACATTTTTCCGATGATATGAAGTGCAATTCAAAGAAACGTTTTAAAAATCTCGTCTCCCCATTAGTAAATAACTTCTCCTATATCCTAAGGGAAATTAGAATTTTTACAGGAAAGAATCATGTTATATTATTTTGTGGTGGTAAGGATCATGGAAATGTGACTGCTGTGTATTCTCATATGTAATTGATGATGTCGAGAAATGTCGTTCATTAAGTTTACACGTTTTGGCTTCGCTTAAAGTAAATGGGAATTTTATTTTATTAATGTGGTTGTTATATTATTTACGTCATAATATCTACCTAGAATAAGTAAATAAATATATGTGTCAATTACTTGTTGGACTGATTTTAAGTTGGCCTTTTCATTTAAGGTTCATCCTCGGGATTAATTACACAGTCACACAAAAAATGTAGTCACACACAAAGAGTTGACAGGTTTCTCTATGTATGTTGAAGAGCTGAATACGAATCCGAAGCCAGAATTGCGCCATCACCCTCCATTTTTTTAATCGCGAAAAATCACAGTGAAATTATTAATTTCATGGTAGTTTTCGTGATTTACAAAACTGGAGGGTGATGGCGCAATTCTGGCTTCAGATTCGGATTCAACGCTTTGACATACATAGAGACACATGTCTCAAGTCTTTGGGTGAGCCACTTTTGTGTGTGTGTGTGTGTGTGTGTGTGTGCCTGTGTTCTTTACGCCACCCGTACATTCAGCAAAAAGAAACATAATTTATGGCCAATAGTTTGCAATAGAGAATCTACAGCTAAGGAAGATTTACTGCTGCTTTTGGTGCCCAGACTGGGCTTTCTGCGGAAGTTGCGGGGGGAAGCTCCCCGAGTCGAGAGGAGCGTGATCGAGGACGCGACTGCGTGCAGCAGGTCTCGTTACGATGAACGCGAACCCGAGAAGCGAAGTGCAAGTTTCGGAAGGCGGCCACTGGCTGGTTAGCACAGCTACGGATCATAAATCCTGGCCCCTACAGCCTAGAGATCGCCATCGCCAACAAGCTGACATATCCGCCAACATCGTCACAACCGCTAACACGCCATCCATGTTTCGGGACTTCGATGTACAAAATTAAAATATCGATGTCAATTATATGTATATTGTCGCAAAATGTTTTGAAAATAAAGTTTAGTAACATCTATTATGAACATTGGCGTGGAGAGATATTATCTGAAAGCGACAGAATTTGTTAATTTATAATTAAAATATATATGAACAAATTGAAGAAAATAATAAAAAACAATGAACAAAACTGTTTATGAAATCACAAAATTAAAATTGGTCCACGACATTTATGGACAAAAACTCTTTTAACTTACTTTTCACCTTTAGTCACTTTGGTTAGAAAGGTTGTTCGATTTACTGAGATGAGGGAGTTATCACGGTTTTTTAGTTTTCATAATTCTTTTTTTTGTTAAAAAATTAAGCATTAAGCCCAAAACACTGATGCAAGAAATCGGCTTCAATTAATCGATGTTAATAATATCCGTTTATTCATATACACTTCGATGTTTCGAAGACATCGACTTCGAGGTCCAATTCCTACTGCAGACTACAAAAGTAAATCGTCTCTATATGTAAATCTCAGCGCGTTATTTTCACTACTTGGCTACGTGAAACTACGAGAAACATCGTGAGCACTCCACGTGGAATTTATTACAGATAAAATGGGTTTGGTGCCGGCTTCCTCAGCGCTACTCCTGATCCCTGTTCGCCATGCTTCGCATTCCTTCATTGTTTTATTGTCTTCGTTATCACCTACGCATCAACGTATTGGCCATCTCAGGTAGTGTCTTCATAATGAGGAAATAAATTTTCCTCAAGCCGGTAAGCTTTTTAGCTTGTTATCATGTTGTTTTCGTAGAAAAGCAAACATCTGTTCAATCCATCTCAGTGCCTCAATAATACATCGTTCGTTATCTCCTTCAAATATTGCACTGCTAAAAAATATGTTAGGAGGATTGCCATAGTTCACTCGCTTGCACTTAGTTTCCTTGTGACTTTAAATATTTTATTTACGCATTACTTTTACAGAATAAAATCAATTCAATACGTGTATTAACATTCACTTCGAAGCAAAAAACCGGTTATAGAATTCCTTCTTCCTCGTTCAGCGACTCAGCGGAGTGGTCAGCGCAGTTGCGTTCCTCTGTGCACAGGAGTTCAAATATTGGTCGGTTCACGAGGAGTTTGTGATGAACAAAACGGTTTCATCCCGGGTTCTCTTTATTTCCTCTAATTCCCACCCCATCTCCATCTTAGTGTCATTACTCACCACATTATCTCTTGCAATCATGATCATCACCACATCTCAACGTTGATGTGCCGAGTAGCCACGTCGACTGCCGGGTTAGGTTCCTGACTGCGGAACTACTAACCATTGTGTAGACTCGTCGCAAGTCAGACCGTCATCTTGTAAATATGTCTTACAACAGGTTTCAAGGGATTTGTTTTCTTCGCAGCAGTCTGTCTTAATCTCTTCGTGGTTTCTTTTCTCTTTTTATATCCATCATCTTTACGAACTTCTTACTCTACCTCTTCTCCCCTTCATTTCTACAATAACGTTACGAATACAGGATCTCCCTAAAAGATGTTCAGTTTATTTGACCTCGCTATTTATTTTTACCTCATTATTGTTCTTTCATAATCCTCCTCAAACCTTTTATCTTTGTTTATCTCCTTCCAATCAATCTTCTCCACACACTATCTTAACCCTATTTCTAATATTTCGAGATACTTTTCCTCTTTCTCCTTCATAGTCCTTGACCAACACCCATACATCACTACTCACACTTGAATAGTTGTTCCTAGTTTTTGCTCTTTGCTGTCACCTGTTTTACCGACCGCAGTTCTGCTTCTACACTCTTCTGTGCAGCTCTCATTTCACGACATGTTTCCATATGAAACTATAAGATGAATAAAAATAATTTCGCCTTGACGAATAGTTCACGAAATTTGTTTTTCATAGTCGTGAGGTTTTCTATTATCATTTTTTAAATAGAATTATTAGAAATTATTCTATACGAAATAGCCCCTGAGGAATAATGCCTGCTAATCGTTCTTTTTTAAATGACTAATTGTACTTTTTAAGCCAGAAAAGACACTTTTTAAGTAATTCGAGTCTCGTGAGCGAGTTTCAATTCCGGTAGCATCAACTATTCTGTCATTAGTCCCGTAGGTGAAATGCATGTTATATCTCCCCCCCCCCCGTATTCCTCCCCCGTGCCAACGTGAGGTCCGGCAGTGATCGGCTTGCAGCGGCCGAAGTAGCTCACACCCAGAATTTGCTAGAGCAGCGTCCCCGTCTGGGAAGTCCTAGGGTTGGAGCCCTAACGTTGTAATTTTTGACACTCGATATTCAACGTCGAATTCAAGAACGTATGAAGGACATTCTAGGGGTCAGCTACTCTGATCTGTAGTTTTCCATGTTTTATGAACAGCAGACGAATGCCAGAGCAGTGTCCCAAAAAATGAACCACGGACCGCCCAAGATCTTCCTTTCCTCCTTTCTGTTTCCTCATCTTCCCTCACACTCACACAAACACACACACACACACTTACATGCACTACTCCACCAACCATCTTGGAACACCAGTAGGGATCTTAGAGCTTGTCCCAGCTAGTGCGGTTTCTCCTGGGTAGATACGTGGAATAGGAAATATCTCACAAGCGGACGTGAAGGTCAAATCTGATCTCCCCCTCCAGCGTTGGATGAACACTGCCACCTCCTTGGATAAAAATATTCACTACACTTACGACTAATTACTACAACAGTTCTCGTGACCGGGAAACACCAATAAAAAATCAAATATCAGCTTGCGTTGTTTCCCCCTCCAGGTATCGCCCCCCAGCAGGACCCCGTCCCAGCTCTGGGCTTCTGTTCCGAGACTCGAGGAAAACCTAACTTTACAAAAAAAAAATGCAATACATATTGTAACGCGAAAAGCGGCTACTGCACCCATTGTATAGACTCGTCTCCGCAAATCGATTCTCGTGGGCGTGTGCATCGCGGGGCGGGCGGGCGGTCCTCGCGCGCGAGCAAACAGGCGCTTAACGGTCCTCTGCCGCGCCGCGCCGCGTCGCGCATTTCGCCTGCGGCCGCGGTGCGCTGCGCTGCGCTGCGCTGCGCGGCGGCGCCGCTGGCTGGCTCGCTGGCTGGCTGGCTGGCTGGCGGGCGGGCGGCGGTCCGCGCGCGGAAGGCGCTCGTCATCTCCGTTAATTCCACCTTGTAATTCGTAAACAAGGATGCACTTGTCTGGTCGCTGGCCACCAGCTTTTCTCCTTAATAAACGGAAAGGAGTAACAAACACAGAGACCGGTGTGGAAGCACGGCGAAGCAGGAAGGGGCTTGCGTGAGAAGAAAGTATCCGGAAGAGCTCGGGGAGGTTGCTGAGTTGCGCTAGGAAGCATTCGTTCAACTCGGAATGTTTCTTCACTTTTTAATAGACCAGCCATTTTTATATTAAATGCATACTATTATATATAATTCATCGTACATAAACTTATTTTGTTGTGTTAAGTATAAAAGGTCTATGTACGATTCCTCTTTGACTTGTGAGGCAACACGCTGATTCTTTCTGATGCTACTGGAATCATCAATCGTCTGATCAATTGAGAATAATATTCAGTGATCATATTCAGTGATTCATAATATTCTGTGACCAAAACAAAGTTCTGAGGAATATCAGACATTCGTTTTTCTTGTCGAAAGAGGTATCACTCTTAGAAAATGTTTACTTGTCTTAACTCAGACGCCTCCATCGTTTATCTCTATTTATTCTACACTGAGAACATTTCAAATGCTGAATGCTTTGTCGCAAATACTGGAGTGTTTTTAACACTTCAGTTACCCTTTTGTAATGTACTCTATAATAAACAAAAGAGCCAAGAGATATGATACGTCCATGAGAGAGCTGGGGCTCAAAGAAATTTTCAACGACATTTGCAAAATGCATTCGTCAGATTTAGAGGCAAAAGTTTGAAAAATGCAATTTGTATTGTTTTGAGTATGCACCTTTAAAATACATAATAATAAGAGCTTTGAGTGGAAAGAAGAAAAATGGTCTCACAAATAAGTTTTCACACTTGACATGTGCTCATGACACATGCACATTCATTTAACGTTCATTTAAAATACATGTATCACATAGCAAGAAAATACCTTTTACGTTTCGAGTAATGGCACTAGTATTTTAGCCACAATTATTTTGTTTAACGAAACTACAACCAACGCACCCACCTTTCACCTCTGCATTCCAAGCTTCAAAATCACGCACATCACTTACAACTCGTAAATAAATAAATCTGATGTTTACAAGACTTCCCCTATAGCAGAGGTACAACTTCCGTCTTCCAGCTCGGGAATGTTTACAACTATGTGAAAACTCGGCTTGACAACATAAATTGCAGTGTGTCATCGAAGGTCGCGTGGTGTTTTGTAGGCACGAGGAATTCATGGAGGTGCGGAGATTGGGGGCGATAAGCAGAGGAATTAGGCAAGACATCTGGAGTCGCATTGAATTATTATTTGAGCGGCACATAACTTTCATTGCTGGATACACTGGGAACAATTCGATCGAAATATCGTAAATATAGAATGACAATCATAACTATTTTTCGCAAATAAAGGCATTTCCTTTTCATATAGGTTTATTGGTTTCGACATTTTTTTATATTAATTAAAAAGTAGTATTTTAATCAAGATAATTTATTTAAGGATCATCATTCCACAATAGTAAATTCTAAGATCAGCCAAGACGATAAGTTCTGAAATCATTAATTAATTTAATCACTCAGTAGGTCTTACTTAAACTTCTGTATCGGTTTTAATTGTCATCAGATAATAAGTTGTGAATTAGGTACATGTGCTATATGTGCATTTTTTGTAGCGAGCTATTGATTCTGACATATCATGAACCTTTGTTGCTCCCACAATCATACACTTCATTATGATCTCGCAATGCATTGCCGATCTCATGATTCATTGCGTGTTCCAGAACTAATGTAAACTTATTATTTCTTCAAAATCATACGATGAATTGTAATCACTCTAATAGTGTAACACAAAGGTAGAGGTTTAAAAAATAAATTTAGGTGATAATAATAACTCCTGTATTTAATTAATTTTCTTTTAAATTGTGAGTTAAAGAAGTCATTAAAATTTAAATTTATTTTACTAAATTCTTAGCACATTTAGACGGGGCTACTTATTTCAATTTTAATACATTTGCATTTCAAAAATTGCATCCCTTATAAGCTTACGCACTTGCCGGTATGTGCGTAGCCGGACCATGCGAATCTAACGTTGGCAAATGGCTGTTACGAAGCGATTGCCACGGTAGTGTAGACTTCTCCTTTATTGTCCTTCCTCCTACCGCATGCATCCATAGTCCAACGCTTATAGTATACAATTTTATAGAATTTAAAGTTGCCAGTATAATGAATGAGCATGCATTTCCTTAGTATGAGTCACATGTTCTGAGGGTGCGTTTCAACATGTACGTTAAATAGCCACTTCGTGTGGAAAATACGTTAATTTAAGCAAAAAATACTTTTTCAGATTAAAATTCATTGTCATTCATGTGCTGATGTTAGCATGTTCATCTCATTTGGTTAAGGTTTCATTCCACAGCTTTGTGTTCTGCCCAGTCCTTGGCACGTGATGTGTCCTCTCGTTCCATTTCCCAAACTCTAGTGATGCCACTCGCTACCCTCCCGGAAATTACTCTTAAAAATATTGCTTCTCACATTTTATGTTTATTTGGAAGGAAGAGAGCGTACAGGTATGGTAAAGGTTCATTTCGGATTGTATGTGGATGAAGTGAGAACAGATATAAACGCAATGTAAGTAATTCCAAATGTTTGATGTTCGGCTCGATGGAAGAACACTGGATCATGCGGAGGCCCGCCAGCCGACAAAGACGAAAGGGTTTTCCGCCTCGAGGTTGCTGCTCAACACTTCGCTACGACAGTCGCCGCGGGTCTGGATGGCGAGCGACGGGGAAGGCCAAGCTGGGCGGAGAGAGCGAAGGAACGGAACGAGGCGGGAGCAGGGCGGGGCGCGAAGCAAGGCCGGGAAAATGTTCCAAGGAGAGGATGGCAAGTAGAGAGAGAGAGGCCTGACTGGAGTGATGCTTTAGGTGTTGTGGAGAGAAGATATGAATCGGAGTTCAGGGAATTTTAATGGTCGCTCTGTGCTATGGCAATATTTAGGGCACTTTCACTTTCTCGGGCAATACAGCATTTACGTCACTCTAAAATGTTATCATAACATAAATCATGTACTTCATAGATTATAATTCATTCCGCGCATGAATTGTACATTCAAATTATTGTTTTAGGTAATTTACTCAGTGTCTACTCAGTATGTTTTGTGAAGAGATAATATGTCAGTATTATTATTTTGAAATATTTTATATATTTGTTTATTGATCTTCTTACAAGCCAACGTGTTACCCAACTTTGTAGGAGAACATTGCTTTCCAAGGAACTTTATAAACAATAAAATGGAACCAGTATATTGATTTATTTTTCAAATATCTGGTCATTTCGGTGTACTTTCCAAGTATATAATTAATGGGTTGACATACTATAAAATGAACAGGTGCTTCACTGTTTCAAATTAACTCGCGTTTCGTACGTAACTCCTTTGTTCACGAATACATATGAGTGCTGTAAATACACTAAATAGACAGGAATTAGTTTTACCTTTGTCTATCATTACGTGGTCGACAATCCAAAAACGTTGATTAGAAAGAAGATGCTTGGATCTCTGGGAGCCGCAGAATCCTGCGCAAAGTTGCCAACGTTTCTGTCGTCATTGGGCGACCTTTTTGAAGAGGAGCAGCGCATTTTGCCCTGAAGAAGGCCGCAGTATGACGAGCGAAATGTTGACAACTGTCTTCCGGACAGTCATTAGATCGAGCAATGAGACTTGGCAATGAGAAAAATACTTGTTTGCAGTCAATAGATTCCCATTGCATACAGGCGGTTAGTGAAAAACGCTCCAATCAGGTATTGAGTTTGCTGTATCATCGTGGCGGTTTACTACAGAACTGCTCACTCGATTAACTTAATTAGGAATCAGTCCAGTCTAATATTTCCCAGTTTCCATCAAACACGTTTATTCCAACTACGCCAACGTTGCTGCGAGTTTAATGCACCTTTTTTCTTCTTGAAGAGTCCCGCGCGAAGTGCTTCTGCGAGCAGCAAACAAACATTTGAGTTGCGCGCGCGGCTGCGCGTGGCCTTTGCCGTGCGCCCGGTCCTGGTTCGTGCCTTGCGCCGCCCGGTCTCAGCCACATTCCTGCGCCCGCGCAGCCTCCTCAGCTGGCCCAGTGGCGCCCCCTCCTCCCGCTTCCCCCTTCTCAATCCGCGCCTTCACTCCACTCCACTCCGCTTTTGCTCCTAGCGAACGCATCGACACTAGCGGCGTGTGAGGTAGAATTCAGCCGCTGTGTGGACGAGAATTCCAGCGGCCGGCTGCTCTGATCGGTGGTTTTCCGTGGTTTCTCCGTTCAACACCAGGAGAATGCCGGCGCAGTTCCCTAACAAACGCATCACGGAACGCGCGAGATATCGTCTTCCTCTTTATCGTCCCATCCTTTCCCTAATACACACACACACTCACACACACACACACACACACTTAAATCCCCTAAACTACCACAAATGTCGGGAGACCAGTCGGGAGCTTCTTGCTGGAAGAGATGCCTAAAAGGGAAACTCTCGCTAACCATAGCAAATCTGACGTTCCAGACGGAAGGATTACTGCCACTTCCAGATGTATAAACATCCATTGCACTTAACGAATGAAAGCAGCTGGCGGACCCGGAAACACTACATAAACATACTCATTTCACTCGAGAACGTATTGTACAGTATTACTCCACGCGTAATATATTATACGAAAAAAAGAGGGAAACATCTATCCGAAGAAGCTGATGTCGACGCCAAGCAGAAGAAACGTTTGAAGCAGGAACAATAATTACACGTCGAAAGCCTTAGGAATTATTACAATGCTGTACCTTTATTAAAGCGCATTATACAATTTGAGTGTGAAAAGTAGTTCACACAAGTAGTAAATCAGCAGTAGCGCACGGGACTTTCTAATTGATTTGGCTGCTGGACCGCTGGTGTCGTCCGCTGCATTTCAAATCCATTAACAATTGCAGTATACTTCCGAATACAGCAACTTCCTGTCTTCAATGGAGCGAATTCATCATTTGCAACCCATGAGTTTTTCATAGTTCTTATAATTGATGAGTAAACCTGATGTACGCGACTTACGAACGTGACAGACGTACGGCATGACATTTCAAATCGTAACGTGTTACATAAAATATGCACAGCAAAATAGATAATATGTGCACGTCACTTGTGAAAGTAATTATGTCATCGGATGACTAAATAAAAAATACAGTGTATTCCAATGTGAATTACAAAACTAATAATCATGTTACATATACTATATTTCATGTCGGACGCATATTCGCTATTCCTCCGAAGAAAGCCAACAGTTTGTTTTATGCTCCGTCGCGTAATTTTCCAGCGGAATTTTATTAGCGACGAGCAAAAAAATCGCATACATTTCCATATGCTTAGGTGCTAACGGCGAGGAATGCACGTGGGGCGCCGAAGAAATTCCCAGGCGCTGCGCTAGCGGAACCCGGGCTTTCGCCGACCGCCGAGACTCGCCGAGTAGCACGCGCCGGGACTCGACGCGACGCGCGGGCGTCGGATAGGCACCGACCCTCTACGCCGGGGCTCTGCAACCTTTTGGTAACTGCGGGCCACAATGGCACCCCCCCCCCCAACAGCTCGCAGGCCGCACGTATCACCAAAGTGCTTTCTTTTCAACGAATTGAAAATATTCAGTTACAATTCAATACTTTTAGTATTAGTACTATGTCAATACGAGCTTAGGTCCTGGAACACGAGGAACTACTTGAAGGGTTCTATAACACAATTTGGTTTACGAAGAAAATAAATAAGAATACTACAGAGACAATAAATACGAATGCAAGAACATTTCGGGTAAAGCTAGTCAGTTGGACTTGTATCTTGGTCGCAAGCTTGAATCTCCAAAAAAATTCATGATTGTTTATTTTTCAGTAGGCCAAAACAGTAGAGGCCCTTCTGGCCGCATTAGATAGCTTGGCCCGCGGGTTGCTTACCCCCTGCTCTACGCAATCGCCCATTGCTACAAGCTGTTCATCCACGCGAGCTGTTTGTTTCACACTCATCGATGCCAAACCAAATTGGAAGGGTGGTCGGTGAGTGACAAGTAGAAATGATTCGCATTCATTCCACAAAGGTTGACGAACTTCGCCTGGGGGTTGTGGATTGGACTCACTATTATTTTTGTTAATACGCCAACTGAAGAATGTTCCCAGGTTATCAATATATTTATGTAACTAAAATGTAAGAAAAGTATGGATTAAAACTTCCTTTTTAAGAAAAAGTGCATTATACAGCTAGTTTATAATCCTAAGATTTACTGCTTGAGAACATGTTTTGAAAATGGGTGACGTGACGAGTGAGTTTTCAAATTTGTTTGAATGTAATAACACATTACAAATGCGTGGCATACGTTATTTTTTATAAGACCATTATAAATGTATAAGAGAATTAAAGTTAATTTTGAGAAACAGCTTTAATGTGACGTCACGGGTATTTGACATCTGTGTGTAAGAACGGTGGTCGGCTGTTCGGTTTACCGCTACCTCCCCACGATTCCCTCGCGACGATTGGCTGAATGTGGATGACGCAATTATTCGTGCCAAAAATGGCAAATGCGTCATAATCTGTGCTGTAAGATATCATTTTATGAACGATTTCTAGTTACGTAAAAGTGGCTTATAACTCTGGGATACAAAAAATATTTACATGCAAAATTACTTATTTGAAATTTAATTTATTGCAAATTTAATTGAAATCGTGATGAATATAAACAACTCGTGCTCTTTGAATTTCGGTATTAATTGCTTCCCCGTTGAAATTCATTTGATTACTTAATTCCTACGCATGGATATTCTCAACTGCTTTTCGACTTGATTCGAATAAATTTGTGAAATTTCTAGTGACGGTAACGGAACAACATCACTCGTGAAAACTGTCCCTCACCTTTGGATTGAAGTTTTGAGTCCTCAGCAGTTGGCCCTCGACTCATCTGACAGCGGAAGAATAGTTCTCAGAGAGATGCATTCTTTGGCAATCCTCACCTGTTATATAATCTGTTAAAAAAATTGCCTTGTAGCCTGAAGAAAGCTTAGAGTGGAGTTAGGTTTAGGTAGGACCAAAGTAGCAGTTCGGTAACATCACATGAAGTAAACATCACGTTTACTTTAGAGACGTATTCCTTCACCGCATCACCTGTTCAGTCTCACTTCTTCGTACACTGTTTTTAATGATGGTTTCCTTAAACCTGTCAGTAGTTACAAATAACGTGCGGAATTTAAACTGCTTGCATAATTTCGAAAAGGTAATTGTGTTATTAAAAGTGAGTTAAGATCACTATTTCATTCACAATATGCTTTTGTCTACTTTGATTATCCTAAATTATACTTTACAAAATTGAAATCAGTTTTATAATAAGTATTTTTAGAATGCATTAGAATCTTCCACTTTTTCTTCTTTTAACTGGTGTCCAGGTCCATATTTTCAGCGGCCATTGCACCTCTTCTATTCTTCTTAGGTGTCCACATAGGCTCTTGTATTCTAGTCTATCAAAGTTTTTTTTTAATATCCTCTTTTATTATTTGTCAAAAAATGTGTGACTAATTATTTGGGTATTCAAGGGTGTGGTACAGGTTGAATGCACACTGAGTAAAAAATTACACTGTAAAACAAGAATATACTTTTCGATATTTTATCGATAGTTCGATAATTCGGTTTTCTATCGTTTTCAAGGAATCGTCATAGCTCATATAGATTACCAGTAGATGGTATGGATGTGAAGTCCAACTATATGTCGAAAGGTCGAAGGTTTCAACATATAGCCTCATTTAACAAGTCATCATTATATACTGATAAATTAAAACATAATGTGTTTTCTCCACGTTTATTGCAGATCTACAATTGTATAAGTGAAAATATTGTACTTCAATTGATAGATGACGGCTTCCAGAGGTTGTAAATTGTCAGCAGACATTTTTTGTTATGTTTGAGGGAACTTCATCGGTACTAAACAAATAAAAGATAAAATCGTGCTTGGCACAAATTTCGGTGACGCATATCTTATTTCGGTGTACATGTTCAAGACCAAGATGGGCTCTCCACGATCTTGTGACAACTGTTGATTGGAGGGTTGGCTTGGTTCAATAGGAAAGTGTTTGGCATTTAAAATTCTCCGGATACAGAGGAAACACACCAAACACAACTATAATTTTTGTATGGTGGACATTACAAAAGTTCCAAGAACAGAAGAATCTTATCTATTCTTGCGTAACGTCGTATATTGCTTCAGTGACACAGGAAAGAGCTACCAATTCCATCGCTACCAAAACAGACCATATGAAATAGATGAAATGGAAAATTTAAGTAATATGTAACTAATAGTAATGTAATAGTAAAATGTAAGTGTAATATAAAATAGTAGCACTATGATAACAAAAATTAAATGATGGTGAATTTTCAATAAATTATTTTAATGGTAATGTGTTCATGGTATTTATTGTATTATTGACATGTTATACAATTTTCATATACGAGATGACTTATCTAAAATGACGTGCTACCCAATGCGGCATTTTAGCAATTTCTTTTACTGCCAAATCTTTCCCACGACGGAAAACACAGATATTCTCTTCTATGAAGTTAATAACTGAATATTCGTCACAAGTGTGTCGTGAAAAGTGTAAATTATTCATTACGATCATTGCGTTATTTTCTTCTATTTGGCAGAGTCAAAACAGAAGATAGAGTAGACTTGTTTCGTGGTAGAAAACGTAGTTACATGCTGTTTTTGTGGTCCTAATTCACGTGTGGAATGGAAGTACCTCATCACCTAAGATTTTGATACAATAGTTCACAGTTCATACTGCTTGCTGACATGCCAGTTGTTTCTTCTATTCTGAAGCTTATGTTCAATTAATGTCTTTCAACATGAACGTAAACCCTGTTGCAGAAATTCTTCAGTTAACTCATTATTTCATCAAAACAGTGTAAATTTGAAAAAAACTATCGATTAATAAATTCTTCCATCAAAACGCAATTAATGTCAGTCAGTAAGTTACTCACTCACTTGATTCAGAAGACGCCACTTTTTAAAACAAACTCGTACGGAAAACTACTCGTAAAATGGAAGTTTAATTCAAACACAATATTTAAGTGTACAACCTAGCACTTGCGGCAAACGATTTACCGGAAGTTAAGGTAGGCATACACCTTCGAGTGGGATGCACAAACTTGGCTTTCTGTCTGTCACAGCCGCCAAGTTATCACAGTGGAACAATTTGTAGACACAAAGAACGGATGTCCAAGCAGCGCGAGCGTAATTCGCAAGGTGCACTTGAGGCTGCCAGCCCACCGTCCAAGATGCTTGCGGGGGTGGGCCTGCGACGGCCGCATGGCGCGCGGGTCTGTTGTCCTCTTGCCAGCGCAGCGCCGGGTTCCGCGCCCGATCGGCGGCTGACGTCAGCAGGGGGCGCGGGAGAGAGAGAGAGAGAGAGAGAGAGAGAGAGAGAGAGAGAGAGAGAGAGAGAGAGAGAGAGAGAGAGAGAGAGAGGCGCGTGCGCCAGGACGTTGTCTGTGCAACCACAGCCGCCGCAGCGCGGGATCAAGTGGGGGGGGGCACGGCCCCTATGTCCCCCCCCCCCAAAGATGTAGAGTTTTCGTTTGTTACCTTCATCTATTTGTCAAAAGTTATTAAAATGTTATTTATATTTACATTATGTAATTACTTAAATAATATTATATAGTATCATGAATACACTACAAAAATAATATACAATATAATAAATATATTTATTATTTAAAACAAATCTGTGATGGCCCTTCCAGAGAGATCGGTTCGATCCGCCCCTGCTGCCACCGCCGCTGCGCTCCCGGCTGGCGCGCCTCGCACGCGACTGCGCGGCGGCGGCGAGGGCTAACGGTAGCCCCCACGGTGCCAGTCACCTCCGCTGCTGGGCGGGCGAGCGAGCGGGCGGGCGGGCGGTTCCGGGTTGCGCTCCTCTCGCGGGGGATTCCGCGCCGCCGCCGCCGCCTCCGCCTGCGTCTCCGCTTCCGCTCGCGACGGAAGTGGCGAGGCGCCGCGCGGGAGGGCGCGAGGCCGAGGAAGCACGAGAGACAGACGCTCTCGGCTGCGGTTCCCGCTCACGTGCGTCTGGGGTCCACCGACTGGAGGGCTTTCCGCGTGTCCCCGTGCTTGCGCTACACTTTTAGTCCCTTCTTACGGGCAAATTGAACCATTAGACGATCGTTTGAGTGATTGTTGCTTCCGAGCGCGTCAACCGCTATAGGCGTCTGTCCCGTTAGTGTAGTGGATGTTTTAGGTCTGGGGGTGGAGTTGATCCCGGGTAGTGAGATCCGGCGTCGACCTTGAGGTCGGCTTGCGGGGGTATCTCGCTCATCGGAGCACCGCCCAGACGGGACAAATTCTTAGCCCTGGACTGGTCTCCCGACCTGTGTGGTAGTATAGTGAGTGCATGTAAGTGTGTGGATAAGATGAGAGGAGACCATAAGGATGATGAAGGAAAGTTCGCGTGAGGTCCGTGGCTCGTTTGTCAGGTTACCGCTCCGGCATTCGCCTAGTGCTGATCGGAGAAACCACCAAAAACTACCGATGAGGAAAGCCGACCGGAAGTATTCTCTTCCAGATAGTGGCTGAACTTGCATTAGATGTCCAACTAGTGTTCAGAATCCGCCTCCGTCGCGGCTCGAACCCTAGGACCCCCCGCCTGAGTCGCTGCAGAATCAGCGGAAGGGCTGGCTCTGAGCTCAACTCATCCCGCGTGGGTAGTCGCGTTTCATCTTGCGGCGTACGTTCTCGCGCGAGGCGTTGCGTGTGATAATGAGAGTCATACTCACTTCTGATCACAGGCGAGGGAGGATTCTTCCAGAATTTTTGGTCTCTTCTCTAATGGGCATGTAAAGACAACCAAGACCTGTCTTTGCCTTGAAAACATGATAATGAGGGATGGATGACGATGACAAAATGACTATCTAAGGCATGCGTTTCAAACGGGATGAGATGACATTCAGAAGGATACGTGGATGGCACAAGAGTTAGCCACGCTGCAATCACCTGATGACAACACACACATTTTATGTTGGACTCGCACTCGCGGCCTTTGGCGCCAATGTGATTGGCAGCTGCACCTAGGTCGGATATAATATTTCGAAAATTGACATGTATTTGGCATTTGGAGTCGATTGTTCCACTGTTACCGGCTAGACAACGGTGTCCCCCGGGCCTGGGTCTAGTTTAATTTCCACGCGTGGGTGGCGAGAGAGACATGTGGCGAGCATGACGTAATTCCTTCATCGTAACTAGCAAACTCTGCATGGTTGAGCTTTTCTTCTTCACACATTTCCTGAAACTGAGACGTTTTTAAAAAAAGTCACAAGTCTATTTTTGCTCCGACAGGGAATCGAACCGTTAGCTAGATAGCTTTAACCGTATTTAAGATGGATATTTACGCATTCAGAATTCTTCATTTGGTGTGTTCTGTACGCGGCAGCTCCTCCTCCTCTTTCTCCTTGTCTTTCTGCTTCTTCTCCTCTGTCAAGGGACAATAGAGGGGCTTCATCCCTTTTCCTTAATTCCCAGAAGTATTATTTATTTATAACACTCCTACATCTCGTGCAAAACTCTGTGTAATACTTATCCCACTCGAGATAAATCGTTGAATATTTGCAGTTGGTGAGAAACACAACTGTGAAGAACTACCAAAAAACATCAGAGATAAGATACATACACTAATACTCATAACCTTTCTCCATGTTAACTTTGTGTCCATGGCCGAGCGACGCCCCGTCGAGAAAATTCTTGTGAAAATCGCTTAACAAAGAACGAATGTATTGTTCATGTGAATTTCGGCTAAGACAGATGTTTAACGTACGAATGAGGCATTGAAGGGTTCGGAAAACATTGTATGACATAATTTCAGTCAATAGTTATCATTCACTAGTTCGTAATTACCCCAAAATAACTCTAAAAACAAGCCAATTCAAAATAACAATACTCTTCTTCTATATTACGTGATACACTATGCACTCTATTTAAGAATTTATTGTGATACGACGATTAACGAACGCATTCCCAATACGACACAGCGAAACTCGAAACCGACAGTAGACTTGGGACGTCGCTGGCGACGGGCAAGTGCGGAAATCATGCTGAAATCAGCCCAGGGTTCGCGAATAGCAACACGACCGTTTGCAAGCTTGCCACGAGGATCCACTGCACTAATTGCTGCTCAGGGGAAGATGCGTCCCGGGTGAGAGGCAAACGGGTCGGATTGAGCGCGTCAGCTGACGCCACGGAAACGAGACTGCGCCACCTGTTGCAGAGCTTCCCTCCAGAGCGAGTTCAGCGCACCATAAGAAGCGTATGAAGTGTTATCAGATTCCGCGCCATGCGCGTAATTTGTAGAACGGAACGCGATCCACGTTTAGATCATTGTATTTACGTTCTACTCTGTGACAAAGTGAGCGATATTTCGTTAATTATTCCCAGATAATTTCTAGGATCCACAGTGTATTAACACATCTAACGTTAAATTATTCTTATCAATGTCTTTTTTGGTACACTAATGCACTAAAATGTATAACATAATCTTATTCGAAATGAATTCACAATCATACCTTTTAGAGAACTTCCCGTGTTATATTGAGTTTGCTTAAACTGACTGCTGTTTTTAAGAAGATGGTGTTTGTCGAGGAATTTCATTCCGACGTTTGGAAATTTGCGGAAGCGATCATCATTTTTATAGATACAAACATACTCTCGGGCCCATTGAACCTGCGGTCAGCCCAGCGCCAGGCTCCCTTCAACGCAGCGCGAAAGACCAGACACAAACATTGAGGCCCACGTGGGGACTCGAACTCGCGAACCTCCGTCACAAAGACGCTAATCGTTTCACATTCATCACCCGTGCCTCCCGGGCAGACTCTAAATAATGGCATTCATGCCATTGTGTCGGCCACAACGCAGAAACGAGGTATTGAAAAAGTGTAGTGCAGAGTGTGGGCCGTTCGTCGGCAGACAAAGCGAGTGTGCACACGCCGTACCCGCGCGTGTTTCTCGGCGCAGCTTTATGGCGCAGGTGAGTTGCAAGAATTCGCGCGGCGACAACGGGACTCCGCGCGCCCCGCGCTCGGTTTCATCCGCCGCTTTTATTTGATGAGGTGACTGCTGCGGCAAAAACCGACAGCTAACTTTCGATGCAATGTTGCCAGTGGAAGATAAACATTCCTCCAGGCTCGCCGTCTTCGTTGGAAAATTACGCGCGACGTGGTTGTTTTTTTCTAAGGGGCTGTATGTTTGTATTTTTCATGTCTGTTTCACAATGGATTTGTAACATGCGACCGATGAATTACACTTTGAAGGATATGACGTTCATTAATAGCGAGTAATCTAAAAAGATTTTAAGTTAGCACTCGGATAATTATTCATATGAAATGTCAGTTATACAGAATATTATTAAAAAGAACAAACTTCAGGATGAGAAATGGACAGTAGTGCTCGTAACTGAGGAAGTCGCTCTTTTAGATGTTATGGGAACAATGAAAAAACAGTTGCAATTTCCGAGTCACAATATTTTTTTTCTACAACGTTCACGCGATGCGACTTGTGAAGTGCAATAAGGAAGAAGCTTTAGAAAAATAGATGAAATCGTGTGTAATACTCACATTAAAGGTCATCATAAGCCTCGAGTAAGAAAGTACTTCTAGAGTTAATGCGTAGAACATTTTAAAATTTTGACCAGCGAATGAAGCTGTAGCATTCTATTACAAATCGTCACAGTTTCTATTGCTGTGTTACCACAGAATGATCCGACAATCCAAATAAGAGAGGGTCGGTGATGGGAGTGCGTCACGCTCGCCACATGTCAACTTTTCTCCAAGGAAGGGAAAAGAAATAAAAAGTGGCCCAGATCTGGGAATATCGCTTGCGCAAAGATAGCTCGAAATATCACCTCGAATGGTTAGGATTCATACGAAAGTACGTGTGCCGGATGTTTTCTAGCAAAGAATCGAAATTTGAATTACCGTATGTTTATATTATACTTCATTAATTTTTACTTTATTTAATACATATTTATTTTCTTTTTAAATTGTGGCTTGCTTACTAATTTTTGTCAAGAGGCAGAAATATGTTTCAATGAAAAATTCTTTGCTTGTCTACGTTTTGGTTCTGTTTTGTTAAATGGTTATGCTATTTATTGTATATAGCAAGAATATGATATGAATGAGCAATAATTAATTCAATAATTATCAATAAATTAATTAATAATGAATGAAACAACACATTTTATGTACTATTATTATTAACTATTTCTATTAAATTAATAATTAATTAAGGGTGTGTTTCTGGACAAAAAATTAGAAACCAAGCGCTGATTGATCACACACACACACACACACACACACATATATATATATATATGTATATATATATATATACATATATATATATATATATATATATATATATATATATATATATATATGTTTGTTGGTGGGTATTGTTGCGACCTCGATCAGCCCAGGTTGTTGCCTTGCGTACGAGCGTGTACCTGGCTGCGCCGCACCGCGCTACCGTGTTCCGAACCCGGCGTCCCTTCCGCCGCCAGCTCCTTTTGCGATCACGACGTGCGCGCCTGCGGCCGAGTGCGAACGGAGCGGGGGCGCACGCAACGTCACTTTGTAGTTCCAAAAGTTTTCGGTGGTGATGATGATAATAATAAGGCTTTTATGGGCCGTGTCTGCGCGAGATCCCGACAACTGATAACATGTTTTAGCAGAGATGATTATCCAGGTCGCTGGTGACTGAGGCAGATATGTATCAACAGTAGGTCACCGGTAGATCCAACCAGTATAGCCTTTAAGTTCAAGCCTTCAAGCGGGACTTGTTCGAGGCTTCCGAATGACATCCCGACATGTGTGGTAGTGTAGTGCATGTAAGTGTTAGCATGTGTAAGAAGTTGGGATATAGAAATTCAGAGGAAGGAAAGATCGCACAATACTTGTACCCTGTTTGTTACAGTAGTGCTTAGGCATTCCTTTTATGTTTGTCGGAGAAACCCCGGAAAACTAGAATTCTCCTCCAGACAGCGGCTAAATTCGACGTAGCAAGTGTCGAAAATCCGCCAGCGTCGCGTCGACACTAAAAACCCCGGAGCCCCTGCGACATGCACTGTAATGACATCAGCAGATGCCTTGGGCAACGTAGGCCGGTATCGCTTACAAACATGCGCTGCCTCCATCGTACGTTTCCTCCTTGATTCTTCCCAGCGCAACCCTTCCCCCAGCTGCGTTGTGTGTCGCGAAGGCATTGGCGCAGCGGAGGGCGAGGCTATCTCAGGCGCCGGCGCAGGCGGTTTCCGCGAAAGGTCTCGGTTCGGAGCCCCGCGTGGGCCTTCCTCATTCCAGGGCCTCGTGCATTACGCATTCGCCGCACCCCACATCGCTCGCGTTACACTTCCTCCCTCGGAGAAACATATTCACTGCGCTTTGTTTGGCGGTCATTTCAACGAATAGCGAACCACTTGCATGCCGGTGCGATGCCTTGGTGGCCACACGCTTGCCTTTGTAGCATTGTCGGCTGGGAGGTCTTTGGGTACGAATCCTCACGCTAGAGTATTTTTGGCTGTAGCTAGATATGTAGGTGAAACTAGGTACGTCTGGAGGGGATTTCTAGCGGCCAGCTGCTCAGATCAGTTTTCTGTTGTTTCTCCAATTAATACCGGGCGAATACCGGAGTAGAACCAACAAACAAGCCATGGATCGCGCACGATCTTCCTTGCCTCATTATCTTTCCCTCCTCACTCCTTATACACACGCACACATGCACGTACATGGGTTATAATACTTGAATGTGTGTTGAAAGAACTACTTGAATTAATTTCTATTTAAATACGATATTTGTATTTACTTTTTTGTAAATCCTACTACCATAATACTCGTTTCAACATTCGGAAACTGATTTGTCTTAATTGTTATAAAACCATTAATACGTTATCCTTTTGATGGTTATATTTGCTAGAGCTGTGAGGTCACGCTGAGTGTTCTAGCAACACAGGTAAAATGTGCATGTTTTGTGTAGCTGATTCTGTCTGAAGGGTATTGAATTGTGACCCCCGAAAAAGCCACAGTCAAGGGAAGGGAAAAGGGAAGAGAGAATTGGTATTGAGAGAGAGAGAAGTTATTGGAGAGGGGGACGACGCATTTATGGAATATGGCGTTTTAAAAAATTGGACAAAATGATTTCGCAAACAAATGATTTTATTTGTATTTTACGACATATTCATTGTTTTGGCTGAGAACAATATGCGACCAAGTAAACATTAATGTTTTACAATTTTAAAGTGTTTATACGTTAATTATGAATACGTAAACATATCTGTTAAAAAAGGTAAAGGTCAATAATAAAAATGTGAATTAATTTTGAATTACAGACAAAAATAAGTGTACGAATGTTTGAAATATATTGATATTGAGCGGAAACAGTTTTTCTTGAAAACAAAGAGTTGAGGAAAATAACAATCAACATGAAAGTCTTAAAATATTCAATTCGAAAAGATGCAGAAATCTCTGATCCATGTTCATTGTTGTGTTTTCATCTCTGTTCACCACTTCTAATAATCTATCTGAAATGACATTATGCAACTAAATAAGTTTTATGTCGATATATTTATTAATATAATATTGAATTTGAAGTTAGATTAATTATGATTATAAATATTAATAATAATTAGTAGATGAATTACTTTCAATATAAGAATATTGTTTATTCAATAATACTTTAGAGTGGCTGAGGTGGCTCAGTGCATAAATTTAATGCTCTCTGATGGAGAGGTCTTAGATTTGATGGTGGCCCGATTTTCGACACTAGATGGTTCAAATTCAGTCGTCTGGAGAAACATTCTAACGAGCAGATGCTCTAATTCGTAAGTTTCTATGTTTTTGTCTGTCAAACACAGACAAATACTGGGGCAGTACCCTAACAAACGGGCAATGGACAGCGTGCGATCTTTCCTTCCTCTTCCATGTCTTATCCGCATCCCTTACTTACACACACGCATCCTTATGTGCACTACACTATTAAACGCGTCGGAAGGCCAGTCGGGAACTTGGAACTTGTCCCGGCTGTGGTGGTGCCCTGTTGGTAGGAGATACGTTTGTAGGGCAGCTGTAGACTTCCAGGTAACTCGAGGTATCCTCCAGGGAATCA
Organism: Gryllus longicercus; assembly: GCA_038098605.1. Classification (NCBI taxonomy): domain Eukaryota; kingdom Metazoa; phylum Arthropoda; class Insecta; order Orthoptera; family Gryllidae; genus Gryllus; species Gryllus longicercus. Next base: position 9,053,849 of record JAZDUA010000003.1, on the reverse strand, counting down.
CGTTCCAGCCGGATCAACTCTGCGCTCCCAACCGGTCTTCCGGCATGTGTGGTAGTGTAGTGCATTTACGTCTGTGTGTAAATAAGGGGTGAGCGTAGGACAAAGAAGAAAAAAGGAAGATAGTGCGCGGTCCGTGACCCTTTGTAAGGGTACTGCTTCGCCATTTGCCTCGTATTGATTGGAAAAAGGACGTAAAATTACAGTTCAGAGCAGCTGGTCGTTAGAATTTTCCTTCAGACACGATTGAATGCAACATAGCCGATCGACATAGTGTCAAAAATTCTTCACCCACGGTACTCAAACCATAGGACTTACCAATCAGAGATACGGCACTGGCGACAGCTGTTTCTCTGAACAATTTCAGACAGATTGGAAATCATGTTAGAACAATTTTCACTATCATTCCCTGGGGCTTTTTCCAGCTGTCAGCCGGTTACCCTTTACGTCCCGATGGGACACATACTACCATACACTAGACACTAAACACTAATACTCTTGCGAGCTCCTCTGATCTGTAATTAGAAGAACGCAAGGCCCTCCGCGACAATACATACATGAGAATCAAGGGACAAACAACCATGCCCAAGACGGGACTCGAACCTGCGACCCTTCGGACCAAAGTGCTGAGTCGGTAGGCTCTTGGCCACCTCGGCCGTCCGGGTCGTCTTCACGAATATACTTTTTTAAATATTATAACAATTATTTCAGAGTTCTCAAAAATATTTCTACGAGCATTCTTCTTTCCGAAAAAAAAAGCAACTTATTACGACATCTGTTCCTTCGGCAGGATGCGGTGCGTAGTGGGTGTCCGGTGCTAAGGCACCAAAGCTGTCCCCGCGCTGGTGCGGCGCGCGACCGAGAAAAGCCTCTGCGCATGCGTGCGCTTAGGGGTTAGGTTAGAGTTCCACGGCGGCAGATGGAGCGCTAAACCTCCGCGGACACCGTTCGCTTCGCGTTGCAGCGCTCGTGAGAGCTCCTCGTTCCTGGGTCGTGATCTCACTCCGGGGCCCTCACACGCCATCCAGGTAATTCCTTTCCTGTTCGCTTCTCAAGGCCTTGTATTTACGCGCTTGTTGCAGACGCGGTTTTCGAAATGAAATCGAAGCGCCTGCGAGATAGTGTGCACGCGAGGGGAAAGAATGTAAGCGCCAAGCGTAAGCGTAAACGCGATTTGGCACGGATGCTGTTCGACTCTTCTCTTTGCTTTGGGTTTGCACTGCGTTTACGTTGGTGGTCATGTACGTTCTGCAGCAAGCGCTAGGTGTAGTTCTTTCTGACAAATGAACGGTTTTCATTAGTTTATATTGTATTGCACTGGTGTTTACGAACGAGGAATATCGAGTAAATCTAAATTACTCATGCCCAATGAACGAAATTAAAACAAAACTACGCCGCCTCTGCCCATGCGAGAGATGAATATTATTTTGTTAGATATAGAACTTTGGAAAAATCAACAATGAAACAGATTCAATGTTGACTGAAAATGAGAATATTTGATTATGTTTTTCCGTCTGTTTCCGTAAGGTGCCTGTCAACTGAATTCTCTTACTCAGTATGTCTCTGCTTACGACACAGTGTGTCAGCAAGGTTCGATGGAAAAGGCGAACTGCCAATGCAAATTTGGTATTCATATGTGGCGTTAATGAACAGAAAATTTTAGGGTATTCTTGGGATGCAAAGTGCTGGTGTACAGTATGAAAACTATACTGTGTTATTGCAGTATGCATGAGGACTGTTTTTATTAAAATATTTAATTTGTTGCATTGTTATATAAGAGTATTTTATTTCTTATTCTTGAGCAGCGTGCGTGCTACATTCTGAAAAACGATTTTGAGTGGTTTGGTTAAACAGCATTTTAGTTAACTAACAAACTAGTTAATTATAGTAATGTAATGGAAAAGTTGTGGTTATTTTTCCTTTGCGATGGAACTGATATTTATTACTTACAAATGTTACTTGTGCAATTAAAACGTAAATGCAATATTAACATCCTTTTTTTCAAAATTATACTTGTGTTCATGTTTGTAAAGAATTGAGGGATATGGAATCATATTGTACCCTCGGTGGCTTGTTAGTTAGCGTGCTAGCTTTTCACGGCGCAACCCCGGGTTTGATATCCGGCCGGGACAAAATTATAACTGTGCGCTTTCCTTACAAATCTCCCAGTATCTATTGCCGTGTGACGATGAAAAAGCTCACCCTGAGGTTACGAAGACCAGTATATACGGTGGAGGGATGTCTTAGTGCTAACCACACGAACTCCTTACGATATAGGCGAGAGGCAGGACCACCGCTGGTTGGCCAAGGCCCGTTGGTTTCAATAATTTATTTTCAATAATTTATTTACTTTGTCTTGAAATCGAAAGAGGAACCATTTGGAACTTGTTAAATGTAAACACACAATTTCAAGTTTACTATTTTACTTCTGGCGTTATATTCTGGCTGTTACACAAAAGTTATTTTTTGTGAAAATAGAATGATGTATCCTGAGTATTCATGCCCAAATCTAGTAACTTCATGAGAAATCTACATTTACAATCAAGTGAATTAAAAAAATGTTCTCGAGTTAGACTGACGGCACAAAATTTTGTTTCCACTTTTCTATAATCTCGCTTTAACGTCTTAGCTCCCTCTAGCCAGTCAGCATCGATATTAGATAATACGTATTTTGACAAAAGTGTTGTGTTTGCAAAATTGATCTCAGTTGTTAACCTTCACCCTTCAAAATAAAATCTAAAAATTAATAATTGTCATTGCCGACGATAACAGAACATATAACAAAAATTATAAATGATATTATGTGACCCCCGATGCCAGGTAGCAGAAGCATATTTTCTCGTTGCGTGCGATTGGCTATATTCCTCCTCTCCCGACGCACACCGCTGGTCAGAACATTTGCTGTTGCAGGGTCTCTGAGCTTAATGGATTGGGGCGTAACCTTAGGCTTTGAAGATTATTGTGCGCGCTTGAAACGTTTTTATAAATAAGAGTATACTCAAGACATTCCTGTTTCGGATTTCTTCTACTCTTGCTCATTAATTCTCAGCTGCCAGATAGCTTTACAAAGGGAAGAAAAAGTCTATCTTTTAGTTTTTTCGTCTGGTGGCGATCAGATCTATAAGTTGGGATCTCGTGTTGTCGCTATTGGGTATGCCTAATTGTCTTGGCCATTGTATTGCGATTGCTTTCTGCTGGAGAGTGGTAAGGGTGCTTTATTGTGATTAATTACTGAGAAGCGCTTGAAGACAGCGGAACTTCCTTTTTGTCCAGGATTCAGATTGAAGAGGATGCTCAATGTTGTGCTGTTATTTTTAATACAGTTCTTCTTACAGAGTCAATGCGCTAATTTGCCTTCAAAATTATGAAGTCTGCTTTGTCACCAAAAACCTAGGATGAAAAAGCTAATACCCCATTACAGATTTGTCGGTTTTATCTTTATATAGAATTTTTACACAGCATAAACATCGAAAATTTGATTTTTTTTTGTCAAAGTGAAGATACACATAAGTTCGAGAGCATCTTATTCTTTCCTTCCGTTTCTTTACGAATCTCAAACAGTTTTTTGAAAGGCGAAGAAAAGTTTAAGTATCCTTCATCTCCAAAGTATTCCCGAAAATGCCTCAAGAAAGATATCACGTTCATCTCTTCAATATCACAAGCATATTTACAAATGTCCTTGAGGAGAAAGAAACGGGTGTTCGTAAACGCAGGCATTCAGAATCAATTCCAAGGTGCGTTGTTCTACTTCAAAACAGAGGACCTTGCATTTTCAACTATTCCTTCTCTTTTTAATTAAGTAATGAATTTGAGCTCTTATAGAGCATATCAAAAGCGACAAAATAAATTTTCTATATCTGTTTAAGAGTCTTTGACAAAATTTCAATATCTATTACTAGAACTCTGTTGAACATTCAGTTAGTTGTAGTTTTGATTCTCTCTAAATATTTACTGATTACGATTATCGGCTAAGAAGTGTATTTTTGGTTGTCAGTTACCTGACAGTTGTATTTACAAATCTGAAATATTTAAGTTGTCTTTGAATATTTATCGTAGAGAATGTCCAATGATGATTGTCGAACAAACTAGTAACATGTGCTCTAAATACTAATATTAAGATGTAGACTCCTCTTCTAAAATTTCAACAAAGTCGTCATTCAACGCGCCATCGAGAACATCAAACCCTATTTTTAGCACGGCTCTGCGAAGAGGCAAAACCGTCCGCGTTTAGCACAAACCAAAGAACTGAAAGAGTCAACTGGACGCCTCAACGCTCGGCACGCCGCCAGCGCCGCTTCGTCTTCGCGTGGTGGTGTGATAGATATGCAGAGCGGACAAAGTTGATTTTCCGGATCTGTTCAACTTCCACGATTCAATTGCATTGGTTTTCTGACCCTAATAAATAGACGCTAAACTATTTTTTAATAATTTACTTATTGATATTTCTACCCTAGTTGGGTCTTTTTCAATATTCTATGGTCCAGGTTGTTGAAAACACATCATATACAATCAATTAGGATTTTAATAAAAAAAATTGTGAATGTTAAGAAGTTTGAAAAAGACCCATTTTGGGTCGAAACGTCAAGAAATAAATTGTAAAAAATATATTAGTGTATGTTTATTAAGGTCGGAAAACCAATACAACTAAATTAACAGATAACAGACGTAAAAATATTGTCTAGATGATTGAAGCACAAAGAAAAGAAAACGGTCCTATGCTTCACGAATCACGCTATTTTAACTTTTTGTGCTTTATTGTAAGGAAATGTCTTGAAACACAGAGAAGTTTTAAAAAGCCGTTAAGTTATTTAATTTGATTTTCCAAACCACATTTTTAAGTATTTTCTTTAATTTTAAAATTTCATTATCTTCAGTTACCGATCATAAATGTCTTATCAAATCGTGTTTGTTACATTATATTGAAAACGTGCTCGAAAGTTTTTCAAGCATCCAAAAGAAAACATCTACGCTTCTCGTTTGACGACTGTGGACTTACATACTATATCACGAAACTTGTGTTAAGTGTCACAAAAATAATAGGGAATATACTCTGACCCTAACGACCTTCAAATTAACTTCATAACTTTATACGAAGAAGTTTTGGATTGAAAGAAGGAAGGGTCGCACGCGGGCCTTGGCCTGTTGAAAAAAGGTTTAGCACAGGGCTGTTCAAGCGGCGAACAACTAAGCGAAAACAACTTAGCCAAGTGCTTGTCTGCGGGCTAGCTCTATGCCTGCAGACAAACCCGAAGACAACCCTTCTGGACAAGTCAGTTCGCCTGGAGAGGACGCTCTCGATATAGTCTAGTGAATGGAGAGTGGCCTCCCAACGCTTGAACAGCGCATCTTTAACTTCCACCTGGAAGTAAGCGGAGGAAACCATAGAAAGGACCAACCAGAGCAGTCGGTCTGTAGAATTTCCATCCACGCACAGGTCGGATCCGGACCAACTGTTATCGAAAGTCCACCGCACTTGAAGTGAAATGTAGGAAATCCCGGTCTTTGAAACTTTGGACCGGGAGAGATGGCTCAGAGCATCAGCTGGTGCCTCTGACCGGGAGGTCCCAGTTTCGAGTCCCGACAGTGGCAGGATTTTCGACACGCCAGATAGCCAGGTCGAATTCAGCCGCTGACTGGAGGAGAATTGAAGGGATCAGTCAACAAGTGGCCACATTCCCACTTTTTAATTGAGTTATTAGCATTATACAAAACTTCAAATATTATTCTTTTAGTGTAATATGTTATTTAAATCCAACATGGACGTAAATGCCAGTATACAGTGTTTGAAAGTTTAAAAATGTATTGAGATATATGAGGGAAGTTCAGGTAAAACCCCCATTATCTCAAAACTACACCTACGTAGCCCCTTGTTTCTCTGAGCTCATTAATTCTAGCGGCCGACTGTCCTGATCGGTAGTTTTCCGTCGTCTTCGATCAACATCAATCGAGTGCCGGAGCAGCACTCTGACAGGCAGTCCATAGACTGCTCCCGGTTTTTCCTTCCTCTTTCTTGTCCTTACCGCACCCGTTACTTACACACGCTTACATGCACTCCACTACCACACATGCAGGGAAATCTGTCGGGTGCTTAGAGCTTGTCCCGACTGGGGCGGTGCACCGCTGGTGGGATATATCTGGTTGGGGAAAGCCCCGTTATCCGACGATAGGTCGGCAGCGGATCTCACCATCCATCTGATGAAGATCACCACCACCATCACACCACCACCTCCTGAGGAAATGCATGCACTACACTTCCAAGACTAATGACCTTATCAGTTAACACTCCTGGAATCACTAATCAATGAATCAACAAAATCAAATCTTTGTCCAATTTCATTTTATTGAAAGATATATTTTAAGCCGTTTTTTCTCTCTAATCCGCTCCATAGCTTGCGATTCTCAGGGGGCCGTTATTTGCGGAGCCCGGGGCAGGGCGGGCCGGCGATGGCCAGGCGCTGGAGAGGCAGCAGATGGCGGGCGGGGATGGCGGCGGACGCAAAGATGACGGAGGAGGTTGCTCTGCCGCCGGAGGTTTGGTCACGATGTCCGAGGTGATGCTGTGTCGGCGAATAAAGAAGCAGGAAGAAAAGTGAAGGGAAGTTGAAGAGGCCGTAGCCACTGAGACGATGGCGTTGGAACGGCCAGTGAGGTGAAAAGGTCGGCAGTAGTGACAAGGCGAATGCGGCGTTGGAGGTTGCGTGAGGTTTAGCTTGAGAGGTGAAAGGCTACGACAGTGGAGACGACGCAGTGTCGTGGACAGAGTTTTTCGAAAAAAATCGACTGGTGAACATTTGGCACAAGAATTGTCTAGACTAAACAAACAAAGGGCTTTTTATGAAACGATTGATAAACAGTTATGTGTCACAAGGTATAAAATAGCGTAAAACGAGTGTAATTTCTTAGGCCGTGGCTGTGCAGTGGAGATCCGTTCATACACTCGCGGGCTGCTGGTCTCTTGCAGAACGCTATAGTATAACCAAAGTGTATTCATTCGCACCTCCCACGAAACGATTGGGAGGATGCACACACCAAAACTTGCAGTGAAATTAAGGAATTGTTATTTCTTACACCCAACAGCGAGTTGACTTAGTAATGCATCGAGCAATGTTTTATTCACATTCTATTGTGGTCGAGATTAATATATTTACCACCCGTAGAATTTTCTTCAGAGTTAAACGTGATTAACATTTAGTCCAGAATAATACATTCAGATTACAAAAAAATAATCATCAATTCAGTGACAATAGTACGTAGATTAGTGGGTCCAAATATAGACGGGAAGAGGTGGATCAGGACATCAACTGGTGTCACAGCTGTGACTCTGACCGGCAGTTCCTAGGTTCGTCTGCCGACGGGGGCAGGATTTCCGACACTAGTTTGACAGCATGGTCGAATTCAGTCGCTGTTCGGAGGAGAGTTCTAGAGGCTGGCTGCTCTAATCGGTAGTTTTCTGTGGTTTCTCCGATCAACACCAGGTGAATGCCGGAGCAGTACCCTAAAAAACGGGCAACGGATCGTGCAATTTTTCTTTCGTCTTCCTTGTCCCATCATCACCCATAACATACACACGCTTTCACTTACATGCACTGCACTACCACTCACGCCAGGACACCGGTCGAGAACTTACGGCTCGTCCAAGCTGGGGCGGTGCCCCAATGCTTGGGGAAAACCTTGCTAGCCGGCGGTCGGACGGCGGATCTCACCATAGGGGAAGATTACCGCCCCCCCCTTACTAGCATGCACTACACTTACGGGACTAATGACCTTAGCTGTTGACGCGTCCGTAATCACTCATCAACCAAACCAAACCAAACCGATTCAAATGTAGCCAGTATTCCTATGATGATGTTCCTATTCGTCACGGCAGGTTACAGTAAATATTGCATGAAGTTACAGTCTTGTTTCTTCTTTGTAGTACATTTTCCGTATTTTCTGAGACGGATGAGTAATCAAACTACTTTCAACAATATGCAGCATAGTAAGTCGTGTGATGGATAACGATCACTATGACGCGGTTGGTAGTTTACGAAGTACGCAAACTTTTGATTTGAATGTTTCTTGTCGATTCCGTTCGTGGTATTCGCCGTATTGTAAAGTTCTGAGAGTCAGTCCAAACTCAAACGCCGGAGCAAACTGGACCGAAGGATTACATAGGTTTCATTTTTTCAAATAGTGTCAATAGCTTTCTTTCACTCACCTAGCCATCAACTTTTTGATTAATCCAAGGAAACGTCATATATAAAAATAATATTTCGGATTTATAAGTGTTAAATTTTTTCTGAGAGAGCGTCCGTAAAAATGTGGATCTATAATTCATTTAAAACAATTCCATTGATCTAATGTTACGACTTTTTACGAATTCTCATTATATTAAGTAATCTCGTGTAATTTTATCCAATGAACTACGGTTAAAGATTCTATTTTAGTGCACTGCCAGGTTCTTGTTATTGCATAGAATAATTCCATAATTTAATACAATCGTAACTATATGTATACAACCAGCATTGAAACAATACTGAGGAGATTTTTCATTATGAATTTGTTTTTCATATTATTTTAAAATTATTTGTCAGAGCTAATTTTATGAAAGAGTTCACGTAATGCCACTAGTTCTTTGCAAAATTACATATTAATTTCCACTCCTCATTCATAAACACTCTTTAACAAAACATTCATTTTCATTGTTAATATTTCACACGAGATAACATATTTTCCAGTTTCCATTTTAGGTAATAGCAGGTAGCAGCACAAAACAGTGGCTGGAATAACTGTTGCTTGAAATTCCGTGCATGCGGAGGTCAGGTAATTATATCAGAGACAGTCTCTTTTTAGTTGTAAGAGGCTCTTTTACAGCCCTTGTTCGCCTCCCGCCCGCGGAGAAGTCGCACCATTTGAATTTGCATAATTCATCTCCGCATACAATGCAGCCGGGGCCCGCTGCGCCGCCGGTGGCGGTGGCGGCAGCGGCGGCGGAGGGGAAAGTGAGGGAGGGGCGAGGAGCGGGGCGGCGCGACTCATCACGCCGCGAACGCCGTGGGGCGGGGGGCTGCAAGCCGCCAGGTGACTGCCTCATGCCGCCGCCGCCGCCGTCGCCGCAGCCGATCCCGTTGTTTCGGTACACAGAAGGAACATTAGCGCCCGCCGACGCTTCCCGGAAACGCTCTAGGAAGCCAGGCCGCGCCTGTCTGCCGGCGCCGACGCCGACGCCGACGTCGACGCCGGCGCCGCTTCAGCCTCCACCATCAATGTCTCTTATGTTGCTACCGGGGGAGACGCTAACTCGTTCACCGGCTGAGTTAGCTCTGCAGTGGCCTCTGCAGGGGCTCAGACGAGAAGTCCTAGGGTTCGAGTCCCGACGGGGGCGGAGTTTTCACAACTAGCTAGAGTGCTATGTCGAATTCAGCTGCCGTCTGTGGGGAATTATAGCGGCTGGCTGCGCTCATCCGTTGTTTTCCATGGTTTTCTCCAATCAATACCAGGCGAATGCCAGAACAGCACCCTAACGAACGAGCAACGGACCGCGTGCGATCATTCCTTCCTCTTCCTTGTCCTATCCTCACCCCTTACACATAGTCACATTTACTTGCACTTCACCACCACAGATTTTAGGAGACCGGTCGGGAGCTTAGAACTTATCTCGGTGGGGCGGTGTTTCGCTGGGATGAGATTCCTGAAGGGGAAAACGTAAAGGCAGGATCTTCACATCCGATGGGGGAGGAACTTTGCGACGGAAAAACATTCACTACACCAACGGGATTATTGACCATTAACATTCACGGAAACGTTAATCAAATAATTAAACTAGCTCGTCTAATGGTAGTGCTTTCTTGTCATATGGATGTAGTTCTCACCTTCGTCGCACCATATCATGGCACGTGCGCGGAGACATCTGTCAAATCGCCTCTGACTGCTTTGTACAGGGCTTCAGGGTTTCCCCTTTTCATCGCCTTTGTCAGTTGATGGTCGTACACCGGTCTTAGTGACACACGTCTGTGACAACCTTCACTCTCGCTATCGTTACAGTATTCTCTCCTTCTCCGGAAACCCCTCTTGTGTATCGTTTTTCTTATCGTTGTAGTTATTTTGAACTTACAGTAACTTAGGATACTTAGAATTCATTGTGATTCATGTGTATAGCGGTAATTGTAAACGATAAATGTAAACCTAAAAGAATTTGAGAAGAATCAGGTTGTCACAAATGATCCAAGTATGATGAATCCAATCAATATGGGACTAATTGAAGTTTCAGCCCATGATTACCTCGCTTTGTTTGTGTAGACTACATTTGCCCCTTAGTTTACGCTACTGAAGAAATCGAGTAAATAATTACTTGTTCACATTTACCCCGTCAAGATAACACGAAATAGAAAAAAAAATGTTTTCTTGCAAATAGTTGCTTTATTTAGAATTCCTAACCAATATCCAAGAATGATCTACGAATAACTTATAAAAAATATGAACATAAAAAAGTATATGAGCTAAAATTTTAATCGGATTTTCAAAGTGGGAAAATCGTTTTTCTTTATACCTCCATCTAGTTTATACTGCTTTTACGGTACGCCCAGAGAAGACACTCCACCCACAATATTTCAGTTGTAAAGAGCCTTGGTCTAGGGCCTACATTCCAGACTCGTAGATAGGATAATAGTTGGGATACTTGAGTATTTTCCAAAATGTTAAAAAATAATCTACTAAATGTGCTGCAATCTCTTCATGGTAATGTCTTACTAATGTTGAGTATTATATACGGTCTAAGAAATACCTTTCTCAAGTATCAAACTAACAAATTAATTTGATAAGATTTAATAAAAGTCTTTCTAACTCGATGAAAATGTTTTAAGATCCACAACTGGGTCCGCAAAGTGTTTCGTAAAACTCCGTTAAACATTTCTTCAATGAACTTACGCATTGGCGATAATGACTTCCATGTTGTATGTCGTGTAAGGATGAATTTGTCGGTCTTAGTCGGGATGACACTGAGGATTTACCATTTTCATGGATATTACCAATGTACACATCCAACTTTCTTTCATATTGTTTTATGTTCACATTTGATCCAACCTAGAAAACACGAACGAGAGGAAAGGTACTGATCATCAACAATTGTACTAATTGTTTACCCTTCGTGTGTGTGTGGCACGTGGTGTGGTTGGTTTAACGGGGTAATACTTGCACCGTCATGTGGCTTTACTATCTCTTTTTGACACCTTCACATTGCTCTCCAACTCGCGAAAAATAAATAAGTAAAATATCCTGAATTTGAGGACAAAATTCACGTAAGCTTATATCTTCTTTTCTATTAATCAGCCTTTAGCGCTGTTTTCTAAGTGAACAAAAAAGGGTAGGAAATCTGTGTTGAGAGAACCCTATAAGTTTATTAGGTCATCTTTGCATCCTGACCAGAAGATCAAGCGCGACCTCTTTCGCCAGAATTTTAATTTGCAATGTCTCAGCTACAAAAAATCATCTTCTTACACTTCTAAAGTATACACCAAGAGGAGTACATACAACTCTTCTCAATGCAAGTCAGTGAGAACATCTCCAAGTAAGACTTCTTAATCGGGAATTCGTTTGGACTCACTCAGGAAGACAATGAAGGTTCACAATTTATGTCTCATGACTTGCGCGACCTAGTTCCTCCGGGTACAAGGACTTAATGACAAATGATGATGAGTGAAATCTGTGTAGTGTCGGCTCGCTTGGTTTCCCTAACATCCCATGCGCGCAACGAGGATATTCCTTGCTTTCCGTCATCGCAAAAAACCAAATCCCGGCGAGGCTTCCACCGAAGGACGCGACCGCCGACTTTCTCTTCCAGATGAGGCTGGCGACGTGCATAACATAATGCGCGGGTCCCCCAGAAAGGAAGTTGCTCTGGGCGCGAAAGGGGCGCGTAACCTGTCGGGAAGGGCCGTTAGCATGCGCAAACACCCGGGCACGCAAAAAAGAAGGAGAAGGCAGCGACTCGCGAACATCCTGGAAAAGCGAGTTCGATCGTTTTGGGGCGCTTCTCTCGGATCAGATTCCTCTTACTGCCCTCAACCCACAGAACCTGTATTCACGGGTTCTTGTCGATCGCCTTTTTACAATGAAATGTTAGAAGCCATTTTCCAATGGGTACTGATTTATCCCTCCGTCACTTACGGCAAAATTATTGTCTTCGTGTGACATGATGGTCAGAGAGACAAGGAATATTACATTTTTTTCAATGAACGTAAGCTGTAGAATGTAGCAGAAAACGTAAAACAAAACTTTTTAAGAACCTATTTTGTAAATAAACTCCTCATATGCAAAGCAGGGAGGTTCTTGAACTTGCAGCTGTTACACCTTATTTATCTGTTGTAGAATTATTACCATTTCTCATTCCTACAAAGGTGTTCTGAAAAGTCATAAGTTTTTAATCGGTCCGGATTATTAATGAATTTAAATGATCACTGAAGAAAATGTATTGTCAGGGAGAATTTACAGAGATTCGATGGACAAACTAAAAGATAAGTAAAATATGAATCATTAACACACAAGGACGGTTGTCGACCTCACGAGAGGAAATTTGAGAGAAGTAGAGCTAGTATTCTGGCATTGTCTGGAAGAAGGCTCGTGCCGTTCTTAGTATTACCAAAATGGGTCATGCACCTTCCTCTCCATTCGTTGCCTCACATCTCCTTGGAGTATAGCTCCCAGCAAGAAAGTTGGAAATGAATATGAAGTCAATGAATAAGCGACACTTCATTAGGCACAACCTCTCAATATTTATCAGCATTTCTTGTATATTTGGTTCGATGTCATTTAATGTATGATAATTTTAGTTTATTCTCTACCTCTTAATACATTAATCTTGATATCGTGACAGGGGACGAACTACTAAATCTAAACTCCAAAAATGATCTGTGCCCTAATTGCATATTAATTACGTGTATCATCTAACTCTCGTATGACGAAGACAAGGTTAGGAGTTTTCACTTCCACCCTAAACGACTTATGTTAATAGCATGTGTAATTGACCACTCCCGATTTTTAATGTGTCTATTAACACATAACTGCCGGCCTGACGCATTAACACGTGCTCATGAATTCAAACGACGACGTCTCCTGGCGCTCAGCCATCTATGGCGAGAAAGAAAGGTCCTTTCTCGGAAATGTTTCCTTTAAAACACTTCATTGAGAATGGAAGAAAGCTCAGAAGATGATATATCTAAACGCCATAAAACTTTCAATTACCAGGGCTTGCAAGCTTTATTAAATTTAGTTCAGAATATAACAGGTTTCGTAGATTTTAACTTAACAGAAATATAAAAGAAAATAAGTTCATTTAGGGACAAATTGAATATAGGGCACCTTTATCCGAAGGCAGAACTATGCAAGTCATAACGTTTGCATCAGGTTGCTTTTTTATTCTTCATAAATGGAACAGATCCAGAATTCGGTGAATCAATCAGGATATTGATAGTTCCGACGAGTTCATTTACTTGCGTTGGTGGAATGATTTGAGTTGCCAACATTATTCTATTTTGTCAATAAAAATGGAAAAGGAAAAAGTTTCAGTTTGTACAAATATTTCTACCAATTCTGTAAATTCGATCACAGGTATATCGAACATAGAACAAAAAACTGCTTAGAATCTGTGCTGATCATGTTTGAGGAGAATGTGGCTGCTGAGAGTATTTGTCCTTGATATTTGACTCTTAGACTACAAATTGAGTGGCATATAAATTTGAGAGATCAGTTTAAATATTTGAACATCTTTATTTTTATAGATCAATAAGATGGTTCTTAAGAATTTTCTCCCGACAAATGTTGACTAATGTGAACAAAGATGTATTTTCTAAATAGGTTTGAAAAACTCGCTAATAACGTCTCATTAAAATTCTGGTTTATAAAATCCTATGATACACTTTAAAATATACAAGTCCATTGTAAAGTTTATGTTTATCCTGTTCATTTTTATTTTCCCGTATACGTACGTATATGCGGAGTAATATACGTAGTATAGGGAAAATTATGTAATTCTACGGAAAATCGACTTTGAGATTTCAACGATAATACTACACGTTTTGGGGTCCCCTGATACCGAAAAAGTTTTTTTTTAAACGTCCGTCTGGTGTATGTGAACAACACTAGCTCCTAAACCATGCGTAAGAGTTTTTCAAAATTGAAGAAACCCCTGTTCATTTGGCCTGAGTCGAAGCTCTGTTAGTTTGAAAATCATTCATTAGTTTTTGGGCGTATTTTACATGAAACTGCTGGGACATTTTCAAAATTTTCTCAAAAACGGCTCCAAATTTATTCTTTAAACGTTAGTAGGGCTTGTGCGAAATGCACTCTGTGAAGTGACATAAACGCTATATTCTTTTGTTTTTCAAACAATTACAAAAAAGTAATTTTTGACTTGTCTCTCACGTCATTAATATGTACATTAACGACACTTTTGTTCACAATACAATATTTATGAGTGCATATGCTTTAAATAATGTCATATAAAGCTTCTCGAAAACTCAGCCGTTTGCTGTAAAACCTAGATCAAAATTTTGCAATTTCAGAAACGCTCAATCGCCATTTTCTCGAAAACGGCACTAATATGACGTAAAGTTCATTTCGAATGATTTTTTTGTTTTTTCAAAAATTACACAAAAGTAATGTTTTTGAAAGATCCTTCTCGCCGTTAATATGCACTTATCTAGCAATTAGCAACACTATTGTATTTGTGAGTTAAATTACCTCAAATGACTTTGAATGAAGTATTTCGAAAACTCAAAAAGTTTCTGTGAAAAAGATCTTCAAATTTCGAATTTACAGTACCGCTTAAACGCCATTATTTTAAAAGCAGCCCCAAATTTGTCAAAGGAAATTGCCGTATAGGACGAGGTTTAACTGTTCTTTAATAATCTTAAAATAATATTTCCGCTCTACAATTAGGAAACCGAAAAACTAAGAAAATGTCAAAAGAATGTTCTTTGGGCGACGACAGATGGCAAGAGTTTGTAGCAAGTCCGAATAGGTTGTCGAGACCAAAGGAAACAGAAAACTAATACGGGTAAGTCTGTTCTATTCTGTAACACCACTAGTTAAGTATTGTATAGTATTTCAGAGATAATGAAAAAAAAATGTATAGAGTATCTACTTCAAATAATCGCGATAATAAAAATTCTAGACATAAATTTACCAACAACTTTTAGATTGAAATATTACAGACTAGCAGTGCCTTAAATGTGCATTTGGAGGTAGGTTATATGAAGATTATTTTTTGTGAAAGTCGCATATTGATTTTGTTGTAAATTTCTCACGTGTAATGCCCAAAAAAGTGGAATGTTTGTACGTTTTCAAACGACAGTCATCGCGTGAACAATCATCCTATTTTAACATGCGCGCGGGAAAGAGAAACGACTGTAATGACTACTCAAAATGAGCGCGAAAGCTGCAGTGCAATGCGAGGCAATTTGTTTTTGACAACGCAAAATTTCTTAACCTAGCACCGGGAAGGATTTAATGTCGTAAAAAGAGACCGAATGCTCTCAAAAACCCGGTATCATTCTATTATTTATTTAGAGCAAGTTAAACAAATGGCGATTGGTGAACACGAGTCAGTAGTCGACCGTGAATGTCTGTTAGGATTTCGAATAATAAAAAAGCACTCAGCCTCGAAGAGACACCAATACTGGTCTAGAAAAATGTAGGGCAGGAGGAGGATGAGGAGGAGAACGGGAGGAGGAGGATGGGAGAGGAGCGGATGGAACAGTTTCTCTTCTCCTTCCCGTGCAGCGCCACGCGGCGCTCAGTTGCGCACCGCAAATTAAAGTTTTTGCAGCCGCGTGCGCCGGCCGCGCGGCGGGCGGGGTGGAGGGCGGGGCCAGAGCAACGTTTCCTGTTGCGTTTTCTGAATGGCAGCCACCACACGCGTAATAAGACAATCGAAACCGGTCCTCTGGAAAATCAACAATCTTTGCGGGTTCGATTACACAGTATCGATTATAGAGGGCGCAGGTACTGTAGGAAGATAATGACGCGAGTCGCCGCGTTCGTGTGCTGGTGACCCAAACAAAAGCACAGCGCGGGTGCAGGGCGCGTCCTTCCTGGACGAGGCGGTGGCCCCTGCACGCGAGCCGCTCCGACTTCCACGGAAAATTATACGGCGCCGCTTTAATGCTGATGTAGAGTACGGTCTCGACAACATGCCGCAAATGGAATGAGCCCGCCAAAAATAACGGAGTTTTGGATTGAGCAACATGGGAAAAAAGTTGATGGCTCATTACCTTTTGCAGGAACTCTCATATGTAGGGAAGAACAAAACACGATGGTTTCATCTCACATACGGCAGTGTTTCTAAATATACTTTGAGTTTTACGTAAGATGTTAATGGAACTAAGTATACTCCATTCATTTATCAGTAATCAGAGTACATGATATTTATCTTGCAAATTAAATCTTTGTAATTGAGCGTAATAATCAGTAGATAAAGGAAAATGGATGGGAATATTAAACAATTTGTCGAGACGATTATACTATAATTATATAACAAACTATTTGTTCGAGAAGTAACATCTGTAGCGTCAGCAAACAGCCTATATGTTGCGGCTCGAGTTGTACCATTCTCTGAGAGATAGTGAATTAGATTCCGGGAAGGTGCCAGAAATTAACTTGATGCGTGAGTTTGTGATTCCTAGTAGACTCGAATTCAAAAGTCTTGTGCTCTGATACTTGGTTTCTGTTGTTTTTCTGATCGCTTCCAAGTTAATTCCGGAGTAGCACACTATTAAACGAACCGCGCATATTCCTTCCTTTCGTATCCCGTCCTCATTTCCATTCTTAGTGCCGAACAGTGGGTCCACCACTCATCATAATACGATTCGTCTCATGGACTCACTCTGACAAGCATCGGAAAACCGAAATGCATAGGCCAGCTGTGACTCTCTCGGGTCACTACATATGTGTCGTGTTGGGAATAAGTATAAAAACGGAAATAATAATATTAATATTATCATTGTTCAAGCATCAAAGGGCAGGAGTTGTTTGACAAGAAATACAATTTTAAGATACTGAGACGTG
This sequence comes from Gryllus longicercus, assembly GCA_038098605.1. Classification (NCBI taxonomy): domain Eukaryota; kingdom Metazoa; phylum Arthropoda; class Insecta; order Orthoptera; family Gryllidae; genus Gryllus; species Gryllus longicercus. The sequence continues at coordinate 9,036,812 of JAZDUA010000003.1, read as the reverse complement.
GAGGTTAATTTTGGGTCAAGTGATTCGAATGATCTTTTTACGGGGTCTTCCTCACAGCTGAAATGCTTGAGCTTAATATGATGGTCGAAACGTCAGTAAACCTTAAACGACCCTCAGATAGCCGAGACCATTCGTATGGCCCTGGGCGCGGTGTCCTGCAATTTCCCATGTCAAATACAACTGGGGTTGTTTAGTTGGCCCCAATTTCCTCAGAATACGCGGAAGGGTCATGTAGGAGCAAAAACAGAGCATCCAATGTTTTATGTACTGCGTAAGCGTTCCCTGGGGTATACTCTTTAGGCCATTACTTCCGTGGGTGTGACTCACACCGCAAACAATAGCATGGCAGTTGGACGTTGAAGGTGGTGCTGACTTGTCCTCCATCATGTGCACCGCTGCACTGCTACAATGTTCTCGCCTGTCCTGGCCATTGAAGTTACACGTAGTGTATTTTCGTACTCAGAGAATAATAGCCACAGGTTTCCCAGTTACTTGAACTACCACCAAATTAAATGGGGATCTTCCATCTCTTGGAAAGCTTACTTTCTTAAACCAAACAGAGACGTGATATATTTGATTTGCATGTATCCATCTCAACTATTTTAGTTTCTGTCCTAATATTTTTGTTTATTTATGAAACTCATTACAAAATACAGGTTATTTTCAGAAACCATTATACTACTTCAATTTTTATTACATTTTTTGCGTGTATTTAATTTTTATTAATTTTCACTGTACTGATTTTGAATAATACTTGAAACATTTCTGCTTTTATTTCCACCGTCCGCTACCATAGGCATTTCATTAAATTCATCCATTGTTTATTATTATTATTATTATTATTATTATTATTATTTATAGATTAATTAATTAAATGGTGTTGTCTCACATGTTTAATCCGAATTTACTGCCGCTCCTGTGAACTATTTGAACAGCTACCAAGGGAGATCTCACCCGCCTAAGGAAGTGTTATCTGAGCAATTAATCAGTACGTCTGAGAACAGTGTTCATAATTGACGGCAAAATAGCATTAAGATAACGCAACTATGAGAAAGGGGATTTTAAGAAAAGGTATTTCTTCAAATGATGGGGTAACTATAAAATTAGATAAATAATTACAAACTAAACATAAATATTTAACAGTCAGCGTATCCTTTGTTTCAACACCTGAGTATACAAATTGGATGAGATTGTCTCAATGTATAAGAGCATCAAATTTTGTTTCCTTAAGAATAACTACGTCCACCATAAAACATATTCAATTCAACTAACACAGAAAAAAGCGCTTAAGCTTGAATGAGATTTGATATGACAATTTTAGCGCTGCAAATATCTGATCTAGATGGTATGGAATGTATGGCAATTTATTAATTATGAAGTCTTTTAGGAAAGTCCAATTACAGGATTACTTGTAAATATAAACTAAAATCCAAGTAACTAGTGAAAATTCAATGTTTTCTTATGAAAGTAGAGACTTTTTGTAGTTCAATACAGCGTATGGTGAATGAAAAATACTTCATTTCCTACATGACTTTACCAAGGAACAAAAAAGGTGAAATTTACGTCTTTATGCATCTGCCCTAGCAGGATGCTATCCTAAATGTTCTCCAATAAGATATGAATGTTTACGTATTTGCAAAAGAACTTCAATTTTATACCATTCCGTAATGGAACAGCACAGTGCAAAACATTGAAGAATATCAATCGTCCCGAACCTAAAATCATTCATAACCCCATTTGATGGCCTTAGTACGGAACATTTATACCATTCTAAAACATCTGGAGGTTCTTGTTTTAGTATATCGGAGGAGTAGATTCTCATCACATTTTAAGGGTGTTGGGTGTGGAATTACCACAAACAATTTTTTAAAATAAAAGGATAGAAATTTATATTATTGGCCGAAACATTTTAGACGAACAATCAAGCTTTATGAATATTGAAGTTATCGAAGAATTTTTTAGAAAAACTGACAAACGTTTATTTTCTTTTAAATGTAGATTCGTACAGACAAGACCTCATAAGAGCTTAAGTCAGAAACAGCGAACAATTCAGTTTTTTTACTGGACCCAAGACAATGCACATGTTCACTGCTTTTGACTTAAGCTCAGCATTGTCTTGAGTTCAGTGTAAATCTTGTTTACTGCTCCTAACTTATGTAGTCTAGCATGTCTAGAGGAAATGCCAGCTAAAGCAAACAAATATATTTCCTATGGGGACGGTTATAAAGAAGAGAAGAGGAGCCGCTAACAGAACGGAAGAAGCTGATCGACGTCAAGACAGCAGAGATATCAGAAGAGCAAGTTGAAATTGAAGTTGAAGATGATACGACAATGTCTCTATTGAAATACAAAAGAAATAAGACAAAATTTCAGAAACATTTGCTTGAAAGTCAAACGCGAAGAAGTGTTTGTGAAAGTCAATCGCAAATGCTGCACACAGCAAGTATCGCTCTATCAGAACAGCTGCGCTTGCGGCCGCGGCGGGGGCGTCGCGGGGGCGTGGCGCGGGGGCGTGGCGCGGGGCGTGGCGCGGGGGCGTGGCTCGGGGGCGTGGCTCGGAGGCGTGGCGCGGGAGCGTGGCGCGGGAGCGTGGCGCGGGGTCGTGGCGCGGGGGCGTGGCGCGGGGGCGTGGCGCGGGGGCGTGGCGCGGGGGCGTGGCGCGGGGGCGTGGCTCGGGGGCGTGGCGCGGGGGGCGTGGCGCGGGGGCGTGACGCGGGGGCGTGGCGCGGGGGCGTGGCGCGGGGGCGTGGCGCGGGGGCGTGGCGCGGGGGCGTAGCGCGGGGGCGTGGCGCGGGAGCCGATAGGGCGGGACCGGGGGCTCAATTTTCGGCTCGAGCGAGCACCGTGCCTCCTCGGCGCCCCCTTGTCTGCCCGCTGCCGCCTCCCTCCCTCCCTCCCTCCCTCCCTCCCTCCCGCGGCGCCGGTGCGACGACAAGTGGTGACGTCCTCCCCGCACTGTGGACCGCATTGCAAAGAAAGCGAGCAAAATCCACATAGTTCAGACACTAAGGTCTTTCGTTAACGAATTTTGAGCTTTCTGCTTAATCAGAGTTTTGCCTCAAATGAAAGGAAGTGAGACCAAGATGTGGTGTCTGTTGCTTTTTTGGGGGGGGAGGGTCTTTCTCCAGCTTCAGGGGTTACCGATTTCGGCTATACGCACCGAGCACCCACTATGTCTCTCATGGGGACACGTTATAATCTTTACACTAAACACACTTGCGGGCTCCTCGGTCTGAGACCGGCAGACTCACAACGCCTTCGGCGACAACACATACACATGAGACACAAGAGACCATGGCTACGGAGAGGCTCAAACACGCAACTCTTTGCACCAAGGGGCTTAGTCAGCACTCTTGCGCTTATTAACAGGTTTTATTGTGGAAACACGGAATTTTAATGTCTTAAAATTAATGGAATGAACGCTATCCTCGCCATTTGTAATTACGTCGTCTTCCAGGCCTGCATTGCGACGTGAAAATGAAGTTGGTCTTGGCCGTTTTGCTTTGCATGTCGTAATTGATTTAACAAAAGCAGTCGACTTTTTGTGGTTGTAGTTAGCAAAGCGGAAACAAATAGTTTTGAGTCCAGGATTGAACGTTTGTAAATGCACAGTTTAGTGAATGTCGTGAAGTCAAGTATTCGATTGACACATGTGTCCCTTGATAATAGAATTTCAATGTTTATGCATATGCAATGCATTCCGTTTTAAGTTAAGGTGCATATCAGAATATTCTTCCTACAGTCCACTGCAGCATTCAGGTGTAGGTAAATATAAAACATTTCAATTACAGTTTCACAAACACTGTGAATAGTGATTGCATTGTTCCAGAATTTGTAATCTTTCCTTAAACATCAAACAATATTGTGGGGTTTTCGTTTTCTTTTACAGTGATTGTGCTGTTCATTTCTATTGCCACTTTTTACTTTTATTATTTTTGTGTGTGTGATGTAACAGTAAGGGTTCAGCTAGTAGTTATTAATAATACGAGTGGTAAAAGTATCATTTTATTTTGCGAGAGGGAAAGGAGTAGAAAGGTACAAGCAAAATAAAATGAATTTTACCACAAGGGTCACAGTATTTTTTTTTGTCAGCATTCATTTTATTGTAATTGAAGTATACACATCACTTAATTATGAGCTATGTTACATTAATATCAGTATTAGCAAACGCGGTCAGATGAAAGTATTTTTTTGTTGTTTCAGTTTTATCTGAATATCTCAGCATCGTATTAATTTTATCTCTGGTATCAAAACAGTAATTAACGAAACTCGTGGATAAAGAAGGATGTACTTTTGTGAGTGGTATGTTCAAGAAAATGAGCGAAAATACGAGCGAACTTTCTTATTTACCAAGAGTATACCCTTATTCACATACGTTCAATTTTTTTTCCATTTACGGATAATTTAAATTTTGAGAAATCCATGCACATTTTCACCATTGGAGGCATACATTCAATGACATCATAATCACTTTGATCTTGGTCATCGTTCTGCACAAGAACCATTTTATTGGGCTATTCTTTGAGTATTTATGATTACCGTGGTGACTTAGAGATTTAGAAAACGTTATTAAAATGTCTATGACAACCCTAATCCTTTTTCTAAAATAAGTACAAGTGTGTACATTTTTTATAAATAGCAAATACAGATGTATTCCAGAAGGCTTAACTTGAAATAATTACCTAGTATAAGAACGTAGTAGACAGAAACTGATATAGAAGTCATAAAAATTGTTTATGTGGGAAAAATGGTTTGAAAGAATTGAGGAATAACTAGAGAAAATGCAATATTGTGTCATTAACAATTAATAAGAAGCATTGATCCCAAAATCGATTGAATTATTATGATACTTTTTTATGATTATTATGATATTCTATTGTATTGTATCTTTTAATACATCAATCGTAAATCAGACAGTTGTAAAAACGTTCGTTCTTCGCGGCGAGCAGACGCCTCCGCCTCCGCCTCCGCCGCCGCGTGACTCACCACTTGGCGAGGCGGCCTTTCGAGCGCTGCAGGTCGCACGACCGGCGTCAATCGGCGCAGCCCGCGCTTCGGCGCCGCCCCGCGGAGCGCCGCCGCACCTGCTCGGAGCCGGGCACCGGCCCGGCCCGTCCGTCAACTGGTTACTTGGTGTTTCCCGGCGATTGTCTTTCGTCCCGAAAGCGTAGGGTATGTTGTATCTCGAGATGCAGTGGCCCCACTAGAACGTGAGGCTCGGCGACGACTTACAAGTAGATTTGCGGGGGTTTCTCTCTCCAGGTATCTGTTCCCAGCGGGGGACCGCCCAACCTGGAACAAGCCCTAAGCTCCCGACCTGGTGCGGTAATGTAGTGTAGGAAAGTGTACGTGCGTGTAAGGGGAGAGGGGGGACAAGGATAACGAAGAAGAAGAAGAAGAAGAAGAGGAGGAGGAGGATATTAGGATATTGCGCGCAGATCTTGACCTGTTTGTTTAACGTACTGCTCCGGCATTCGCCAGGTATTGATGGAAGTAAGCACAATAACCACTACCGGTGAGAGCGGCCGGCCGCCAGAACGTTCCTCCGGCCAGTTGCTGAATTAGATCCAGGTGTTGCAACTTCGCCACCATCGGGACTCGGACCCTAAGACCTCCGGACCAGAGACAATGCACTGGAAATAGTTATTGTCCTGAGATCAGGTTAAAGATCAATGTAATTGTAGTAGATATTTTTCCAAATTTCAAGAGTAATTTGATGAATAGCAGTCTTATTTTACTTACAAAAATTACTTCTGTTATTATTAGTTTATAATTATGTACGGAAATTCAAAAACGTATCAATAATGTAATAATATATCTCATTGCGTTTTATGAGAAGTGTCGCTTCAACTGGACAATCAATAGACTTCAAAAGTAATTATTACTTTGTAACAAAAACTGTCATTATTTAGATGAATATGAAACTATTCTTGTTTCTATCTTGACAAATATTAACTTATACACTTAAACAATAATTAATTTGAAATAATATTTTATTGTTAAGCCCATTTAATTAAAACATGTTGAAGATCACAAAAAAATATACATAGTCTCAATTTATTTGAAAATAAACAATAATGAGACACTTCATTGGGTGTATCTTTAGTGTCCATATAAATGTAAACATTACGGGAAACAAATAGTTCTTACGTTTGTTCGTAAATATTGCATTGGGTTTCGATTTTTAAGCTAACATAAAGAAGCAAATGGATCTATTTGTGAATGGGTTTGGAATACTTATTCTGTAACTTTGGTCATGACTTTACTTGCATCAGTGTAACTCGAATGCTCTTAAAATTTCAATGAATGTCGCAATTCTGTCGCAAAAAGTGCTTATTTTATGTAGTTATAAATCTTCATAGAAAGTACCGTCTCGATTTCGTTCAAAGAAATGCACGCTCATTGTTATCTCAACGGTTGAGATTCTTTCGTAAAGCCATAATGAGATCTCAAAAGCATATTACTTAATAAGAACGAAGTAAATAGTACTGGAATGTATTCGCTTTATTCTCAAAAGTGTTTCATGATCATCAGATCAAAGTGTGTGTGTGTGTGTGTATGAGGGCGCCTACAAGTAGCCACTCACGCAAGTCAGGTGCTTGCGAGCATGGCTTCTACCAGTTGTCAACCTGTCGTTTCAACACTGTTTCCCATTGTGAGGACCGTAGGCTCTGGCGCTTCGCCCAATCGTGCATGGTCCGCTTTAAACGTCTGCCGAACCGAGCCTCCGCCTGAGGCGGATTGTGGAAGCAGGCTGCTGTTTGTGGAGGGCATCGCGCGGCGCCCGTGTGTGTACACCGCGGAGGCTTGCGCGGAGCGGGGCGGAGGCTGAGCGGGGCTGAGCCGAGCCGAGCGGAGCGGATGTCGGTCAGGGGAGCGCGGCTGAGCGCGGCGCGGCGCAACACGGCGGCCGCCGGCGACCCCGCGCCCCGCCCCGCCCCGCCCCGCCACGCCGCTCCCCGACGCGCCGCGCCGCGCCGCGCCGCCACCGCCCCGACCGGCCTGACGCGTCGCTCGCGCAGCCGCCGCCGCCGCCGTCAGACAGGTGTCCGGGCGCGCGCCTGCGAGTGCCCTGCGCGAGGCGGAGAGAAGCCTCATTTCCAGCGGTTGAGATGTGGAATGTTTTTGTTTTTGACTGACTGATTAGAGTTTCCGGGCGCGTCAACTGGCAAGGTCGTTAGTCCCTTATGTGTAGTGCGTGTTTGTACAAAGGATGGTGGCAGTGATCTTCTCTGGTGGGGATTTCCCTGGTGGGGAGAACCGGCGCCGACCTACAGGTCCATATCTCAACCATCTCTCTCTCTCTTCTCTCTCTCTCTCTCTCCAGCGGGGTATCATCCTACCAGGAATAAGCTCTACGCTTTCGACTGGTCTACGAACATGTGTGTTTGTGTGGTTCATGTAAGTGTAGGCATGTGTAAGTAAGGAGTGACGAAGGAGAGGAAGCTAAGATCGGGTTCCCGGTCCGTTTTATTAGCGTACTGATCTGGAATTCGCCTATAATTGACCGGAGCAAACCACGAAAACCTACCGACCAGAGCAGCTGCCCACTGTATTTCTTCTCCGGACAGAGGCTGAACTATCTAGCTACGTAGCTAGTGACAAAACTTTTGCCAACCTCATGACTTGAACGTCAGAACCTCCCGGTGGGAGGTTGTAATGCTGCAATGGCGTCAATAGATACCCCGAGCCACCTAACCGGTATGTGCAATGTCGAGGCATGATTTTCGGATAAGTCCGTTCATGCACTGACTGCTGACATTCAGAACTGAAGGGCTGGAGACACTAACAAGATAAGATAAACAACAATCTGTCGTAAATGTTAATATCTCCATTTTAGTCGATGCATGTCTCTCACTTTGATACTGTTCCAGTCTCTTATAAATGGGAATAAGATATGTAGTAACAAGATAAGCCACATTTTACCCCAAATATATATTAACATTTATGAATAGCATGCGGCTTGCTGGATCACGTGTGATTTACCATTTTACTGTTCCAAGTCCTTGAATTGTAAGTCATTCGCTGCAACTTCTTTGGCCTTCTGTTATGCTAATAGCTGGACGAGGAATAGTAACTCTTGTATTGTAGCTTAACAAACCTCACGTTCGTTCACGATCAGTTGAGGCACACTTGAAAGACATTTTCGGCTTATCAAGCCCGTGTTTTCGCACTGGCAGCTAAGACTCGAAGAAGCTAATTTCGTTTTATTAGGTCTGTGTTTCGTACACTAATAGTGGAGAAGCAGAATTATAATTCATTCACTTTGACAAATTAGGCTTCGTGCTCGTACACTAAAGCGGCGATGCAAAAACACAAGACATTTTTCTGGATGTAATTAGACTATTTCGTACATTATCAGCTGGCATGCAGTGTGATATGTCTCTTTGCACATGGAGACTGCAAATCTGTGAAGAGCTATTTACTTGCACGTACGAATAAATTACAATCAATTTTTAGTATTCTACTCACTCAATCTCATGGATTATCTCATCAATATACGAGTTATATTTTTCCGTTTATCGTAATCCTTAATCTTGACTCAACTTACATTTGGTTCATTGAAAATTAGAGTACTGTATTAGACAGTGTTCGGAGAATTTTCATTCTGTGGAAATTACAATGAATTACATAGTTACTTATGAAATACGTTAAATGTAGTCTTCTTTACTTATCTATTCATTTTTGGAGGGTCCTTACCAAAGAAGGGATATCGACACAAAAAGCTGCTGCAATTCCGATTCTAACCGTACGAATATCTTGAATAACGTCCTGCCCCAAACTTAAAAATCTATTTTATTGTCTCTGTTAATAAATAAACAGAGAGTTTTTTTCTAACCCTGTTCTGAAATACACGCTTTGAATTCTTGTACTCTTAGTTACTCCCTGCCACGTCCCTAGACACAGATCCTAGTCTGCTCGAACATTTGCATATTCTATATGAAAATCGCCACAAAAAAAATAAATCCTTAGAAAGCGCAGTATAAAACTATTAAAACATGAGTTGTCTCTGTCTGTCTCATTTCTGTTCATGTCCTGGAATTTCCTGAGAGAGTAGTATTTAGTGAAAATGTGGGTGTGTAATCATTCCTAAAGAATGCGGGAAACGTTATGCAGTATCTTAGGAATAACTGTGCGAGCGAATTTAGTCAATACTCGCGCAAACGAAGTAGAATTCGAGGGCACGCAAACCAGTCTTGGGGAAACACGAAAGCTCTTCACCAGATCATCAGATTTACTTAAGATTCCATGAGAACGAAAGGAATGCTTGCTGCGTTTTGGGACGAGTTCTCGTGTTGGATCTCTTTAGAGTTCCATGACAACATTTCGCCCGCAATAATTTGAGAAAACGCTTCTTGAGACTTCCTACTTTCAATACAAAAAGCGAGTTTTCTTTTGAGGTTTGTGTATACGTACAATGCTATTAAATAAAATGTGAGTTGTGGCAGTGTAGAAACAATCCTCAACGTGTTTTGTGAGAAGACATTTTTAGTTAACATTTCTAAAATACGTTTCAGTTGCTTATTCTTGTTCATTTATAGAAACATTAGATATGCGACCTACTGTACGTTACTACGCTTAATTTGTAGTAACCAACTTAATTTTCTATTTTTACCAACAGCAGTTATTAATATTCCTTTTATAATCGTTGTCGAGTTGGAATTTTTTGATGCATCAAAACTAATTTATTTCTATAAAGAGGATTGAAAACGTAGTCATAAACAATGCAATCAAACAATAAAATGATATTCAGACTGAACCTTAATGTGATATCAATGGATAATTTGAATAAAATACATCTCAACCGGAATTTGTTCACCTCATGCGGTGTTGAGAGAGACACATCACATCATTAACACATGTAAAATCCTTCAATATAATTTTGAATATAATGAAAGTATTTGCACTTTTATAAGAAAGTAATGAATGAATACCATCACTTGTAAAATGGAGAGATACTTAGAAATGATAATTATTGGGTTTTATAGCATAAATAATGCCATGTAAACTAGAAATATTGTAGATTGCGATTTGGTCGAAAGTTTCATTAATATTATTTTAGTACATTTTAAAAATAAGCTTTTACATATAAAAAAAGAACAAATTACTATTTGGGTTCCATTAATTGTTACAGCATCATAAGTAGAATGAATTCTTATACAAAATGATATGTTAAATCCGAAATAACCTGAAAACTAAATCATGATTAGATAGTTCCATTTTTCAAAGTAACCGCATTAGGACGGAATGTTATAATTCTGTGAATGTGTACTAAATTTTCCTTTATCTAAATTGAAAAGAAAGAAACAGGGTTAAATTTCTTGGCTCTCTTGGTTTTTATTCTTGAAGTATCTTTCCTTGTGAATTCTCTTACATGTTACACTTCCCTCACATTTGTGCTGACGAGTATGAACGTAGTAACGGACAAATTGGAATAACACTGTAGTTAGTGCTTTTGATTTCCTAATGCATCCTTGCATAAAGAACATAGAAATAAATGCTCCTTCTCAGTAGCAGACAATTTAAGATAATAATATCCATTCTTCCTGTTTTCAGTTGAGAACAAAACGGAGCAAAACGAAACACGAAATAAAAAAGTGTGCCGCAACGATTGCGTTCTATTTTGGTTAGTGTTACTGTATCACAACAATAATCTCGGCGTCGAGAATTTCGCCGAGAATTTTCTAGCTAAGCCAGCGCGAAAACGTTCTATCATAGGTACCGGGGTTCCAATTTTGGGCACATGAGTGATACGGAATAGGTGGTGAGCAAAGCGGGCACGGAGCAGTTTCCCTCGCAGTTCTCTCGATTCGCACGACTTTCATACTACCAACTTCTCCTTCTTCATACTCATTACATTACATACTTCATACTCAGTACATCTTCTGTTATTGAGTCACTATCGTCATCATTATCATATCTCAACGAGCGTGCCGAACCAGAAAGATCCAAACGGCCGTGATGATTTGGCAGCGGAAGAACAGTCATTACGCCGTCTCCCCTCCAATTGAATCCATACTAATTTACAAATAAAAAAAAAAAATATCGTGACCTAGACCTTGACGTAGAGGCTCCGTTGGACGGGATGGAGCGCACGGACACGCTATTAGCGCCCTGGTGCATAAAAGAGAAACCAACAAAGAGCTAAGGAGGGGGCAGGGAGAGCGATGGGGCGGAACGGCGCTCGCGTCCCAGTAAGCAGGCTAAGTGCGGCTGCGCTTCCTTTCCTCTAATTGCCTTCCGGCGGCTAGGCGGACCGGCGGGATGGCTAGGCGGGGCGGCTAGGCGTGGGGCGGCGCGGGGCGGGGCGGCGCGGGGCGGCGCGGGGCGGCGCAGGGCGGCGCGGGGCGGCGCGGGGCGGCGCGGGGCGCGGGGCGGGGCGACGCGGGGCGGCGCGGGGCGGCGGCTAGGCGGGGCGCTAGGCGGGGCGGCTAGGCGTGGGGCGGCGCGGGGCGGGGCGGCGCGGGGCGGCGCGGGCCGGGCGGCTAGGCGGGATGGCTAGGCGGGGCGGCTAGGCGTGGGGCGGCGCGGGGCGGGGAGGCGCGGGGCGGGGAGGCGCGGGGCGGCGCGGGGCGGCGCGGGGCGGCGCGGGGCGGCGTGGGGCGGCGGCTAGGCGGGGCGCTAGGCGGGATGGCTAGGCGGGGCGGCTAGGCGCGGGGTGGCTAGGCGCGGGGCGGCTAGGCGCGGGGCGGCTTGGCGGGGCGGCTAGGCGCGGGGCGCGGCGGTGCGGGGCGGCGCGGCGCGGCGCGGCGCGGGGCGGGCGGCTAGGCGGGGCGCTAAGCGGGGCGCTAAGCGGGGCGCTAAGCGGGGCGGGCTCCCAGGTTGCGGACAGGCGCTGCCTCCCCCCGCGCCCTAGCCGCCCCGCGTTCCAATCATTGAACGCTGCAAATATGTAAAAACCAGCACAAGCCAACCAACAAAGTCCAAGAAAAATTAGGAAGTTTGTATATATAATTAGGACAAGTCTCGTATCTGGTAGTCTTTTTGAATTTTTTTTTAAGTTTATTGTCCTCAATATGTATAAAATGTTTTCTTACGTTTTTAATCTTCAGAAGGGTGTAAAAAATCAAACTAAACATCTGTGATTGCGTTCATTACGTTATTGAAATAATATTGTATCATGTAAAAATGTATATATTATAGTATTTGTAACACATGTAATTGTTAATATTAAATGATTGACAACACTTTTTTGTTAAGGAAAAATGTTAAATCAATGCGGAAATTATTGTATTAAATAAAAAACTTTATTTGACAATATTTTGTGCATAGACTGTAAGAAACGTTTATGATTTCTTGCAATCTCTGAATTCATTGTTCTGAAGCATAATTTATTCATTTCTTCAGCAAAAACATCCGTGTCTAAAGACATCACATTTTCACTTTTGTTCCAATGTAAATAGACTTACATATAAAAGATACACGCGAGGTTCACGTATGCCTCTCGAATTTCAGTTTAAAATCAATTTGTTAGAGCAGAATCGTTCGTAATAAAAATCAATGAACATTCTTAAAATGATCAAGTGTGTTTTTTTAGTATTGCTAAAGTATTTTGCTTCTTCATTCACGCAATTGTGTTTCTTTTTTGACTTATCGTAGTATTTTAGTTTATATTTCTACACAGAATGAATGTTGAACTTATGTGCATTTCATCTAATCCATGAGACAATAATTATTATTACTGAGTCGAGTCGGTAATTTTGGGCATCCTTGTAAGAAAATAAATCCCCATTTGCCTGATTTAAGCAATCAAGCTACACTATTCGAATATGAAGTCTGCATTGGCTCATTGAGTCGTCTCATTAACACTAATAAATATTCTAATTAGTCTACATTTTATGTATCTTCTCACATTCTGTGCGTAACTTATGTTGAACTTAAAACTACACGGGTTAATTCGATTCATTCTTACAGCACAATCTGATGTAGAGCAAGATCGGTTCAGAAACGAGACAGAAGGGAAATCAAACACGAATTATTTCCCCTCTTCAAGTGTTGGTCAATCTTCATTGAGAGCTTTTGAGATTGTCTCCAAATTCTTTTTTTGCCATCTAGCCGTTTGAATTGACAATCTTGCGATTAAATGAAATTTTATATTGGGCTAATGTTATTGTATTAAAAGCATCTACTTATCTCGACTTTTTTTGCATAATGTTTCATATGATATGTGTTAATGTACTGCTTCCAAAATATAATGCACATTATCATGGACAACATTGAGCAAATGGAAATGTTATATACATTATTATATTTAATTTGTGTTCGTTATATCCACAATAAATTTTACATTATCGACCCAATATAAGGATTAAGTCCAATTTAAGTAATAAGAGCTATAGCAGGCTTATAGGCCTCATACACAAATTTACTCTTATCTTATTTGTATTCTGTCGAAACGTGGTATCAAAAACTTATACAGAACCTAAAGTTCTCCAGACATGACTCACATATTGTACCTGATATGACTGTCAACCCTCATATGACTTTTAACCATCATGTTGAGCATGCATGTCTTGCATGGCTTCTCGTGAAGTGTCAAAGCAAATCCTTATCCCTACCCTCCACATGGCGTCGTGGATCTCTGCTTACAGCCCGCGCACCTAACTTGAGTCTGATGAGGAACGGAAATGATGCTAATGGTTTGTTTCTATTTTCCCGTCATCTCATCCTTTCACCGTTACAAACAAACGTGTAAAACGGTGAAGGACCGCTTGCAGCCGGTATTCGTCCTTAGACAGGAGCAGACTGGTCAGGCTCCTGGGCCGGATTGGCCGAAAGAAAGAACTTGAGCTGGGCGCGAGAATCGAGCAATTGGGCGCCGCGCGTCACGTCACTCAGAACAGTTTCTTCCCACCTTCACGCACGCACGACCCTCGTCAGGTGTCGCCGCCACTACGTTCATTCATGCCATCAACATTTCATTTCGACGTTACGGCCTATATTCCGGTTAATAAGAGGGAGAAAGGATATCATCCAGCCGTAGCGAGTCGGCTGCGTTTTTCTGCTGACCTGAATTCGATATGAACGCCACTTGAAGAAAAGTGGCCTTCGCTTCTTCAGGGGGCGAAATCATGAAGTTTCTCCTACATAGGTTGCGATGTTATTACCGTTTCTTGAAAAAAGTGTGAAGAATTCTTGTTTCCTTGTACTATCGGAGAAAATTTATAATGTGCAAGAGTTATAAAGGACCGCTATTACGATCTGATTGTGAGAATTTAGTACAAGAAATCAGATAATCCTTTTTTCTTTATATTTTACAAGATGCAGCGGCACGAGTAGTAAATTAGATTTTCTTTGTAAATTTTTCTTGCATTAATCGAATTAGTGCTCGAATATTTCGATTTGTGCAACCAGCCATGCGCGATAATGACGAGCCGATCTTTCAATGTCGCTGAGCGACCAATAGAAGACATCTTCCTCAAAAGGAAACTTAGTTTTTTTTATCCTGGTAGACTCAACGTGACTTTTAATTAATTATTAATACTAGTTTTCATAAGATAAGCAAAATATTTCGTATTCCTTTTAAAACACCCATTTTTTATACATTATATTTGATAATTATGAGATTAATGACCTAGGTATCGCTATTTGTAACACAATGTGACCGTTAGTTTACTTTTCATTTCCTTGTATTGCAAAAATATTTACATTTATTGAAAAAATACATCTTTGAGATTAATCAATTGTTTCCTCTTCCGTTGATCAACTTATTTTTCAATTTTTCACTCATTTTTTAAGCAACACGATCGTAAAACTGTTATCATTGAAGCTTTGGAATGTACAAAAATTTCAATACATTTCTGAAACTTAGTTTCTTTACTTCATCGATTTTGCAGCGTTAAATAGGAAAATTAGTCTCCTGTGAAAATTTATCCAATCAGCTAACAATATTCACCCAAGAGTTCTCCCCCTTGCAGCATGTCTTGACTAATCCTTTTGAATGCCATTGGGAATGATTGCTCTCGTATGAATTGTATGCTGACTTATGGGACGTCAGGAATAGAGGTATTTTCAAGAACAAGGTATGTATTTTTTGCCAAACAGCTAAAGAAAATGGATAATTGAAGCACCCGAAAAGTGGTATATTTTAAGTTAGTTCATTTTAGTTAGTTTAGCAAATCGACAATTTGATGCGACCAATTCGACTCGCTTCGCTGGTGCATTTCCAAGTCCACGGCGAAGTTCCACCTTCGGCGCCAGCGGACATCCTTGAATATCCAACCAACGCATTTTAAAACAAAATATAGTTGTGGCATATCTTGACTCGCTTCCTTCGCGTATTCCGCGCATTTTTACTTAATTAAACATGCGCGTGTCAAGTGCAGCCGGGCGTTGGTTTGATTTATGGATTAATTAGGATTCCGGGCGCATCAACTGCTAACGTCATAGTCCCGTAAGTGTAGCGCATGTTTTTCCTCGGGAGGTGGCGGTGGTCTTTTCTCTTTGAATGGCGAGATCCGGCAGTCAGCTAACGGGTTTTCCCCAACCAGGTATCTGCCACCAGCGGGGCATCACCCCAGCCGGGACAAGCTCTTAGCTCCCGAGCGGTCTCCCGGCATGTGTGATAGTGTAGTACATGTAAGTTTAAGTGTGTGAGGGTAGGACAAGGAAGAGAAAGGAAAGATCGCGCGCGGTCCGTGGCTCGTTTATTATGGTACTACTTCAGCATTCGCCTGGTGTTTAAGGGAGAAAACACGGAAAACTACCGATCAGAGCAGCCGGCCGCTAGAATTCTCCTCCAGACTGCAACATAACTCGTCCTAGCTGTGTGGCCAGAGTCGAAAATGCTGCCAACCGTAGGACCTCCCGGTCGGAGGCACTGCAGTGACATCAGTTGAGCCTCCTCCCCCGGAGGGGAGAGTCTGGCGGAGTCGGCGCCGGGTGTCACCGCGCGCTCTCTCCGCAACAATGTCCGCAGCGGCGCGCTTTCCTCGGGGTCCATTGTGCTGCGGGCGCGCGACGGACATCGCGCCGCGCCGCGCCGCGTTTTTCGCGTGTTTTGCCGCGCACTTGCGCCCGCGAGCGTTGACACCGCGACGAAAGGCGCGCGCCGCTGCCGTGACGTCACCTCGCGGGCGCCCTCTGGCGGGGGCGGCGCACGGACCGTTGCGGAGTGGAGGCGGAGGCGGAGGCGGAGAAGCGCGCAGAAGCTCCTCCCAGAGCGCTTCTCTCTTTCGTTGTCCGATCCTTTTCCTCGTGCCGTTTCTAATGACGTGGCGTCGCCCGTTTCAAAAGCGCATCTTGTGCGCGGGCCTCCACGATGAGCTGGAAGAAAAGCGGGGCCTGTTCGCGGGATACCTGCGTTGTCTCGCTGTCATCTCCCGCGCGGCTGAGTAAAACGCCGGACGTTTTAAGCGACTTTGGGGCAGTGAGACCCACTTGCGAGAAAAGCACGCGGAGTAGTGGTCTCTAATGGCGTAGCGTTTTGAGCTGACATGCAACAGGTAATTTGGGGAAGATGACCGTGGAATTCGTTCCTGAATCTCTTAATACAAGATATCGATTGAAAGGAAAAGGCAACACAATGAGGAATGTCTATTTCTAAATGCATATGCTCACTTCTGAGATATCTCATATTTTAAATTCAAAGTTGCTCATTGTTCCTTGATATGCCAAAACATTTGCATATTAAAGTATCTTACAAATTTGTCTCGTAAAAAAATTTAAAATTATCTTATATTCAACGTCCAAGCTCAAATGTATACATATTTTGCCATTCATAACAATAAAAAAATGTAAACTTTCACGGCCGGCATTAATGTTCAAATTGCTTACAGGGGTATCGTACTACAGTTTAATCCATACTTTTTCCTGACATTCATAAAAATATTTAAAATTAATGTTAAGTGTAAAATCACTAAGTGGCAAATCAGTTTTATCTCTGCGCTGACGTACAAATCAGCACCTGAAAGTACGACGAATAATTAATTACATAAGAATGTTTAGTAATATTATGACGCATATACATTTCTAATTTTTCATATGAGAGCGCAGTTTTTATATGTAATAAAGCCAAAGTAGTATACTTGGTAAATGGAAACAAAATTTCCTTTGTGTATTTTATAAACTTAATTGAGTAAACGCGTACTCCAAAAACAAAATTCAGAAGTATCTGCGTAGTCCTTTAACTGCAAGCATAAAGCAACTTTCATGACTACGACAATGAGAGACTCACGCATACAATTCTTAGTATCTGTAAGTGCAAACGATGCAGCCATCTACTTACGCGTCCCATGCGTGACCGCAAGATTTGCAAAATTGTGCTATGAACACTGTAAAACGCGCGCAAAATTTTGTATAGACTTGCCCACAATGGTCAGCGGTAACGCAGTACAGTACTCTGCATTATGCGAGGGTTTCCCGTGCCTGAGAGACACGGCGTAGAAGCTGTCCCGTGGGGGCAAGATGTTTCAATCCGCGTGTTGCGGCGCGGGACACAATCCGCTACGAGTCCCCTTTTTATGCAGAAATTGCAAACTCATCCATATTAATTCCCTCTTATGGCTAAGTACATAGAAATCCGATGGAGCAGCCGCAAAGAAGCGTGAAAAGCAATTTTCAAAGCCGTTACATAGGTCATAGGTTTGGACACGCTGCACTGTTATAAATGGATCACTTTCCACAACTCAGATTTCTGAGGACAAAGTCTCCGTGAAGGTGGCTGAACGATTATTTAAAAAAAACATATTTACAGCAATGTTACTGTACATGCACATTACTGTAAATAAGCATACAATCACTAATCCAAAACAAGTTACGTACGATTTCCAATGACATGTCTGTAATAAAATTCCTGAGATGTGAAATTGCAATACATTGGGATTAGTTGAGACGATAAATCGTTTTTATTTTTTCTTCAGAAGTTTTCTCCAAAGTACATATCTACGTATTGCAGCTATAAATGTTGACATCTTTATCAACAAATATATTGTACAAGTTTCAATACATTAGATATTAAAAATGGAAACATTGAATAAGCGGCGTTTTTGACCTTTAAAATTATTTTTTCTTTATATCTTTATAATAACATTTCGATACATCTGCCACCTCTAATTTACGTAATTCAACTACTAATATGTTTCAGAATTCATTCCTCGAGATTTTCAATACTACTTACAGTTGTTTCTCAGTTTGAAATAATCCTTGGTTCCAACCCTAGGCCATCATGCATTTTTGAGAGCGTTTCCTTCCTATATGGAATCTCATTACATTTCCCGAAATCTACTAGAGCTTCTTCCTCGTGGGTAGTCTAAACAGACCCTCCGAGTGCAAGGGCCATCACGCACCCATCACCTCGGGGGCCGAGACAAAGCGAGAGAGGCAGTGTGGGGGCGGCCCAACGCGACGGTATCGCGCCGGGCTCATCCGCTCCGGATCTCCCGGTGCACGCCTGGCCTGATCTTCCCACAGGCGGAAGGAAGGACGGGAGTCGCCCCCTCCCGCGACGCCGGGCTCCGATAAGGAACCGGTCCGGCATTCCCGGCCCCCGCCCCCGCCCCGCGAGCCGGAACTGCCCGGTACGCGCCGCGCCGCCCGCGCCGCCCGCGCCCGCCGGGGGCTCGACGCTTGTTGACACCGCTACGCCGGCCACGGACTCGAACGCGCGCGTGTGTGTGATGCAGCTGCAGCTGCGGCGCGGTGCGGGCGGAAGGAGGGGGGCTGTGGGCGTGTCTCCCGGGGCGGAGACGCAAGCTCATGACCTGAACAAGCCAGGCAAGGTAACTGTCTGCGGAGTGAGCCTCCGAAGGGACCTCCGGAGCGAGCGCGCCCCCGCCGGGAGAGAAGCCGCGCCCGTGGCCGCGTCCGCGCACCGTCGTTGAGGGAGGCCAGTTGCGTGGGTGCCGTAGGAGGGCACAAACGTCGGTGCGGCTGCGGTTTCGTGTGGGGTCTGGAGGCGCTTTGGTCGCGACGCGGGCTCATGACCCAGCAAGCGTTCCCTCTGGATTGGGGGCAGTTTGGCAGAAAAAAAAAGCTGCGAGGGCTGCGGACGCAGGCACGAACGCCAGTGTGATGTAGATGCCAGAGTGATGGGTTGTGCGTGATTGCTGGAGCGCACCGTCCCATGCGTCACGCAACACGTATCTCAGGCGCTGGGTTCTTAAGGAGTCTATTTCAATCTTGAAATTACCGCCAATAGCGTTTAATAATATATATTTTAGGTCTCAGTCAGAACGGTGAATCTCAACCGAAGCGATAGCCCAGATTTATAACTAGGGGGGAGATTATGATGATCTGAAACAATGATCAACAAAATGCTTTAAAACGCCCGAAAACAAAGAAAATTACTTTAAAAATTTGACCAAACCCACTTCAGAAGAACAACTCAAGCTGTTGGATATATTGCTGATGTAATCGAGGCTTCTTCCGTTTGTTCAAGTGAACTCAACTAGCAAACTTCGGGTTTGAACTGTTCTTTAAAAGAAAATCTCTGCCTCTCTTCACGAACTCCGTCGAACCGACAATGACGACGATAAACGAAACAGGTATCTTAGATTACCAGAAATTGAATAGGCTCCTCAAGAATTCTGTGACGACCGCTTGTTGCACCTCGTAAATATTGTTTGAAGCAAGTACCATTAAAATTATATTGAAATCAATTAAATCCATGACAAATGCAGTAAAAAGACGTAAAAATGTAGAAAAATGACTTATTAGTCGAAGTTGACGAAAAATGTAAAACATGACATATCAAAATGAGTCATTTGGTTTTGTCATAACATAATTTCTGTTCTATTCTAATAACATAATTTGATTTGTACTAAGCAGCATTGTTCAAAAGTGAAAAGAAAAAATGATATTTCATTAAACTCCGCCCCCTATTTATAACCAACGAGTCTGTTATTTGAATTATCGTTCGTCATAATGTCATCTTGTCGTAATATCATATTACAAGAAAAAATCTTATGAACAATAAATACCATTGTTGGAATATGTATACCCATACGCCATCTTTAGCTACTATTACTTAGCATTTGTTTCGATTGTCTTTTATAGTTGGCGGACAGTTACATCCTTAACAGACGCCGGTCATTAAGAATCTTTTTGTGTTCTCTGCTTGAATGCAAAACGTTGATATGACAGTAGAGTATTACGACCATATTATTAATATTTAGCGATGGGTCTCATTTCATTTGTGACATAATAGTATTAAACGTTACTCAAGCATTGGAACTTTCCAGATAAAGTTTCAATGCACTCGCGATATACTTCCGACGCTGCACGGACATAAGCTTCGAGTTCCGATGGAAGTAGCATTTTCGACAGTAGCTTGTCAGCTAAGTCGAGTTCAATCGGTGTCTGGAGGAGACTTCTAGCGGCCGGCAGCTCTGATCGGTAGTTTTCCGTAGTTTCTTGGATCAACACTTGGCGAATGCCGGTGCAGTATCCTAATAAACGGGCCACGGACCGCGCGCTATCTTTGCTTCCCCTTCCTTTTTGAATTGAATTATTGAATTAATGCCTTATTTTACGTGGCGAGACTCGGGCCATCAGGCCCGCTCTTCCGTCTGACCACGCAAATTTCGCTACGCTCCTTTCACCAACTTTCAGAGGAAGGAGGTATTTTTTGGGCGAGAAACAGGCGATTTTGAATTTAGATCAGAGGCATCATTTAGGCTTGAAGATCTTTTACATGCAAGTAAATCTACTAACATGGGACAGCCGGCTTTACTTCCCCTCCGAAGGAAGGCGTGCGATTTCTTGTTATATTCTTACCCTTTATTCCTTATCCTTCCTTGTTATATTCTTACCCTTTAATTACACACATTTAAACTTACATGCACTACACTACCACACATGTTGGGAGACCGATCGGGAATTTAGACTTTGTCCCGCTGGTGGGAGATACCTGATGGGGAAAACCCGATAGCCGACGGTGCCGAATCTCGCCATCCAGCGGGGGAAGATCACCGCCACCTCTTGCGATAAACCATGCACTACACTTGCGTGACATTAGCAGTTGATACCGCCCAGAGTCACTAACAACCAATCAATTATAGGCGTGGGCGCGAGTGTGGAGAGGCTTGTTCGCCGCGGGGCGCGCCGCTCATGGACCACAGCATCTCTGTGAAGTTCCTCTCGGAGGCTGCTCCTTGAACAGTTACGTGCGCGCGCGCGCGGGCCTGGCGCGGGTGCAGTGGTGAGCAGCTGCTCCTTCGCTGGGAACGGACATACTGGAACGTGGGCTACCATGGACCGTGCTCATCACATCTAAAAGTTGGCATCCACTATTCCGCACTTAGCGCGTCGAAAACGAGTCGAGAGCTTGCCTCTGCCTTGAAAACGTTCATGGTTTAAAAAATTCAAAATTCAAAAAATAAACAATTATCAATAAATTTGAAATGATATTTGTGGATGTATTTTAATGATATTAAAAACGTATTTATTTTTAATTTATAATATTTTAAACCTTTTTGAAATCGAATTCAAACGAAAATAAACACAACATACACAAACGACAGTAAACGCACCCTATAGTATTGCCAAATTACTACATTTCTTTGTCGGGATGCAAATTTTGTTCCTATTAAGCAACTTGGAGCTAACAAGGGTTGTCGTATACCTCGTATAAAAAGTATTACTACTAGGAAAATGTACAAAAAGATAATTTAGCTATTTTATTTTCAAATTGTTTGTAATTAAGAATATACAAATTGAAAGTAATATATACACTAAATATGAATTGATTATCATAAATAATTTCAATTAAAATGTTCTGTACTTCTACCCCTTCCCTTCTAAATCTTTTCTGAAGCCTTCCTTGTGCCTCAGACAATAGGTTAGGCCTGGGTGAGGGCGGGCCCGTGGGCGCGCAGATGTGTGGGACGGGTGTGGGTGTTTGGACGCCTCGACAGCCGCCGGCGCGGGAGAGGGCGTACACGTTGATGTACCACGCTAGCCGTATCTCAAGAGCCAGGATACATTCTGAGACTATTTTTCAGACTTTAATTTAATTCAGTTTTAATTAATTTGCCGTCAAAAGTACAGAAAAAACAGTATGCAACTTATGGAGAAGAAATATAATCTCACGTTTTCTTAAGCTCCAGAGTTCCTTCCCTTCTCTTTCACTCCACATAGTGAAATTTTGAACGAAGGTACCTCGAACTGGGTGTGTAACGTTCAAGTATTATGAATCTTTCCTTCCTTTTAATTCAAAACTATTTGCTTCGAATTCAAGCGATCGGTTGCTCTGATCTTTATTTACTCCGATCACCACACGCGAATGCCGGAGCAGTGCCCTTACAAACAGGTCTGGGTTCGTAGGTGATCTTTCTTTCGTATTGAAAGTGAAGTAATTTTTAAGAGTTCATCCTCACTACGTGCTGCTTTCACAATGCCACACAATAAGTTACAAAAACATTCTTCTCCTGGCGTAAGAATAAAAATATTTCACATTAATTAAAAAGAGTAATAGATTCAAAGTTAATACATTAAATATTAACTTAATATTTTAATATATTTCTGTTATGTCGTTTTTGTTTTTATTTTGTGGTTCGTATTTTTAATGTTTTCATGTTCCCGCTTTCTCATAAGCTTATTTTTTATTTATTAGTAAATTATTCGTAATTTTTTAATGTTATTTGTTAACTGAAGTGGGTTGTAGGCTAATTCTGTAACTCAATGTTTAATACATAAGAAAACGACTACAATTTATTAAATTAGGCTTTGGTCAACACTTTATTAAGTTATTTTGTCACGTCAAGTCGATTTTTGGAAAATTAATTAAAATGTTTGTATTTATTGTTTCTGATTCAGTGAAGGATGGAAGAAGACTTATGGTGAAAGCCACAAAAATATGCAACAGTTCCTAGAGGCTTACAAAAGGTCAAAACGACGTCCTGTTTTCACCTGGGGCGATTAGACATGTTGAAGAAAACATTTTCTTTACACGTTTGCTCATAGAACTCCTTATTGTCAGGTTTGATCATAAAAACCTCTCTTTTCATGATTTCACTGATATTTTAAATGTTCCACATAACTATCGAAAGTGATTTTCACACAGCTCAGCAGTGAGATATAAGCAAACATAAAATACTAATCTTATCTTGAAGATTAATTGCATAGATTTATTATTTGGAATATCGCTTCCATCCTTTTTTCTGTTTAATATTACAACCGCAAAAGAGAAAAGATGATGAAAGGGAAATAAGACTCATTGTAAACTATGATAATCGCTAAACCCTTTCTCCAGCTTCCACTTCAGTGCGATCGTAACAGCGTCGCGCCACCTCCAGTTACAGTAAGAGTTTAGACGACACAGAGTTACGCCTCTTGCTCTGTTATCTAAGCGCGAGGGAAAGCAGTAAAACTTTTGCTGGAACTGACAGTTTGCGACCATGCTTTGTTTCTGTTAATATAAAAAGTATTTCATCTGGCAAAGATTAATGAACTCGACAAGTATATCCTTTCAATATTTTCAAAGAGACAAATGTATTACAATGACATACTCTTCTGGTCTCTGAACTTTTTGAGGCGACCCGAAATGTTTAGAGATAATTTTTGCCCGATAGGCATATGAGCGTTTTGAATACAAGAGAGGGAGAATCATGTTTACTTTTTCCACCGGTAAACTGATAATAATGTGAATTAATTGAAGCCATGATTACAAATAATTTTAACTTCATCTTTTCTAAACATTTCTTTTAGCATGCGATAGTATAATAATATTTTAGGGAAACGCAAGTAATATAAAATCGATTTAAATGTTTTCGAGAGACGTGTGGGTGTGTAGCGCCTATAAGGTTTCGTCTTCGCGCTCTCAAAGGGCAGATGCAGTTCATGCAGGCTAGCCCAAATCCTGCCGTCAATGGCGCCTTGCGGCCCCCTTTCCCTTTCATTGACAGCATACTGAAAATTAATGAGACCGTACGCCCATCACAGTGAAAGTCGTTAATACCTAAATTGGTATTCAAGGCACGTGGAGTAGGCCTCTTACGTTCCTGGTTCCTTGCTATTAAATTACCACTATCGAAGGAGATCGTGTCTCGTTTGACTCAGCCTACAAAAATTTTCAATGTGTCGCGAAATCAACCTTCTGATCGTTGTCAAATATCAGATGTCTACATAACATTTACTTGCACAGTAACAAATTTCCACGTATTTCATTTTAATGTCGTATTGTACATTGTACAAAGGTCTGATGTCGTAAACTAAAAAATGTTGAACGAAAGGAGATAAAATATTACAACTTAGTGAAATCACCCGAACGATGGAGAAACACCACACAAAATGCAAAGTCTGAATTTTTCGATAAAGTGTAACAGGTCTGTCAGAAAAAGATATGTCTTTTATGTAATTTTTCGTTTTTCATTTAAATCCTTCTGATATGTCGATAACTTGGACCCTTTTCACAACCCAAATTTGTTCATATTTCTTGAAAGTCCACAATTCAAATAAGCATTTTCATGTTTTTTTACTTTTTGGGGTAAGCTGCTTTATTTTATGAAATAATAGTCCTTTCTTGAAGTTATATATTCAATAGGATACCTCATTAATTGAATTTTAGGATTTAGTTGATCTCTTGTCCTGCTGAGTTGTCAAAACAGTTTTTGGCAACATTTCTTAAGATTTACAGACACATTTATAAAATACAAATATTTTCACCTTTTTATTTAAAATATATGGGGTACTTCTTTGAAAATCTGACCCAAAGTTTGTCACTACAAGTTGTCTGTGATTGTAGGCAGACAGTTTCATTGAATAACACTTTATGTTTCGAACAATAATTTAATTTTACAGATACTGATTAGCAGCAATGTGTTTAACACACAAATGCCAATATGAAAACAATGCTCTCAGTAATATAACACCACAGACGTAAAACGCCCACCAAATCTCATTTCCGAACGACTCCAGCTGCCGTTGGAGCCAAAAGCGCGGAGGGAGTTTGTTGGCGCGGTGAGGCGCGAACGCGGGACCCTCACCGGCGGCCGCACACGATCGTTGCCCGCTCCGTGCATTAAACCCGCGCCGCGCGCTTGGCTGCCTTCCTTCACGTGGGCCGCACCGGCGCCCCGCGACCGCTCGCCCAGCTCCCCCGCGAACACCGCACTCGGCGCCTTACACGGCAGCTTGCATCGCCCACCACGTCTTTTTTTGTAACGAAAGGAAAAAGTCAGTTCGACGTACAGGGAAGGACACGTTTATTTTCTTATGACATTCGCTTCTGGAGGAGCTCACTTTAACTAGTAGATTCACTGTACGTATACGGAATATGTGAGGGACGAGTTTTGTACAAACATATTTTTGCAGGCTGTATACATTGGCTTCTTGAAGGCATGAACACAGAACATCGTTTACGCTAATCGTTCAGCTGTCGGCGATTGTTTTTCCATTCGACAAAAAAAAAGCACAATCGCTAGCAAACGTCATGTTCGCTTCCACCAACGGCACTTACCTTCTTCCGCGATGTTTTCGCCCACTTTTGACAGGACCCCCGCGTCGTTCAGTGTCCCGTGCGTGGAGGCGTTGTGCGTTGAGCAGAAGACACGACGTCGCAGCCGGCCGCCCCTTCGGGCCGCATCTTTCCGTGGAGACTCGAACGCGCGAATAGGCGAGGAGCGGGCGCGTCGACGGCGGCGGCGGCGGCGGCACAGCTGTCCAGCAGGAGAAGCACGAGGCGCGAGCGGGCGCTGGCGGTGGAGAAGGTGGCGGCGTCGGCGGCGTCGGTTGGCGCGGGCGGCGCGTGCGGTGCGCTCGGGCGGGCGTCGGCCGCGGCACTGGCTGCGTGGAGCGCCGCGACGCGCGCCGCAGCCGCCGCCGCAGCCGCCGCCGCGACCCAGATACGCGCCGCAACCGGGTCGCCCCCTCCAAGGCCGCGACGCCGACCGGCGGCCGCCGGAGGAGGAGCAGCAGCAGCAGCGGGAGGAGGCGCCCGCGGCGGCGCAGGCGGAGGTGGGGGCGGCGCGCGGGGGCAAAACTGAAAGTTAGGGGTGGGGAAGACGGCGGCTTCCGCCGTTGATTCGTAGCCCCGGGCGAAGGAATCGGCGACGGGGCGAGAGCCGAGATGGCACAGGCGATGGCGCCGCTGCTGACGGGGAAGAGGGCGAGAAACGGCGGCTGGGGAAGGAGGAAGAACATGCGCTGCCGGAGGGGGGGTGGCGGGACGTGATGCTTCGTGAAAGTTGTCGGCGCTGATAAGCTCACAACAGGTGAGCGGCGCCGGGGAGGGGTGAAGGGGAAGCTCCCCTGTGCATTTTCACCTGCGCGCGCCGCCGCCGCCGATGCAGGTGCAGCTGCGCCTGTTGTGGATTACCGCACGTGCTCGCGTTGCCCCTCCACGCGCCAGGCTAATCTTCGACTCGGGCGCCGGCAAATTATTTAGAAAGCTGTATTGATCCTTAAACGAAAGAAAACTGCTGCGAACTTGGCCATTGAAATTGCTCGCATTACGTAACATTTTCGATATTTTGTATATCCTTTTCCAGAATATTTACCCCTAGGAAGCATTAAAATAGTTATATTTGCAATTCTCGAAACGGGAAAGTTCTTATTCCTTTTTTCATCAAATTATATTTACTGCATCTACTCCATCGGACTACCCACATTATATTAAATAATTTATCTTTTCAGGCTCATACCTCAAAAATTCACGATGGAATGATCGAAAATGTGGATTTGATGAAGATCTGATTTTGTTTATGACAAAATCTCAACTAGCGCCAATTATTTTACCGTTCTTTGATACATACGAGGAGAAAATTTAAAGAAAAATTTGGAGCCGTGTCTGAGAAAATAATTGTAAATAGCTTCAATATATTAGTTGTGGGACTGCGTTGAAAGAAATTTGGAAGTTTTTCAATTTTCGAAAAATCAGGGATTTTAACAGATATGAGACCTGCACCATTCTTTTAAGCGTCGAGATTCTATCATCGAGAATGGTAAGAAAGGAATGATAAAAAAGAATTTAACGTTAATAACTTTCATATCCGTTGCCTCATTACCATAAATGAAGCTGAAATGGAGCAAGCATTCGTGCTACCATATAAGTGGTCACAGTTTATTATTTGATTCCCGAATCCTATCGCCGTTCGATTTCCTCAAGAATGAAGTTAAGGCATGGGACACGTTTTTACAACTTAATTTTAACTACAGAAAATTCGGTGTACTGTGTACTTACAATCATTTTGTGTGTGAATGGACCTCTTAAAACGGGATGGATTTAAAAAAAATGCTTTTAAGCGGCTTTTTGGTGGTCAGAGAGAGGGGCGATAGATTGACAGGGGTATCCTTTGCATACACTATATGGGTTTCAGCGTCCATTCCAAGAAAATTCGGTCGTTGAGGGGGGTGAACATTTAATAGAGGTGATATTCCGGAGTGATTTCCCTGTATGTGGAAACAAACGAGATGGAAGTAAAACCACACACTTCGTGTGTCTTTGTCGAGACGTTGGGAACAGTAATCGACAGAAGTCAGGAAACATCGTTTGTTATTCACTCGAGTTATCATTTCGACAGTGGATTCTATTGACTCATCTTATTACCTGAAATTACTTTCTTTAAGAAGGACAGGTGGGGAATAAGTGTATTGCATAATTTTTGCTTGTCAGAATGAAATTTCACGAGATATTTACAAAATGTCTGTACATCTTCTCGTACTTCTGAAGGATGGATTTGAATTACACTACAAATATAAATTACCGTATAAATTACACTAAAATATTTGTGTAATTATATAATTTTAGTGTTAATTTTTGGGTTTAAAATATTGTTGGTAAACGTTTTTGTGGAGTTTGTTGAATATGTAAAAATGACAACTAAGCTGAGGATGAACTTTAAGGGGGGGTTGACTCTTCAAGTTTAGTTCAAAAAAGAAGAGAGCAATTAAGTTTCCTTGGCCTCCTTAATAGACAAGAGAGCACTTAGTGGCAAATTTTGCCATATCTGGGATACGAATTTCTAAGACAACAAAGACCAAATCGTTATTTTCACGATAGAAAGTATATTTTTGTAAAATTTCAAAATTTAATTTTATCACAATTACAAATCTTTGATTTGAATACGTTAATAAATAAATACAATATTGTAATCACAACAGACCATCGTAACACAATGTTGATATAATCTATATATCCGGGCGTGTAGTATGATTAATGAACAATTTTGCAATGAAGGAAAGTACTAATCTGTTGATTCCTTCATTTATTTCTGGAAAAAGATATTCAAAGATATCTCAACCCTGATGAGAATATTAGTACTTTTAGTGGTATGATTACTAAAAGGAATGCTGAATATTCGAGGTGAATATCAGTGTTCAAATTGTCGAATTTCTTTAGTATTATAAAAGTTCTAATTAATGAAAATTAATGCATTTAACAAATATATTTTTGCTATTTGGCGAGGGAGAACACGAAATGAGAAAAATGTCAGTGATGCGATATTCGTTAACCTCATAGAGATAAAGCTGGTAATCTGTGTGTACCCGACTGAGAAATGAAAGGAGAGTTGAGTAGTGGAGTGGTATATAAGTTTTTTTTTCTGTTTATGTATGTAAATTCTGAACCAGTTGCAATACAACATTTCAAATGCAAATGTAACATTGAATGTTCCTTAGGTTACGCGGAGTGTGTACATGTGTACATCCTAGAGTTCAATTTTCCATTATACTAAATAGTTGAAACCATTGTCTAGGAACACGTTACTGAATATTTTAACGCCCAATTATTACTTAAAATAATTTTAGGTTGTTTCCTCCTCCTTTTTTCGGTGTGTAGGACTGTTCATCCAATCCCGAATAGTCGGGGTGCTCGGCAATGTTTTCGTCTCTCGATGTGTCCAGAAGACACATGGGACATGCGGTTAGGGCGAATACCAAACATTTGGCGCTTGGTAAGTAGCAAGCAACCCATTCACACTACTCGGGTTCCGCCGAGCGGATGTATGGAGCCGCCTAAAGAAAAATACAGTGGAATCCCGGTAATCCGAACTAATTCGGGGTGTGGTCTGTTCGAATTCAGAATTGTTCGGATTATCCGAAAAAATGTTCTACATACATACAATACAAATACATCTATAGGATTACCAGACAATGCAATGTAGCGTGCTTAGTGAGAAAATGGCATCTAATTGTCACATCGCATTATCAAGCAGATTCATTTCCTTACGGCAAAAAAAGATTACCGATTTTGCAAGTTCCTCTTAGTGAAAGTTACTGCGAAATATATGTTATATACTTGTGGTATACACCCTAGTTACCAGGGCAATGAACGTTTCATTTCGACCACTAGTGTTTCAAACATTAGTTCAGTTCTACAGTAATTATAAATTCCTACTTTACACTACAATTGTTTACACTACTATTTGTTTATTCGGAAGTTTGTTCGGATTATCCAAAATTTCGGATTTGTTGTGTTCGAATTAGCGAGTTTCTATTGTATAGCGATAAAGAACACATGTGCAATAACAAAGTTAAGAAAAGTATGAATGCGCTACTTAATACTCGTATTAAGAACAGTGTGTAAGATAAATGACATTTTGAGTAGTCGAGTTCTTTTTAAACGAAAAATCATGTTGTTCATCTCTCCCAGTATTTAATTTAGGAATCGTTCGTACTTATGTAGAGCTTGAGATGTCATTGTTCGTACATTATCCCTACCCGCAGCGATATGAGTCCGCTAATTTTAATATATCGTGACCGTCAGCCTGGGCAGGCTGGTGCGAATCACATCCATGAAAGTGAAAGAATTTGAATGCTCGCCTCTGTAGGAAAAGGGCCGACAGTACTTACGCCTCTCAATGACGCTCGTCGGGGAAGTTTGGCACTGGTGTTGACGCGAGCGGGCTTTGGAAGACGAGAAATGAGGGGTAGAAGAGGGGAATTCAGCAATTGTAAAGGTACGTTCGTTCTCATTTGCACCTAGACTGCTGCGGAGTAAGGTCTCCTAAATTGCACGTGCAAATTACATATACTTCGAATTTTTGAACGCGGCAAGGGTAAAGTAATAGGGAGAGGAAAGGCAAAAGTAAAAGGGAGAGGAATGGCAGACTCCAATTGGGATCCGTAAATGTGCGAGATGTAGTGACGTTGCAGCTCCCTATTGGAGACTGTCTTCCCTCTCCTTTTTTCGTGCGTGACCTTGAGGAACTGGAAATGCTAAAGGACGAGAATATAACGGAATAAGCTCTGTTAAGAGGTAAATTATTCGCACTTAAATTGAAGTAACTGTTTTAAATATGCTAATGCTTGTTTCGAGAAACTGCATGAATGTGACGATAGTAAATAACCGTACCAACACACGGATACTTATTTCCAGCTTAGGAGAGCATAGTCTCCCTCGGCCGGGGTGAGTAGCTGCTTGGTGGTCCGGGAGACACCGCATCCTAGTTTCAGGTGCCAACTTCGGCCGCCATTTTGCGACCTTCCTCAGGGCGAAATGCAGGGTTCTTATTTTCAACATTTTAAAAATAATTTATACGTAGTTTATAAGTCATTCAACGGACATATTACGTTGAATGTCTTTGTATGCCTACTAAAGAACATACTCGGAGTCCAGCCCTAGCTGCAGGCCAACTAGATTGGGAATCGTACTTCGAGGCAGGCAGATTCTCCGGTTTCCCGTTAAGTGAGCGATAACCTGGAGTCGGATTGTAGAGGGTACAATCGGCCAACTCAAGTAAGGTCATTTTACACAAATTTGAGAAAGAGATAATCTAAACAACTGAATGATGGAAAAGCCATGAGTCTTGTAGTAAAATTAACAGATATAAGAATTCTATTGAATGAATAGTAATAGAATTACGCATTCACTTATGCGAAGATAATCTCTCTAAATTATGTGTAACGGTGTAATTTGTAACGGTGTAATTTAAAAGATTTGAGTTATTAATAGTAAAACATTTTCAAAGATTGAAAATTCAATGTTGTAAATAAGAGAAAGTGAATGAAGTGATATAAAATTATTTGTTTGAGTGGTAAATATTTTGAGAGAATTTTTGATTGAGATCGACTATAAATGCCAGAGAAGCGAGTTGTAAACTTTCTTATCTGCATTATAACAGGATTAGTACAAATTTAAACACACTTCAAAGCAATTCCTTTTTAATTAAACATTTGTAGCCAGGAATTAAAAGTAAAGTAAGTACATGTTAGTCGAATATATTTTCTAGCAAGAGAAGTGCAGTCTGGAAAGGGAGAAGTAAATTTAAATTTCTTTAAATAATTTGTAGAAATTCTGGAAGGGTATTATAAATAAGGAAGGAAGTATTGACTGGGATGCAGAGTGATTCATGAACTGTTAGAATTTTGTTTATGTATTTTTTTCTTTTGTGTTCCATAATGCGTATTTTCTTGTTTGTATTGAATACAAAATAATTGTTCAGGAATTTTTAGTGTTTAATTTTGCATTAAAGAAAAAACTCTTTACGCCCTGAATCCACGAAAGAATTCTATAGTTGGTGATAGATTAGAAGTACTTGCAAGACAAACGTTTTATGAAGCTATTCTTTTTTTTAAACTATTGCCTGCACTTTATCTCAGTCTTAATCTCGTACTTGCCTCCTCGCCGCTGTTCTGGCTCACACACAAACGATGTTCTAGACCGTGAAGTCTATATATATATATATATATATATATATATATATATATATATATATATATATATATATATATTGTGACATACCTGGTGGTGCCGGGTATTTTCACTGCAATACAACACTAAGAGAGGGTATCTTTTACGTGAATGGGTCCTAGGATAAGTCGGTGCAACGTTGGGGAAGTTATTCATACATAGAAATACAATTATGACAAGATTTATTTTAAATCAAAGTTACTATTTACATAATCAGACACCGTTTTTATACTCCGCCTTGGTACCAAGATTAAGAGTAAAATACAACTTTCATACCTTCGGGGCCCCGTTTGAATACCTCTGAGGTTCGTCGAGCCGCTCGTGCCGACAGGGTTGTCGACCTCTGCTACTGCTGCGGGCCGTCGGCAGCAGATGGCGTGGTGATCATCCACGGCTGATGCTCCAACAATTCTTCCCCGAACAAGATCTTGATACCTCGGCTGCGCACCTTCCTCGAATCACTGTCCATTAGTGGGTTTAATTACACGACCCCCGCCTACTCCGTATACTGGTCACAGTTCTGTACCGCACGCTTTCAAGAATGTTCCCTCCGCACCAACTAATAAGAGCGACGTCAATTATTTTACCAACACTAATCTTTTACTATACTGATACTTCTAATGTTCTGTTTACATGTCCATTACTTTGCGATTCCTAATCACATAACTATGTCGCGTATTACATGCGTCCAGTCACTAGCGGAGAGCCCTCGCTACACGTCCGCACTGGTCGCCGCTCTGCTAACCTCTGCCGCTGTCGCTGTTCTGCCAACGGCTCTCGTCCGCGATTCTCGTAACGAACTTTTGCACGTGTGCGGTGCCCAGTTCCAACCGAAATTCACACGCTAGCCTCCCGGCGGCGGTGGCACCGTCGGCGGAGGCATCCGTTGCTCGCCGACCCCGGCGCGCCGCGCTCAGCGCGCGCACCGCGCAGTTCAAAATAGCAATTGGTTTCTTACACTAATGATCTAATTAGTGTAATGAAACACATATTATGGGTTTCATCACCCCCCCCTTTTCTTTTTTGAATTTTTTCCGCTTCTGGAAAAATTCACACTAACAACATCGTCACTGCCGATGGTCGCACTGTCTTGCATATTGCTAAAAGCCCTATATACACTTATAACCTAGAATCGACTTATCATGTGATTACTTATATTAACACTAATATTACACATATTTACACTTCACTATTTTCCATTCCTATGGGACAAGGTCTTAAGTTATAGAAATTGTAGTGTCCCACCACTTCTCGTTTGTTATTGAGTAACTTAGCCACATTCTTGTCCGTAACTTTATCTATCACATATGGTCCCTCATATAATGGGAAAAATTTTGCATACAGCTTCAAATTCGGGTTTGATACTTTGGGAACTCGTAGTAACACTAGTTGCCCTTCACTGAACTTGTGGATCTTCTTCTTTACTTTCGATTTCCTTTCCTTCCCCGACTTCACTAGCGCTTGGTAGATTTGTTCTGATGTTTTAGCTGGTTCCTGCGATATCTCAGGTCTTTCCAACGCATATAAAATATGGGGCGGTTTAGTTTGGAAATGCGCTTCCCATGGGGAGATTCCTGTGCTATCGTGCGGGATGTGGTTCAGCCATCGGTTAATGTCCGGAATTAGTTTGTTCCATGCTGTATGGTCATGTTTACAGTACGTTCTAAATAGCCTCGATAGCTCTCTCATTATTCGTTCAGACGGATTCGATTGAGGATGCCGCACCGACGAGTGGTGGGAATTGCCCCCATACTGCATATTCCTTCTTCCCACTTCTCACTTGTGAACATCGTTCCATGGTCCGATAATATCCTTTTATATGAACCAGCGGTCTGCATAAACCTTTGCACTAACTTTAAACAATTCCTAGAATTTACCTTGTTGATGGGATATACTTGGACAAATTTTGAAAAGACGTCCATGATTACGAATATATATTTATTACCGTGCTCTGCACGGGGCAGTGGTCCATACACGTCCAGTGCAGCCAAATCATTTCTCTCTGTTGGTATAATGTTCTGCATTGGGCCGTCATACTTCCGATTGGTATGTTTTACCTTCAGACATGTCATACATGAGTTGATCACCTGCCTAATTTGTTTCCGCATTCCTTTCCAATAGCAAAGGGACTGTAAAACTTGGCAGATTTTTTCTGCACCGAAATGTGCCAATGATGTGTGCGCAAATTTGATCAATTCCTTAGTGCAAGCCTGAGGTATCCAGATCCTCCATATTTCTGGGTTGTCCTTTGTCTTAATTAGTACAGCTTCCTGTACCACTTTCCACCTATCCTCCTTTTGTTGTAACGTTGCGAATTCCGCCTCTTCTTCCGCCATCTGACCTTGCTTGAATCTTTTGATTTTGCGGATTTCGCCGTCACTTTCTTGTAACCTAATGAGGTCGTTCCAGTCGAATAAGGGTGATCTCGCAATTCCTAAATCGATCGCCATGACGTGGAACTCCCTGGCGTTAGCGTACTTATTGTCCCTGCCTGGTTCATGTCTGCTTAGAAGATCCGGTAGATGGTTTTGGGTCCCGCGACAATGTTCTATGTCGAATGAGAACTCCTGTAGTGCGAGTACCCATCTATGCAGTCTATCGTTTTGCAAGTGGCATCTGCTTAAAAATGTGAGCGCTTGATGATCCGTTCTTATTGTGAAGTGTCTCCCTTTCAGGTAAGGTTTAAATTTTGCTACAGCCCATATGATAGCGTTCGCCTCTTTTTCCGTGGCCGAAAATCGGAGTTCGGGTCCTTTTAACGTTCTACTGGCTATTGCTACTATTTTCTCCTGATTGTCAAATACCTGGTATAACATCGCACCCATGCCAAAATCGCTACTGTCTGTCTGAACCACGCACTTCTTTGAAAAGTCCGGATGTGCAATAAAACAACTCTTATAAAACATTTCTTTAACTTTCTCGAATGCTTCTTGATATGATTCATCCCACTTCCATTTTCTGTCCTTCTTTGTTAATTGGTAGAATGGATGCATCGCTTCCGCAAATTGCGGGCAGAATCTGGCGTAATAGTTACAGGTGCCGATGAATCTGCGTACCTGCTTGATTGTCTTCGGTGGTGGTATCTTCTTGATCTCCTCGATGGTTTCCGGCTTCATACTAATTCCATCTGTGTTTATCACGTAACCCAGGAATTCTATTTTCTTTGTAAACCAGCTTGATTTCTTCACGTTCAATACCAAATTGTTTTCTTTCAGGATGTGAAATAACTCTCTTAGATCTTCAAAATGCTGATCTATTGATCTGGCCTGCAAAACTATGTCATCCACATATGTTGTAATCCTATTTTGTAGCTTCCCTTGCAATATTTTGTCAACACATTGAATCAATGCGGCTCCGCTATTTCGTAGTCCGAATGGCACTCTGCAAAATACATAACAGATTCCTTCGAATGCAAACCCTGTATATTGCTGATCCTCTTCCGCCACTTGCATTTGCCAATAGGCTTTACTGAAATCGGTACTGGAGAAGACGATGTTCCCTCCGAACCTCTGCAATACTTCCTCCACCGGTAATGGAGCATCCCTATATGGTTTTGTTACCGCATTTAGTCTTCGAGCGTCCAGGCATAATCGTATTCCTCCATCTTTCTTTTTGACGATCACGATTGGGTTGGTGTAGGATGTCTGTGCCTTTCTTATAATTCCATCATTCACCATTATTGCCAATAATTCTGCGACATCTTGCTTCAGCGCAGCTGGTATCGGATAATTCCGCTGTCGAAATGGCGTCGTATCCGTCAGTTGTATTCGAAATGTAAATCCCTTGATTGGGGCGCGATTCTTCTGGAAGACTTCTTTATTTTCCAACAGCAGCTGCAGTAGTTGCTCTTTGTAACGCGTATTTAATACCTCAATTTTCTCCGTTTGCTGCCTCAGCTGTTCTTCTAATGAATCTTCCGCCATTACGCCCGTACACGCTTCGTATTCTTCGTCCATCCCCAGGTCAAATCCTACCGCCTGGCTCCCCAGTTCTACCACCTGCCGTTCTAGATCTATAATTGCTCTGTGATCGACCAGAAAATCCGTCCCTATGATTACCGAATACAATAATTTTTTGACTACCAGGGCCACCATCTCATATACTTGGTTGCCAATCCTGGCTTGAAACATGATTTGTTTTGTGATGGGGCTTGACTTCTTCTGAGTTGCCCCAATCACATACGCCCTATTCATAGGCAAACACATTACTTCTTTTCCTGTTGCTTTTAACTCCTCATACATTTCTTCTGATACTACTGTAGTCGTGCACCCTGTATCCACTAAAGCTTCTTTAATTATACCTTCACATTCTATCGATATCGTGGGACATTTCCTGATTCTGACCGCTGAGTTCTTACATCTCCGCCACGGTTGGGTATCGTAGGTTACCGGCTGCATAGCGTTTATGGAGACCGCGTTTACGTCATCGATTTCCGTGTCCGCAATGGGGCCACCTATCACCGCGGACTCTATTAGTTTAAATAGTGTCCTTGATCACTACTTGTGCTAGGCTGTGCTAATCGGTCGGGTGCATTCCCGCCCCCGCCTCGCGTCTCCGTACGGTTTGAATTAGATCTGTTCCAGTCCGGTCTCTGGTTCCCCGGCTCTGGTCTCCATCCGTCTCCCCCTCTTCCGCGTTGGTTTCTCTGGTAATCGTTGCTCCTATCATTCCCTTGCCCCTGGTTACGTTCCGATCTAACCATATTAACATTCCCTTCATTTCTGTTCTTTGGTACGCCTGCAAATGTCAAGTCGTACCCTCCTAACACATTCTGGAATCTTTCCAGGTCGGTGTGCTGCACACTACGTAAAAGATTCTGCACCGTAACTGGGAACTGTCTTGTCAATACACATATTATTTCCTGATCGCTCATCGGTGGGGATAGCGTTTTGTATTCCATAATACGCCTTGTTGCGTATTCCCGCAAACTTCCCATTGACTGGTTGTAATGATTATTCATTAAGCTGATTTTAAAATTAATTTGAATTTCCTCATTCCAATACCGCTCAAAGAATCGATCTTTAAATGCCTTTACTGATTCGGGAAACTTATCAAATGTATCGGCCCATATCCTTGCGTTGCCTTCTAACATTAAATATAATAATTGTATTTTACACCTTTCCGAAGTATTGATAACATCTAGATGTCGTTCTGCCGCCTTCATAAATATGCATGGATTTTCTTTCCCGTCTCCTGAAAATTTTAGTGATCTTGGGGGGGTAAATGGTACCGTCCCGCTTGCTGCGATTGGGGATGCCTTGCATTCTTTTATTTGTTCAATCTCTGTTCGTAATGACACAACCTTCTCCTCGCATTCCCTCTTATTCTCCAGCATTTCTTCCTTGACTACCAATTGTATCCTTTCAATTTTCTCGTCCTGCTTAGCGGTTCTATCATCTAATTGCTGATATAGCTTATTCTCTAATTCTCCCCCCAGATTGATTACTTGGGATTCTAACTCCTTTTTCTGTTTCCCTAATTCTTCGGCAGTCCATTTTTCATGAATTTCTACCCGCTCCGTGATTTTGGTCATCTCATTCTTCGTTAACTCAATTTGTTCTTCAGCGCGTCCCATTCGCCCCCCTATTACATCTAATTTCCTATTCTGTTCTTCTGCCAGCTTCCTAATCTGTTCCTCTGTGAATAATTTCTGTTCGTCTAATTTCCTGCTCTGCTCTTCTGCCAATTTCCCAATCTGTTCCTCTACTTTCCTATTCAGTTCTTCAGCTAACTTCCTGTTCTGCTCCTCTGTGAAAATTTTCTGCTCCTCAGCTGACTTCCTAATCTGCTCCACTGTAAATATTTTCTGTTCATCCAGTTTCCCATTCAATTGTTCGAACATCTTCCTATTCTGTTCATCTGCCTTCCTATCCCGTTCTTCTGCTTTCCTACTCTGTTCATCTAATAACTTCCTATTCTGTTCTTCTAACATCTTCATCAACATCTGCATTCCATTTGGATGGATATCTTCTCCACCCCCCCGATTTGAATTTCCTGCTACCTGAATCATCGGTGTTGACGTAACTTGTACATCTTTATTAAAGCTGTCCCCTGACGTATCATCCAACCGACTTCCAATACCACTATCCCTGCTTTCCGATGACATGCTATTATCGATTCCTACATCTATCTCCCCTACTTCATCCGTCTTCTCTTCCCGGTCCAGCACTACATTTTGCGCCTCCATTCTGTTGCTTTGAGCTGTCCGATCGATTCTCACTTCACTAAAATACCCGCGCAAATTTTCCTATTGCCTCCCCTAACAACGATACCACAGTTATCCTATGAATTAACTATACCCGCCACAACACTGTATATTCTTCGTGAATGGTTTAATTCACTCCTATTTCAATCGCTAATTAATGACGAACAACCCTCATTCACCACCAAAAACACAATAACACTAGGTCAGTAGCCATATAAATTTCCACTCACCTACCAATGCATAAACATACTCCTTACAATACATATATTATTACCATTTACACATATACACTGCTAATAAACTTATTGACACTATTACATAAATGCTTTCAAATTATAATAAATCCCTTATTAGTTGAAATTGCTTTTCAACACACTTATTGCTCTATTGTGTACATAATCATCACTCACATTTACATGTCATATCTTCTCCCTGAATTTTCCTCAATAGTATCATATAAATATTCACAATATGCATTCACAATGCTGCTATATATTTCCCAACCTGGTATCTTTTCTATTAAATTCCCCAAACTTTACCGTCACCAATAGATAATGCACTACTGAGTGAACGTTCCCAGCAAAAAAAATTTGTGCACAATTTGTACAACACTATTAACCACCTTTATATTCTCACAAGAATTATTACTACTTCCCCATTTCTTTAATTTTCATGTTATTAAAAGTTGCCAAACAACTCAAATACTCTTAATATGTCTTACAAAATTTGAAATTCTATTACATTATCTTATTTGTAATATGTATATGTGTGGTTTCCATAACCCCAATACTACAATAATAACTTCATATAAGTTACTCTCAAATAATTTCTTATATCCGCCCACAATTACTGACACAACAACAATTTTGTAATTATCAACATTTCATTATGCTTACTTGACTTATACATGTTTTGCTAACACATGTATTGTTACTTTTTGTTCTCTATAATAATACACTTTACACTGCCTGCTTCTCATCTGTACCCTGCATTACTATACATCAATTACATGCACATGATTTTCCAACATTTCACCAACTTTCCTCAGGCCACATTTCTTAACTATACGTTATCCACTTGTTCGGGCGCCAGCTGTGACATACCTGGTGGTGCCGGGTATTTTCACTGCAATACAACACTAAGAGAGGGTATCTTTTACGTGAATGGGTCCTAGGATAAGTCGGTGCAACGTTGGGGAAGTTATTCATACATAGAAATACAATTATGACAAGATTTATTTTAAATCAAAGTTACTATTTACATAATCAGACACCGTTTTTATACTCCGCCTTGGTACCAAGATTAAGAGTAAAATACAACTTTCATACCTTCGGGGCCCCGTTTGAATACCTCTGAGGTTCGTCGAGCCGCTCGTGCCGACAGGGTTGTCGACCTCTGCTACTGCTGCGGGCCGTCGGCAGATGGCGTGGTGATCATCCACGGCTGATGCTCCAACAATTCTTCCCCGAACAAGATCTTGATACCTCGGCTGCGCACCTTCCTCGAATCACTGTCCATTAGTGGGTTTAATTACACGACCCCCGCCTACTCCGTATACTGGTCACAGTTCTGTACCGCACGCTTTCAAGAATGTTCCCTCCGCACCAACTAATAAGAGCGACGTCAATTATTTTACCAACACTAATCTTTTACTATACTGATACTTCTAATGTTCTGTTTACATGTCCATTAC
Organism: Gryllus longicercus; assembly: GCA_038098605.1. NCBI lineage: Eukaryota > Metazoa > Arthropoda > Insecta > Orthoptera > Gryllidae > Gryllus > Gryllus longicercus. The sequence continues at coordinate 8,997,347 of JAZDUA010000003.1, read as the reverse complement.
TTTGCGATTCCTAATCACATAACTATGTCGCGTATTACATGCGTCCAGTCACTAGCGGAGAGCCCTCGCTACACGTCCGCACTGGTCGCCGCTCTGCTAACCTCTGCCGCTGTCGCTGTTCTGCCAACGGCTCTCGTCCGCGATTCTCGTAACGAACTTTTGCACGTGTGCGGTGCCCAGTTCCAACCGAAATTCACACGCTAGCCTCCCGGCGGCGGTGGCACCGTCGGCGGAGGCATCCGTTGCTCGCCGACCCCGGCGCGCCGCGCTCAGCGCGCGCACCGCGCAGTTCAAAATAGCAATTGGTTTCTTACACTAATGATCTAATTAGTGTAATGAAACACATATTATGGGTTTCAATATATATATATATATATATATATATATATATATATATATAGAGAGAGAGAGAGAGAGAGAGAGAGGGGGGGGAGGGTGTGTCAGGAAAGGAAACGTCGAAACTTCGAAAATAAGCTCTTAATACAATTTTAAGCATATTTTGTCTAATAAACAATTGGGATATTCACAATGGTTAAGCCGCAATAAGCACTCAAATGTTGGTTTTTGCACATTTGAGTGCTTATTGCACAAACATTTTCATTGCAAAAGCATAAAAACGCTCCAGAAACATGTAAATTGTTTATTATTTACCCAAAGAGATTAATGTATTTGATCAGAAAGAAAAATTAACCCAGAAATTAAAAAAAATAGTCAATTGTTTAAATTGGTAGTTAAGTATCTTTTTCTTTAGTCATTTATTGCCCGAATATAAAGTCTTCTATAATTACTGATTTATGTAATTGATTGGTGATTTTGTGTAGTACTTCAGGAAAAAAAAAATACGGGACTGGGGGTCTGGTGGGAGTGAAGAGAAGTATGGCGAGAATGGAAACAGAATTACTTTCATTTTAAGACTGGTATACACGTTTCAGTTTTCGTCCAGTCTCATACAGTATTTGTACAGAAATTTCTATATCCCAAACCAGAACTATAAAAGTCAAAACTGGCACATACACAGTCTGTACGTTTTCTTTATGAACAGCGACAAGACGATGCTAGAGGGTCTACGTGAGAGAACTAAATTGCGCCTTCCGAGTACTTTCATTGGCGGTGTTTCTGTGCATGCGTGGCTGTGCGTGCGTGGCTGTGATCTGCATTAAGTATTAATTAGCCATGAGGAGCTCGAAGAAGAATATTAGGAAGGCACGAATTTGGAAAGAGGTAGTTTATTACGATATCGCTTCACACAACCGCACCTTGAAACACCTAACCACAAAATCTAAATGGCCGCTTACCGTCCCGTATGGTAAACAAATCCGTTGGTGACTGATTCTGCCGCTAGAGACGCTTGAGGCAAACTGTATAGCTTTCTACCTGATCAATTACCAACATGCTGAACAGTTTTCACGCAGAAATCGTGCGATCTAGAATACAGGTTTTTTCTACATCCAATCTGCACGAAAACTTTACCGTGTATACCGACCTTAACGACTGTTGCTAAGAACACTCTATTTGAATGCAGCGCGGTACTCGTGGGGTGTTGCGCAGTGACACGTTTGTCTCGACCTTCTAGAAGGCGCGCGACTCTTATCATTCGAACTGACGTAAGCCTATTTCTTTGAGAATTCGCCTGTTTGAAGGGGTAGATGTTCTTCAAATGTCGCACATTGATTCTTCGTTATGCTAGCTACTTAAGCAATCGTTTTTAAAACATTTTCAATTGCTTTCTTTCTCATAATTTAAAAAAATGTCTGGTCGTCTCTGTCAAGTTACCATAAGAGCCCATGTTAAAAGGAGAAAAATTACGGTCTTATTACAAGAAAACTAGACTGTAGTCGATTCAAACTCTACAACAACATATAATAACGTTCCATCTTTCAATTAATACTGTAAAAAGGATATGTTAAATATATTACGTATCTCGCTCTAACTACCTTAATCTAAAAATGAAACGACAAATTATTATAATTAACACACTTTGTTAAAAAAATATAACTAGTGAAAATGTTTTTGTCTTCATAATTTTTTTAATCAATAATTGCGCAGATTTTCAAATAGGTGCGCAACATTATTTAAAGGTGTACAATTGAATGAACTTACGCAGAAAACATTCAAGCCATTACAAACAAAATGTTCATGAATAGTGAATAGATCAAAAATGGCTAGAAAAATTGGGGCATATCTTAAAATTTAGATCTGTAAGGATGTACGCCGAAAACAAGACATATTCGGGATATGTATATGTATCTAATTCATATTTGTTTTTCATAATCTAATCACCAATTTATATCATTTGACAATTATAATATTGTCTACAATTTATGAATATAAGAACAGTACCTAATATATGATTTTGATTTTCTGCCTATAAATATCAGAAGAACGCAAATATCACTTGGATGCATTGTGAATGTCAAAGGCTCAGCCGTCTAGAATCGTCATTGCTTAATTTTTACATGTTTGTGGTGTTCAAAAACTCAAGTGCCATAATGAATACCGGAACGGCACAACTAGATCTTACGTATTTATTAAGAAGAATTATCGGTGACTCATTCATCCATATACACAATACGATTTTCAGATATAAAGGTGTATGCATTTTCCCGCCACCTGTTCCAATCTAAACCATCGTCTGAACTTCACCAAAAGGCTTCAATTTTGGCATGTGTGTGACGTTACAGCTGAAAATAACCTCAAGTACGGATTTCCCGACCAAAAGTTCGGGATTGTATTATTAGGGTGTTCTTTATATGACCAAAACATTTTTTGCTATTTGTTTTGGGCTCAACCCCAAAATATTTTCCATTGAGTCATGTTTACTAAAAAGAATTCATCGCAGTAGGCCGATATTAAACCGTGCCGACTTAGGAGCAAAATTTGAATGTTAGGAATTATTAGTTTTGTTGTTTTACTTCAGTGGAAAACTATTGATACGTGTTTAATATATAATTTCATATTACAGTTAAATTCATTTTCCCTCTTTAGACTGTGTTATGGTATTTACGTTTCTTGTGAGTACCTCCTTTTCAGTTTTTTTCTTGCAATATAGGTCCAATGAGTGGTTTTCTTCATCATTGCTCAACCCAAATTGCTTTCGCTCATCTACAATCAGTAGTCCATGAAAATCTGGCATTAATTTTACAGTCCATTCAGCCCAGTCAGTCACAGCTTACAACTTTATAAATATTATTTCCCCTAAATATGAAATGTTGCTTATTCAGGTCGAAGAGATTCTTGAAAGAAAATAGTGTTCATCTTCAGGCAAAATAATATATATCTACTTTTGGTTGACACAAAGTCGGCAATTTTTTCTCAGAAATGACGATAAGAATGGATTAGGAGGTACATTGAATTTTAAGGAATTAGTAATTACAGTACGGTCATCAGGATACAATTGCGCTTATCTCATTCCATCCAATTCTTCATAAAAATGAATATATTTAGATAAGGATTTTGATTTGTACGTCTATTTCATCATCAACGTGATAGGACAGGCAATTATATTGTGATAATTACCACATATGGTGTCTAAATTTCTTTAGTGCAGGTTTTGAAATTGTAGAATCTATCCTTTCACATTATTTTAGAACTTTTAAACAGCAGGTATCTTTATGAGGAGCTTTAACTTCTGCACTGCACTAAAGCCACGGTTTCACATAAACAGTTGCATTGAACAGAGAGACATCTCTTAAGGAATTTTTGAATTACATTGAATACCTTAAGTTCTGATCTTAGAGAAACATTTTAAACAATAAATATCACTTGCTATCGATCGAGTTGATCGCCCGGGATGATATCGTTCGTTTTTTCCTCCCCAAAATATTAGCGATAGGTCAATAAGTTCTCGATAATCCTCTCTCAGTGTTGGTTTATATAATTTACTTTCATATTAGTTCAAAATTTCTTTAATTTCGGACTCGCTAAAAACATTTCCAAATTCTCTTTGCCATTTTGAAAACTATTGACAGGAACACTTTCCTACCTTTCCTTAAAATGTTTAAAAAGTGGTATATGAGGACTGCGTGCTACATCACGTATTTTACATTCAAACTCACATTGTAAAATACGTTCGTATATGTGATGGCGGCACGAAAAAACAACAATTCTCTGTCCAAATTTTCTTCAAAAAAGGCCGATGCTCTTTTAAAACGTCCAGTGTTTGATGCAGTTGTGTCACAGAAGAGAATTTTTTACATTGTTTTCGATACCCCATTGTGTTGACGTATTTCACACAGCGTTCGTTTGCTTTTTGCCAGAAGCATTTCGCAATTTCGGAAACCCGATGCGGTGCTCCCCAAATTTAACACCAATAGACGTCTTTCTTCTTTTGGGTCCCTTATATTTAATGCAGGTAACAGTTTACATACCGATGAATAGCAAGAATTTCATGTATATCATTCTTGAAAGGAGATTTGTTTCATAACATTCTTCTCTTCTCGTGTCTGATTCGAAGAATATAAGATTTATTAATAGAGAGATCTTCGGGGAGTATTGTAGCCAAGTACCTCTGCTATTTCCTGAAGGATGTATACAGAATCTCTTATTCCGCTGGCATCTATCTAAAGCAGCCACGAATTTAGGACTAATGAAATTGTTGGTGCCACGCCTTGCATTGATTTCATCTGTATTTGGAAGTTCACTACTTGAAGCATCAGACAATGAAGGAGGTATAACAGAAGATGTATACGGTGCACCCTGTTGTTTTTCTTTCCTTTTCTCTTTTTGTAGAGTTATTTGCCTCATCCTTTCTCCTTTATCCACGAGTTTTGATCTACAAGATAGCTTTTGAGTGTTGGCTCTTTCTGCAGAAGTAAGAACATCATGTCTTCTTCCGACGTAATCATTTGTAAAGCATTCGCATGAGCAATATCAAATAGATTGTGCAAATTATTTCTAAACTCTTCCTTACGATGCTTAAAAATATCTTCACACTTGTTTGCGTTTTTGGTACTTGTTTCCACTCCGAATACAAGTTAATTATTTTCTGTGAACAATGCCGATTACCTTTTTTCGGTATTCTTGCTTTCTCCCAAAATATTATGCATTGACGGACCACAAGTTTAGCACATGGACTCATCGTTGTCACAAAAAATAAAATTTCGAGCACTTTTTTATTAGATGATAATTCGTGTCTAGTTATTTAGTGTTTTATATCTCCTATTAAAAACACACGTCCCCTGGCACTGTGTAATTCATAAGATATTATGTTAGATTAGTGACCCATAAAGGATCGATTAAAATTCACGTGCGCCTCTGGTCTAACAGCGCAATCTGGACTTGTCCCTCGTGAGTTCGCGCTCAAGTTGGTAGAGGTTGAAATGCTCGAATCTCAACAAAATTTTGTATTAGTGTATTTTAAGGTCATCCCAAAAAATTGGAGGGTGAGCGTTCAAAAATTTCGAAGTCGGAAAATTATTGTGTTACGGAGGTGGTGCGAATTACTTTCTTCTCTAAACTATGAAATAGAGGTAGAAAAAGTTAAACAATAACAATGAGGCGTTAAAACCGTTCACAAAAACTATATATTGTAATATGGAACAAATATTTGTTCATATGTTCTTAAAATAATTTTCAAAAATTTACGATTTTTTATTTCAAAATTTTTTGATTCTTGCAGATGTAGGATCTTCATCAAATGTGAAATAAATACTTCTGAAGACCCTAAACCTGCAAGGGTCGACCGTAATTTTTTTACGACATATTAATCGTTTTGTTTTAAATCACATTGTCTAGTTTCATGGACTGTTGTAACATCACATTAATAGCTGTTTTTTTATAATAGTTTAATAAAGTCTGTTAATTATAAAAACGTTTGTTAAATATTTACATTACTTAAGAACTGTTCGCATGTACGATGTGCTTGCAAGTCTTTGTTCGTTCCCCGTCCGCACCCGTGCGGCCGCTTCCTGCTGGTGCCGCGCGGGCGCTGTCGGCGGCGGTGGCGGTGGCGGCGGCGGCGGGTGCAGCCCGGAAGCGGCGCCGCTGGCAGGTGGCGGCGGCCGCGGCGCTGCCGCTCACAGTTATGCAAACACGAGGAAAGGAACTCGGCCCCTCCAGATTGTTATTTCCCTGGAGGGCCCTCCAGCGCGGGGTGCCGCACGGCGCGCGCGCTGCTCTTGCTCCTCCACTCCTTCCTGAGCCCCCTCCTCCTTATCGTCCTTATTCTCTTCCTCCTCCGGCCGTTTCCTGTTCTCCTGCTCCTCATTTGCCTTCTCATTCACCTCTTTCATTAACGTCTCCTCATTTTGGCCCTCATTCTTATCACCTTCTTCTATTCATTGACCCCGCCTCCTCATTCTCCTCTTCCTCCTTCACCCATCCCCCACATTCTCCTCCTCCTCGTTCACTCCTTTCTCCTAATTTTCTTCTTCATACGCATTCACCTCCTCCTCTTCCACATTCTCCTCCTTCTATAAATTATCTTATTTGACATTCACCTCCTCGATCTCCTTCTCTTTCTCTACTTTTCTCCTCATTATTCTCCTCCAGCTCTTTCTCATCCTCCTCATTCTAGTCATTCGTATCTTCCTCCCCTTATTCTAGTCATTCTTGTTTTCTTCACTCTTTCCCTTTTCGCCTTCTTTTCCATTGCAGAGCCCCCGTGGTTTTGGAGCGCTCTCGGCGCCTATTCCGGAGTTTCTCTGCCGCAGGCACATTCTGCAGACCGTGCGGTCCCCGAGGCGCAGGGCATCCGCTGGCGACGTCGAGGGTTCCCTCCTCCCACATTCTCAAGGTGCTGGCCCTCACTCCAGGCGAATTGGTGTTCGTGGAATTGAATACTCTCGCTTGCGGTTGTTGATTTTTCAATTAATTTGTTTTCGTATACTCTTTTCATCAACCTCATACTTGAACACCATTTTCTTCGTCTCTAACTGCATCATCTCTGTTTCTAAGCTTTCTAACGATATACTAGTATTATGCTTTCAATTTTACTAGATGGAATTTAAATATAAAATATCAATGTCTATCATTTCTTCAATATAAAATCATTGTCAGCATCCTTTTAGATAATTCACTTATTGTGTGTGTATTATAATTTCAGTCCTTCTCGCAAGTTAAAAAAAACCAACGTGTAATTTTTTTAGTTCCTTTTGTTTCATCTACATACTTATATGCGTTTGAATTTATATCTACAGCTTTTTTTCAACTTCGTTAAAAATATTTAGGATATTGAATCACCATCTCTTCTCGTTCGTATCAGAACTGTTATTGAAGGAAAAATATATAATTGAAGTTTCTTGTGCAAGGACGTAGGTAAAAATGGAAATGCATGTTAGAGTATTCGCTACTGTTCCAAGAAATAATTTATTTGGAAGTGTTAAAACTGTAGTGATCAGAATTCATACACAATAGAATCCAGAGCATCATGACAAATGAACAAAAATATTAATAGACGCCAGTGAATTGAATGGGTCATTAACCACTTTATTGCTCAGGATGCGCAGTTACATGGGACGAAACTTTGAATATTGCAAATGATGCATGACGAATCCACGGGCATAATGCTAGCGTCGACTGACTGTTCGTTTGAGCGCGCGCTAATGCCGGCAAAAAACCGGCGTCTCGAACGCAGTCACTCCTCGATACGTCAACGATCCCTGAACCTGTTTCCGCGAAGAGATTCGTTTTGAGGGCTGCATGCGGCCCGGAGCGCGGGATCGAGCGCGAAGACGGTCGTTTATCTTCCGCGTTCCGACTGCTTCATTCACGCGTCGCGCCCACCGCCGCCGCCGCACAGCAGCGCGCGTGATCGGAGGAGGCGGCGGCCTTCTCCAGGCCCTCGGCCCCGCGTGTTCTCTTGAACCTCCTTGGCAAAGCCGAATTAATATTTGTGGAGGCTCTAGCAAAACATGTTCGTTTTAAACGTACAAAGTACATAGTACGTTTGTACATTGTTCATAGTACAAACGTACATAGTACAAAAAAATATATGCACTACATTCAATATAGTGCATTTATTTTTCAATTGATTTGTGAGGGTCACAAATCCCATAAATATCCTATGTTTTGCCTTCTAGAGATACATTTTACTAATATTATTTAATGGTATTTTTCAAGTGATATTTTGTTGAGGTGGTGCCCACTACATCACAAACCAATCTTCTGAAAATAGTATTTCTTTGACATAAACGTGTGACAGTTTAGTATAAATGTGGCTACTTTTACGCCAAAATTATAAAAATAATTAATTTTTAAATGGCCATAACTTCGAATTTTCATCCAAAATATATTTTAATCCAAATTTAAGCTCTAAGTCGCCACATTAAGAATAGTTTCACAAACAACAGAATTCAGGGACGGTGTGGACTCGCATAGGGGGGTCGACTGGTGGTCAATAGCCGAGTATGAATTGAGGCCTGAACAGTAAATTGAAGACCCCATTGATGACAAAGTACAATATTAATGAACTTAATTGTTTTCTGACATAAATCAACAAATATATTAATAAATTACAAATTCGCTCTTCTTCTTTCTTCTCAGACTTCATTCTTAGATTTACGATGTTCAGAAAACTCAAGAAATTATAACTATGCATTCACAACGATACTCTATCGCACAAAAAATTACAAGCACAGGAGAAATGTAGGCACTTCTTAAAACACTCAACATTTTGTATAACAATGAAGGTGCATTACAATGAACGTTAGAAGCTCAGCTTCTCAAGCGTAAACGTCTTCAATTATTGAAAATCGAGATATTTGCGAGAATATTGGTGTAGGAAATAGATATCAATAACACATTTATGTGCAATTCTTTATGTCATGATTATGGATGCTGTGTTTTGTGGAGAGAGCGTTACGGGTCGATGAAGCAATCAAGTCTCTTGAGAAAACGTAGAGGGGTCGATGAAAGAAAAGAGTTGGGAATCCCTGATTTAACCTCTTCGACGCAAACGGCTGACATTTGAGCCGCGCGTTTTCAGTGTTGAGGACTGTTAACGACTCACATTTGAGCCACACTGAGGGGCCTGATTTCTGTTTTCTCGGTTAAGTTGGGTTTTACATGTTAGTGACGATATCAGATGGGTTCGAAAGTTACGCTGCGCCGCGTGCTATTTGGTTTGGGCTGCTTTCGCTTGGATATATCGTAAGATCATATATTGAGAATAAGGGGCCATCTCAGTAACTTGAAAAACACATTTTTTCCTGAACCGAGTATTGTATTAAGAATCGGAAGTATTGAAATATCATTGTAGTTAGCATCTTTCCCCTCATCCATTGTCTGAGTCTGGAATGTGTAAATCTGATTCAAAAGTAGAAACAGTTTAGAGAAAAACCTCTTCTTGAAAAAGATATGTTTGTGATTTGATTACTCCTGATTTTGTTTTTTTATTTATTTCTTACATATCTAAAACTGTTTGTGACTTATCATTATGACAAGTGCAATTTGTGCATGTTTCCGGAGCTCTGGAATCTCTATTACCAAACACGTACGTATTTAGTTGAATTACGAATTCTGATAGCAACGAGCGTTTTTGGAAAGAATTAATAAAAATATATTCGCTCCTGTGTAATAAAAACTAGTTGCAAAGGCAAATGAGCTACATCTTTTCTCACCTCTCATCTCATTTATGTCATTTTCCTATCTCTCCCTCTACTCGAGTCACTGTCATAATTAAAGTTACACGGGAAAGATAATAATATGCAAATAACTCCAGATACAAACAGTTTGTATAAGGTAGGGTTCAGTATAACAGCTGCAAATCCATGCTTTTACGTCAGTAATTATGGCGGACCGTACTTCTGAGAGCATCCATAAAGAGCGCTAACACCATAAGGTCATCCTTTATAACATTCTATCTCGTTGATTTCGAGATTTTTACTCGTAAACTATACAAACCTTGAAACAATTTAGTATTACAAGTATTAATTTACTTACTTTTTAATAGAAATTACATTAATGTACTACGAAAAATCCATATTTATAAATACTTTTTTATTATATTCTTTTGCTATATAGGTGAGTACAATATACCTCATGAACAATTTTAAATGCTTTTTTCTATTTGATATTATATAGGTAATAAATATTACTTGGGTTCATAACTTTTTTTTAAATTACTTACTGGCAGTGTAAGAATAATTTCAATGTATTCTTTTTCACATTTTTCACAACAATAACCTGTTCTTTGTCAAATTTTTTTTCACATATGTAAAGAATATTGCTACACATTTAAACAACGTTTGGACCACTTTTACACTGTTCTCTCTTGATTTTTATCTACTGTCTTTAATTTTTTTCTTTTTCCATTTTCTTTTATATTTTTTCTATTTACTATATTGTAATTTTATATTTCTTTCCCACTTTTTCTTTGTTTTATCTTGAACATTATCAGGGTTGTCCTGCATGTTCACATGTGTTATAAATAAATAAATATTTAATTTTTTTGTGGCACAACTTCCACCATTTCTTTTGAATATCTTCACATTTCAATAGTAAATAAAGTTACTTGATAACTTTTAAATGAATCACTACAATTATCACACATTGCAACAAAACACTTTCGACTAGATTTTCCAAACTTTCTATACTTTTTGCCACTCCAATTATAACGTACCTCACTTTGCATCGTAGAGTCCACGTATACGCCACGTTTAGAAAGAAACGACCACATCAGCAGTTCACATTGCCTGCTATCGTGCATAAAAAAATATACAATGTTTCTAGATAAGGTATGCAGAGCTCGAGACCCAAGGAGCGTCCCTAGATACAAAGAGTAGCCTAATCGCCGGCATTTAATATCCTCTCACCCGATATCCCCGCCAGGCAGCGACCAGGAGCTGAAGGAAAATTATTGCAATAGATGTCGTTATGGAGATTTTCCAGAATAGTAATATTGTTTTCAGATAGACTCATGGCTCTCAACTCGCAGAATATCACACAATTTCAGTTCGCCTGAAAACTGGGTATTAAATAGAAGGATTGTTGGAAGAATGAAATGTGGTGCTCTCTGAATCTAGGAATTCTAGACCTAAGTCGTTCGCAGCGCTGTATGCGAGAACTGTGAGAAGTAGCCTCAAGAAGCCTCAGTTTTTGGACTGGGAATTGGCACACCTATTCTCTTCCGCTGTGTCGCACCCTTGCATTACAGGAAGCACGCAGCGTGGGGGCGCCCTTTAACCGGCTTTCGCCAGTCGTCACCCCCCGTGGCCCGGGGCGCGCCCGGCGCTCGCGCAGGCCGGCATGCACTCGCAGTCTGTCACGCGATGGACCGAGCGCGGTTTGTTAGTTCAGGTACAGTAAATGGGTCATCCAACACTAAGCAGCCCGCGAGCCGCCTGGGGGAGTGTTCAGGCAGACGGAACGCCGCCCAAGATTCCGTCTTTGTTATGCATCGCGAAGCACTTCGCGTTTCGTCTCAATTAGGAAAAAAAATATTTTACGCAGGGACGGGGTGAAAACTGCTGCGTGTGGCTTAGAAGATTAGCAAGGAAAGGGCTTTTTGTGCCACTATAAATATACAAATGCGTAACAGAGAAATTGCCATTGAAACGGCATTCTTGGAACAGCATATTCTGCATTTCTCTAGGAGAAATCTTTGAGAGAACCATATTAAAATCCAGTTCTCTCTGAAAGTCAGAACATTCGCAAAAATTCCATGTTACTTTCCAACTTTCCTATGTTCGTAATTCATCTTAAAAGCTTAGAATGAAATATTTTTAGATCTATGTCATTGAGTTTTTCAGTTTCTGAGTTATTTACAAAAGATAAGTCTTCGAGTTCGAAAGATCTGAATTCGTTTATTGCAATCACCTATTGCTGTTTCAATAATATTCCTGAAATGTGACAGGCGTGTGAATCACACTCTCAAGACCAGAAGTTCCAACAAGAAGTGAATAACCTACTTTCTCATCTTAACTAACTTTCACAACCGTATATCGTGTGAAAATAGATTGCTATTAATTCCCAAAACAACTAGAAGAAGTTGTTTTCAATCGTAATATTATTTATGATATCATTTCATCCTATAAATATTCTTCGTAATGACAAGCCATGCAACGAGGTATTTCCTTTTGGTGAAGTGAACAGCTGGTTTAAACGAACCAATGCACAGAAGTTCGTTTCAAAAGTTACTCTGGGCATTTGGCCAGCCCTTGCCAGCGCAACTCGCTTCAGAAGCCTGTCGTCAGTTGCAGTATTAAAATCTCGTTCATCTTGTAATAAACTTAATCTTCTGCAACACCCAGAACTTGGCTATAATTCAACCGGGCGCTAACCATCCATCAATCGTGATTTGTTTCTGATGGTGGTTTGTTTCTGTCATAACACAATGCGCTCGATTCATGGAAGTTTGAAAATGGCCTTTATTATTATTATTATCGTCCCTCCACTACATTTTTTCTTTTCGATTATCATTTTGTACTTTTCGATTATCGTTGCTTTGAAATTTCAGTAGAAGAAAAGTTAATTTCAAACAAACAAATGGGGAAAAGTGTCTAATTCTGATCGTTAATATTGATTTTTATTCATATGTTCTCCGTGTCAAGGCCATGAATTCCTGTAGCTACGCCTCTGTCCTTCACGGCCATTCCGCTCAGGCTCTTTAATTCCATGAAACTGTATCTAGGCCTTAAAGGCCACCTTCCGCAACGGGGTGTCACAGAAGCTGCTACAGGAAATGTCCGTTTACTTAATAATAAGTCAGAAATTCTAATTGTATCCTCAAAATATTATCACAATACTAAGACATGATACACCATTTCATTCCTCTTTTTATGATATATCCATTGCTGGTATGAAACATATATAGTTCCATTTAAAGATGCTTCATTTTCTCGAAAAATAAAAATATTATAGGCCATTTTTAAGTCACGTTAGTTGCCCCCTGATTATGCATTCTTAATCGAAAAATAGCTATCGATATCGCGAACCATTTAGAAGTAATGGGAGAGGTCCATAGTTGATGAGAGGAAAATCAAAGACATATTTTGGTCAAAATTATTAATTAAAATATTAAAACGTTTATAAAATAATTCAATTATATCTTACATTCACTGCCATTTTGTTGAAGAAAACATTACCATAAAAATACGCCTAGCTTTCACACACGGTATTTAATATAGTTTAAGACAAAAAGTATATTCGCGCCGCCTCTTTTCTCGTTCACTCCCTGGAGTGTACACATGCAAGGGATATTCCGAGAAATATACGTTTCGCAGCAATAAAAACTGGATTCCGAATTGGAAAGTATTGGTCATTGTAGTGGAACCGAAAAGAAGAGTCGCTCCACTTTCAGAGGGAGGGGAAAGAGGGAAGTTGCTCCATGCGCTTCCTCCTCCTCTCATCCTCCCGGTGCACCGCGCGGTCACTGTGCACTCCACTCCTCCACGGAATTCACTCGCTTGGCTAAGATTCGAGCGACGGACTGCAACAGCTCAGACGCAACACCCTCGTCTCTGCAGCATCGTTGCATCGACATTGATTTGGCTCTTAGAGGCAGCAGACTGCTCCATCTTTCATTTTTAAATTGATTATGGCTTATGTACAGGTATCTCCCACCAGCGGGGCACCGTCCAGCCGGAACAAGCTGTAATCTCCTGACTGATCTCCCAACATGTGTGGTAGTGTAGTGCATATCATGCATGTGTGTAAGGGGATAGAACTAGGAAGAGGAAGGAAAGTTCCTGCGCGATACGCGTACTCTCCTCCTCCGGCATTCACCTAGTGTGAATCGTAGAAACCTCGGAAATCTTACGATCAGAGCAACAGGTCTCTAGAATTCTCCAAAGAGTAGCTGAATTCGATCTAAGTAACTAGTTTTTAAAAATCCTCCCGGGACTTGAACACTAGGGCTTTCTGGTTAAAGGTACCGCTTCGACATCAATTAACCTGACCCTCCTTGACCAGTGAACAATAAGGAGATATAGCACCAGCATTACGATTTAATTAGTAAATTTTATTCGAGTTTTGTTTTCTTTCGTTATTAGAATTTATGCAATATTCTTGTAAAACCTCCTCTCAACAAATCTTCCTTCGAAAACGTTGCTCTAGCGTTACCACAAGTAATTCAATTTGGGAATGGTCTTTTTCAGCGAAGTCGGAAAATTCGAACCATTTTTTAAATAAATAAAAATATAACCTGTGTTATACTTTGACAATGAAGTGCCAAATTAATTTAAATATTAATGTTTTTAGCCAATTGAAAAACCGTCTACATTTTTCATTTCAATTCTTGTTCGAGAGGAAAATCACCTAATTAGTTATAAAATAGGATAAATAACAGATAAAAGTTGTACTGATTACGCATGCTTTACAAATTTACGATTCTCATTGTCTTACTCTTCTCTCATCCCTTCTGTAATCTGAATTACCTTATTATTTTAATTTTGTTATTACATCTTTAATACATTGCGATGAGCCGTATTCATCTCATTGTGAATGTAAGAAAATATTAATAAATTAAAAAGACAAACCATGGGAGCCATGAAAGTGAAACGAAGATTGAAATGGACAATAGATAGACATTCATATTCGGGACAATGTAGAAATTCATATATAAATGAAGAAAATACATGGGTGCATTTTTTGAAACGCGAGGACGTAATTATAATTAAAGTCATTAACTTAATGGCTAAAGAAATTGACGAATGTTAGCGCATAGATTTTGTAACATATGAAAGGTGGCGTGCACTATGAAACAAGGAATGTATTTTATATTGATATTCTTCACGTCATAAAACAGTGAACATTCAACAGAGGCATTGTTACTGTTGTAATAGAGGAGAGGAGCAGAGGTAGCGAAGGAGTACGGACGCGATGTGTTGTGCTCTTGTACGTTGATAATTTCTTTAGTAATGAGATTTTCACGTAACATTATTAGTATAATGATAGCTTTTTTCATAAAGTATTGTCATTTTGAAATTTTAATTCGAAAGTGAAAATTAGAAATTATATCCGTGTATTCGCATGCGCAGGACGATAAGCATCTGTGCCGAGAACGGCGCCTCTGAAGAAGCGGTACTATTGAACCAGGAGTTATACGTCGGTCAAGCGGGCAGCAAAATCGGCGAAAGGAAAGTAGAACCTTCAAGAAGACTGAATAGAAATGTACAAGATCCAGGATTTGCTTAATTTCTTGATGCAATAGTTATACAAGCAATAATGGCCATTAGATTTCAGTCAATTAATAAATGTACAAATCTGCGCGGATGATGAAAGAATGGAAATGATTGTATTGCTAATTAATGTGAATATGTTTTATTTGCACATAATTAGAATATGTATTATATGTTTATTCTATGTTGTTTGTTCTATAGCATCCAAGGCAGATGTTTAATAATAAACAGCATAACAGAGTTACTTTTGAACAAAGATTTCAATTTTATTAAGAGTTATAGTTTCCAAAAGAAATTATCCAATGTAAAAGTTATCAGCTGAAACCTCATAAAGCGGAGAATTTTCAAGCTCACACAAAAAGAATAAAATCCTTGAGTTAGAATACAGTTTCAAAATTATAATTGAGCTAGCCAAAAAGTTTATATTACAGGGCAATTAATGGCGAATAAGTCAGTAAAAGATAGAAACAGGCGGTATTCATGGGGGGCAAGGGGGGCATTCAGGGCAACTGTCCCCCAATAATGGCACACATTTAAAAAAAAATGTAGATCCTCAAATTTATATTATAAAAGATTGACTTTTTTCTGAAGTTTGAGAAAAAATTAATCCTTACACAGTATTTAAATAACTGTGAGTGTGCGTGAGGGCGTGTGTGCGGATCCGTTACTCAGAGTTAGAGCTCTTCCCGTGCACCAATCGAAACGTATGAGGTGTCATTCGACGCGGAACTGATTATTTATTGACAGATCCGGCCTAAAGATTCTAAGAATTTTCCAAAGAAGTGTTTTTGCAAGTTTTAGTGCTGCCATCTTAATGAGTACGCTGGGAATTAAACCAACGCCACCCAAATAGATATATGTAGGCTCCAAGTAGCCTACAATGTAATATATATATAGGTAGGCTACAATGATTGCAACAAGTGAATCGCCACGCGGCAGATTCCATGTAATTTGCATCCATATTCATGTATTTTTAATAATACATTTGCAAAAACCTACCAACAGTATTTCCTACGAACTTATTAAACAGGAACTTCAGGTAAGAAGGGAGAAAACCAAACTGGGTAATGCTGCAGAAGCACATTTACGTTCTTACGCTCGCACATTTGCATTCTTAAGCCCGAAAATACCGATTTGCAAATGAATGAAACAATTTATTCTTATAAAAACGTAACTAACACCTTATTCACACAAATATACAAAACAGTAGCCTTTTAATGTTTTTTGCCTAAATTGCCTAAAATGTAGTTGTCGAAGATTTTGCGAGAGGATTTTCGGAATTAATTGAGTGATCTTTTTACAGAACGCTGAACAGGAGCTTACAGATAATTTTTTTCGTGCATTTTTGTGCATATTAGCAAAAAAGTAAAAGATGTAGCTGTACTAAATTCTAAACATTCACCATCATTCGTACCTGCAAGTATTTTTACGGCGATTATAATTTTGAAATTGCAATGTTACCCGTTTACATCCCCTATGGATGTAACATACAAGGTCATTGTCTAATGCCAGAGACCGTAAGAACTTATTTGAACAAAGGAATGAATGACATAAATTTTCAACACATGAAAATACTTTTAAAATAGTTTACAGTGTCGACGACGCCAAATTCAAGTAGTCCCTGCATAGTATTTTAGAAACTGCGAGTCTGCGTGTGTGCAGATTCACCACTTACTGTTAGATCACTTCATGTGCTCCAATCGAGACATATAAGGTGTCATTCGACGCGATTTGATCTCCTGATGGGGAACTGATAATTTGTTTTCGGATCCGGTCAGAATATCCAAAGAAATTTCTAAAAAGGTTGTTTTTGTGACAAACTTATTAAATTTGTAGAACTTCAAGTGAATATGGAGAAAACAAACTCTGAGTAATGCTATAAAATGAAATCACAATTTACTTATTACGTTCGACTTCTAATAATTTCATCCTTAAGCGGGAAATAGTAATCTATAGTAGTCGAAAAAACTTAAAAATCCACGATTTGTGATTTAAGAAGAACTTTTGAGATATTTTTCAA
Organism: Gryllus longicercus; assembly: GCA_038098605.1. Taxonomy (NCBI): domain Eukaryota; kingdom Metazoa; phylum Arthropoda; class Insecta; order Orthoptera; family Gryllidae; genus Gryllus; species Gryllus longicercus. The sequence continues at coordinate 8,980,271 of JAZDUA010000003.1, read as the reverse complement.
GACTGATCTTCAAAAAATATTGTTTATGTTAGAATTATAGTGCAACTACTCATACGCCCTTTGTATTATTGAAACATTTAACAACTTATGAGGGGGTTTCCTTTGCCCCCACCCACAAGAAAAGATCCGAAATCCTACCTCTGGTTAGAAATAACAATAGTTAAGTTGATTTAAATATTTATAAAAAAAGGGAAGAACAATAGAGTATTGCAACATCAATCTATGCTTCGAGTTTAATTCAGTCGAAATCTTCCAGGTTCAACCTCTGCAGTAAAATACAGCAACTTTGCTGCATCACTTTTACAAAACTTTCTCTTTATATTTGAATCTCCACGTTAATATTTCTCATTGTGATACTAGTTTTCATTGATAGTGTAAAAAATGCGTTACAAATTGTAGATACTACTTTTCTATACTGTCGGTTTAGGGCTAGATTGTTCCTTCTCTACAACACATAAACATTCGGGAGACATTACTTATATTACTTTTATGAATCCTGTCACAGAATATGCAAAATTACAATTTAAGCGATTTCATAAAACTTTTCCCTTCGCTGGCTGGGCCATCTTTGCAATTTCCCATCCACATAATAATGCACTTTTCTTTTCTCAGAGGCCAACTCGATCACATTTTCGTAGCAGTTAAATTGTGAAGTATTAAAGACATTGAGTTTTAGATTTATTTGGTCAAAAAACAGTAAAAACTGTATGTGACGTATGGAGGAGAAGATAATCTGCGCTCGTTTTCATGAATTTCAGAATTCCTTCCCATCATTTCAACTACAAATAGTTGAAAAATTAAGAGAAATAAATAAACAAATAAAAATAAAATTTAAAAAAGTGCTAAAATAGCACCATTTGAAAAACTAGTCATTTTCGTTCACGAACTATAGAAAGCTCATTTGCAACGGTAAGCGAACTACAGATTTTATGTACATTTTATTATCACAAAATAGTAATTTTCTCTTACCTCTACTCCTACCACTACATGCAAAAGGAGAGTTCAACAAAACGTGCGCATAGTGAAGCTACATTTACGTCCAGAAGCAAAACAAGCGCCATCTCAGCATTTGCGCAATGAATCATGGCAACTGGACAAAAAACTGATCGAGATGGGTATCATTGACCCGGAAACTGAAGTACATTATTTGTTACAAGCATATTAAGTATTTTTTTTAGTTATACAATACAAATTTAAACTAATTCACTATAAATTACTGTTTTGCTAAAATAAACATTATTTTTCTTTTTGATGATCAGTACGATAGTCTCTAATTGTATTGAAACAGTTATGCAGCAGAAAATATTTTACTTATAACTTAAATTTGCGTACCGACATCAACTGTTTAATGTCATCTGACAATGCATTGTAAAGTAACGTCCATGTATTATTTGTGAATTTCTGATAGTGTGCTGTTGATACTGACACTTGATGAATGTGATTTATACGACGTGTGTTGTAATTATAAATATCAGTATTGCATGAAAATATGTTCCCACCGTTAAGTAAGCCAGTTTTGAAAAATATTACATATTCGTAATAAATAGGCAATGAAATGGTAATATTCCAAGCGCAATGAAGAGAGGCTTGCAGGAATCATGTGGATAGCAGTTTTACATTATTCGAATAGTCTTCTTCTCGAATCTAAAGGTCTGAGTATTACATGATGGGTTTACTGAGAATATTGTGCCGCATGAAGGGCTGCATGAAGGTTGACAGAATTTGAAAGAATTCTGAATGCGTAACATAATGAACTTAATTTAGTGTTTAATTCTGTTTTATGTACATTCTATTTGTTTGACTGAATTGAGAGACCTAGAAATTTTGTTACCTGAACATCGGCTAATTGCATATTGTTCATTTTCAAAGGTGCATGCGATTTCTGATTTGAAATACAAAAATACATTGAAACTAATTCCCCTTCGTTAACTATTAATTTGTTATTACAAAACCAATTTGAAACTTCTGAAATCGTACTATTTATTGTTTTCTTTTTGCAAAGAACATTCGTGTCATCAGCAAACAGAACCGTTCTTCCGTTTTTAATAGACGAGGGCATATCGTTTACGTATGACAGAAGAGAATAGGACCAGTTCGGTATTTCTACTCTTTGAGATCGATGTATAAGGTACGAGGTTATACAATATAGGGCGATACTTCGAATTCCATAAGAAGGTAATTTTGATAGTTAGATGTACTGGTCAATCATGTCAAAAGCTTTAGAAAAATAATAATAGTTTGATATATTCATAGACAACACTTCATTTGATAGCACTTTGATAGTTATATTGATATTTCATTAACGTGGTGAAATATTAAAGAAACACATATGATACGGAGTTGCACTACAGCTGTTGCCGTTCCTACACTCTGTCCCCAAGCCTCTCTATTTATTCATAGACCATCTTGCATTCCTCTTGCCATGATCGCCTCTTGCACTCCCTGCTGCCATGCAAACCTGTGTCTTCCTGTCTTCTGTCTCTCTGACTGCTTCCATTGCAGGACTGGTTTTGGCCATCTTTCGTCCGTCATTCGCATAACTTGACTGTTCGAATCTTTTTTTCTCTATTTAATTTATGATATATATATATGGATATATATGAGATAGAATGGATTTATATCAGTTTTCTTTCTTATTTCATTGAGATAATATTTATTAAATAAACAGCCAGGGAATGCTTTGACGTCAGTTTTTCGTTATAGATCCAATTTACACTAATTACACTAACTAAAGTCCGAATAATTATTGGTTAATTTCGGCAATCAATATTTTCATTTTACTTCTGCGAATTAATCATTTAAAAATAAAACTGCTGCATCGAAATATTCAAGGCAACTAATAAATATACTTTAAATTAATGATAATGTAAGGGAATTTAGTTCGTACCCGTTTCTCATTACAACTGTTTCTTTCACAGAGTTTCTCTGCTACACCTCGTTTTCCTTATCTCGGGAAGTCACCTCTATTAAGGCTTCCCACGTTACACACGAAGGATTTTGTCTGATTTGAGAAGAGATTTCGCCTTGTGAGAGTTCACTTCATTCTACATTTAGCTCCATAAAGTCGGGCGATCAAACCTGAATCGTAATGAAATCCAAAGTTACACTTAGCTTTTCCCGAAGATAAAACGAAGCAAAACCACTTTCTATCCTAAATTAATTTGTCTGGAATGAAAATGAGAGTATTGTGCGTAGATGCAGAATTTGGGGTAAAAACCGATATCCATTACGTGTGCTCAGGCGGTCGAGTCTCTCGCATCACTCGGAATATTCCGCATTAATTTCTGTGAACTCCTTGAAACGCGCTTAGCAAGAGAAAGGAGATGGAAGTGGCCCAAGTGATAGAATGCTCCATGAAAATGTTTATTTCTTTTCAAGATACTAATATCTGATTATTTCTCGTTCCCGAGCGCGTCAACTGCTAGGTGGTGTAGCAGTGCAATGCATGTTTCACTTAGTCTCGCAAGTGTAGTGCATGATTTCCACGGAAGGTGGCGGTGATCTTCCCCGTGGTTGGCGCCGACCTACAAGAAGACTTGCTGGATTTTCTCCAGAAAGCAGCCGGTCGCTAGAATTCTCCTCCAGGCAGCGAATTAAACCTAGGTGTCTTGGGAGTGTCGAACATCCAACCATCTAGGATACGACCTCCCGGTCAGAGGTACTGCGCTGTCATCAGTAGATGCTGGGAGTCATCTAAGCCGGTGTTATTATTCAGATATTTACGAATGAATAACGCCTGCTTAGTCCAATTTAACATGAATGATTTCTGAAGAGATTAACAGAGTTAAAATTGCCATTTCAATTACAAAATTGCAGTTCATCTTGAAAACATACATGACCAAGATACGCTGAACGGAGAGATTGAGGAGGAAACGTGTTGAAAACCTGCTTACCACTTGAGGGTTTACCACTTGAATGAAAGAGTCATTATCAACTAAACTGTGATGAAAAAATGTTTTGGGTTCAATTTTTTGATGGGGAGTGGATAGTTTAATTTGTTCATCTAGATTATTTTTGTGACAAATGTGAAATATAAAAAAGGAAATTTCTTTCATATTTTGTTCAATCTCCACCTGGGGAGTACATGACCTTGTCGTTGGTGGTGGAGCTTGAGTACCCCTATGATCCTGAGAGCTATGCCGGCGGTAGCGTAGCTACTGGTAGGGCCTCCCTTGCCGGACAGGTCAAAGGAGAGGGGTCAGACGAAGAAGTACTCCAGAAGAGGACCTCAGCGTCAGTGGAGGAAAGATAGACGACCTCAACGCCACCAGGAGGACCCATATAAGATGAATGCAGAAGAAAACCTTCGCATGACGAACAGGACCTCAAAGGGGTAGGCAGAACTCCTAGCCCAGTGAAGGCAGTCTGCCTAGGGATGGTGACCCGAAAAGATACCCAGCAGGTCAGAAGGCTGAAAGTTGGCAACCCCAACATCTGACTATCCATCTGTGGACCGGTAATCCGCAATGGAGAAATAACTCTTACTCGAATTCCTCACAGTAAAAAGCCGGCTGGCAATGGAAACCGACCTACGCGCGCAAATGGACAACGATTCACGGAAAAATTAAAAACTGCCACTTGGAATGTCAGAGGGTTAGGAATAAAAGAACAGGAATTAGAAAACATTTTAAAAGAAAAGAATATAAATATATTAGTAGCCACTGAAACAAAGAAAAAGTTAAAAGGAACTAAAGATTTAGATAACTACTGCATGCTGTACAGTGGAGTACCCCAAAATGTAAGAGCAAAAGCAGGAGTAGCCTTATTTATAGATAAGAACTGGAAAAATAAGATAGAAAGTTACACCTTTGTAAATGAAAGAATAATAAAAGCTCGAATAAAAATATGCAGAGGATATCTAACAATCATAGGAGTATATGCTCCGGAAGAAGGCAGGAGAGAAGACACAGAAACATTTTATGAACAACTACAACAGGAAATACACAAAACTAATAAAAACGATCACTTAATAGTATGTGGAGATCTAAATGCTAGAGTGGGAAACTCACCAATCCCAGATATTGTAGGAAATTGTGGAGAAGATTGTATAAACATGAACGGTCGGGAGCTGAGACAATTTGCCAGCATGAATCATCTCAAAGTGACAAATACCTTCTTTCGAAAGAAAGATATTCACAAGTACACATGGACAGCTAGAGGATATAGATCGATAATAGACTACTTCTTAATAAATGATAAACTAAGACCTCAGTTGAATGATGTGAGAGTATTTAGAGGATGTGATATAGGCTCAGATCACTATATTCTAATAGCTGATTTTAGGATATGGGCAAAATGGAGAAAGATTAGAACCAGACAAAAAATACCTCAAGAAGAAGTATATAAAATACATTTACTTCAAGAAGAAAGTGAAAGAAATCTCTACCAAGGCAGACTCCAGAAGTACCTTCTGGAAAAACCAACTGAAGACAACCTAGACTTAGAATGGGAAAACGTACAAGAATGTATTCAAAGAGCTGCAATGGAAGCCCTAGGGAAGAAAAATAAAATTAGAAGTAGAAAGGGCCTACGGATCTGGAATGAAGAAATAGCGCAAGCAGTAAAGGATAAACAGAAAGCATATCTACAATGGATCCAAAAAAAAGATGAGGAATCAAGAAAAACATATAAAGAAAAAAGAAATGCAGCTAACACAATCGTGAGAAGAGCACATCAAAAGTCTTGGGATAAATTTATAAGCCAAGTAGAACATGACATACACGGAAGGCAAAATATTGCTTACAAAGTCCTAAAACATATAAATAAAGAACAAAAAGATGTAGCAAAAATAGGTATGATAAACAAAGATTTATGGATAAGGCATTATAGAGAACTTTGGTGCAGGAATTTAAGCAAAAATGAAGAACAACAAAGAGATTGCCAAGAAAAGGATGAGACAGTCGATTTGATTGACATGCAGGAATTGAAAGAGGAATTGAAAACAATGAAAAACAGGAAAGCTTCAGGAAGAGATAAGTTAAATACAGAACTGTTCAAATATGGTGGAACGATGTTGTTACGGAGACTGTTACACATAATAAACGAATGCTGGCAAAAAGGTAAAATTCCAGAGGAGTGGAAAATAGCAGAAGTTATATCGTTATTCAAAAAAGGCGACAGAAACGAATGTAAAAACTATAGAGGGATAAGCTTGCTCAACTGCATATATAAAGTGTATGCCAGAATAATAAATAAAAGACTGAAAAGTATTGCAGAAGTACTGATGGGAGAAGAGCAAAATGGTTTCAGGAAAGGAAGATCGACCACTGATAACATCTTCATAGTACAACAAATACTGGAGAAAAGAAGGGAATATAACCTGCAAACACATCTGGCATTTATAGATTTCGAAAAAGCCTTCGACAGTGTAAATAGAGATAAACTTTGGTACATCATGGAAAAACAAGGCTATCCACGGCATCTAATAAAGGTGGTCAAAAGCCTATATGAAAATACTAAAATAGTAATAAGAATAGGAAACACAGTATCTGAAGAGATAATAACAAATAAAGGGGTAAAGCAAGGTTGTCCTATATCACCTACATTATTTAATATCTATGTACAGGACATAAGTAAGTCTTTAAAACAGAAAGTTGACACTGGTATAAGAATGACCAAAGAAGAGATATTAACGATTTTATTCTATGCTGATGACGCAGTTATTATCCAGGAAACAGAAGACGAACTACAGAGAGTAGTACACCACCTTAATAAAATTTGCAAAAACTATGACATTAATATATCAAAAGAAAAAACAAAAGTGTTGGCATTCAGGGGGAAGGACACAGTAAGGTCAAAAATTGTCATTGAAAACAAAATTATAGAGCAAGTTCTCTCCTTTAATTATTTAGGGTGTCAAATAAGTTATGAAAAAGATAAAGATATTGACAATAAATTAATGAAATATCAAAAAATATGTGGAACGATACACAACACTTTAAAAAATAAGACAAGACCGGAAACAAGAATTAAATTTTACAATACCATGGCAGTTCCTACATTACTCTACGGCTGCGAAAGCTGGGTATTAACACAAAAAACACTGACAAGAATACAAAGTAGCGAAATGAAATTTCTGCGAAGAATAAAAGGTTGCACAAGAGAAGACCGAATAAGAAATGAAGAAATAAGAAAAGAGTTACAAGTGACATCAATTATTACTAGAATGCAAGAATATAGACAAAGATGGGTAGAACATCTGGAAAGGATGAGTGATAGCAGACTTCCTAAAGCAGCTTTGTTGTACGCGCCGAGAGGAAGAAGAGACGTGGGAAGGCCACGAAAACGATGGAGAGAAACTGTGAGGACGGAACAGGCAGTAGCCTAATCCATGAAGTGAAGAAGAAGAAGAAGATTTTGTTCAATATACCCAAGGTTAACACTTTCATTAGAGATACACATGCACGATTTGTATTTATTAAATAATTTATTTCATTAGTTTACTTAACTTACTGCAGAACATTCACAACTATCCTGGAAAGCTCTTCTCTTAGATTAATAGCGATTAATAATGATGGTAGCTCTGCAAACACAAGTACCGAATGTCCTCAGGTCCAGTTCGCCGGTGGTATCACTCCCGTCGGAAGCCCCAGTAGATCGAAGCTAGTGCTTTCACTTCCGCAACCACGAGATAACAGAGTTTGCATGCGCGTGCCGCTCGGGTGGGCAGGCGTGCGAAGCAACGCGCGCCCCGCTCCGGAAGGTCAAGGCCGAAAGGAGAGCGCGCCGGGGCGCGGGGCGGCGCAGAACGGGACTGGGCGAAAGGTCGCCGTGGGAAAGGAAGCGCCTCGCCCGCGGGGCACGCGAGACCGCCAGGAAAGGAGCCGGAAGGCGAGATGCCCTCGCACGCGGCGCCGCGCCACACATTTCGAGCGCTCCTCCCAGACGCCGAGCCGCGCCCAGCCCAGCCCAGCCCAGCTCAGCCCAGCCCAGCCCAGCCCAGCTCAGTCCAGCCTAGACCAGCCCAGCCCAGCCCAGTCGAGCCCAGCCCAGCCCAGCCCAGCCCAGCCCAGCTCAGTCCAGCCTAGACCAGCCCAGCCCAGCCCAGTCGAGCCCAGCCCAGCCCAGCCCAATCCAGAACAGTCCAGCCCAGTCGAGCCCAGCCCAGCCCAGCCTAGCCCAGCCCAGCCCAGCCCAGCCCAGACCAGCCCAGACCAGCCCAGCCCAATCCAGTACAGTCCAGCCCAGTCGAGCCCAGCCCAGTCCAGCCCAGCTCAGTCGAGCCCAGCCCAGCCCACCCCAGTCGAGCCCGACCCAACCCAGCCCAGCCCAGCCCAGTCGAGCCCAGCCCAAGCCAGCCCAGGCCCAGCCCAGCTCAGACCAGCCCAGCCCAGCCCAGCTCAGTCCAGCTCAGCCCAGCCCAGCCCAGCCCAGCCCAGCCCAGCCCAATCCAGTACAGTCCAGCCCAGTCGAGCCCAGCCTAGTCCAGCCCAGCTCAGTCGAGCCCAGCTCAGTCGAGCCCAGCCCAGCCCAGCTCAGTCGAGCCCGACCCAACCCAGCCCAGCCCAGCCCAGCCCAGTCGAGCCCAGCCCAAGCCAGCCCAGGCCCAGCCCAGCTCAGCCCAGCCCAGCCCAGCCCAGCCCAGCCCAGCCCAGCTCAGTCCAGCCCAGCCCAGCCCAGCCCAGCCCAGCCCAGCCCAGCCCAGCCTACGGTGGCCTGAAACGACAAATGAGAAACAATCCTCCCTTCCCCCTCTTTCTCTTTCAATGTTATATATTATAGTAAAGTCGAGTGTCCCATGTAGATGTATCGGAACCTCTGAGCTAACTTCAATGTAACCTGATTCTTCGCCCGAGTAATACCTTCTTTCTCCGCTAGATGGTGAAAGGAGCCTAGTGAAATTTGTGTGGTCAGACAGAAGAGCGGGCCTAATGGTCCGAGTCTCGCCATGTTAGACACTAACTATATAAGAATATAGTATTAGCCCCAGATGGCTCATGGATAGTGAGCTAACTTACTACGCCGTGGCTCCTAGGTAGAGAATGAGAAATAGATGGCTTAAAGGATTGCAACCCGTTTACCACACGTCTTCCGAGCCTATGGCCGTCTGGCTGGAACCCCATATCATGGCCATAGCCTGTTGCGGGTGTAGTGAGAACTAACAGATAGAAAAATACGAATGCACAATTTATTGTAGAGAGGAACAGGCGCAAATGCCACGATGCATCATCAGGCATTAAAACAAGATATTGTTGAATCTATCAGTATATGATTTATTTTTCTAATGCTGTAATCCACACAATGCGACCATTCAGTAACTTCTATTAAATATTTGAGAGTACCCCACTTAGTAAAAACATCCGATGTTGGTCTTCCTTATGAAGCTTTTTTATTTTAAAAAACTAAGGTCATCAACAACGAGGTTATTAGCGACCACTGTATTATTTATATATTAACGATATGGTTAACAGTACGATGTGATATGATGATAGTGAGGAGCGAAAGGACAAACACAAATACAACCACATTTGTTACACATACAAACACAATGACAAAGTTCGAGTCCCACACAATGGGACTCGAACTCGCGATCATTCAGTCCGAGATCGTTGCGGCCTTTGTTCATTGTAATACAATATTTTGAAGATGCGGTAAGTTTGCACGGTAGTTGTATATAGTGTATTATAGAGTGTGTACAATACGCGAAGGAAATATGACGGCTTGGATCAAATATTGACAAAAAATGAATACAAAAACGGATACGTTGCGCGCGGTTAGCCTTTCTGCAGACCACTGTGCCGTCATGAGGCTCCATGGTTTCTCGGAGAGGATTTCCCCGACGCGAGCTAAAAGTAGCACGTATGGGCCGCGATAAAGAGAGGCAAGGCCGTGTATACAGACGTGATGTAAACATCTCCGCAAACGTTACTACTGTTAAATAATGAGTACTACACGCAAACCGCTGTTACAAAGGATCGGTTGGAAAAAAGTCTGTAGAAAGTAATGTTTGATGAGAAAATTACCACTTGCGTGAAGATCTGCCGGAGGCTGGGCGCCCTGTTCGAAATTCGCCGCTTTCCAGCAATGGCTTCGGAGAGGTGGTGCCGCCACAAGCCACGGCCGGCCTCTAACTTTCCCTTTGCTCCCTGTTAATGAAGAGAAGCATTCACACTATTTTAAGACGCACTGCTAGTACCACAGCAGCAAAATACTCAATAATGACGTCGGTAAGAAGTACATTTCATTGTTTTCTTTTCCAGAGAGTGAAACTGGAAGATTACTCTTCGTTTCCATTGAAAATCAATGTACTCTTCTCTCGTCAGGACCAGCTTAGGTGGTTCAGAGCAGCGAATGATGCCAATGCAGTGCCTTTAACCCGGATTTCCTAGAGTTCGAGTCCCGACGCTGACAGGATTTGAGGCTTTAGCTATGTCAAATTCAGCCTATCTGGTGGAGAATTATTGCTCTCTGCTGCTCTGAACTGTACTTTCCCGTGGTTACCCCGATCAACACCTAACTAATGTCAGGGCAGTACCCTAAAAAACGGGCCACGTACCGCACGCAATCTTTCCTTCCTCTTCCTTGCCCTCTCCTCACCCCTTACTTATTACACACACTTACACTTACATGCACTACACAAACAAATATGTCACGAGACAGTTCAGAAGCTTAGTTTGTCCCAGCTGGGACGGCACCTCGCTAGTTCGAGATACCTGTTTGGGAAAACCCCGCTAGCCTAACAGTAGGTCGCCGTCACATCTCGTCATCCAGGACGAGGGAACACAGACCCTTCCTGAGGAAAAGCATGCACTACACTTACGGAACTAATGACCTTAGCATTTGAAGGTCCCTGAAGCACGAAATAATCAATCTATTTAATCGTTACGAAGTAGTAAAGGAGGATGTCTGGATTTGAATTTTCCACATATACCTTTACCAGGCGATTTAAATCGATACATTTATTTTAACTGCAATTGGGTACAACCCACGAACAGTTGTCCTGGTAGGTATAACCCCGGGGTAGTTCATTGCCTACTTTAGTGAAATTTTCTTCGGTGTTCTCGATATTTTAGGTTCATAGGTACTACATTGTAAGAAGACAAACGGGGAATAAAAACCAAGAAAATACACTAAAATTACTGGAGATGTTTTTGTATTTTTTCACAGCGTATTCCTCTTAAAGAACTGAACGATTTTAGCATCCCGTTTGGTACAGAAATAGTTGAAGAAAAGATTCCACCTGAAGATGTAGCTGACTCTAAAATTCAAGAAATACGAGTCTCAATATGTTTTCAACGTTGTACAATGATTATAATATATGACATCGTGATTTAACACTCAATCATTCTTGATACACTACAGAACACCTATTATTACAATGTCTTCCGGATAGCACTAACGATAGTGTATCTCACCGTCATTACAATTATTTGGAAAAACATAGTGGAACATATTCATATTTGAATTTTATAAGTATAAAAAATAACCACACTGAAATATTAAAGCGGGTCTCTAGTGATTTGATGAAATACTTAAAATAGAGTTATTTGGCCCATATCTGGTCTGTGTCTTACAGTGTTATGTCTGACCCTGTTATTTCAAACTATTGGATCAAAGTATTATTTTCGTCAATATTTATCTCCCGGGGTTTACGAAATCCAGTATCAATATGCATGAACACTTTCGTAGCACACATTGTCTTTAATTTTAAATCAAACCTGACATGAAGCGTTTCTATAACAACAGTACTTAAGTTAATATCCAGTATGTCAACAGATGCAGTCTTTGGACAATGAGACAGTAATTTCCTTCCCTCCAGTGGAAGAGAGAAGAATTTATCTTAAAAAGATATGATACTTCATTTTAGTACAGCATTGGCAACGATGTTGGAGTTCAAGTAACATAGTATTTTGTCTTCTACCTTTGCTTAATTGGAAATCAAACCGGATATGCTACATTTTGATTAGTGTTTCTCTTCCCTTGATTGTGTCCTGATCTCTCTCGTGTGGATGTCTTCTTGTGGGAACTGGACAGCGTTCCCACCACTATACAAAGCCATTTGCACACTTTCCTGTTCTCTAAGTTTGCGGAAGTATTTCAACAGCGTACACTTTCGACAATGATTTGAAAGAGTTCGTGATCTGCAAAGAGATTAAGTAAATTTGCCTTCGCGTGTATTTGGAGAGAAAAGGTAATTTCGTTTATAACAATTTGTTTCTATAATTATAAAAATACGCCTTAAAATACGGTGGATCCACAGGCGACTGTTTACTGACGTCACTGCACATCGGTGTCGCCACGGTTTCCGACTAACAAGCAGCGGGGGCGTGGCGTGGGTGGCGAACAGGCAAATCAAAGCAAGCCAATTGATTGGCTAATTCCTGTTTCCAAGAGCGACAACTGCTGTGGTCATTAGTCCCGTGTAGTGTTTGTAGTGTGTGTTGCATCCCGGGAAGTTTCAATGTTCCTCCTTCGCTTGTTCGTGAGATTGGGCGCCGACCTACATGTCTTTTTGTGGGGTTTTCCCCTACCAGGCATTGCCTACCAGCGGGGCCCCGCCCCAGCCGGGACAAGCTCTAAGCTCCCGACCAGTCACCCGACATGGGTGGTAGTGTAGAGCATGTAAGTGTAAATGTGTTTGTATAGGGAAAGAGGTAGGGACGACGATGCGGAAGAATGCGCGTCCGTGGTACTGCTACAGCGTTTGCCCGGAACTGATAGGGGAAATCACGAGATACAACCGATCAGAACATCCGGCGGTTGGATCGGTTGTATCTCGTGCTTCCTTCGAACAGCGACTGAATTCGACCTATCTATCTAGCAGGTATCGAAAATCCGCGACCGTGGAGACACATACGATCGTAGAATCATCCGGTCGGAATCGCCTCAGTGACAGCAGTTGTGGCCTGGAGCTTACTCAGCCGGTCCGGCGGGGTGGCGGCGGGAGCGAAGGGGGTGTAGCGATGGCGGCGGAGAGGCGAGACGAAGCGAGGAGTGGAGAGGAGAAGAGGCGATCGGAAATGCGCGTGAAAGGCATCGGCGGCGGCGGCGGCGGTGGCGGCGGGCTGCGAACCCACGACCTCCTTCGTCGCCCGCGAGGAAAGCGGGCCATCGGCGGTGGCGGGGCGGCCGGGCGCCCGGGGCGCCATCGGCGGCGGCGGCGCGGCGCAGCGGCGCGGCGGCACGGCGGTGCTGCTGGAGCGATTGTGAGAAATTCTCCGAAGAGCAAAACTCTCTTATGGGTCAGTGGGGCGGCGAAGGCCCCCGGTGGAAGGTAATGAGCGCCTGCGGGCACCGCCTCTTCCTCGGGCGGCGCGGCGCGGCGCGGCGCAGCTTACTCTTGTTTTCTGCTTCTTTCTCCCGGCGGCGCTCACTTCTCGCGTTGGCCCGCGGGCGCTCCTCGTGTTTTTGTCTGACGATACTGTTCACTTCGCACGCAATGTGTTTTGAGGTTGTTTTTTTTTTTTTTAGTTATGGTAACGTTGCTTATTCTGCACGTTTGTTATTAGTGGAATGAATATCAAACCAGTCCTGCGAATTTAAATGTTATACACTCACTTATACACTCATTGTATACACCGCAATGGTAAATGAATCGCTTACGATGGGAAGAAATTGTGGACTGCGAAGAGCGGGATGTGTAGCTGCAGGAAGTCGAGGGATGAAAAGGGTATCGGTATAGGTAGATTTAGTCTAGAAAGTGCCACATGGAGTAGTGGCAGAATTCACAACGATAATAATGACAACAATTAAAACAATAATAACGCTAAGGACATTGGGTTAATTCTCTCAGAGCATCAGTTGATGTCACTGCAGAGCGTCTGGCCCGGAGGTTCTAGGGTTCGAGTTCCGACGGCGGTAAGATTTTCGGCACTAGGTGGATAGCTAGGTATGCATTATCACACATGTCGGCGGACCAGTCCAGAGCTTAGAGCTTGTACCGGCTGGGCCGGTGCGCTGCTTGTGGGATATGGTTGAGGAAACCACGCAAGTGGACGAGAAGGTCGGCACCGCATCTCGTCATTCATCGGGCGAAGATCACCGCCATATCCCATGATAAAGCATGAACTACACTTACGGGGCTAATGATCTTAGCAGTTGACGCGCCCAAAACACTCAGAATCAGTTAATCAATCAAAGATTGGAGATATTACGTTAAAGATTGTGAACTTAAATAGGAGAGAAACTTGTCAATGTCGTAACAATTGTAATTATTAAGGAAACTATTGTTTAATGTTCGTTGCAAACTTTAATTCATTACACTCTTTACTTTCTCGCCCCATTTCACATTTTACTTCTTAAGCAAGTTTCACTCTAAGCATTGCCCTTTTCACTACCTTGCGGTACACTTCTCTTTTTTGTTGTGCACTTATTTACATAATTTATTTCTAATGATAAACAGTGAATACAGACAGAATATTACGGATGTTTTTGAGCAATATCTTCCTTATTTGCGAACATCAGTAAAATGTGAAGAAAAATTCCAAATATTGTTGAGGGCAAGGTGGCCCAATAATTTTGCAGCCGATACAACGAAGTGTTTTGCAATGCCAATATCACGCTTCTTTTAATTTTTAATGAATGATTCAAAATTGCAGCCTTATACTCACGTCATGATTACTGGATTCGGCTATAAATTTCATCCCACTTTGGTTCTCCAGGAGGCATGGGGAAGTGGAGTGTGGGGAACGGATTTGTGGGAAAGCAGAAGGATGAAATCAGGTAGCGGGGAAACTTGAGTGCGTGGAAAACGGGAATCGGAGTCCAGGGACTCGAGATTGGGAAGCAGGGTGCTGGAAGTGGGGTGCTGGAAGCGGGGTGCTGGAAGCGGGGTGCTGGAAGCGGGGTGCTGGAAGCGGGGTGCTAGAAGCGGGGTGCTGGAAGCGGGGTGCTGGAAGCAGGGTGCTGGAAGCGGAGTGCTGGAAGCGGGGAGCTGGAAGCGGGGTGCTGGAAGCGGGGTGCTGAAAGCGGGGTGCTGAAAGCGGGGTGCTGAAAGCGGGGTGCTGAAAGCGGGGTGCTGAAAGCGGGGTGCTGGAAGCGGGGTGCTGAAAGCGGGGTGCTGGAAGCGGGGTGCTGGAAGCGGGGTGCTGAAAGCGGGGTGCTGAAAGCGGGGTGCTGAAAGCGGGGTGCTGAAAGCGGGGTGCTGGAAGCGGGGTGCTGGAAGCGGGGTGCTGAAAGCGGGGTGCTGAAAGCGGGGTGCTGGAAGCGGGGTGCTGAAAGCGGGGTGCTGAAAGCGGGGTGCTGAAAGCGGGGTGCTGAAAGCGGGGTGCTGAAAGCGGGGTGCTGAAAGCGGGGTGCTGAAAGCGGGGTGCTGGAAGCCGGGTACTGGAAGCGGAGGTAGGTAAGCGAGGTGCCTGAAAGTGGGATATGGAGCAGGATGTTGTGGAGATCAAAGTGCGGGAGGTCAGACTGGAGGAGCGGGTGTGGATGCGGGGGCCGGGGCGAGGGCGGGGTAACATGTGCAGGGATACGGGTGCGTGGATAGAGAAGTCGAAGCAGGGTATTAGGGAGCGGGTACGGAGACGTCAGTTCCGAAGCAGGCGAGGAGAGGGCCCCGGCAGCTTCGTGTTTCCTTCACTCACACGGGGTGGGGGGGCGGAGGGGAAGGTGCGGCGACTGAGCACGTACTTTCCCTTACACCTGGCCCTTCGACTGGACGCGCACGCTGGAGTCAGATGTTGCCCCGTACGCTATACTTCCACGCGAGTTGTTTATAACCGTGGATGTACTTGTATGGTAGAGGCAATAATCTAATCACTGGTAATTCGTGCTACAATTTGTAAGAGTTAGCAGTGTGGCCCATAAACATTGCGAGCTGAAATGGAATCCAAAAACTGATCAATTTAGATTGAACCCAAATATAAATATATAAACAATACCGTGAAGATGATTTGGTTTTTACAAAACAATTAGCGATTTACGAAAGATTATGAAAACAATAAACACAGGCACACTGTCCGAAACGAGATTGGCAGATGGAGACAACTTTTTGGTCTACTATTGACATGATGTTTCCTTCTAAACTTCATCTACAGATGATCAAAAGAAAAACTGTTTTGTTATTGTACATTTATTTGCACAACAATAATTTCCAGGTCTGATCGATAAACGACTTATTGATAATAATGAGCAGCAGCCTCACACATTCCTCCAGATGAAATTTAATCAACAATTTTGTCTAATGCAGTTGTGATCTTGTCGAAAACCAAATTCCTAACAAAACACGCAAGTCATTCTCAAATTTACATGTTATTATCGGGTTAGATAGGAACTTAAGAACTTTCCTACCAGCCACGCCCCCTTTTTGATTCGCCCAAGGCGTTCGATCGTGTGCTGCGAGGAAGAAGCGGGAGCGGGGGGTGTTTATTCACGCGGTGTGCACGGCGCGTGCGCATGTGGAGCGGCGGTGGGTGGGCGGTGGGCGCGCGGTGGGCGGGCGCCGGACGGCCGGTGGCGGCCGGCGGCAGCGGGCGGCGCGGCGGAGCGCTGAAAGTGTCACATCAGATGGACTTGGGCCGCGGCGGGCGCCGCCAGGCAGTCGGCGAGAGAGGAAGCGGCGCTCGTGTCTTCGGGGCGGGCGCCGCGGCGGCCTGCCTTGGAATTGCTCCCAGAGTTTCCAATTGTGAGCAGTGAGGGACTGCTGAGTGAGTTGCTTTTCGCCAACTCTTTGCCGGTTTTCTCCTGACCGGCGCCGGGAGCCTGCTGCGTCAGCCGGGCGTGCGAAGTCGCCATCTGTGAGGAAATGTCGGGTCAATTACATGTCTAAGAGTCCGATAAAGCGTTATTTTATTATCAACATTTCCTCAATTCTCTTCATATTTACGACTGAAATGTGTTCCAAAAAATATTAAAAGCTTTCTTTCTTCTTTCATGGTTTAAATTTTGTTTACATGCTGAAATATTTAATTTGTCATCAATTCATATTTAATGTAATTGTACTAAAATCTTATTTATTTGGTTTTATATAATTCAGTAATAACTAGAATTTGTAGCAGAAAAAAACATTGTTAGACTTATATATTGTAAAATTTCTGGATACTCTTTAATTTCTTTTCGATATGGCCAGATATCCCACGGACGAGTATAATTATTGGCTGACGTTTTATATGAAACACAAGTTATTATATTAACATGTGGAAATAACCACCGAGTGAATGCTGATTTAGAGGGGTGAAAAACTGCCGTTTGATTTAGACGTCTACGGCAAGGGCCCTATTCTCTTCCTACTATACATAAACGATATTCTCTCGACGATTAGAAACGGAAGAACAGTTATCTTTGCGGATGATACGAATATTCTTTGCAATAAAGAAACCGTAAATAATACAATACCAGACATTTCAAATTGGTTCCGTAATAACAAATTAATAGTAAATGAAAAGAAAACGGTTTCAAGGCAGTTTTCCATTTCAAATAAACAGATCTGCACTTTACTGAGAATGAACGGTGTTCCATTGACTGATGTTAAGGTAACAAAATTTTTAGGTCTTTCAATTCAGTCAAACATGAAATAAAACGTCCATTTAAATGAATTGAACACTAAATTAAGTTCTTTATGCTACGCCTTCAGAATTGTTTCAAATCCAGTCAGCCTCCATATTGAACGTTGTGTATATTTCGCGAATGTTCATTCCCGCCTGAGATATGGCATAATGTTCTGGGAAAATACATCTTCTAGCTTCCAGAGTTTTAGATTACAAAAAATAATTGTACGAATAATAAGCAAAACCCACCCACGTGATTCTTGTAAGCTTCTCTTTATTAATCTAGGTATTTTACCATAACCTTATCTCTTCATATATGAGTCAGTGTTTTTTGTCAAAAATGACTTACTTAAAGGTGGGAATATATTTTATGCAAGCGCCGTTGTACAACACTCGACTTGGTAATCATATTCATCAGATGACATTATCAACATCTCATTACAAAAAATAACATATAATACATGTACATTATTTTACAACACCTTACCTGATGACATTAAACGATTAAATTCGATACAAACGTTTAAGTCCAAAATAAAATCTTTTTCTGCTGCATAATTGTTTCTATATAGTTAGAGACTATACCGAGCATCCAAAAGGAAAGTAATATTAATTTTACAACGACAGTTAGTGAATTATTTACCATTTGGATTTATAATTCTAAAAAACCTGTAACAAGTATTGTACTTCAGCTTTTCGGTCAATGACCTCCATCTCAGGTTTTCATCCAGTTTCCCTGATCCTTAAGCAAATGTTGGGATGGCCACTTGTTTTGCTTCTGGACATAAATGTAACTTCAAATTAACTTCTCCCCCTAGAACGTCGCGCACAGTTTTTAACTGTTCTTGACGTAAATAAATAAATAAATTCGGGTTTTGATTATCAACTTGAAAATGCACGGCTGAAGAAATATTTTAAATTTTGGGGCAAAGCGAAAGGATGAGGGGAAAATGAACGGAGTTAGGAGTAATGTCAAGTTCATTACGTACTAGTTGAAATTTGGTATACATTACGGATCTTTTGTAATAGTATTTGTATGCATTAATAGAGGAGTTTATTTTGAAATATGTGGAGTTTTAGAATATTGCATTTGCTGAACAAAAATATTTATAGGAGGAGTGTAGGTGAGGAATGGTCGGATCCATGAATGGTAGAGATGAACGGAAACTTGTAATCTGAGGAGTGATGTTATTTGGAGAAAATGATATAATTAATGAGTTCGGCGCGTGGACAAAGGTTTATGGTGTATCACATTTGGTCTCCAAATGAGCCTTCTGTAGAGTAATTCACCAAGATATTTTTATATTAATAATGTTATTGATATTCTGTGATAGGTTCTTTTAATTAGGTTCATCTTTATTATAGACAATCAGTTCATTTGAAATAAAATTATCAGTTCATAAATATAGTTTATTTCACAGTCTTGAAAATACGATTCCGAGCTCTATTTTGTCTCCATCATCAGGTAAATAATGAATAGCTAAAAATTTAAAATAAAATCATACCAATTAAAAACCGTATGAATATAAACATTAACATTTTAAACGTGAGGAAATATGTAAATTCACATTGTTTATAATAAAGTGGAACCTGATTAATATAACCAAGATTCTTTACTGGTTTATTAAATGAAAGCCAAGTAACATATAATAGTTAAAATCATCGAAATTTCACGAAATCGATGAAGTTAAGGTCGCTGTGCCTCCCCAGCTGGATAGCGATATCCGGCACCGACCTACATGTCAGTTTGTCGGGGATTTCCCCTCCAGATATCTGCCAACACGTCACCGCTCTCCACAAGCAAGCTCTTTCTCGACTGATCTCCCATGTGTGATAGTTTAGTGCATGCAAGTGAAAGTAAGAGGAGAGGATTGGACGAGGAAGTGGAAAGAAAGATCACGCGCGGTCCATGGCCCGTTTGTTACGGTACTGCTTCGTGATTACCCTAGTATTAATCGAAGACATCACCGAAAACTACCGATCAGAGCACCCATCATCTAGACGTTTAACGGAGATTTTCGGACTTCTAACGGACTTTTAACGAGATTTTCTCAAAACCGGCTCCAAATTTGTCAGCAAAATTTTGCACATACAACCAGATTTTAATATTCTTAAAGACGTATTTAAATTTTACCTTAAGGGACGAAAATTAAGAAAATGCGAAAAAATGCCTTAGACGTCAAAAGATGGCAGCTGGGAAGACCGTTTGGTTTTGACAAAACCAAAAACTTATACCAAACTAAAGAGATAAGGAAACTAACTACTATCTGAAAGCTCATGTCATTCTGTAGAACTAGTTACTTTCTCGAATACAATTGCGAAGTTGCTTGTTTTTTTACATCTCGCTATTCTTCCGTACGGTAGAGCAATTTACGTAATGCAGCCGCGAAAATGGCGATTTTTCGTCAGACAAATACGTATTGTGGACCCCTGATGCCGCAAAATAGATAATTTTTATTTTCTTTTGTAGTAAATATCTTGTAATACTTTGTGTATTCAAATCCACATTTTATGTGCCTTGATACCAAACTATAGTTTTACGGCAAAATGTTTACCCGTCTGTGAAAAATG
The DNA here is from genome assembly GCA_038098605.1 of Gryllus longicercus. NCBI lineage: Eukaryota > Metazoa > Arthropoda > Insecta > Orthoptera > Gryllidae > Gryllus > Gryllus longicercus. Next base: position 8,960,277 of record JAZDUA010000003.1, on the reverse strand, counting down.
CTAGCGGCTAAACCATAGAATTTGCATCAAAAGTGATATTCCCCAGTTGATCTGGCTGATGTTGCGGCCTTTTCCATTTGAAACGGATGTTTTGATTTTGGGGTCTTCTTTACCTAAAGCATCCAACAGTTTTTTCAAAAGTTTCGAAAAGGGCTTCATTTTTTCTTACATTTTCTCTCCAAAAGGGCGCTTATAAAAATGGCGCAGTTCAGATTTTCGTTGAATTCTCAGAAATATCGTTAATTGCAAAAGTTTAAATTATTTCAGTTTCTTCCTAGAACTACAATATTGAAGATATTTTTAATGGAATGTATTCTTCAAAATGAGATCTTTAAATAAAGTCATTTATGATTTTTTTCAAATTATGAGAAGTTTTGGCGTAATTTTACGTGACATAAAATCAATTTTAAAAACGAGATTTTCTCAAAAACTACTCCATAATTTTTTAACTCATTAGATACAATTAAATGCATTGAACAACGTGACGTAATCGTTCATTTAATGTAATCTTATCATTGGACAAAATATTTACAAATGTATGTTTAAGTAGTATTATATTACAAATAATGTAAGAAAGCGCCACTAGTTTTAAACACGAACCAACCTGTCTGAATGGAGGTTATTGTTTAATGTTTCTATTTCTCGTGTCTATAACTAAATCAACTATGGTCACATTAAGTTTCCTGCACATGCAATCACTCATTTAATGATAGAAGCGATTAAAGACAAAACGTTTTATACTAACTCCCGCAATACAGCGTGAATTGCTACGTGCGTGGCACATTTTATAACTTATGCAATGTTTGCATTTTTAATCTTTAAAAGGATTACTACGAATGTTGAGTGATTAACACAGAAGATACCTGTAGTTCCGACTAACGCAGTTAGAAGCTTTCCAAGAGTAGTCTAAATTGGAAAGCTACTTCACCGTTTCAAAGCAAGCAACTCTAACGAAACGAGATCGCAATCTCTAAGGGATCCAACCCGATCCCTCGTAAATCTTTAGTAGGGAGGTTTGGTAAATGGAACGAATCCGTTGGCAAAGGCTGCGTCTAAAGGATTACTATCTAGGAAACCGTATGAATTTGTTTTAAACATGATCAATAATTTCATAAAAATCGAAGACAGTATAAATGCGTCAAGTAATCGCTCTCTGGTTTATTATCTTAATTAAGATATTTTTTCTCACTAATTAGTATCAATGTCATCATCATAATCAACAAGCGATGAATCCGCAATATGAAATTGAATTAAAAAGAAATACAAATGAAACAGTTGAATAAATATCGACATCTCTTGCTGGCAAAGATGACTCAGGGCATCAAGTCACTGCGTTGCTTCTGACGGGAGAAACTGGGATTCGAGTCCTCCCGACGGTTAGGATTTTCGACACTAGCTTGCCAGCTATGTCGAATCCGGCTGCTGGCTGGAGGAGAATTCCGAAGCCGGCTGATGACCTGTAGTTTTCCGTGGGATCTCCCATCAACACCAGGTCAATGCCGAAGCAGTACCCTAACAAACGGGCTAAGGACCGCCGCGATCTTTCCATTTTCCACATTTCCCTATGCTCACTCTTTACTTACACACACACTTACACTCTCATGCGCTACACTACCACACAAGTCAGGAGACCAGTTGGGAGCGTGGAGCTTTCCCGGCTGGGCCGGTGATATGCTGTTGGTAGAGGAAAATCCCTGCAAGACGCCTATCTCTCCAACCAGCGAGGGAAGGTGATAGCTACCTCGCACGATAAGAACATGCACTATAGTTACGGGACTCATTACCTTATCTGTTGACACGCCCGGAATAACTAATCAATCAATCAATCGATCGTCTCCTATATTATTTCAGTAGTGAACATACCTTTTGCGCCTCTCACACGCAACCAGTCTTGATAAACGAGATCTCTAATGAAAGAAAATTTTACGAAAAGGAAACAAATTGCACTTTGACTTTAAAAATATGAAGGATTTGTTTTGAAAAACGCACCTAAATATTCATGTCAAATGCAACCCACAACACTCAGTCAGCTATACATAAATAAATCCTAAACGAATCGTTCTATGGCTCTAAAATCTAAAATTTTGAGGCCAAAGGCCTCAAAGAAACGTTCCTCGCACTGTAATTTACAGGATGAGATATCCTTGGACATTCTATTAAAGTTTTGCTGTTTCTCCACTTATCGTTACTACCTAGATTTCAATCTTAGGTGACGGTGGCCACCTTTGTAAAGTCACGCTTAGAAGGCTTAGATTCCTCTCTCTATGTTATTTACGCTTTCTGTGTACACCATGATTTGCGCAAACTGACAAGGTTTATTTGCTTAATTATTAATTTAAGATTCGCTCTCGCAGCAACAACTAGAAGTACTTTTAACAGTTGCTTGATACCGATGATTGTTTCTTATGTATGTAGTGAAAACATCCATTTAACGTTTTGCCGAGGCCTACAAGTTCTGTTTACCTAATAGTGGAGGGATGTGGGTGCACAGTGAAGGGTGAAGACGTGTCTTGTTAGGTTTGGTTTGTGTTTAACCTGTACCAGTATTTTCGTTATCAGCTGTGATTCAGTGAAACTTTCAAGTAAGCGTGTTCGGTCACGTAGGTTTCTCAAAAGTGAAGAGCTTTTTTAATATTTTTGTGACTATTACGAAAAGCGAAAAGCTAACTGTCAAAGAATATCGAATAATTACTTCAAATATTTTAAGGGAGTGTTTTGAGTTGTTTGCAGAAATCTCACGATGATACTGAATGCATCTTTAGTGAAAATTTATTTTCCACGTCAAGTGCATTGTTTGTATTTTTATTTGATATTATGTTAGTATAATGGTTACTTTTATTTTTAAAAACGTTTTGTTAACAACTTTCCCTCTTAGAATAGAAATAAAAGAATAGGGAAGAGGGTGGGGTTTAACATACGAGAGTTCTCTCATGTTACGCGGAGGTTGTAGGGGAAAACTTGTGCTAGGGCCTAACACAAAGAACGAACTCTTTAATCTCACTAAAGTAAACTAGCTTGAAATAAATGAACAACAAAATTCAAAACGCGCTAGCCTACAGTACTACGTGAATTAATTTAAAAAAGCAACCAAATTTAAAATTATAGAAAGAATGTCATTCGACAACTGCCAATGATCGCAATTCAGACGCTGGATTTAAATGTTGACGATATCTGGAAGTCTGTACATCAATGCTCAGCTGCAAACTCGTTTTGTAAATAATACAGTTTGATATTAAACTTAAGGTGTCGGTTTATTAAGATATTTAATACGAATACGATTGAACATCGTTTGAGAAACATTCCCATGTACCGAAGTGATCTCTTGGCCTACAAAATTGTTTCTAATGGTAATAAACGGTAAAAGGGGAAATATTAGTGTCATTATTATTTAGCTTAGAATTGCTTTTCTTGAGTTACGTAAGACAGCAGAAAATAATCCAATATTTTTTAGTATACAAATACTTCAATTTTCGTACCCCAGCAAGCTGGCGCCCTGGGGCCGCCTTCAAAACCCCCTCTATTCCTCGCAACAAATCCAGAAAAGTTAAATGGTATTGCTAAGAGTAGGGTTCTACTTGCCCGATTCTGTATTATCGCATGGAAAACTTAACTTGGCTTTCTCAAGAGTAAAAACCTATTGTAATATTTTTGTGACTATCAAGAAAAGCGAAAAGCTAACTGTTAAGGAACTTCAAATGTTTTTAAGGAAGTGTGAATTGTTCGAATTACATATCTCTTATAATACTAAATAAAACTTTATTAAAAATTTGTTTCCAACATCAATTGGATTGTTTTTATTTTTGTTTGATATTGTGTATATACGAAGTTAGGCCTATATTTATATATTTTTAACAAATAAACACATTTTATTAGCAACTTTCCTTTTTAATGAAAAGGATAGAGAAAGGGTGTGAATTAACAAGCGGGAGTTCTCGCACGCTAGCATCTCTTATTAATAGTGTCACATAACAGTCATAAATATAGAAATTATATTAAAAATATATCAATTTTGTAAACCATTGTTTTATTTAAGATTAAAACTGTAAACAGCCTCTAGGATGACTTATAGGTAGTGCACTAGCTTCCCGTGGAGTGGCCCAGGGTTTGATTCCCTGTCGGGGCAAAAACAGAGTTGTAGCTTTCCTTTAAAATCGTCTCAGTTTCTGTGGCTGTGTGAGGAAGAAGAGCTCAGGCAAGTGGAATTAGCTGGTTACGGTGAAGGGAATACATGTTCGCCAATGTATCTCTTACCCCCAATTGTGGAAATTAAACTAGGCCTAGACATGGGGTACACCGTTAGCTAGCCAGCAAAGTCGGATAATCGACCCGAAATGCCAAATTCACTAATGCAACAGTAAACAAAACTGATTAGGGGATGGGGGAGAAGGACCATTGTGCACGTTTCCTCGAGCTCTGAAATTCACAATCCTCTTTACTTTGATTTGAAAATATATACTTTTACTTTAGATTAATAAATCTATCAATAACCTTTTTTGAAAACATTTAATAACAAAATCATTTATACCGTGTAGTGGAAATTATTTGTATCCGCAAAAGCGCTACAAATTTTATTTTACACTTCTGCTGACGAAGTAAGTAGCTCATTCTTCTTGCACCTACCAAAACCATAACCCAAGAAAATTTGCGTAGGTACTGAAGCTACATTTACTGTCATGTACATTAATAATAATAATAATAATAATAATAATAATAATAATAATAATAATAATAATAATAATAATAATAATAAAAGTAATATTAATAATAATAATAAAAGTAATAATAATAAAAATAATAATAAAGATAAATGTCTCAGTCAGTATTATTCGAGATGATCTAGATGGAATGAAGCATATTTTTAAATTTGGCTACATTAGAAGGAAGAGCCTCTAGTGCTTCTGCAGGTAGTTTATTCCAATCTACTATAGTGCGATTCACACAGGAGAACTTACCTACATCAGTTCTTTGCTTTCTACATCGTATTTTCCAAGGATGGTCTCCTCTGCTTTTATAATCTGATTTCTGTAATCTTTTACCGATATCTGCCCATGCTGTGTCCCCTCTGTATGTCTTATACATTACGCATAAACGCGCCCTTCCCTTCTCTTAGATAAGGACTTCCATTCTTCTCGTTCGTTACCAACGCACCCGTGATTTACAAACTTTGATGCCCGTTTTTGAATTTTATCTAACGCTTCGATTTGCCCTTTTCTGTACGAGTCCCGGCATGCCGCTTCGTATTCTAGAATTGGACGAACAAATATTGCTGCAAAGCAATACGGAAATATCAGCTGATATTTTCGAAAACGGATGTTCCCCAATCTATCTGGCTGGAGTCACGGCCCTTAAATTTAAAACTGATATTTTAATTTTGAAGGATCCTTTACATGAAGCCCTAAGCCATTTTTAAAATTTTCACAAAAGTGGGTCCAAATTTCTTTTTAATTTAATTTTGTTGTCAGCGTAAAGGAGAACGCTTACGAGAATGATGCAGGTCTAATTTTTGCTGAAATACCTGACGTTTAGACAATTGAAAAATTCAATTTTTCGACGTCTTTCTACAACAAAAATATTGAAAATATATTTTTTTCTTTAATTAACTTTGTTCTTTAAAGATAGATTTGGAAACTAGGTTATACAAGTTTTCGAAAATTTGAGTAGTTTTTGAATAATTTTGCGTGAAATATAGGCAATTTTTAAAACAATTGTTATCTAAAAAATTGCACCAAAGTTGTTATACAAATTTTGTATATATCATAGGACGGTAAAAATATGGGCACACTCTTGAATTTTCGAAAATTGCATAAAATTAATATATCAAAACTATAATATTGAAGGTAAAGAATTTTGTCTTTTACAAAAACCGTTTTATAGTCAGCTCTTTAAAAAAGGTCATGCTTAATTTTCTGAAAAACGTAGTTTTTGCGTAATATGTGCTTGAAATTTATGCAATTTATAAAACCAAATTCTCAGAATTAGCTCCCATTTTTTTCAATTCCCCCCCCTCAGATAGAACTATAAACAATTAAAAGAATGGCGCAGGCCTCGTTTTCGTTGACACCTCCGTATTTTCGGAAATTGCAAAAACTTAACATTTGAAAACAACAAAATTGGAGATAAAGACTTTTTGCCTTGAAACAAAATCTACTCCAAAAATTAGCTCATAAAAAAGGTCATTACAATTGGATGGGCGGGTCGAGCAAAGTGGACTGGTTGTGAAGTAATGAGGCTTCGACCCCTACCCAAACATTCCTAGCATAGCTCCAGTTAAATTTTAATTAGAGTTCGAAGGACCACCAGACTCCTGTAATGAGAAAACAGGTTATAATCACCCTTGCAGGTCTGGGACTGCAAGGATAGGAGTAGGAAGAGAATGCTTGTTACCATAAAAGTTGTAAATTAAATCATGTAAACATATATTCTATTTAAAACAAAGTACATCTTAAACCATGAGGGGGAGAAGGAACAAAGGGGTTGCAGCACACAAAATCACAATGTAAGTATACAATTATGCCCATGACATGGGACCATATTAGTGCGGTAGCACAGGACTTGTTTCTCTTGCATCTTGCTGAGGTTGGTGCGATTTACGGGCGGGCAGCTAACCCGGGCCCGTTTTCAGGCAGATGTAGTTTAGGAGATTGTATGTGCCGTAAGTGAGCACCAGCGAGAATACAAGGCACCAGTTAGGCACATGATGTCGGCGATGCAGCTTGTAAAAATAATTAGTCACAAATGCCACACGAGCATGAACACAAGGTATAGTTAAATCACGTGGCAAGCAGCACAGTTTGTAGAATGATTAATTGAGATTGCCACACAAGCATGAACACAAAGTATAGTTAAATCACGTGGCAAGCAGCACAGTTTGTAGAATGATTAATTGAGATTGCCACACAAGCATGAACACAGAATGTAGTTGAATGCGGCAAGTAATTGGGGCGCAATAGTCACCAGTAGCAGCATTGAATGTAGACGGCAAGAATGGCCGCAAAGTTGAGCGGCGAGACAGCATGCTCGCCAGCCACGTTATAGAAGCAGAAAATTGCTCAGCAGGAGGAGCAATTATTACATGCAGAGCGGAATAGCATTCGCTCCACACGGAGTCCAGGCGGTTACCGAAGTAGTGGCGCTGTATATGCAGAGAACGGCATGGCACGTCCGTCTCGCACAGCTCCACAAGCAGGACTGCAGTGGCACCGCATGTGAGAGAGGAGAGCAGCGAGGCGACCGCCCAGCTCCAGCTCACGACCAAGACTGGAGTTTTCCGTTGCAACGCCGCTCGGCGAGGCGGTTGCGCCGCCGGCGTGCCGTGTGCAACGGAGTTCGTTGTTGCGCCATATGAGACTGGAAAATTCTGGGAATCCCAAAGTGTGCAGCTGCGCTCGGCGGTTGCCGCGAGAGTCCGTTGGGCAGCGTTGTCGCGTGAGCGGATTACCAAGAAGCGAGGCACTGCCGCACGTGGCAATCTAAAAGCTTACTTGGAAGCGTAATTCTGAGGAGTTGCACCATTGTGCAAGAACTTCAAAAATGTGCGTCTTTGAATAAATATAATTATGAAATAAAAAACAGCTTGCTCTGACAACAATTTTTTTTTAAACTAGTGTTTTCGCGAAATTTCTGCTTGGAATCAGTAAAATATATGCAGGTGTACCACCAATTATGGGCCACGAGAAAAATCCTTGGCGAACAGGAACGGATCAAAAGGTTATGACAAATAATTAATTTAATTTTCATTACAATTTACTATTGAAAATCCCAATATTAATTCGATGTTTACTCTTTTCTACAATTTCTGTTGGTTCGATTTTGTTTTCCTAAACCCATGTTGGCAGTCTGAAAACGCTTTGTATTTCGTGAGCAACTTTTCCACTCGTATGTAAATTCTTGGTAACTTTTAACTTATAAAAGAGAAATCGGTCCATAAATTAGATTTCATTTTATTACTTCGTTTGAAAAGCTGCGTAGTTTGAGCTGGTTTCTCAATGTGTTTTTATTGTTTATATGAGTTGTCGAAACTTGAACTACTAAATCTTCTGGTTGAACTATTAATTATCATTTTTTCACATAGAAATTTTATTTTTCTTGTTATTGTGCTGTTCACATTCCAATTCTAAAAAATAGTTATTGAATCAGATGTTTACCGCTTGCTTCGAAGTATAAATGCATTTTGTTTGATTATTTTAACTAGTTTTATTTAAGAGAAAGTAATGTCCTACAATTATACTCAAATAACTTTCCGTGTTATCACTTTGGTATAATTTTTTTTTCAAACTACTAGCAATAACGTTAAAAGACTTGGTTTCGTTTTCAGCATCCTTTTGTAACTGTGTGCACTTGCACTTTGAAAACTCCTAAAGGCCGCATGTCAATCAGTATATTGGGTATCTCAACACCTTGTCTATGCTGAGTCCGCCATTGCGACATTCGATGAATCAGTTTCAACGGTATAATATAACCATAAACATAACCATAAAAGCCACTTTATATTAGGCCTAAATGAAAAATTCTCTATAAGAAATGAAGTGGACTGGACACTATTGTACCTGTGCCGCCCTCCCCCCCCCCCCCCGAAAATCCTGGGTGCGCGCCCGCCTCTCAGAGAACAAGAGTCTTCGGCTCTAACGCACCCTTGCGCTTGCCCCTTTCGGCGCGCACGGGTGCTGGGTGGGTGGCCGATTCTGCAGGAGTTGGCCGTCGCGGATGAAAGGAGAAACCGGCGTCATGCGATCCACGTGGCAGGAGGTCAAAAGCATTTCAGAATTTTGTTTTGTTTAATAGCATGCAACACAATTGTTTTATTTTCTAAAACTGCCCTTTCAGTCTTTCAATTTCAATAAGTTTAATTTGTTTGGCATTATAGCTGTAGAAGCTTTCCTGATCTAAAAGATATTACATGTGGATTGAAAATGTTTGCGAAGTGAACAACTAATAGAATGTGCATTTCGTCACAAATTTTTCTTTCTTCTTTTTTCTTATTGTAGATTCCTCAGAAATAAAAGTTTAGCGACTTAAGTTACATTTTACTGTTACAAAATTCAAAAAATGATTTACAACTATTTCCTATATTGAGTTTAGCACACCAATTCGTTTTAAAAAGTTCATAACATCGTGCACTCTTTCAGTGTCGTCCAAACAGTTCTTGATGTTCTCAGGCAATCCACTTCTTTCACATGGGTAACCATTACACTCTGTTAATATGTGGAAAATAGAGATTTCAGTTCCACGTTTAGGGCATTTGTACACTGGTGTTTTTGACAAGAGATGAGAGTGTGTGATGTTGGAGTGACCTATTCTTAGTCTGGTCAATATACATTGAATCTTCCTGTTCTTGATGTATGGTTGATGCTCTCGCACATTGTTATGGACCAAGAGTAGTTTTGACCTTGAGTTTTCTCAGATTATGTTCTATTTTTGCCTGATGCATTGGTTTATAGCCCTTTGTTTTCCTACAGTAATTGGTTCTTTTGTACAATCGATTCCTTGGGAAACGACTTTTTGCTGCTGAGTCTGCTTTTTCATTTCCTGATATACCTTGGTAAGCTGGGACCAATGCCAAGACTTTTGATTACGTTTCATCAAATGTTGTAGTTTTATTTGTATTATTTGTATTCTTGAATTTTTGTTCCCATAGTTCTTTAATGCATCTAAAGTTGATATAGATTCGGTAAACATTTAGGCTCTACTTAGTTCCGAATTGGTTATTAGGTCTATGGCTTTATCTGTACCGAAAGTTTCACATGAAAATATTGAAACCGAATCTGGCAATATGAAGAGTCGTTCTTTGTCTTCAAAGATGATGGCACAACTTTTTTCCCATCTACCACTGATCCATCTGTATATATGTGAGGATAGTTTTTGTAATTATGTGATAATTCTCTGAATAAGCTTTTGTACACAATATTAGGAGCGTTGTCTTTGCCATACGTTTCGTTCAGAATGTGGTCATCATAAATTTGAGTTCCTCGCATGGTGGAACTGGGTAGATTTGACGAGGCATTGAGACTTTCTTTAAGTGACAAATTGTTCTTGATAGTACTTATTCTACATAGTATAGTTTATGGTAGGTTATTGAAATGCTGTTGAAGATCATTTTATATTGATATTTGCTCTTGCTGCAAAGGATTATTTTTAAGACAGATGTTTGATGAAGCATATTTAAGGGTTAGAAATTCTCTTCTTAACTTTAATGGTAATTCGTGATCTGCTAGAATACTCAGTCTTGGGCTACTGCGGAAGGCTCCAATTGATAATTTTGTTTAGAATCTAATAAAGTTAAGATGGAGTTTTTGGCAGAACTGTATATTGTACATCCGTAATCAATTTTTGCTCGAATAAATGATCTGTATGTGTTCATTAGAATGTCTTGGTTGGCTCCCCAATTTTTGGAGCATAAAGCTTTCTGTGTGTTTATTCGTTGCTAGCACTGAATGACTGGGTTTCTTATGTGTGGTTTCCATGATAATTTGGTATCAAAAATAAGACCCAGGAATTTTATTTCTTTACATTGTTTTAGTTCTTTGTTTTCTAGAAAGTGTTTGGGATTAGGGATTGTTCTAGATTTTTATTTTCAATATAATGTACATGAATTTGGTTGAGGAAAATTTGAATCCAGATGTATTACAGAAGTTTGTTTAAGCTGTCTCGGAGAACTTCAATCATTGACATTGTTCTTTAAACATATACAAGTGTGATATCATAAAAGCTTGTATTTTGATTGGTTTGGGTAAGGTTGAAATCATAAGGTTAATGGCTATAAGAAATAGGGAGACACTTGTGACGCATCCTTGTGGGACTCCGTTTTGAATCTCTTTGGGTTTTGAAAGATGGTCTTGAACTCGTATTTGAAAACATCTGTTATTAAGAAAGTATATATAAAATGTAATAGATGTCCCTTGCATCCTATTTCAATGACGATTTTTATGATGCAGTGCTTCCAAATTATATCATAAGTTGTTTCTATATCTACGGATATTATAATACAAAATTGATTATTTATAAAATCTACACAAATATCTTTATGCATATGATTTAAGTGATCAAGAGTTGAACGAAATTGACGAAATCCAAATTGATTTGGGGTGATCCAATGATTACTTTCTGGAACCCATTTAAGTCTTCGGTTTATCATCTCTTGTAGTTTGCATTGGTTGAATGTTAGTGAAATAGGTTTATAATTGTTTGGTAACATGTTATCTTTATTTGGTTTGGCCAATGGAATTACTATAGCTTGTTTCCATATGTTTGGAAATGTATTGGATGTCCATATATAGTTATAAATTTGTAATTGATATTCAAATCCAATGATTGGTAAGTTCCTAATCAGTTGTTAGGAATGTTGTTTGGTCTGGGACTGGTATTTTTACTCATTTTTAGATCTGTCGTTGATTTTGTCATAATAAAGAGTGAGTTGAGAGAAGCTGATGTGGAAGTGGAGTTATTTTCATTTAAATCATGGAGTATATTGACTTCTGTATCTTCACGGGAATGTTTGTATTATAGAAACTCTTCTGTGTAATTCGTGTTGCTGAAGTTACTTGCAAATGTATGTGCTATTTGACTCTTTTGACTCTTTTGACTATTTTGACTATTATTTGACTATTTTGACTACTTTGACTACTTTGACTACTTTGACTCTTTTGGCTCTTTTGGCTCTTTTGACTATACAGATTCTCTTTTCGTTTTCTATGTTTATTATTCTTCGAATGCCATCAATTAAATTCAGAAAATAAACAAGCAAAATAACTTTGGTTTCACGACTATTGAAACGATTTGCATTGCACTTTAACATAGCTTTTGAGCCTCTGCAGTCTGCATTCCTCACGGTACTCCTGCGCAAGCGCCGAGATTCAATAGTGGGCTGTGCGCTGTGTACAAGAAGTCACTCCCCGGCCACGATCGTCTTACATTGATGGTTCTGCCATCTACCGTACAGAATTTGTAGCAGAGAAAATCAGTGGTAACACCGATCGTGAGTGGTATTAAAATATCAAAGAGCATAGTACTCTTTGTAAAGTACCAACTGTGTTGAGTCAGGAATTGTGAATATTCTTTGAATCAGAGAGTTTTAACAGCGAGTTGTTGATTTGGAGAATTCTGCGGAATTCTGTAGTTTAGGGTTATAAGAGGTAATATTGTGTAGGGTAGAACGTGGATGATCCTGAGTCGCGAAGCTTGTGATTATTACGTTTTTTTTCTTGTATTGCAGTCATGGCTTCTGGAGCAATTGAATCTATTATTGAAGAGAAACCTGAACCAGAGAAGCCAGTGGACAGAGAAAAGGTATTGCATTTTTGGAAACAAATTATAGTGAAAATCTCGGGTAAAACCTTTTATTGCTTGCGTGGGAAAGCATAACAGTGTTTAAAAGATTGTTTTAATTGAAAGTTTTTAATTAATTGTTTGCTGCATTTGATTAAAATTCGGATTGATACTAGTATCGTCCAAGGCTTGAAACAATTAATTTCATGACGTTTTCGTAACCCGTGTAGTTTTTGAAGGCCCAGTGGCTCTATGATCATTTAAATTCTACTTGTCAATTTTCTCTCATTTACTAGAACTTCTATTTTTAGATATATTCGGTACAACTTTGTTGTGGGAGTTTTAAATTCATTAAATGTTTATTTTCAATGAAATGGATAAAAAGATCTTAGATTTAAATTATGAAAATTAACCCACAAACATTAAAATTCAACATTATTTTTTTTAAATTTATTTCAGCAGGAATGTCTAAAGGAACAATTTTTTTGAAAATTATATGTTGTTTCCAGTTTTCTGTTCTCTTGAGGACCAATTTGGTGAATATACTTTAAGAATTGCTGCTTTATTTTCAGACCTGTCCTCTCCTTCTGCGTGTGTTCTGCAACAATGGTCGTCACCACAATGTGATGGATTACTGCAGAGGCAATGTACCTGCAAATGAGTTGCAAATATATACATGGTAATTCTAATTATTTGATTAGTTGCATTTCTTGAATAACATATTATACTAATTGTTAAATGTTCAATTTACTGAAAATTTTATTATTTGTATTATCAAAAAAGAATTAAAGATTACCAGAATATTCAACTTGTTTTTGCATCACTGTTTTGTGTGTCTTGGTGGTAGGGAGTTCCATTCATGGTATCACAATTTAGTTTTTCGTTTGATGAATATGTTTAAAGATGTTGCTTATGATGGTAATAATGATAATTATAATATAATAATAATAATAATAATAATAATAATAATAATAATAATAATAATTAATAAACCTCTGGTTGGGTGCAGCTGATCGAATCAGCGCAGCTAAGTCGTCACCTTTTATTGTCTATTTCCCAATATGCATGGCATATCACTTCGTTGATGTCAGTAGAGCTTTTTTATTTTTTTTAATGCTGTTTGAATGTGATTCAGTAATTTTGCTGTAATACTATCAACAAGTATGTTATGCAAAAAGTGATGTTGGGCATATTGTTATTAATTATGCAGGATCGTGTAGAATGTGCATTTTAAAATATTATGTATTAAATAAATTGTGTGCTTCATTTTATAAGCAAATAATTTCTGAATCAACTTTCACGTAAGTTGGTGATTGATGATATATAATGGAGAAGTGTGACAATTGCGATGGAGGAGCATAGGCTTCTGAGTCTCTGGTAGAGACAAAAAAGTTTGTTTCTTGCTTGAATGCAGAAGATGAAGATAAGCTGCCTTCAGGATCTTTGAAAAGGCAATGTTCCTTGTGCATCACTAAAACTTGTCAGAAAAATCCAAATATAATTCAGGACTGCATGCATGTTGCATGCTAATTTAGTTTTGAGTTACATTAAAATGAAGGAATTACATTTCAGAGTGAATGAAATGTAATATGAAACACTTCAATGAAAATGTGTTTATTTTTTAATTCTCCTGTCTCATTTGTTCTGCAAATTATTTATTTGGTATTTTAATCAATTTTTATGAATAATTTTATTTTGAAGAACCTGATGAAAGAAAACATTTTATATATTATGTTGTAAAGTGTTTCGTAATCGGCTATTACTTTTTATAAATTTACATTTTTTCAAAACTTTCAAATATGTTCCCAGGGGTGATTTGAGGGGGGGGGGGGGGGGAACGAATTTAATGGTTACAAACACCTTGGCTCATAGCACAAAAATATGTTAATACATTGTGCCTGATAGAAAGTTAATACTTATATAGTATCAACAAATTTGAAAAGTTGGCTGGAGGTGGCTCAGGGCATCAGGAGAGGTCACTGCAATGCTTCTGACCTGGTGGTCCTTGGTTGGAGTCCCACTGCAGGCAAGATTTTGAACACTAGCTAGATTGCTAGATCTAATTCAGTCGCTGTCTGGAGGAGAATTCTAGTGGTTGGCTGCTCTGATCAGTAGTTTTTCATGGTATCTCTAATCAGTACAGGCTCAGGTGTATGTCAGAGTAGTACCTTATCAAATGGACCACAGACCACTCACTATCTTTCTTTCCCCTTTCTTGTCCTATCCTCTCCCTGACTTGCACACACTTACTTACATGAACTACATTACCACGCATGCTGAGAGTCCGATCAGAAACTTAGAGCTAGTCCTGGCTCTGGCAGTACCCTGCTAGTGGGAGATACCTGGTTGGGGACATCCCTGGAATTCAACAGGTTGGTTGGCATGAGATCCCACCACCCAGCAGGGAAGATCACAGAAATCCCACTCCCCAAAGGATGAAAATGTACACTAATTATACAGGACAAATGACTATTAGCTGTTGATGTGCTCAGAATGTCTAAACAATTAATTTAAAAGTTGAATGTTGCAATTTGAGAAATATTTTATTAAAGCTCTTTTTTTTTTTTTTTTTTTTGTTTTTGTTTTTTTGTTTGTTTTTTTGTTTGTTTGTTTGTTTTTAATGGAAAGTGGATTGTATGATATACAGTGAATTTGTCTTTCAGGATGGATGCCACTCTTAGAGAAATAACAAGCCTTGTGAAAGAGGTTAATCCTGAAGCCCGACGCAAAGGAACATATTTTGATTTCTCACTTGTGTTTCCGGAGGCCCGCAGTCCTGGATACAGAATGCGAGAAATAGGTACAACCTGCTCTGGTCAAAAGGGAGCTGATGATAGCAAGACACTTGCTCAGGCAAGGTAATTTGGGTGTCCCTATTTATCTAACAATTCAGAAGTTCCTCTTTAATCAAAATGTGTTTTATATTTAAAACAAGAATTTTTTATTTCTTATCTTCTTAGTATATAAAAATGAATGGATTTATGTTTGTTCCACATCAACTTTTGAACCACTGGATTGATTGTCCTCACGTTTTCAATGATCTCTTCAACAGTTTTAAGACGCAAAGAAAAAAAGGGAGGGGGTTGCACCCCTAAAACTTGAATACTTCCTGAAATTTGTGTTGCTGAAACCTGCTCTGTAGGGCATTGCTTTTAGGCAATGCTGGTCAGGGCAGTGAGAGAGTGTTCATTGGTATTGAGGGAGAAAGTTGTGTTCTGGTAGAGTTTTGTTCTGTATTTCCAAAACCATTTTCTGTATTGGTGTGTGTGTTATAAATATAA
This sequence comes from Gryllus longicercus, assembly GCA_038098605.1. Taxonomy (NCBI): domain Eukaryota; kingdom Metazoa; phylum Arthropoda; class Insecta; order Orthoptera; family Gryllidae; genus Gryllus; species Gryllus longicercus. Next base: position 8,944,735 of record JAZDUA010000003.1, on the reverse strand, counting down.
TTTTATAATTGTCTTTCATATACTTATAAGTATTTATTACTATTGTTATATGATGTTCTTAATTAATGATAGTTCCCTCAAAATATCTGCTTAGTGTGCATGGGACTTCAGAATCCTCTACCTCAAGAAGCCAATTATACATGTATTGATGCACCTCTAGCTGTGTGAGTGTGTGTGTTTTTTTGTTGTTGTTTTTTGTTTTTTTTCTCTCACACATTATTCTCAATAATTGTTTTTATTTTGTTTTGAAATTATAATTGTTAGGAAAAGTCGGGAGAGCTGGGGATAATGTGGGATTTTGAAATGCACAAATGAAAAGGAGTGGAGTTTAATGTGGAACGCATTAAAAAAGGCATTGGACACTGTACCGATTTAGAATGAAAAAGCAAGCAAAACTGAGAATGTCCAACATTTTTATGTTTTGGTTAGCCCAAAAGTATCCATAGGTATTCTGGTAAAGAATAAACTGTAAAAATCTTAACTCCTTCCATTTTTTCTCAAGAGCACCCAAAATATACCGATAAAGTTAGTTAGTTATGGAGAACATTTCACGTTTTGAGGCTGTGGCAGTTCCTATTCTAAACTTTCTTCTGCAATATTTCTAATGCTTTGGGAATCAGTTCTCCAGTCTAGAAAACCATGACAAATCTGTATGGTAACTGTCATCTCTTGAGCATTAGTCCTAGGGCAATACTATATACTGCATATGATCCAAAATTTGTTACTACTTTTATCCTTGAAAAAAATAAAAATGAATGAATGTGTTGAAATGTTCATATTTTTCTCCCAAAGATCCTTGGGGCATTTCCAGGTACTAGTATCAAAAGCCAATCTCCTTTACCATGTAATAAAATTGGCTGAATTAGTCTCATTAGTATGTATATCACTTATCCTTGGTAATTGCAATTAGTGCTTTTCAAGTAACAATAGGACTGTCTCTGACTGGAAATATTGTATATTAAATTGTGATTAATACTTGGGATGCATTAGAGGTTTTAATGATTTTTAATAATACTATAATTATGCATGGAAATGTAATGATTTTATGTTTAGATTGTATTGAGTTATGCTGTAATATTTAATTTCAATATATTGAAGCTGATAATCCATGTGATTGTGCTTGTTTTAGATTCTCCATTGGAGACTACATGGACATTTCTATCATTCCTCCCAATCGAATGCTTCCAATGATGAGGCGAGGAGGAAGACCTTACTGACGTTCTTAAGAAAGTAGTGCCAATATAGAGTGTAAATTCTTGAGGTGCCAAGTTGAACAATGAGTCATAAACAATAACACAAGTGAGTTGTTTTGTGTACTCGGTTTATTTGTCTCTCAATGTAAAGGACAAGGAAGAGTACAGACAACCGTGGTTTTCTACAGTTTCACTCCTTGTTATACTTTTGCAGTAAAGATTTGCATATTAAATGCATGCATTTGAAATTTTCTTTTATCTTTACATGCCTCTAAATGGTAAGGCTATGCTAATGAAATAGCCGTCAATGAAAATGTGTAACTGAATTGTAAGATGTCACTTAACATTGAATGCTGTGAATGCTAAAAATGCATTGTATTTGTATTTTGTCAATAAATACATTACTTATTATTTAGTTTTGTGTGTTTTAATTGAACCCTGTGTTTGGCAATCTTGTATCAGCTGACACAAAGTGTCTAATTAAGCCATAAAAACAGAAAAAAGTAAGACTTTTTGTTGACTTGTTAAACTTTTCATTTCAGTTGTAATGTTCAATTTGTGTTTTTTCTGTCTTTTTATACTATGTATTTTTAGGACATATTTAGCTAGTTGCAAAGGAAAATATGCTTTTTGTAGAAATGATTAATCCTCTATGAATTAAAAATGAGTACTTTATTTAATGTAAAAATCTGTGACTTACTAAGGGGAAAAGTGCAAGTGAACTTGATTGTTGGGCATTTTTATGTAACTACAACTATTTTTATACGCACGGCATTAACCATAGATTGTTCTAAAATATTTTTAGAATGTCTACAATTTAAAGAGTATTCCTTATGAGAAAACAAGTGTCTGCATTCCTAGATAAATAATTTTATGTAGAATTTATACTAGATGTTAAAAGGTCAACAGTATCAAAATTGAGTAAATATTTGACAGAAACCCCACCGCACCCACAGCGTTTGCGACTATTAGCATATGCTGTTGTCTGATCGGTGAGGAGACAAGAGCAAAGCATAGGCACTGAGCAGTAACATGTCATGACGCAAGTTTAAATATTTCTTTAAAAATGTTTTGAATGATCCCTTCATTGATGTTTGAAAATGATAATCTTTTAAACTTTTCAAATGTAATCATATAACAGGTACTCGAATTATTAAATAAATACCGTGATCGAAATTCAGTTCGACTGATAAGTTAATCATAGATATCGCATTAGTTCACAGCGAAGAATGTCATTTTTTTTCTTACATCCGTTTTAAATCGTATATTTATGCATTATTTTAATTATATTTTAACGATATTCTGAAAATGTAGAAGTGTCATTGATCATATAATTCACGTGTTTTCTTGAAACAGGATTCAGATAAACTGGGGAAAGAAACAAAACAACACTTTAAATTGTTCGAGGGATTTTACAGATGACTTACGAAAACGATTGGAAACGGGTATTTTGCACTTCATATTAAATTAGTGCAGCAAAGAATTCGTATTCTACAATCAACTTTTATGTTGGCGGTTCACGTTTGAAATTGGTAGCATTGGGTTTGTAGACGGACATTTCGAAGGGAGGGTTCGGTTCATCCTGTTATCCTGTTTTTCCATTTTCTCTTGCGTCTACTGGTGCGTTTTGTGATAATTAGTTTAATTACCGTGCGGTGGGTGTTGACATTACGGACATACAGTGAAATTGTTAGGCAGGAGTGGATGATTATTCACTCTGCCTTGTTTGTTCGCAAAATTGCGTGATTTAGGAAAAAGTGAAGAGACTGGAAGTTGAAGTGTTATATTACGACATTAAAAGTCGGTGCGGCTTTTCGTCATGTGGCTGTGTTACACAAATGTGTGTGGATTTACGAAGATTTTCCTTTGAAAGGAAGTAATTGGTACGTTAATTGATCCTTACAAAACAGCTGAAGCCCCCCACAAATATATAAATTAATTTGACCTAACCTTAGGTCACCTTGTGCCCAAGAATATTTAAATTTAATAATTAAAACAACTACAGTAATGTTTTCAGTGATATTAAAAGTGGTTTCAGTATGTCAATTTTTACATTCAACTTGTTAAAGTTGTACCTGTGGATATTGATTTCAGTTCTGTTGTACTGATTTTAGGAACATTTAATTTGCTAGTCAATCTTTTTGGTTGTGATCATGGAAGAACACGAAGGGCATATGGTGGTTGATGGTGATGAGGCAATGTCAAATTTTGAAAGTGATAATATAATTATAAACGAAGTAGATGGTCTACCAAATATTCATCCGAACTACATCGAATTAGATCTGCCCCAACATACTCCAAGGCAAGCTGCTGATGGAGCACGATCTCTTGATGATCTTATTAATGATGAAGATTTACCTACATCCCTAATTGTCACCAACCTTGACAGTGCAATTTTTAAGAACGAAGCTAAAAAGGTGAGTTTCTCTTTACCATATCCATGATAAATCTTTAATTTGTAATCACACATTTTTCGTTTTTCACTTTTTCGAGTTGTAATTTTTTTCTTGTCTTAGTACGTGCTTTACATAGTTAATGAAGTGTTTTGTAACAAAAAAATTAAGTTTTTCAGTTCTTTTATGTAATTCATGTTAACCATTAAAATGAATTACTTTAAACATTTGATGCCACTAAATAATTGATGTCAAAACTTCAGCTCTAAGAATCGGTAATTTTTCCTTGTGCAAAAGAGAGATATTAAACTAGACAATAAGTTCTGTTATTTCATGAGGAATTTATTAAAAGCACGATTGTATGGTGGTGGTCAATTTAGTAACAGTGTTAAGGGAGTTGCTTATCAATAATTTCTGTGAATTTTGAATTCTTGTATTCATTTCATGCTTTAATGTAGAGTTGTATTTCTTCAGTAAATTATTTGCAGTATAATGATGAAATTATTTTAATAAGAATTTAATAGCATGTATGGACTTTTTTTATACATATCAAGTTTGTTGTAATGTCTCTTTAAGTGTCTTAATTGTTTCATGAATAATGTTCATGTGAAGAAAAAAGGGCTTTTTTCTTCTTTTTTTTTTCTTTTCTTTCTTTTTTTTTTTTTTTTTAACATACTTATTAGTTCATGTTTCAATGTAAATGTAAATCTTTTTAGATTATTCTTAAAGGTCTATATCCGAGTCACAAATAATTTAGATTTTTTTTTTTTTTTTTTGGCGGGGAGCACAGAAAGAGCTGGAAATGCTGTTTGCTCGTTTTGGGGAACCAACCAGCTTTCAGTTTTTGCGGAGCTTTCGACGGCTGAGAGTCAACTACAAATGTCCGGCTGCTGCAGCACGTGCTCGAGTACAATTGCATCAGACACGGTTTGGTGACACCATCATTAACTGCTACTTTGCCCAGGTCAGTGTATTATTATTATTATTATTATTTGTTGTTGTTGAAATTGTCAATGTATTTCCAATGTTACACAATAATTTGAAAGTCCTCTACAGTGTGGTCTTGAATATTCTGTGCAATGTATGTGTATGTTGAGCTGCTTCTCTCAAAAAATTCTGACTATGGGTCTGCCTTATAGCTGGCTGAGAACAACTGGTGCTCGTGTTTAAATGTTTTATGTAATTAACATAAATTAATGAACTTTTTAGGTTCAGTTGAATCAAAAGTGGACAGTGTTTTAATTCAAAAGTGATGAAGAGAATTTTCTCCTTTTATTTTTCAATAATTATGATTCGTTCACAAAGGTACTCTACTGCAATTTTGCAACTCTGTCCCTGGCAGGTATCAGCTGTTAGTTTCATCCAATCAGGAGCTTGAACATCACCATAGTGATTTCACTGGCGAGGGACTGAGTTGCATAAATTACAGTATAGCTATGGGACTGCCCATCAATTATGTAACACAAATTTGGAGTATATTCAGTACCCCCTCTCCCTCCTGTAATGTATGCTTGAACCCATCTTAGCAATTTCATAATGCTTGTGACAAGACTCCTCCCCCCTTTACCAGAATTAAAATTAAATTATACTAGCATACCCATGCATGAAATCTTGCATGGTTATCCCCCCCCCTTTCCTTATCCATTTCTCTATCTTTTCCATTAAGAAGGAAAGTTGTTAATGAAACATGTTTATTTGTTAAGAAATGTATAAATGTAACTTCATACTTGTACACTATCAAACAAAAAACAATGCAATTGATGTTTAAACATTTTTAATAAAGAGTTATACAGTATTATCAAGAGATTTCTAGGATCAATTCACAACACTTTCTTTAAAATATTTTAAGTAATTTTTAGATATTGTCAGTTAGCTTTTCAGTTTTTGTGATAGTTGGAATAATATTAAAAAACCTTTTTTTCTCTTGAGAAGCTACGGGACTGAATTCGCTGACTTGAAAATTTCACCGAATCACTGCTGATACAAAAATACTAGTACAGGTAAAACACTAAGCAAACCTAAAAAGACCTGTCTTCACTCTTCTCTGTACACCCATCTCTCTCCACAGCACTTGTAGTCTGAGGCAAAACATTAAATGAATGTTTTCACTACATGCATAAGAAACAATCTTTATTGGAATCAAGCAACTATTAATAGTACTTCTAGTTGTTGCTGCAAAAGCGAATCTTGAATGAATAATTATACAAATAAATCTTGACAGTCTGTGCAAACCACTGTGTACACACAAAGCGTAAATAGTATTAGAGAATTCTAAGCATGACATCACGAAGATGGCCACCATCACCAAGGGTTGAAATCTAGATGGCATTAGTAGTATTGATGAGTGTTGAACCAGCAAAAATTTAATGGAATGTCTAAGAATATTTCCTCCCTGTAGATTGCTGTGTAAAAAAGTTTCTTTGATGCCTTTGGCCTCAAAATTTTAGATTTTAAGGCCCTAGAACACTTTGTTTAGGAGTTATTCAACAACTTGGCTGACTGAGTGCTGTGGGTTGCATTTGACATGAATATTTAGGTGCATTTTTCAAACAAATCCTTCATATTTTTAAAGTCAAAATGCAATTCGTCACATCTCTGTGAAATTCCCTTTCTTTAGAGACCTCATTTATCAATGTTGGTTGCGTGTTGGAGTCGCAAAAGGTATGAAATAATGAAGGTACTGAAATAATATAGGAGACAATTTCAATAACAAAAAGTCTACTTTTGTTACATATTAAAATTGTAGTTCATTGGTGATGCACACTGAATCTAATAATAAGATTGGGGAGAATTTTTGAAAGAAGGAAGCACACGTAGGTGGGAGTATTTCTGACAAGAAGCCATTTACATACCATTGTTGATGACATCTGGGCTCCGAGCCTACTGTGCTAATTGGATGCTAGACTATAAACTAAAGATCAGTTTTGAATATTTTGTTGGTAATCTAACAGATTGTCAATATACCATTGATGGAAAAATATTTCTATTTGTTATAACTGCACTAACAATTTATACATCATAACTTTTAATGTATTTATTTACATTTTTGAATTTAATTTGTTAATATTTTAAAGTTTGTGTATGACTAAATAAATTATTATTATTATTATTATTATTACTGCCGCGTAATACTGCCTCAAGCCCGCTCCCCTACTCTTTAGTGTTATGTAATTTATGGATGGCCCTTATATACTACACTTGAAATAAATTTTCCTATTGTTTTTTTGCATTTGCAGTAATGAAACATCTATGTCTTTTGGGTTATTGTTTGGTGGTTTTATTTGATTACTTCAGAATCATTTATTCAAGGATGTCAACAAGAGATTATGTAGTTTAATTACATAATATCTCTCTCTCTCTCTTTCTTCTTCTCTCTCCTCGTTTGTTTTATTATATAATCTCTCAGTAGAAAATGAATACTTTTGGTTCGAAAATTGTGAATGTGATTTGTTGAGAGAAAACTTTCCTGATCTTTCTCATTGTGTTTGATCATGCTTTAAAAAGTGACATTAAAAGTTTCTTAAAGCCTCTTGATTTTGTTAAAGGCAAAGATTTATTCATATTTCTCAAGTGGCGGATTTCTGCATAGCAACAATTGATGCATTGCCCTCATGAAGATCACCACACTTGAGTCAGCATTGGTTTCACTAGATTCCTGTATGCTAGATATTTTTTCCTTAATGTGTCCATGATGTGTAAACATCTTTCTCCTTAGTAGGGTGGCAACATACTAACATACTAATCATTAGAAGTCAGGGAAAAATCTGAGTGTGCTATAAAACTAGAAATTATTTCTTAAAGTCAGTAGCACAGCATCATTTTTATTTTATTTTTTGAAAAAATATTGTTAATTTGTAATTTACCTTTGTGAAATTGGAGAGCTGCTCGTAGTATTTTTTTAGTATGAAATTTCAAATTTTATCTGGGGGAGAGAAAAAACAAGAAGAAACACAGAAAATAACTAGATAACCAGGAATAGTTGGAGAAATTTGTTTCAGGAAATGTCACAATTAAAGTTTTGAGGGTCTTAGGTACTGAAATATTGGTTAACAGCAAATTTTTTCTCTGTCAATGTTTTTGAACAATGCTAGCGACTACACTGTAAGCAGAATTTTCACCAAAATTAAAATTTGAGATCGATGTGGTTGATGACGTGTCACCTTCATTTCAAAGCAGGTATTTCAATTTTTGGGGTTCTTTACATGAAGCCTTGAGGATATTTTCAAAATTTTCTCAAAAATGCTCAAAATTTTTGGGTTAAATGTTTTTGTCGGATAGAGGAAACTATATAAAAAATGAGGCAGGCCCAATTTTTGTTGAATTCTCTAAAATAGCAGAAGTTTCAATTTTTGTCAATTTCCTTCCAACAATACTGAAGATAGAGAATTTTCTTCAGTATGAAATCTGCTCCAAAACTAACATGGAAGTGATGGGAGGGGGAATTAATAGTTTTTGTGTGATTTTTGCATGAAATAAAGGCAATTTTGAAAACATGATTTTCTCAAAACCAGCTCTAATTTTTTCTTTAACTTTTACAATGGATAATGCTAAATACACTGAATACCGTGACATAAATACCTTTCTACTTTCCCACCCTTATGAACGTAAGTAGAGAGAGTATTTTAATCACATGCCAGAAAACAGCAAAATTTCAACCCCCAAAGAAAAACTGTTATTGTCCAGCCCAGTAATGAAAAAAATTAATAAATTCTGTTCCTATATAGTAAACTACTATTAACACATGGTAGCATTAACGCATGTTTTGTGGTTTCTTAGTAGTGAAAAATAGATTGACGGCAAAAGTCTATCCATTGTCAATGCTAGGCCATGGCTTCCTCTAACCACTAAATTCCTCCCTCTAGATAACTTCGAATTAATTTTATTTATTTTGAGTCACATTGACTGCTGAGGTTATTAGTGTTTAATACAAATTGCAGAGAAAAATATCATAACATTGCTGTATTTTACTATTACATTGTATTTGTCGTAGTCAGGGCATTGTAATTGTATTTGTCATAATTTAAAATAGGAATGCGCAAACACAAAAAAAAGATCTAGAAAAGAAGTTAAAGAATATGTAAAATTTGAAGAAGAAAAAAATGAACCCAGGGAGACATTATGTATGGATATAGATAGTACAATAGGATATAATAGATCAACTGAAAATTGAAAATTATTAAAAATGAGGAAAATTGTAACAGAAGTAAAGTACAAATAATAACTCCTACAAAATGGCTTGATTTCTATGGAGAATTATTGCAAGAACATAGAATTCAATACCAAAATGATTTGGAATGCACACATTGGTAATAGTGGGAATCTGAAATGAGTTGGTTTAATGTAAAGAAGGCTTTGGCGAGGGCTAAAAACAATAAGCTTCAGGACCAGGTTACCTTAGGAACTTTTAAAATTCAGAGTACAATTTGTAGTACAATTTAATAACTCAAAAATCTTTAACAAAATTGAAGTTAGTGGCGATATCCCATGAGAATGGAAATGTCATATATCAGTTATATACGCAAGAAAAGTGACAAAATCTTTTGTGAAAACTACAGAGAAATTGTCATCCCATCAATAACTAGATAATTCGCTAGCATTTAGCAAAGCGGTTTCAGAAGTGGGAGGTCACATTTAGGTAACATTCATTGCTTATGCCAGATAATAGAGAACTAGTGGTGCTACAGAATGGCATAGACGTTCACGTATTAGTTTCCTACTTGCTTTGATCTCGGCTAGGTACTCAGACTTGCCACATACTCTTTCCAGCTTCCATGTACATAATTAAAGATAGAGCTTTTTCCTTCAAATTAAATTTGTTCTCTGTAGTAAGTTCTTTCATTAAGGCCATGTACATTTTTTGAAAAATTTAGTTGTTTCATGCAATATGCAAAATTTTAAAAAATTACAAAAACAGGATTTTTCAAAACCTGTTGCAAATTTTTACTTTAAAGTTTTGGTAGGGATAGCAGTAAATGTACTCTATAAGATGACATAAACGCCATATTGCTCTATTCTTTCGTTTTGGCAAACATTACAAAAATGTAATATTTTTTTTGGACTTACCTCTTGCTTGATAATAATCTACACTACCTGTGATTTGTTCACATTATTATATTTATGAGTACATGTGCTTTAAATAATGTCATATAAAGTTTCTTGAAAAACTCAACCATTTTCTGTGAAAACTAGCTCAAAATTTTGCATGTCCAGAAACACTCACATGCAATTTTCTCAAAAATGGATCCTAATTTTTCTTCAAACTTTTCGAAGGGTATGTGCCAATTGTACTCTTTTAATATGATATAAAGTTCATTTTTGGGATTTTTTTTGTTTTTTTCAAACATTACACTAATATATTTTTTTTTGAAAGACCTCTCATGGCTGTAGTATGCACATTTCCAGCGATTTATAAACATTATTGCATTTGTGACTGGAAGTGCTTGAAATGACTTTCTGTGAAGTTTGTCATAGACTACAATCCCCCCCCCCCCCCTCAATCATGCTTTATAAATTTTTATTGAATTTCTCCACGAACTTCCCTTTTTCTTGTTCCACTCCTAGAGCTTCCTTAGCTGCTACAAAAACAATATCCTTTAAGTGATGATACATTTCTTTGGGACTTTTATCTTTGGAGTTTTCTAGCTTGAGCTTAATTCTGTTTTGATAGATAATTTCTGTATTGTTTTAAAACGTCTGTTTTAAAACTTGTCATTTTCTTCAATTAAAATATCAGCATCTTCTTTTGTTTACTTTTAAAAGGAACGTATTTGCTCACAACCATATGATGCTCGATTCCACATTCTGGTTGGCGGTATACTCTCACATCATTCAGTTTTACTCTTCTTTCTTTACCACAACTAAATCAATTACTGATTGAATATTTCTTACGGGATTCTATTTGGTATATTTATGGATGTTTTTATGACTGACAATGCCCGTCACATAGCGCATACTCCTTACATAGGTTTATTAATCTTTTCTCTTTGTCATTAACAGTTTCCTCTCCAAACTGACATACTACTTCATGTTCTCTGTTACCTATTCTAAAATTAAAATAATTTTAGAATATTATCCCAATTAATAGAATTTCATTTTGATGCAATACTTGCTATAACTTCACTGAGATCTTGAAAAAACTTATTTTATCATCCATAAGTGCATTGTCATTTTTCGTGTATATCCCCAAAATAGTATTCTGATGACTAAAAATGTTCATGTCTATTCTGAGTATCCTTTCATTAATATGCTCTATTTGTTTAATGAATTGTGTTCATTTACGTTTAATAAAGGAAAGAAACTCCTCTTCTGACTCTAAAATCTTTGGGCACACCACTCCAAACGTGAAGATATTCATTCAAAACTTCTTCCCCTGTTGCTTTCTTCTCAGAGAATAATTATGACCAGCTTAATTTTTCCAATTTCTGAGATGACCTCCCCTGTTTTGTTGCCAGGCTTTGTATATTCCATATACCAATGTTCATTGTTTCTGTAAATTTGATGTGGTCTGATCTGAGGCATATTTAAATCACTTTGAACTGCAACTTTTTTTAAGAAGTCAGGATGTTAACCCTGCGTCCAACCCCCATGCCCAATACTGGATGCAGATGATTATTTGACAGGATTATCATCCCTTAGTGAGGTTGGTTTCACCACACCTACAGAGGCCCCCTTCCCCCCATGGTTTTCGATCAGTTTTCCTTCCCTTACCTCAGAGTTCCTGTTTCAAGGCTTTGGAAACTCACCTTTTGTCCCACTCTCTTGGTTACTCTGTGGCTTCTCATCATGCAGCACATCCAGGGCCATCATGAGATTTGGGAAGGGACTATTGACTATGACTCAGCCTTGCTGCAAAGGCTCCCCATGACAGGTGGGTTTTTCCTGGCATTTAACGTGTATGCTTATGAGCTTCAGTACACCCCTCCAGTTCCCAGTCACCCATTTAGACCCCTGACTCCCTTAATACTTTAAAAATGTGTAAGATATTTACTGAAGGCAAAATCTGGTAGGTTTATAAGTAAAATATCTATTTAACAACTGGTTTATGTCAAGTGCCAGGTTATAAAAACCAAAGTATACCACTAGTTTGAAATCTCCCTTTTGAGAGAAGCTTAATTTCGCGAGATCCCCACCCAGCCGCTTTAGCGTCAGATTTCCTGGCCTACTGCGTGCACGCGATTCGTCACCCTCCCTCAGCTCTTTATTCCCAACGTAAACATAAACATAAGCATAGCGCATAGACATAAACATTAACATAAGTGATATTATCCGCGCACGTTTTCTTGAGCCCTCACTTCGCTAATACGAGAGGAGTGGGGAGTTTGGTTAATTTGACAAAGGAATTTTATGTCGAATTTGTAGTACATTTTTCCATGCAAAATAATTTTAATACACGGGAGCGAACATTCCTCGTCACCAGGTTTTGTCTACAACACAGTGCTATCATGTATGCGTGTAATGTATGCATCAATGCAACTAATGTTGGAAAAGATTACGTGGTCAAGTGGGGGTAGATTCTTCAGGGTTCAAGAAAACTTGCGGATATAATAGACTGAAGTATTCACAATGCCTAACATAAACGCAACCAAAATAAGAGTTTGTATTGGCTGTGAGACATTCTGGTTTACTATTGGTTGGATGTGAGAATCGATTTCAAGGTATCACCTGTGTCCATGGCCCATATGGCGTTAGTTCTTGTATCGACTTCGCTCCAATTTCGATTGTAGATTTTGAGTTACCGTTCTGTGATTGGTTCATTTCTTTTGTCTTACTTAAGCATAAGCACAGAAGCTTGCAAGCTTTTTAAGTTAACGTCTTACGTGTTATTCTTATGCGAACGCATTGTCAGTCCGCTTATGGATGTAGTCCTAACTTTTATGTTAACGCCATGCTTGTTTGCATTGTGAATGCGCCTTTAGTCATCCCCAGGAAGCGCTGTTGGTCGTTGTCACTGCAACCTTCGCTGCCCCTTTCGTACTTGTCCTCGGAGGAATTGTTCCGTAAAGAAACAATATTTTTTTCCACTCCGTCCATAATGTCTTGTTTTCATATAATTCGCTTCCATTTTCTTCACGTGTGTACATTTCTTTCGTTGATATGGGCAATATTCAGAAAATAATGTTCGGCATACATTTTCTTTGAAACGCAGATGGATACCGATGCTTTGTTTAGCAACACGATTCTTAATTTAACCCCAAACTAATTCGATGGGATTGAGATCGCAATGGGAAGAAGGGAGCTTGATGTTGAGGCCACATTACCTGCTCTCTTAGAAGCACAATAACACTGTGAACTTGAAATTAGGCCTACGCTAAGACACCACAATACACAACACTTAAAGATGAAAGTGACGATGCTTCCTATACAATCACAACAGCCTGTACCTTCAGACCCCCTTCCATTCCCCCGACCTCTGCAGTTGGCGTGCAGTGCGAGTGAGAGAGCGATATTTTCTTGGGAAGTAGCGGTTGATGGTGAGAGTCACCCCTCCTAGCGCATGCGCATTCGAAAGGATACAAAATTGTTCAGCCAGCCGATTTTCTCAAAATTTGATTTGTTGCGTCTATCATATATTCGTTGTAGCCTGAAGATGGAAAAATACAAGTCCCCAATCCTTTTACTACGTAATGAAATACCTAATGAAACTTTGTTTAAAATTACGTGAGTCGGAGTTATTTCAAATAGTTTTTTTTAACTGTCAGAAAATGTGTGACCAACTCATCAAATATAATTGATTTTAATAGTGACAATTTCCGGTTTATTAACAAAAATAATCCGTTCTTCCTATTGGCTGTAGCAAAGATAGTACATCCAAATTCCTACAGAGAGCGCTAGCTAAGGGATCACGTAAACAGTAGTACTCTTATAATATTTTGGCACGGGGGGAGGGAGTCAAGATCATTGTCACATTTGGCAACTTTCGATGTGAGATAGATTTTAAAAAATGTCAGCCATGTTCTATGTACAAAATACAATAAGAATACATGTTTATCTCAATTTTGTCAAAACATCAGATAGTATTAGAATTGCTAACAATGTTCATGTTGGTGGGAGGACACTATAAGGGGAAGAGAAAAAAGGGAAAAAAACATGTATCAACCCGTTACTTTTATAAATATTTAATTAAAATAACTCTATTTCTTTCTTTTCTCCATCACAATACAAGTGAAAATGTGGTTGAAGATAGTCTGAGAGTCTCTTTTATTCTTTTTTATTTTAGTCGCTAGACAGAGAATCTATTATGCATGCGTGGTACAGCATTCAAAAAAAATATTTTCATGTTTTCTATTCTAAAATAAACATCAAATGAGACAACATAGCAGATGTTTTGTTATGTGATAAAATAAATGACAAATGTTAAAAATTTACTCAATGGGTGACATTTGTAATACAAAGCAGGACGAGAGGACAACTGAACGTCAATAGAGAATGGTTGGCAACCGTAGATAGTATCCTTATAATTCTCAACCCATCAATTTATGGCAATGTTGATTATGAAGCTTCACTTTTTTTCTGAGGTTTTCATGAAGTCATGAAGTAGTATGCAAAGTACTAAGCAAAATATAATTTTCCTAAATTGTACATATTGTTAGCATTAACAAAGACCTCTAATAAGCGTTGTGGGTTATAGTACTAAAGAACTATATTTCAAATGTCAAACATTGAATATGGTAAATATTTTGTATAATCAAATCTGAGTACTGTTGTATTTTATTTGTAAATTGCATTAATGTCTGATGTTTTTAAGGCTCATAATAATTAATTTAGCAAGTTGGTTTGGTGACTATTGGAAATTACACCAGGATTTAAAAAAAAATCAAATAAAAATTGCATATAATTTTAAGTTTATTCTGTACTTGTGTTGTTTTTGTAATTGTTTGCATGTGTTTGTTGTAATTCAATATTTTTTTTGCATTTTTGATACATAAAATTATAAGTTTTTTAAATTTTATTTGAAATGATTTAAAAAATTACTAAAACATTTAATTGTGTTTTTCATGCCTTTATTTTATTTTTTAAAATCATGGATCAATCAATCAATCAATCAATCAATCAATGGTATCTTATTTTCAAGGGGCAAGGGTCAGTCCTTGAGGAATGTTCTCCGCTTGACCATGCAAATTCCACATTTTGAGCTGGGAAAAATGTAGCAAACCCCAATTTAATATAACCATGCTTTTCAGCCTGTATCTCCCATTGATGGGGACGATCGCCATCTGCAGCCTCCAGCTCCTGTAAAGCAGTTCCTGATTTCTCCGCCTGCGTCTCCCCCCATTGGATGGGAGCCAAGAGATGAGGGAGAGCCTCTTGTAAATTATGACTTGCTTGCAGCCATTGCCAACTTAACCCCAGGTGAGTTTTTTCCTGTAAGGTCATGCTGCTTCCAATTGCACTTCCTTTTCTATCTTTGGAAGCTATTACTATCCTTTAATTCCTTTTTAACACTTTCAGTATGACAAGATTTGCCTGTCTTGGGGGTTTCATCAATTCATTCAAGTTACTTATTATTGTAATTTAGCTTTCTTATTTCCATTAAAAGAAAGTTCACCTCCATCCAGTTTATTGCACTATAATGCTTCTGTGCCCAGATATTTTGCAAATGAAGTTAAATCTAGGACAATATAGTAGTACTGTGAGTATTTCTTATCAATTAACACTAGAAAGATGGCAGAACTCTTCCATTTTCAAAGAATTCTTCTTATAATCATTTATTTTGAGAAACTAATTTTTGACTAGTAATTCTTAGTAGTATGCTAAAATGTAGTCATCAGCACTTTTACTACGAAATATTTTTCTGCACCTCAGACAAGTAATTGACATGTTTTTAAAATAGATCAGAATTATCATTAGTTTTTACATGAATGGTCATAATTAGTCTACGGCATATGTACATAGTTTTAAAAGACGAGATAAAATTTTATGGCATAGGGTCTGTTGAAGTTGTTATGTATACACATCTATGGTTGAAATATGTCTTCTCTAAGTTCACCAAAAAGTCAACAATAATGCAACAAAGCTATAAACAGAATTGCAAAAAATTTAGTAAATTAGTAGTTATTTATGCACCAAGGGCATTTCAAGGGTTCTGACAAGCGGCCTGAGGGCTTTTTGTTGCCCATGATCATTAGAACCTGTTAATACCCAAGGTTGTATTTTTTTAACCTAATTTTAATGATTCAGAATTACTTATTTACTAATTAACTGGATGTTAATTTGACTTGGTTTTTGTTTTCTTATTTTCCTCCTATAATTCCCTTCATAAGAGTACATTTGGCATCATTAAACTGTTTTCATATTTTTCATATAAACTCAGTCCTCTTGATCCAGGTAAGTTATGCAGTGTATGTAGAGCTCTGTATTGAAGTTATTAACAAGCAATAACAGATCAGTAAAAAATAAAAATATTTTCATGAGCTGAAGGTTGATTTATTTTGTATTTATCAATTATCGTTCATAATTAGCAAAGTTCACTTACAAAGTTTTGGTTGTTTTTAATAGATCTATGGAAACCACCTTTAATAGGAAATTTAGTAGCATCCCAAATGCATCTAGCAGTCATTTTGACTGTCATTAGTTGAAGGTAAACTAAGAAGAATTAAGAATTTCCAGAAACTATTTCAGTATTTTAAAGATCCTCCCCCCCCCCCCCTCCCAAAAAAGAAAGACATCAAGAGAAACTGAAACTGCCAAACAGTGAAAATGATAGCTTCCATCATTCTAGTGTTATGGTAGTTTGATCTTCATCATGTTAGTATGACAAGATTGAAAGTGAAGTACAAACACGAGAGAAGTATCATGAATGCAGAATTGCATGCTGTAAATCTCTTGGAAATAATTAAAATTTGCGTTTCAAAAGCTTCAAATTTAAGGACTTTTAAGAAGAAAAAAATGATACATTTCTCTTTTTCTGTCCCTTATACAGGAGAAACCCATGAGTTGCATCCACCTTCTGACAACCAGCCTGGCATCGTGGTGGAGGTGTGCGAAGAGGTGGGGACTCCTGGTCCTGGTCAGGTGCGTCCTCGCATTGTCCAGACCCGCTGCCCCCCGGAGCGCAACTGAGCTGCCACAAGTTCTTGTTGAGTCATTCACTGTTTAGAGATTTTTACTTTTTCACTTTCTGTAACGACAGCCATTGTGAATTAAGTTTTGAGGAAATACTATTATTCCTAGGAGATTCTTATACAAATGCCATCTTTTTTATCATGAATCTTCTGGGACATTTTGATATTAGTGAAAGGTTACCTCAAAAGGTAACCTGACTCCATTTCCATTATTATTTTGTAATGGTTTTTAAGTGACGTTTCCTACAGATTTGAGTTCATAAATTCATACATTATCTTTGATTTCTATTGTTTAAATACTTCATCTTTATTTGTATTACCCTTATACATTGGGTGAAGGAATGCTTCCCTTGCTTCCCAGAAAATACAATGACTAACACTAGTCATGGCTATGATTGTGTAATCTTTGTTTTGCGAGTGATTTTTTTTTTTGAGTCTGATTATTATATCATATTCCAATACTTCACATTTGTAACCTCTTACAATGATCCAAGTCTCTCTTGACTACAATTACTGCATCAAACTAGCCCATTAGAGAACAGAGCAATGCACAGGTCTAATCCCTTACCACTTGGTGGTTGCAGATGCTTGGTGGAGATGTGCCGGTCTAGGATTCCAAGACTTTGATTTGTATCATGTAGACCCATCTTTGTACAGGTTTTGAATTTAAAAAATTCCTACTTCCCTTCTGTGAAGTATTGTTTTAGAATGCTTGTTCTAGAAAACTAGCAATTACTTTGTTAAATGTTGAGTGTTTGAATATAATGGTTGTATGTATTTCTCGTGTCTACTGTTCTCAGCACTGTTTATTTATAAATTCTTTGAAATCTTACAATGCAAGCCCTCATTACCCTGTGTATATTCTTACATGTCTTTCAAAAAATGTTCATTACATTGTTGTGGAAAGGTGGGCACCTTTTAATCTTTCCATACTTTACTTTTATCTATTACCTACCAAAATTGTGAAGAATGTTCATTTTTCAAACTGGTTGTAATATTTCTACACATCTATGAGCATCTTGTTCCCACATTCTGCAGATCATGTGTCAATCTCTTTTATCTTGTATGTTGTACTCTTAAACAATTTATCCTCTTTCATTGTAAATGCTCAAGACAAGTTCTTGTAAGTGGTATGAGTATTATTGCCTGGCGCTACAAATTGAGATCAGAAACATTTTTTGTTAGTTTTCCTTATTCTTGTTTTGCAAGATTGGTGCCATTGAAGGAAGTGGGAATTGTTTGTGTGCTCCTCCAAGAAAATTGGAGCAGTACTGTGCGTTGCATAGGAAAGACTGAAATAATGTTTTCTTCTTTCTTGTTACTGTAGATACTGTACTTGCCATATATTACATGGCAGTTTAGTTTCTGTGTTATGGAGAGACTTGTCTAATGTTTCTCTGAAAATAAATTATAACTCCTTAATGGGGTAAAGTGAAGTATTAAAGATTAATATATGGAACATTTTAGTTTGTTCCTGTGGCAGATAGAATGAGTATGACTTACATGTTGACTACATATCTTTTTGAATATCAAGTGCTTATCAAAAGTACTGCAAAATGTCAAAAAATGAAATGTTTTTGAATCTTTTGAAGCTTTTAAGTGGCATAGCTATCAAAATGATCTAAGATGCTAAACAGAAATTTTGCTGCTTTCCAGTTACGTTGAAGTCATGTTAAGATTAATTTAAGGTGATTGTAGTGTGGCAATGCTTATAAGAATCAAGTGGCCTGATTCCTTGTATTGCAATCTCCTATTGTGTTACCAAGCTGTGTCTTGGCTGAATCTTGTGTTATTTAGGGTTCAGATCAATCATGAAATTGTATTATTCACATTCTATCATTGTACAGATCATAGGAAATGAAATGTTGTTGGCATATTGTAGTATTCTGAAATGACCAAAGAGTGCACCTTTTGGCAGGTGTTTTGAGACTTGTTTGTATTGTTTGGATAGTAGTTTTAACATGAGTAGCAAGCACTGATGCCCTTGCTTGTAGATCTGTGTGCAAGAATGCATGTATGTATGTGTGGGTGCAAGTGTACGTATGTGTAAATACATATATAAATATATTTGTGTCAGTTTATTTTGTACTTATTTGTTAACTCATTAGAATAACACTATCTTGTTGAGCAACTGCATTGTTTTATTTCCTTTCTCATTCCAACATTTCCTGTCCTAAATGTTAAATACTGACATAATCATGATTTGGTTAAGTACTTTATGTGTTTGAGAATAATATGTATAATTATATTAAGTTTCAGTTAATATTGAACAGTGAGCTCTAGTGTTGGCTGGATACAACACTGTACTAGGAAATTGTGACTGTCTGCCATGATGGTGTCTATTGTCCTCGTTATTTCACAACCATATAGGAATTAGAATCTCCTTTTAACTTTAAACATTTATTCTCTTTATGTTCACTAAAACTTCATAAAAAGTTGGAAGTAACCAGTATTTAATACTTTGAATAAATGCATCTTACCTGCAATACTTGGTGGGGTGGGCAAAAGGGCATGGGTTAGCATTATAGCTTGGGTTTTTGTGAATTAGTTGGCAATGCTGTCAATGTACTCATTCATAATTATACACCACTTGGATAATGAATTCTGAAATGCATACCCCCCATATGTTAACATCTAGTAAGCAATTGAATTGATTGTCTTAAATTTTAACAGGCCTATAAATATATATTTATACTTTCTTTTTCTTTCTTTCTCTCTTTTTATTTTTTTATAAACTGACAAGAAGTATGCAATGGTATATTATTTTCATTTCTCTTAACTCTAATTAATAATATAATAAATTTGGTCAATACATCTAGTTTTGAAACATTTGCATCAGTTTTCCTCAGAATGTTGTTATCAGGTTATATTCCAAATTTAACATGAACTTGACCGGAAACACATGGTGGTGGAGCATGGAGTGTCTGTTGTACGTGGTTACAATTACACCACTTCTCATTATTTTACATTTTGGGCTGTGGCCTGATTCAGACTTGTCACGCGATGGTCCCACATGCTTTTAGCAACTCCATATGGAGTTGGGTGTGGTGGCTGAACATGATGCTGGATCTTAATGTGTATTAAGTAAGGTGTGTACTTCCTATACTTTGTTGTTTTTGTCGGTTTATAAACGTTTGTGTAGAGTTAATTAATTAATGAATTAATTTTTGAATTTATTGTGATCATGCATTGTTGAGTTGTCTTTGTACTCTAGCCCTGATGAAGAAATTAAATATTTCGAAACGTTGGCATAACTAATTGTTTCTGTATCCATATTTACCAACTGTTTATATATAAATATAATACGATTCTCGGTTATCTGATATATGAAATACTATAGTAAAAATCTGGCAAACATATTTTCGTATGAAGCCACTAATCGCCGCCTCGCGCCATTTCAGCTTGCGCATGTACACTCCTTTCTGGATTTTAATGGGAAATGCGTGCGGAGTCGGAGGTAGTTATCTGTACCCATAGGAGCGCCGGGCTTCCCAAGCGGGCAATTAGCTCGTGCGGGCGCAGCGTGACGTGCCTGATGTAGAGTCCAAAGCAGAGATTATTACGAAGTGCCCGTGGCGTATTGTTTCTGCGGATAGTTGACGTAACTTTTAGAAACTTTGCGAATTACTTGTGTGGTTATCAATAAGTAATTTCAGTGAAATTTATTTCGTTTTCTTAATTGTTGCATTACTGAAGGCAAATTCACGAGGATATAAAGAAGAAAATTGGTTATATTTAAAAAATTAGTATAATTATCTCTATTGGTGAAGAATTTGCAACTCGGTTGAATATGCCCTTGCTGGGGAACAGCGCGATTTTCACAGAGAAACATTTCTGAAATGTTGTCTGCCTTTTGGAAATCTAAGCCGTTCAAAGCAGAGAGAAAGGGCTCGTCGTACGAATTGACGCAGACTGATTTCAAAAATCCAGCGAAGTAATGTTCACCGTGGAGTGTATTTCGCTAGACCAAACATCATACAGATTTGCCCCTTTTAAAAATCGAAGATGTTTACATCTGCCTAATGAACGATGTTACTAATGAGGTGATTTTTTTGTCTCTTCGATTGATTCTTTTGGACGAAATGTGAACTCAGCACTTGGAATGATTTTAACATATGAGGGATTGGCCAAGATGTTTGTTGAAAGGGAAATTCGACCGATGTGGTCATTGCGATGTTCTGAGACTTGCGGCTTAGCCAGCTAAGCTGTCCGGTGCTGCGCCACAAACGTTCGTTTGCTCTTCCACGATTTCGCCAGGTTTCATATTCTTTTGTGTCGATAATTGTTTACCTGGTTACCCAGTGCAGGTGAGTCGGGGCAGGTACCAGGGGTGAGTCGGGGCAGGCACCAGGTACCAGCAGGTACCGGGTGTTTACAATAAATTTATTTTAATTTTATTTATTTTATTTGACGTTAAAACAGTTATAAACTGTTTGATTAGATTTATATTTATTTAGTCAAAAAACAGTAAAAATGTATGTGATGTATGGGGGAGATGTGACGTGCTACGTGGAGAAGAGTATTCTGAGTACGTTTTCTTAATTCTGCGTGATGTAACACAATCTATTTTCAAAGACAAATCAGCTAGTATAGATTTGGGTTCTTATCCCTCATCATGTTCTTCGTGAATGAATATAGTACTTATGCGACATCATGGAGAACGATCATTTGAATAATATTTGTGCAAGCTATCGATTTATAAATCCTCCGCCAAATAACTATATTTCCTACTGAACTCAAGAAGCCGTGAACAGACAATGAAGTTAGATTTTAGTATGTCTAGAACAAGCGGCCATCTCATCACTTGTCCAAGAGATCAGAGAAACTGCACAAAAAAGTGAAGTTAGGAAATGAAGTTAGATCAATATTTTAAAAATAAAAATACTAGCAAAAACTAATTACAAATGTGACCTGAATCGTTCGGTTAAAATTGTATCTCAATTTCTTGAAGCATTTAGAAAATATTCGAAGTGGACGTTTTTATTGGCCAATACATATACTACACACCAGTTATGGGCCACTTCCACAACCTCTAAATAGTTCACGATATCGAAGCGCATTTTTGCTCAACAATGCGGGATCATGGGGCAAGTAATATGGCGTAAAGATATTGTTTGGAATATGTTTAGTTTTCGAGAAATATAATCATCTTTGATTTTTTAAATGGAACTGTATATTTTTCTCGTCTGCAATGGCTAGATCGTAAAAAGAGGAATATAATGATGTTCCGTATATTAGTATTTTGATAGTATTTTAAGTATAACATTAGACTTTCTGACATGCGGTTTTAAAGGAGCAGCCCTTGCTACTGTCGCCGTTGGGGAAGTTGGCCTTCGTGGCGCTGAGTCTGATGGGGAGACTGAGCGGTATGGCAATGGGAGATACTACTGGCATACTATGGCAATGGGAGTAACTATCATGGTCTTGTCACTACTGACACAGGAACAAACATCAGTATTAACGTTGAGAATGAAATATTTTTTCCATTGATTCATCAGAATTAAACTTCTCTTCTGGCTTAAATTCCAAAGCATTGATGCGCAGTATACCGCCACAAATGACTGCAGTCAGTTCATTGGCCCGATTCTTGTTATGTTTGAAAATGACCTTTGTTAGAATCTTCCTTACACTACCAATTTATTAATTTTGATGGTGCTTTGGAATTTCAATCAGTCAGGTTGATAAATTCTGAATGGAAAAATCTTTCATTGCGATCGTTAACAGTGATGTTTGTTCCTGTATCCTTCCAGACAAGTCTAGTAGTGCTGCCGCCCCTCTCAGTCTCGTCTCTCCCAGTAAGAGATGGCGCTGCAAAACGAAGGGCACCTTACGCAAAAACAACAATTGCGAGGGCTGCTACGAGAAATATTGTCCATTTCATTTAAAATCACATGTCAGAAAGTATTATTTAAACTCAAATTACCATCAGAATACTAACATGTGATTCATCATTGAATTCCTCTTTTTATTATCTATCCATTACTGATGAACAAAAATATAGTTCCATTTCGAAATAATTACATTTTTCAAAAATTAAAAATATTAATTAAAATTTCTTTAAGGGGTATTACTTGCCCTATGATTCCGTATTGTTGAGCGAAAATCTGCCCTTCGATATTGTGAACCGTTTAGAAGTTATGGCGGTGGCCCATAGTCGATAGGACATCTGTACAAACTCTTCAATCTCTTTATATGTTTTTACAATTTTCTGTGACACGTTTCTACTATTTCAACAGTAGGTATTCCGTTCTTTGTTATTTTTTGATTGTTACAAACCAGAATGCACTGTTTCCAATTTCTAATATGTTTCTAGTTTCTATAATTTGCGTCTTCTCCAGTTTCTTCGACTCGGTTTTAGCACTCGTGCTTACAGTACTTGGACATATGGTTAGTTTAGACACTATTTTGTGTTAATCTGGATTTTGACATTCTACATCACTATTTGTGTACGATATTGGATTCCATGTAGTCCTATTTTGTTTTCCTTTGGTATTTTGTATTCGTCCGCAGTGTTAGATTATTAGAAACCTACTCATTGTGATCGATGATCAATGTTTGTCGAGATCGCCTGGTCGTCTGTATGTATTATTTTTTTATTGAGCGTTTGATTATTTGGATTATTTCACCATCCGTTTCTCTTTTACAGCTCTAAATCATATGATTTAGGCACGGAATTACAAGGTGGGTGTAAAGTAACTAGGTATTAAAATGTATTGTAATTTCTGCAAAATTTATTTTTATTCATTAGAAATACTTATAAATAAGATAAGGAAACAAATTAATGTATTAAATCTCGGTGTTGTCAACCTGCCTCCTAGAGATACGATATAAACTGTTTTTGAAGAAAGTTACATGGGGTGTTGGCCATTACGTACCTCTTTAATCCATGCTTCCAAATCATTGAACGTGCGTGGTTTAATCTCGTACACTTCCTTAGTGAAGCCTCACAAGAAAAAAAGACCGCGTGAGAGCATGACCAATCGTGAAGTCCATGCCGTCCAAGCCAACGTTCAAGAAATTTCTGGTTCAACCATTGGCGAACTATTTCTGCAAAGTGCACCTCGTGGATTGAAATGATTGTTTTCCCATTCCAGTTCCGAAGGCCTCGAGTAATCTTGAAGCATCAGAGGATAGTGGTTATCAATCAAGGTAACAAAGATATTGGCCAATGAGTCGCCATCACTCCGCACTCATATGGCCACTTTGAAACGCGTTTGCATCCTCTCAACAGTCATTTTGGGATTACGGATATTATCACGTGGTGCCCAATAACGACAGTACTTCCTTTCAACGTTTTGTACGAATAGAGCGAAACGCAATTCATCATTTGACGATTTAGATCCATGCTTTTGATTTTTCAAAAATTACATACGACATATTTTTAAATTATCGCCTTACTTCGTAAGAAGAGAAAGCATTGTAACCCTGTGCCAGAAAACGGCTATTTTTTGACAGAAAAACCGCTATTGCAGTGCCTTGGTAACGCAAACGTGGATAAATCTTGTTCCTATTTGTAATTACTTTAACTTAATTTTAATTACTTAACCGATATTTTTATTTTGAGGGTTTTTGTGGGATTTTGATATTTTTACATGAAGTCCCAATTACATTTTTTTAATTTCCTCAAAAATGGCTCCAAGTTTATTGGTTAAACTTTGTTCTCGGGTAGTATAAAAAGCGCATAAAGGAATGGAGCAGAACTCATTTCCATATAATTCTATGATTTTTCGAAAATTGCAAAAGTTCAATTTTTTTAGGCGACTTCCTACAACAAACACAAAAGCCCAGAGTACCACTCCTTAAGGATGAATTGAAATCGAGAATTCGACAGGGAACAGGCAAATAAAATTACGAACACAAAGACGTTCTATGGAAATGATTTAATCACGAAACTCGAATAAAATAATATTTTATGAAGGTTTTATAGATCATTAAATTGTAAATGATGTGAGATGAACAATATCCCTTAATAAGCCAAAGGGATGGAGCTTTGCCAGTTCAGCAAAACTGAAGCGAAAAAATTTGGTCGTGAAATTTTAAAATTGAAATTTTTCATTATATAATAATAATAATAATAATAATAATAATAATTATTATTAATGTTCCCCTAAAGTCACGACTAAAGATTTTAGGCGTCGGTTAAATATAAACTATACTCCAGGTTGCAACCATTAAGAAATAAATCTTTTGACTTTGAGTACTTCTACAATATTTATCGCAAAATATGGGCTGTTTCCAATAACGCGATGTGATGCTTTTTCGAGGCTTTTGAATGACCTGTGCAATTATTTTCATACTTTTTGATCGAAAAAAATCCTAGAGCTCCGATAACTGTCGGTAAGATCTCTACGTTTTTGTCACACACTCGGCTAATGGATTTGCGAGCTCTTGCATTACGCCGATTCTCTGCGTCCTTGGGCGCAATCCGCGTCAGCGCACGCACCTTGCGCCGCCGCCCGCTGCTATTCGTGTATTTGTCTCACATATGAAGTCGTAGGCTTCCGCGGCCGGAGTCGTGTGAATGATCTTGGCTGTCCGGGTACCGCCGCGTCGAAGGCTGTATTGCCGACGTTTCGACCATCTTATCGTGGCCTTCCTCAGGGCTGGTCTGCCGAGGAAGGCCACGATAAGATGGTCGAAACGTCGGTAACACAGCCTTCGACGCGGCGTCACCCGGACAGCCAAGATCATTCATTTGTTTCACACAGTCGCTGTAGACGGCAGACGGTGCCCACACCGCCTCTCAACTCACAACAGACGACCGACGGCCACACAGTCCGTTGCGAGGAAATCGCAGCAACCGCCAGATTCACGCGCTTGGAGGCCCCATTTGATTTGGACGTCGCATGGGACTACTTCG
This sequence comes from Gryllus longicercus, assembly GCA_038098605.1. Lineage (NCBI taxonomy): Eukaryota > Metazoa > Arthropoda > Insecta > Orthoptera > Gryllidae > Gryllus > Gryllus longicercus. The sequence continues at coordinate 8,919,228 of JAZDUA010000003.1, read as the reverse complement.
ATTGATTGATAATTTTCCTGCTTCCGGGCGCGTCAACTGCTATGACAGTTTGTCCCGATCGTCTTTCGTTGTTTTTTATCACGGGAGGTGACAGTGTTCTTCCCCCGCTGGACGACGAGGATCGGCGCCGATCTACGTCGCCCTGCAGGGTTTCCCCATCCAGTCGTGCCTCCCACCGGCCGGGAGCCGCCCCAAGCACCCCACTGGCCTCCTGACTTGTAGTGTCCCATTGTCAGCAATGAATATCTGTAGTCGTGTGTGCAAGGAACGACGAACCGACTGTAGTGTTTCTGCGATAAATGAATAGCTTTCGAATTTCAATCAATAGGAACAAATTTCAATGCTGATGACCAATGGAAAAAATCTCTCATACTGAGCGTCAATATTGATATTTGTGTCCTTCGTGTCATAACCATGGGATGCTGTAGTTATGCCTCTATCCCTAACTGCCACCCCTTTTTCAATCTCCCCTTCTCCGCAGCGAAGGTCTCCTTCCCCAAAGGAGACAGTTGCAGAGGCTACTAAAAGAAATATACTCCCTTTCATTTCAAATCACTTGTCAGAGTAAAATTTTATGATGAAATTACTATCAAGTCATTATCATTGTATTCCTCGTTTTACAATCTGTCCATTTCTAACGAGAAAAATATGTAGTTCTAGTTTAAAAAAATAGAAAAGTGATTAAATTCTCAAATATTAAAAATATTACAAACAATATATCTACGGCATATTGTTGGCCTTATAATTCCGCATTGTTCAGCGAAATCTGCCATTCGATATCGCGAACCGCTGAGAAGTAATGGGGATGACCTGTAGTTGGTGGGAGACTAGGTATTTATTATGTGATGTAAAATATAACGCCATAAAAATAGTGAAATAAATTACTAACCCAATCACAAGACATTTCTTGTCAACTTAGCGACTGCAATCTCTAGCTCGTATTAGTGTACCCAATATTTCATGAACGGGGCAAGTGATGGAGGTGCAGTAAATGGCTCTTTCACGCATGCGCAGCGTTTGCATTCTTGGGCATTCGTTCGCATTTTATCGGCCGTCCAGTGTGTAAAGAGTAGAAACGCCTCGTGCGACCTCCAACGCGGATTCGCGGTATGAAGAGGCGATGCGCCGCGAGCCTGGGAGTCTCTCTCGGTGTGGCTATCTCTTGCCATCAATCTTCCTGCCGATCACGTCACAGGGTCACCGACCCGGCCGGTTGATTATTTCATGTTTCCGGGGGGCGTCGATGGATTCGGCCCTTTGGTGATCTTCCCCCGCTAGATAGTGAGATCTGGCACCGACGTACACGTCGGCTAACGGTGTTTTCCCCAATGAGGTATCTTCCACCAGCGTTCCAACCAGGACACGCTGTAAGCTGCCAACTGGTCTCCTGACATGTGTGGCTGAGTAGTGCATGTAAGTGTGTGTAAGTAAGAGGCCGGGGATAGAACAGAGGGGGAAGGAAAGATCGCGCGCGGTCCGCGGTCCGTTTGTTAGGGCATTCGCCTGGTGTCGATCGCACAAACCACAGAAAAATACCGATCAGAGCAGCCGGCCATAGAACTCTCCTCCACACAGCAGTTGAACACGACCTAGCTGTCTAGCTAGTGTCGTAAATCTTGCGACCGTCGGGACTCGAATCCGAGGATCTCCCGGTCAGAAGCACTGCAGAGATATCAGTGGATCAGTCATTCCTTCCTGGTCATGAGATTTAAGTGCTCCTCACTAAACGTTCTGAAGTTTTTAAAGACCAACTTACCGGCCGGTCTTACTAGTATAAGGTCTTCGTGACTGAAACATTACAAAAACAAAAATAAAATTCATTCTTCTTGAGTTAATAAAGGTATTTTCAGTTCAGGTGAGCAATTATTAATCATACCCCTTTGTTGACAATTGCCGGCCAAATTACTTCGAATTTGGCGCCTTGTCTTCTTTAACAGGGCGTTTGATGTTCTTTGAAGGCGTTTCAAAGGAAAAGATCATACATTTTTAAACTTGGCGCCTTCGAGATAGTCTTAATTTTCTCCTAAAACCCGCGCGAATTTCTTTCTTTGGTGTCGAAACATTCATTTCTTTTTGCAAGTTCCTTGAAGTCGAATTCAACTTGTTCTATTAGTGCGGAGCGTCACCGAAAGATCGCACCAGCTCCTGGAGAACATCCAACGGACACTACCGCGCAAATCTCGGCACGGTCGAAATGCTGAGAATTTCTATATCAGACGGCTGATCGCCTTGTCACGACAAGGAGTGCGGAAAGCTTCGTAAAAAGCGTTTTGGAAAGTCTTCAAGGTTCTACCCAGAGTGTGCCAGGAACTGTATGTAATAGAAACACGTAGCTAAAGGCACGGAATTCGCAAGGAAAGGGCAGGTTTCGCTTGGGCAGAGGTAACTGTGACAACTTCAATACTCTTTGTTTCCTTCGCCAAGTAACAATACTTGTAAATTGTGTCTCATTTATTTTCCAGAACATTCTTGTCTGACGAAAGTACTACTACGACAGAAGAGGCGATGTTCCATTGTCAGTTTCATTTTCATCAACAATGCTGTGCTCTCCCAAACTTTCATTCAGCTATTTTCGCAGCGTGAACACCCTTATTCATAGAGGAGGAGCGAATCCAACGAGTTCATGAATCTTTTACTTAAGAATTACGTGCGGGGAACATTTCAATTGGCCGTGGACAGCGCGCGCGTTAAGGCACACGTAGGGCAGCTGGAGTAGGAAGCGAGCACGGGACTCGGTCCAGCAACTCCGAAGAGGTGGAGCGAGCGAGCGAGCGACGGCGCCTTCAGTTCAATGGCCAAGAGCGATTCGAGTGATTGGAACGGATCTAAAGTGAACGAGCGCCTGGTGAAGTGACGTGAAGTGAAGTGGTTACACCAACAGAAGATACAACTGCAGAATCGTGTCCCGTTGGTATCTGGTGACCAAGCTACATTTATGGAGAACTTCTGATTAACGGCTAGTAGGAATTGGATTTGGTTTTCTCATCCAGCAATCTGACAACTTGCAAGGTTTTGGCACTGGTACATATAAAGACACATTGTAACGAATTTCTTAATAAAACCATTGTTATTATAACGTCTGAGTGTACCTCATACGATATATTTCAATAGTAATAATAAATGTAGGCTTCATCGGAAAAGGAATGTTGTTACGTCAGAAGTGATCGCGACAAAGAATGAAGTAAATGTCGGATTTCCGAAAAATGATTAAATCAAATGAAACCTTTCTGGTAAATGTAAAACCAAGTTAAGGAAATTTAGAATTTGATTTGATATGTTGTTTAATGTGTTATAAGAACGTAAAATAACTGAAAACCTAAACGATAAAGACACTTAAAATGACGATTCACGAACACGGCAGTGGCAAAATAGAAGATTTTGAAAATAGCGAGGACTGGAATCGTGAATATCTTTTAGTATTTATTTGATATCCCTTCACCTTCCCAAGGCATTCACGACCTCCTTCCGTCCCATCATGCATTCCATTACTTCCACATCTACATTCACGTGATGGGTCCATCGTGTGACACCGATGGAAACGTTTATTGAGGTGCTCTGCGCCACCATACCCTCCGAAGAGAATTATTCTGCTCAGGATGTCCGCCTCCACCCATCTGCGTTTCGGTGGCAGCTCTTAGGCCCTTTTTGGCCAGTCACGTGCCATATTTTCCGATGTAGCCCTTAGGTCCATCTCGGTACTTTCGGCCATTGAGAACTAGGGTACATTTAGTTTATTTGAACTATTACTTAAAAAAATGTGGGATCAGTTTTGGAAGGAATATATATAACACTAACAAAATGTGATAATTTAATACATGTATTCGTTCTGATAACAAAAACAATCATTTTTACTTGAAACGTCTTTTTCCGTCGTATACAAGAACTTATAAAAAATTAGCACACAAATTGTGTTACATAGTGTAATCAACACTCATTACAAAAATCCCAGTCAACTGAAAATATTTTTCTTGACATCCTTTCCTTACTTCTGTGTTTCGTATTCTGTTATTCAATATAAATCCATAATTAATTTATATTTAATAATTTAAATTTAATTTTTTACTAAAATAATCAACTGGATTTCAGGAGCAGGAAAGCGAAAACCAGTTTCAGAAGCAGAAAATATTGTGCGAAAAATTCAATCGCACTGAAACTAGATTTTATAGATACTTCATTCACACATTTCGTTTCGAGCGAAATGTTTTTAGAGTTATCGCCCGGGATATCATCCCAAAGTTCGTCTGACCAGCGTAGTCTGAGTGTGTGTCGCAAGAGTTGCGATGTGCAGCTCCAGATCGTTTCGTGTGCTGCTCGCTGGAACGACCGCCTCTTGTGGTCGTGCTAAGGGGCGGTCAAGCTCGCGAGGGGCTGCTCTACATCCGGGCCCAGACTGCTGAATTCAGTCTCAGACGTGCTGCAGCTGCGTTTTCCCCATCGCTCTGGACTCCTCTGCAACACAAACTCTATCTTAGACACGACAATTGTCAAAGGGAACTGGGGGAGGGCGGGACAGTAATGATACTCTCCCGCCCCGGGAGACAATTTACAACGTAAATCATGAAATATAATTTTTTTGTTTTTGCTTTCACTTTAAAACAATGCCGCTTGGTATACAAATTCGTTTTATGTTATGACAAAATGAAATTACCCATTTTTATAGGTTATTTTATTGCATTGATCGTCGATGTCGACTACTCGTTGAAGTCGTTTTTACCTTTTTACGTATTTTTTAATGCATTTTTCCGTATTTCATCGATGTTAATATCATTTTAATGGTACTTGTTTCAAACAATATTTAAGAGATGCATCAAATGTTCACCACATAATTCCAGAGTAACCTATTCGATTTCTTCTCTCATATATTGTAATGTCAGCATTTATGAGTACTATGTAATCTAAGGTTCCTGTGACCCCAATCGGTGCTATTGTGAGTTCGACCGATTTCGCGATAAATGCAAGATTTCCTGTTAAAGAACAGTCAAACCAAATGTTTGCAAGCTGTGTTCACTTGGACAAAAGGAAGAAGCCTCGATTACATCAGTAACATACCCAACAGCCTGAGTTCAGTCATTTGAAGTGGTTTTGATAAAAACAATTACATTTGTCTTTGTTGTTAGGGCATTTTTAAAGCATTTTAAGAGCGTTTTATGTTCATTGTTGGCAATGTTTTAGGTCATAAAAATTCGCTCCCTAATCATTACCTATTTTCACAGATATTTAATTTTGTCCAAATTAGCGTAGGTTGCTACAGATACTTTAAAGGTTTTCGCAGCCAGCAGAAATGGCGATCTAAAAAAATCTTCGGTTTTACATTTTTTCTTGGGTAACCTGGTTTACGCGATCAGAGCATTGCTCCTGAGTATTTTCTGATTAGTATGTATTTATGTATAAAACCTTTTAAATGTTTGATATTGACGAAATATGATGGTTTTGCTTCACAGATTTAATAAAAGAGAAAAACTTTCGTTATCCCAGAATTAAAATTCACTCCGAATATTTTAAGAAATTGCGTTGTCGCGATCCAGAGGGAAAGCTATTAGTAGAGTTGAAACTCAATAGGTATACTATATTTACTTTTGTATCATGGGAAATATTTAGTAAGTATTTATAATGGTTAATCATATTTCGTTTGTTGCCATAACACTCAAACAAACGAGGACTTGCATGACATATCGACATTTTTCCTCATCCGATTCTCGTGAAATGCAGGACTTTAATATTGTACTGCTTTGGAGTAAATGTAGCAATTTACTTGTAAGATAATATTGCGAATTTGTCTGTCGGCCTACCTCACTGACACCGCTGCCTCAAGTTAGCAAAAACTAAATATTTTTACTGCTTTAGATCCTTTTCATTTTTTTAAAGAACCATGTATTGCATCCAAGTGAATTATATGAACCAAGGTATGTGTATGGTGTGGTCTGGGGCCCGACATAACAAATCCATCTCCCGTACTTTGGAGCAAAGAGGCTATTTTTACAGCTTTTAAAACGTTTTATTTTCTTGGATACAAAACTACGTGTGTCTCTTCGCCTCCTGCACCATCTTCTGCAACTTAAACAAAATATTCTTTGTAATGCCAAACCATCGAATCTAAATATGAAACGGGTGCACTATGCATCGACCGTTGCCAAGAAACCCCGACCGACACTATCCTACTCCTCGCTTGTTAAGTTACCCAAAGGTAATTTCACACTATTTGGGGAAAATCTCGTACGGTTTTCAAGTGTGATCACTAGATATATTTCTTATTATTTTAAATACGTCTCTAACTTTAAGTCAATACATAATAACAACTGTTATGTTAGAAATTCCTTTTCAGTACTCCCATCCTCTCTCATTTTCACTCCTGTCTTATGTGTAAGAAACCCTTTACCCCAATTGCATACGTATTTTCATTGAATGAAGTTTAATACAACTATATATATATATATATATATATATATATATATATATATATATATATATATATATATATATATATAGTTGTATTAAACTTTTGGCAGTGGTCAGGTGGAAGAGCAGGATAAACGATCTGAGCCTCGCCACAAATAATTGATTTACTGATGGTATCTGAGGTCAAAAGTCCCGTGTAATGTGTAATGCATGTTTTTATCGCGGAAGGTGGCGGTGTTCTTCCCCGGGAGATCTGGCGTCGACCCACGTCGGCTAGCGGGATTTTCCCCAACCAAGTATTTACTCGTTTATGTATTTACTCACCGTAGGAGGGCAGATAGGAGGCCTGCACGACGGTGTAGTAGGGCGGCGGCAGATCCGTGCGCTGCGCGTGCAGCAGCAGCCCGCGCCGCTCACCAAAGCCCCTCGTCGCCCAGCCCGACTCGTACACTGCGCACACAAAAGAAGCAACAGTTGGCTTCTACACTCAATCAAAGTACGCAGGACGTAATTTACAGAACAGTTATTAACGATACGAGTGGTACAAGTGGCATTTTACTTTGCAAGTAAAAAAGGTGGCGACACGAGACCGATAAGCCAAGTGGCACACTCCTAAAATCACTTTACCACGTGTCATACACTATTTTCCTTTCTCGCTTCTGCTTACGAAGTACAGAGGAGGGTATGTAATGCTGCGGGAGAAAAACGACGAACTTTCGACAAAAAACTTCAATTGCTGGGCCCTGGTACGAAAAAGTGGATAAATTTGGTCCATATATAGAAAATTACTTCCTCTATCACGTTGTGTAGTAAGAATTCATGTTTATGGGTCCTTCGTACCAAAAAATCGATTGACGACAAAACGTATGTCCGTCTGTGAACAACGCTAGCCACCTAAGCCGCGAGTGGAGTGTAGTTTTGTCGGCCAGCTGGCAGGCTAAGTGGCGGACGATCAAATGTCTGCCGCGATCATAGGACCACGTGCGACACATCTGTCGAAATGCGCACACTAGTTCCATCAATGGACAGATTTTTGTTTTTTGTCGTTTGTATCCAGAAAAGTAGATTGTTTCTTCGACAACTCTTAGAAAAAATCCTCAGTGCTGACTTGTTTCACCTTCTGAACTTAAGGGAGGAAGAATGTGTTTTGTGGGTTGCTTTTGTGATTCTTTAATTATTTTACATTTTTTACAAACATCTGACTTAAATCTGTTTGACACAAATATTGAAGCAGGGAAATTCTCTGTCCATCAATCTCAATTTAAGGATTTTTATGCCAAAGGAACCTTGTAAACGATGAAAAGTGCTACGGGGGCACATGGTGTAATGGCTAGAGCGTATGACTTTAACTGCTGGGACGTGGATTCGATCCTCGGTCACTGCACGTGGATGTAAATCGTCGTGAATAAGGCGAGTTACTCATATCAGAATGTTTTCTCGGTGGTTAACCCTTTTCCCCTGCTTCTCATTCCCCAATTCCTCCGTCATCATTCACTTTATAATCATCTCATTGTTTCATTCTCACCAAATTTGTAGACAATCCCTCATGAAACTCAGTGAAATTGTAATAGAAGGCAAGACCTATTAAATCAGAATCAATAAATACCAAAATATAATATATTTTGGAGGCTGCAGAATTTTTCGTATCGTGAATGTCTTTTGTCACATTTGTTTTCTGTTTGGTCACCCTAGCTTTACCGCTCCTGAGTGTCCACCATAATACACACCATTATACACATATTATCTAATTCTTTAAAATAATGGTCAGCGGTGCTCAAATTGAAGTAGATGTAGAAAATTTATCAAACATTTTCCCACGTAAACTCGTAATTTATTCCCAGGCTTTAACAATTTATTTTCATTAAAACTTTATTTGCTTTCATGTTTTTGTTGTAATTGCATTTACGAAGAAATATCTTAACGATACATCGAGTTTTAATGCAAAAAATACTCTTGACATTTTCCCAGTGGTATATAGTGAATATGAAAATAACTCATCGCACGGATGAGAAATAATTTTGTCGTATACTTACGGGCTTTTATGCAGTATTTACAGAAGCAGATGAGCACAATCAATACAAAGAAAACCACCAAGAAGCAGGTACTAAAACACAAAAATAAAAATAAAACAGAATATTCCTTAAGCTTTGGAAATTGAAATACACTATTAATAATTGTGTAAAACAAGTTTAATGTGCGTTCTCTATGATGGCTATCGTTGCAATGCTTGGCATGGTATTGTTAATAGATATTTCTACTCATAAATCGTTTCGAATGGAAATGAGTTACTTTCCGTGTGAGATTAATTATAAAACAGGATTTGGGGCGGTGTTTAAATCATAATTGGTTCTTCTGTTATATTTTTATCCACTTCGATTCTCTAAAGTTGAACATCACGAGGTTGAGACCAATTTTGTAATAAGACAGATTAGAACACATGAGATCTATTAACCTATGGCCCAAGATTGACAACTTTTATCCGTTTCATCAGTATACAGTATTCGAGTAAAACTCTTGTGTGTGCGGATGTGTGAGATTCCGTCACTGGCGTCTAGACCACTTCCCGTGCACTAATCGAGATGTATGAGGTGTCGTTCGACGCGACTCGGACACTAGATGGGGGAACTGGTAATTTGTTTTCGGATCCGGCCAAAAGATTCATATAAATTTCCGAAAACGAGTTTTTTCGTGTTTTGGAGCTACGATCTTAGTGGTAATACCAGGAATTAAACCAACACCTCCAAAATCGATCTATGTAAATAAATATAAATAAAAATATAAATAAATAATAAAATAAAAATAACATGTGTAAAAATATTGATTAAACACCCGTACCCCCAAAAATTGTTAGCAAAATACGTCTTAATTTTCTTTCACGACATTTGCTGTTTTAAAGTGAACAAATGAATTACCAAGTAAATCGCGCTGCAGATTGATTTAAATTTAGATTCCAATTAACGTATATTTAAAAATAAATTGCAAAATACTATGGACAGTATTGTCTCGGAACTTATTAAACTTGAAGAATTTCAAGTGAATACGAAGAAAACAAAACTGAGTAATGCTAGAAAATGAATGAACACATATTCCACTTCTCACTTTTACGTTCTTACGTAAGTGTGCAAATACCAATTTTCAAATGAATGCGACCCACAACTTATGTTTATTAAACTTGTCTAACACCTTATTTACACAAACATACAAAACAGTCGCCATTTAATGTTAGATTTGCATGCAACGCTAGATTACCTTACAAAACAATTGATTGATCAATTGCAGAAGTAGAAGTAAACACAAATAAGTTTGTAAAGTTTCAATCTCTTCAAAAATTGGGGGAGAAAAATATGGAAGTGTTAAGGAAATCCGGGAGAGAATCAAAAGTAGTTGTAAAATATGTTACGTCAGAATTTTCGGAACTAATTGGAAATGATCTGCATTTGCATTTAGCATTTGTGCTAATGTAAATATGCTATGTGCATTTTCGTGCAAATTAGGAAAAATCTTAAAAATGTAGCTGTACTAAAATTCGACTATTAGTATCACAGCCTGTAAGTATTTATTACGGTAATTACAATTTTGAAATTACAATAAGATCAGTTCATATCCCGCATGGAGGTAACACACAATACCATTCGGTGTTGAATGGGAGTATAACATTATCAGCTACTACAATGCATTGGTAAGTCCAATACCTGATACTGAAAGAACATATTTGAGCAAAGCTGGGCATTAAAGAAATTTTCAACATATGAAACTATTTTATAAACAGTTTACAGCGCTGGCGACGCCATATTTTACTAGTAATATGTATTATCATTTAATTTGTTCAAAGAATAAATATTAGAATTGAAGTGTTGTATAATCCATGGCACACTATTAACATCTATAATAAGTTTCTTAATAAATATTAATAAAATTCAAGTATTCTCATAATCTATGGCTTACAATTGACATTTCCTAATAAGTATTATTATTATTCGAATGTTGTAATAATCCATGGCCCACAAATGACTACAATAATCTTCTTCCTAATAAGAACACAAGGGTTCTAATAATACGAGGGTTCACGTTTCGACATGTCTGTAAACAACGTAGTATGTTAGTTTTTTTATTGAGTACTACTCGCGCAAGTTTTCTTGTTACACGAGCTCCCTAATCCTCACCCAACTCTGAATAGCATGGCACGTTGAGATACTTAAGTTCGACTCGAAACGGCACCTACCAATTTACAATGCCAGAGCCCTCATTTTTCCCGCACCCCCCCCCCTCGCTGTCAAGAAAACTTGCGCGCGTAGTAGATATTTCGTTATTATTTGTTCGTTACAATTGACGAGATTTTTGCTCTGGTTAGGAAAGAAATAGCCAAAATCTGCGATACATAGCATAATCATTAATTTAGAAATTATGTCATTTAAACTGATTTTAAAATAATTTGGTTTATTACAGACCTGTAACTTATTTATTTAGGATTACTTTATTATTGTACTCGTAATAATGAATAAAACATCAGAAAAATATTCAGACAAACATGGTGGCACATCAAGTCACAATCGGGACAGAAAGGGGAGAACATTGTCATCTAATCGGCAGCTTCATTACGACTTCAATTTTTGGTATTGGAGATTGGATGGCAATGCCACCTTCTCTTTGCAGCTCGTGATCTTGAAGTGCCACTGTGTTGAATTGGAGTGTAAGTGTGTAAATAAAAAGGATGGGAACCATTGTCATCAGGGCCCGAGTAACTCTTATAACCTCTTTGAATACGAGCACTTACACGATAATGGAGGGCCAGCAATTGGCGTCGCAGCACTGCTCCAGACGGTTGCAGTACTCTCCGTCCCGCGACCCTGTTGTTCGCGGCGCACCGTCTGGTGAGGGCACTGAGCACAAGAAAGTGATGTTACTACTTACAACGTTTACATTTAACTTTCTAGTACGTACATTTTTCATTCTTATTCAATTTAGAATTCTTTACTATTCGTAAGGTTTCATTTTTCACTTGAAAATATTTCTCTTTTACTGTTATTCCGTGTCTGTCATCACTCTCGTATATTAAGAAGTATGTTTCGTTCCCCTCTGTTTATTTCGAATTCCTTTGTTTAGCTTCCATCTTCGGTAATATGAAAATTTCATTATTTTGTGACAAATGTTTTTCAATTAGTATTTTGAAAAGGAGCGTATACCGAGAGTTTTATCTAATGCATGGAGAGCACGAACGACTGGGACGGCCAAGGGCAACAGATTTGCTCGAGAGAAAGCGGCTCGCAGACGTTCTGATATCGGGCACGAGAAAACCAAGGCTACTCTGCGGAAGGGGAAGAGGTCAAAGTTGCATTTAGTCCGAAAGAAATGTAATTTAATATAATATACAAGTAAAATAATATGTCTGAATGAATGCTTGGCACTTTAAAGCTAATGCGATGAAAATTAGAAGGGAATTCTCGTTTTCAAGGTTAGACGGTGCTTACGTTGGAAGTTTGTGAATTTACTACTCCTCATTCAGTAGATATTGATATAGTATTTACAGATTTACAATTAGAGTAATTTGAGCCCATATCTAATTACTAAAAGATCGATTCTATTGTGCCACTTTATTAAGAATTTATTGAAATTTCCTTTGAAGACTTTCGTTTTCATGTTTGTTAAAATATATTGCAAATTATGTAGGTGTCTACTTACGGTTAAGAATACATTTTTTCTTCTTTGAGAAGAAAAAAATCAAACCAAAGAAGTGGTCTATGATAACGGTTTGAAGTGTTCTCTTCTTCTCACGTCTCAAATTGTTATTTCAAATATAAATGAACTCGTAATGAAAGTAGTATGTTATAAACAAAACATTTAACTACTATTAAATATATTGTGACCAAATATCATTAACAATTCTCCTTCAATTCTATTCAATTTAATGAGCACATTTATTAACTATGTGTTTATTCTCGTGTATGTTTGTGTTATAATTAAAATATGGTATGCATCAATTAAAACAGTTTGGAATAAAAATTATGATTCCTTTCCTTGTCGTTCACTTATCGAGCTATCAGTGACGTTTCCTCTCTCAAATTATCTCGTTGCCTGCCACAGCTGTGACTTGTGTGGCCATGTCCGCGTGATACGACTGCCCGTGCGGGCGCAAGCGGGGCGGCCAACGAGACTTGGCTGACGTAATATCTGCACAAACTGTACATGGTAAAATTGTAAAGATTTTTTGCGAACATAATATGAGTTCAAGATTTTAAAGGAACAAGAGTTGGAAGGAAATATCTTTGGTTGAGGCAGAGCCATTATTTCTAGAAATTGTCTAATAGTGTCGTCAGGTAAAGAGATCTAATCACTTTTAAAGAAGCATATTTCCTGAAAGAAGCAAAAATATCCTGTGTGCTTTCAATACTGTTTTGTGATAAGTATTTATGACAATTTTCTTTGCGTGACATATGTTTTGGACATATACGACCTCGTCCAAACACCTCGCATCCTTAACAAGCAAACAGAATGCTCTGTGAGTGTCCTACTGTCAGGTAGAGATGCGACCTCGATTACAAAACATCAACGTTTGCAAACACCGATGTTGAAAATTAAAACATCGACTAAAAACCATCGATGTTTTCAAGCTGGTTTAGTAACCTCCAACATTACATTTGTGAATAACAAAATTAAATTTGACAGTGTTCGTGTTTATCAATTCGTCGAATGAGGATACGAGAAGGGGCAGTCCGTACAGCCCACAGCTAAATTGGTGACCACATGTGACTCAATGTGGGAAATGAATAGGAAGAAAGACGAAATACAAGGGCATGGGGTCATCTCGCGCGAGACAGTGTGGTCAATGAAGGTAGTACAATACAAACAACGTTCCATTGCTTCCAACACATGAATTGGCAATGTTAGCATCCGTGGTGTTTCATATTTTAACTTTTACAGTAATGTGATCAAGGACATTTTTCATTCAGAGACAAAACATCGGGAAAGAAAAATCATCGATCGCAAAACTTCGATGTTAAAAAAACATCGTTGTTAATAAATCGATGTTTAAATCATCGACATCGATGTCGCATCCCTACTGTCAGGACGTTCTTGTATATAAATGATTTTTCCCTTCCCTGACGCTCCGATGGAACTTTCGACAGTCAGAACTGAGCATCTAGTACTTCACTACGTTGCTGTCAGTGAGACAATTTCGAGACTCCAGTAAGATGTTTGGAATATAACTTTGGCTTGTCTCCCAACTCTTTCCATGTTTCAGCTCAAGCATTAAGAGTACAAAACCCACACGACATTCAATATGCCCGGTTACAATGTAATTAGAACAGACCGAATTTACCATTATAACAGCATACAAGTCACCAAATAAAAAAAATGAAGACACTAACCTCACGAGGCTATTTAATCAAATCATCCCTACCTTACTCAGGAGATTTGAACTCCAAAAACACCAACTGGGGATGCAGATCAATAATCTGCGCAGACAAACATTTACAAACAATAATAAGGAACTCTAAATTACACATATTAACTTCTACAGAACCAACCTACTACTCATACGACTCAAAGAAACGTCCAGACATATTAGTCACTGCAATCACCAACGACCAGACTACATTTTACTCCTCTGTGCAACACTAAATTGACTCTGATCACCTCCCTGTAATAATCTCTACTCATCAACAACCGCCCCCACACATACCCACATTAAATACTAACAACATAAACTGGAAAGAATTTAGGAAAAACATAATAATCAGAACCCCCAAATTCAGGAATCTAAAAACGCCTTTAGAAATATAAAGTACAATAGCATATACTATAAACAATATAATAACAATTGCTATCGTTCAGCAACAAAATAACATAGCACATAATAAAACAAAAACATATACTAAATTGCCAGACACCATAATAACCATAATTAAAACCAGAAACAGAACAAGAAGACTTTGGAACAGCAATAGAAATCCTCATTTAAAAAAGAGCTTAACATTCTAAACACGATAACCAAAAAAGCAAGTAAAGAACATCGACACTCGCCCTACAACTCTTTAATAAAATCTCTAAGCACAACCAACAACTCACTTTGACAGTTTACAAAAACAATTTTAAGAAAGCGGAGCACCATCCTTCCGATAAGCACGCCAACTGGGGAAATAATTCCCTTATTGACAAAGGCGAAGCATTAGTTGACTTCTTTGGAAGTACTTTCACGGTTAATAACACTCCAGCCCACCCAGAACATAAAAATTGCAAACTTTGTCTCCGCTCCGAACTACAATGTACCGCAAAAAATAGAATTCATATCATCAAACGAAATTAAGAATTTAATAAAAAATCTCCCCTCAAAAATAGCCCCTGGACATGATAATATCACCAATAAAATTCTAAAAAACCTACCCACACTAACAAGAGCCTTCATAAATAATATTTATAACAATATTAAGAATTGGTTACTATCCAATACTTTGGAAAAACTCCATATTCCTGTTCCAAAGCCAACTAAAAATCACAGTATCCCAGAAAGGTACAGATCAATGAGTTTGTTGCAAACTCTGTCAATAATTCTATAGAAATTAACTCTGAAAATATTAAATAATTATTTAAACAAAACACAAAACATACCCAAACATCAGTTTGGCTTTATTAATCAAGTTTCCACTTCACACATATTCATTCAGCATACCAAGACAAAATGCACACAATAGCAACATTCCTGCACGTATCACAAGCATTTTACAGAGTTTGGCACCAAGGCTTAAAATCCAATTGCAATCATTTGGAACATCACTCTATCTGGTCAACATCATAAAACATTTTTTAACAGATAGAACATTCACAGTGATAGTAGAAAAGCACAATTTAAACCCTCGTAAAATACAAGCAGGCCTATCACAAGGCTCCCCACTTTCACCAACTCTATTTAATATTTACTCGTCAGATATTCCGACTACAAACCAGACCCACATAGCTCAATTTGCAGGCGGCACAGTAATTTACAAATACAGCCAATCAATTAAAACAATTAGTGAAAAAATACATCTAGACAGAATAGATAACTGGTCAACAATGTGGAAAATTAAAACTATACCCAACAAAATCCACTGCCAAAATATTCTCGCTAAAGCACTTCTACACTCCCTCCCCCTTTACAATCAACAACAACACAATTCCATGGGCTCCTCACTGTCAAACAATCAAATACCTTGGGCTAAACTTAGATACAAAACTGAACTGGAACTCCCATGTTACAATCAAAACTCAACAAGTAAAATGCAAAATAGCGCAATTAAAAAATCTAATAAACTCAAAAAGCTGCCTATCAATAGTAAATGCTACAACATTATATAAATCAATAATCAGACCATTAGGTATACGCATGCCCCGTATGAACTAACGCATCAGCCACAATCATAAATAAACTGCAAATAATACAAAATAGATATCTCCGTTTAGTCACGCACCATGGTTTATATCCAACAAACAATTACAAAAAGAATTGAATATAAAATACATCATTAAACACATGGCCCATCTCTCCAATAACTTTTATTTAAATATTTACTCTATACCACACGTCAGCCACTACAACCTCGCCTCAACAGATTATTCTCCAACACGAAGAAAAAAATCATTTCAGCGCCTTCCTAAACATATTCTCCAACAATTGCGAACAGTAGGCGCAGATTGTAGCTTCTTACCCCTTCCTGTAGTTAGAAATAGTTTTTAGATTAGGAAATAAGAATAGTGGTAATCCATACAATGCATATGAAAAAGTGATGTAAACTGAACTATGTACTTCCGAATGAAAAATAAATATGTTAAAAAAAGAGTACAAAAGATCTCTGGTAGGGACATGGAGCTAGGAATAGCTCATAGTATTCATATTCCATTGGTAGAGGCTGAACAGAACACATTATGTAGTTTTAAAATTGTTTTACCCGGAGCACTTGGTTTTAAAAATTCTAATCTGTAAAAGCTAGACAATAAGACCTACTTATTTACTACTATTATGTGTTTATTACACTATTCAAAGCCAAGACTACACACGGATACAAGCTGGGAGGAAGAAATATGCGTAAAAACCAATTAGCGGAAGTGAAAGCACTATTGTGATAAATAAAACAAATATCAAATGAGGCAACTACGAGGTAAAACGATACGAAATCATCGACAGAGAAAACGGTCAATACCCTGAAGTTTTAACAGGTTCAATAATCCTTTTCTGTGAAAAAAAGAACTCGAATGACGTACATGACTGTAGAAATGATATAAGTGAATATGTTTCTCATCCCCAAGACGAACTTTGACCGTTTCGTTTCGCAGAGATTTAGAAAAATGTTTCGCTGGCTGAAGCTGGAATTCCGTAACCAACCTGTGTTTTTTACTACCTAAAAGTAGAACCAAAGATGCAAAGCTATAAATGCAAACAAATGGTGCTGCCTAATATACAAGGAGACACAAAGTACTCGTAAGCTTACAAGAGAATGTGTTTATGTCGATCACTTGTCTGTTATCCAAAGAACAACTAGAATGTATTATAGGCACATACGTAAGAGTAAACAAAACCCATTCATCTGTCCGACTTGAGTCCATGTCAATTTAAAGGGTATTGCAAAACGAAATTATCTGTCTTTATTAGGATCTAATAAATGACTTACAATGTAACACCTACAAACATTGCGGGATAGCGCAGTCAAACAAACGTTCTTAACACGGGATCCGCGTGAAATGCGGCTGATGTACAGGAATCATCTTCTCATGGTGTTGCATCCAAATTCGAGTCTTGGATTATCACCCGCGCTTTCGGAGTAATGTCACTGTATTTGTAGAGGGTGGCCAAGGATGGGAAAAGGAAGAATTGCACGTGGTCTATGAGTCGTTGTTCAATCAACACTACTGCGGCTACTTTGGACTTTCGCCACACAAAAATAGAACCAATATCCCATTAGTGCAACACGAATGGTGATAAAGTATTGAGGAAGGGAGATGAAGTTCGCGTACAACAACCCTTAGGTTATAAGTTAAGATATGGTTATTGTGAGGTATGGAGTAAACAACAGAAATGACGAAAACCATCCATCAGTAGGAGTTTTTCATTATTCTTGGTACGAACAGATTCACTGGTCAATATTTTACACAGATGGAAACAGTTAAGAAATTGAAGTCGTAGGCTTCCGCGGCCAGAGTCATGTGCATGATATATGAATACATATACCAGCCCTGAGAAAGACCACGACAAGATGGTCGAAACGTCGGCAACAAAGTCTTCGACGCGGCGTCATCCAAGAACATGCACAGTTAAGAAATTGTTATACTCTTTAACTTCGAGAGAATTGGTGCGGTTTTCATCAAACCAAGAATCATATCATACAAAGGCTACGATTCATTTAGTGTATTTCTTTAGAGAACAACGAATTTTGCTTTGAAATATGTGAAATTAAATCATTCATTAATCACTTGACCACCATCAAATTATTTTCATTTTAAAAGTTTTACGCTATTATTTATATCTGTTAAAATAATTCCATATATTGAAGTACGTCCAGATAAACACAATGTTTAATTTGATCACAATGTTTCAATCCTTGGTTTGGATTTTATTCAGTGTACTGAATGATAATCATGAAATAAACTTTTTCTTCTGCGACGACTCCTCGAAAGTTTATTCAGAGGGTATGTACATCGTAACACAGATAAAGATACACCATAATACCATTATTTGCCGTGATAGGCTATGCTGGGGAGTGTAGGGGAGCTGAACTCGTGTATCTCTAGTGTAAATATACGCCTCTTGATGTGACCTCGAAAAGCGACCGCCGCTAACCAGTAAATGCGGAAGTGTAGTATTTTTATCTCTAGATCAGTGACACAGTTATGTATATTTGTGTGGACGTTGAGCATGGACACAACATTAATAAAGTGTGTTTCCCTCGAAAATGTTAACGAAAAGAAAAAGTATTTTTAGGTTTAACCCTGCTACGAGTTCTCTCTTCGAATTTAGTACATGGTCTGACTACTCGTGTTCATAAGACCCGGAAGGTTTTTTTACATTATAGCAATTATTATAAAAATAATTTGTGGTATCTACCGATTTATCAAATGAAATTATTATATATACAATAAGATATAGTGTTAGTATTAACTTCAGTTAATCAATTGTTAGTAGTTAAATAATGTCTTGTAATCTGGACAAAATATATTGGTAATTATCAAGTATGTTTCAATACAAACACAACATAAAATATGTTTCATTTCATTATTTACAGTGAAAAATGTACAATTATCACATATGGCCAGTAAATTATGACGCAGTTGATGAAATTACTGTTTTCCCAGCATTATTACTGGTTATTACTACGTGAGATATACCCGAAATGGCATGTACTCACTAATGGGAAACTTGTCCAGGTCCATCAAAATCTTTCCGTTAATTGTTTTTGAAATCCAATCAGGATTTTTTGAAGTTCGTAACGCAAAAGCTTGAAAATATGATTATGTTGTAACAGAGAATGGTCAGCGATTTATTTTCCTATTGCAAATGATTGCACATGTAAACTAATATGGACTACCAGCAGCTCTTTTTATTTTACTACAGTTACATTTTTACTTTCCCGTATATGCAACGTATATACGGAGTATATGGAAAGTTATATAATGCTACGGAAAATAGATTTCGAGATCCCCTCACACCGAAAAAGTAGTTTTTTTCGTTTTTTTTCGGTAGTAGTCTGTCTGGCCGGCCGTCTGTGAACACTGCTACCGCCTTAACCAACCGTAAGATTTTTTTTCCAAATTGAAGACACTCGAGTCGATATGTCTCGAGTCAAATCTTTGAGATTTTGAAAAAAAGTCTTTAAAATTTGGAGGTATTTTACATGAAGCCCTCCGAACATTTTCAAAACATTCTCAAAAACGACTCCAAATTTTTCTTTAAATTTCTTGTAAGAATAGGGTTAAATACGGTTATAAGGGTGGCATAGGCCCGCTTTTCAGGTTTAACACTGAATTTTCGAAAAATTCAAAAATATACGGGCGACTTCTTTCAACTAGAAAATTGAAAATATAAATTTTTCCTTCAATTAAAATTTGTCCTCCATAGTGAGTTCTTTCATTAAGGCTATGTACATTTTTTTAAATTTTAGTAGTTTTCGCGAAATATTGCGAGGAATATGTGTAATTTTTAAACTAATAAAAAAACAATATATTCTCAAAAACGGCTTTAATTTCCAATTTTGTTTCTTCAAACTTTTCCAACAGGTTGTACTAATTGTACTGTTTAAAATGAAAAAAAGTTCATTTTGCTGTATTCTTTTGTTTTTTCAAAAATTACATAAATGTAATTTTTTGAAAATATATCTCATGCCTTTAATATGCACATTTCCAACGATTTGTAAAGATTATTGCATTTTTGTCTAGATTTGTTGGAAATGACTTCATATGAAGTTTTTCGAAAACTCAATAGTTTTCTGTGAAAAGAGGTTCAAATTTCACATTCACAGTAACGCTAAAACACCATTTTCTTGAAAACGGCTCCAAATTTTTCAATAAAAATTGCCATTTAGGGCGAGATTTTACTCTTCTTTAATATATTTACAGTAATTCGAATTCACTATTAGGAAACTGAAAAATTAAGAACGTTTTTAAAAAAATGAACTTGGGGGAGGGGGCGGCGATAGATGGCAGCAGGTAAGAAAATGTGGCAAGCCCGAATAGCTGGCCAAGACGAAAGGAAATAGAAAACGGGAAAGTCTGTGCCATTCTGTAGCACCACTAGTTTTTTGTGTAACAGAGTTACTAAATTTATTTGTGTGATGAAATGGACTGTAATTCTACTTGTTTTCGTTTACGTTATCAAAATGTAAAATTCTACTCTTATAGTTTCAATTCTTATATCTTAGAAACTAGTTTGATTGATTTTTGACTATTGGATGCCCAAGCCTCGAACAGTACGTAACAATAAACGTTTTAGAAAAAAACTATAATAGATCGACGTAAAAATTAAATACTACATTTGAAGACATTTAGGTGCAAAACCAAGTCACGAAGTATCAAAATGATTTCTTGATACGTGTGAGAGTAAAACACTTTTCTTTACAGTCCCCTTACTCCCGGACAGTACAGCATGGTTAATAACGCTTTCGTGTAGGTGACGTTAAAACGTGAACCAAGAGCAAAAGAAATCACGTGTCTCCCCTACCGGTTTCGCCTCTGAGAAAAACACAAAAGGCTCCTTTTTTACGGTTCAAGCGACATTATGGAATTTTAGCACATTTGTAACGTCTTGACATAACGTACTGCGAGTCACGTGACTGTTGTTAGAAGTAACCTTACATGGGAGGTACGATCTTACGTTTTACTTCCGAGATAGGGTTATCAGATTAATATTAATCCAAACCGTCAAAAATGGAGTTGCGTCGTAAACAGCAGCGTGAACGAGTAAGCTTTTGTGCTAATGAAGAATTCGTCAATGAATTCAATTGTCCAATAAAATGGAACTAATGATTGTAGGTTAAATTGATAGTTGATAGTGATCGCATACGTGATTCCTTCTGAGATTTGTCAATTGTATTATAAACTACCGTTTCTAAGTCGGAATAAACACGAATTTTCCACAAGCAGCGAAACACTTACCCGTAAGTACAGCTAATATAAATCAGTGATGATTTGTGACACTTCTCATGCTTAACGACATATATTGTTATAGTGCATTAAGGATCTGGCGAGTGTGCTGAAGCTCTTTTTGAACTGTAGTTTCATGAGATCCTAACTCGTGCATACTGTGAAGATGTAACAAAAGTGCTAAACCTGCCTGGAATGGCGCAGCAGAGCGTTCGCGGGCTGGTGTTGCGTACCTCGCGACTCGGAGAGGGCGGCGGCGGCGTCGAACAGCGCCTGTCCGGTGCCGCGTGCGTCCATGGCGACGGCCGGCGCGGCGGTGTGTTGCGCTGCGTTGCGCTGCGCTGCGCTGCCCCGCGCGTCACGTGTCACCCATTGTCCCCGCTGACCGCTGACCTCTGCCCTGTCCCACCCCCGCCCCACGCCCGGCCTCACGCCTCAGCTCGCCGCATCCGCCACCCATCCACGCCCGGCCTCTGCCCCTCGCTCCTGACCCAAGCCTCGCCACTCTCTTCCACCCGTGCCTCACGCCTCGCCCACGCCCACGCCCCCACCCTCGCATCCCATCTTCGGCCCGCTCCGCCCCAACACCGTCCACACACTGCCCCTGCAGCCGCACCGCTCCACTCTGGATCCAAGCACAGAGGTGATGATGCGGAATGGGAGTAAGTGTGGAATGGAGGTAAAGTGTAATGGAAGGCCCAGGAATAGAGGGCTCTGGAATTTCGGGAAAATCCAAAAAGAATCATACAGTTTCGATTTTGACTGAAAAATGCAGATGAGGTGTAGCGTCAGTGATACTCAAAAGCCACACTTCCATGAAATTTGAAATATTACCGTAGATCACTAGAGGTCGCGAATGAGACATAGTGAACTATCATTTGATGATTGGATATGGAATTCTAAGGCAGAGTTGATATCCATTTCTCTCGTTTTATTTTTACTTTCTCGCCCTTTCGAAGAAACTTCGTAAGAAGAGAATGCTACAAAATCTTGGAGAAACGAATATTGTGAAGTTTGTTATAACGCCCCCGAAAGAAATCACGTATATTAGTTACCTAGATGGAGATAAAATAGTTTTCAAATGGCAAATGCTTAACTGGCATTAACTAAAAAATATATGGTAGCCTATGTAATAACTAATAACAGACATTCTTTAGACTGATGCTTACATGCTTCAGATTGCTGATCTGATTACTGTTACAAAATTCTGTTCAAGTTTGAGCAGGAAATCCTGATGCATTCAATCTTACTCAAACATACAATAAATACAATTAAACATTACACAGAAGCTATTATTATCCGCATTAAATATTGATATTCTAGTGGAAATCCATTTACGATGCCAAAAAGAAATACAAAATTTTTGATAATAAATAAAATCTGAATGATGTCTCTCTTGAATTACATTCCGGTAGCTTTTTAGGGTTTCTCCCGAACACGAGAAGTTTACATTCAGTTACGATTGGTGGCTCAATATTTGTGAAAAAAGAGACAATCTTTTGCTATCATTTCGTAGTTTCCAGTAAAATTATTACATTATTTTTTTCTTGTCTGTTATGACGATTTCATAAAAATTGATGGAAGATTTCAAACAATTTAAACATTTCATTACAATAGGTCGAAGACTGTTTGATATTCTTATAAAATATTAATTTTTAACTCAGTTGAGTTTCATGTATTAAAATAAATGCTTCTGAGAAATAAGTCGTTTTTTTTCTGGAGAGAAATCCACCCCCAGACCATCTTTACCTATTAAAATTATCGTTCATGTAACATAGAAATTAAGTTCATATTTAATTCTGTCTTTCTGAAATGTTTTAGATAAGATTCCAGAAAATTTCGAGCAAAATTTGCATCAATCATTTAAAATCTCCGATTTTAAAAATTAGCCAAAGTTAAAATTAGCCTTCCTGTAAAACTACGGTTTTGTAACTTGTGACTATCTCTGACGCAACGCCTCAAATATTTGACTGTGTTATTCAGCCTATTTTCATACTACGCGCATCGACCGAGTTGTCATACTGAGGACGTCGCTGCTGACGACATGCGACCGCAAGTCTCCAAGGGGAAGGTCGCCTGCGATTAAATATTAGCTATTATGGGGTTGCGTTATGGCACAGTAACGTTTTTGAAATTCTTGGCATGTTATGAACTCTTGTACTATATATTAGTCTATGGTTTTGCTATATAAAAATAAGGCGCTACTCATACTTTCGCGTAATGCTCCTTTTGTTTTAAATTTAAAAAAAGTAAACTACGAAATTGAACATAGAGATTTTTGCTTCAGATACAGTTTTTGTACAAAATTTACTCTTCCAAAAAGGTCAAGTACAATTTTTTGAAAACCGAATAGTTTTTGTGTATTTGACGATTGAAATTTACAACAATTTTTTTCTCTAAATCCGCTCCAATTTTTTTCTTTAAAATTTCTCCACATATGTAATAAGGAACGGCAAGAAATATAGCGCTAGTCTCATTTTCGGGTATTGCTATATTTTTCGAAAATTGCAAAAAAATTCAAAACGACAAAGTTAAACATAGAGATTTTTGCTTCAGAGAAAGTATGTTGTACAAAATTATCTCTTTAAAAAATTTAATGTACATTGTTTTTGAAAAAAAAACTTGTTTGTTGAATTTAATGAAATATATATAGGTTTCACACCAACTACGAGCCATGAGAAAAATTGAATGAATGATACGAAAAACAATTAATTTAATTTTGATTATACTTTTCTATTGAAAATGCCAGTATTAATTCTATTTTTGCTTTTTCACACTTTTTCTTTACTTAATTTTACAATAGATATTCTCAATGTATTGATGTACGAGTAAGTGAATTTGACGGTCTGCACACGGTATAATGGCTTTTATCGTTCCTTCATACCGGAGGCAAATAATTCTAAAAGAGCTGTGTTATTTAGGCCATCATTCATAAAATTATAATATTCTCTAGTTTAAGATATCATACTACTGTGGAGTGCAATCAACACCAACTAGAAACTGTATATTTAGGTTGTGTTGGCGCAAAGCAACGACAGGAGAGGATGTTTATCAAAAATTGATTTTAAAATTAGATCATGTTCAATTTTTTTGAAAATGTGAGTATTTTTGGGCTGATTTTGAGACATAAACAATAACCTTTTACAAGTACATATGGCATTGCATACGTATAATCTCGGCTTTCGACTGTCGTGCCCTTATTTAAACACATGATGTTCACATATTTTCAGTCAGAATAACTGAGGCAAACTGGACTCACACAAGTTTACGAAACTCGCAACTCGGAAAATGAAAGATAACTGCTTATCAGACGAATGTGTCAACATTGAAATAACAGTGTTTTAAAATAACTTCCGTAAGTGCTGTAACTAGAGACGTGGGGACCCGGGGTAATATATGATATTGGAGTCTTTAGATCTTGTTCCGTCTGGGCGGAATCCCGTTGGGGGAGATACTTGGAGGGGAAACTCCGCACCCGCATGTCGTCGGATCTCGCCATTCAGAGCGGGAGGAACAACGTCACAACTATTTATTCACTATACTGACTGGAATAATGGCCACGATAATTGTAGGCTTATTGTTTATTATATTAATTCTAGTTATTAAATGAACATTATTGTATTTTTATTATTGCAAATTTCTAGACCTTTGTAAGAGGTCGAAGGTACTTGAACCTGTAGATATTGTTGTAAACTCGTGAGTGCTGAATTATTGTTTAGCAATTGTCATTCTTTTCGATATAGATAATGCATATATGCTGCTGTTACTGACGAGTAATATCAACCTCCAAGGTCTCTTAACGAGAGCAGATCGCCACCGTTTTCGACAAACAATGTGGCAGATGATCGTCGAAAACAATGCCTTGTCTAGAGCGCAAGAGCATCTAAATACAAAAAATACCACTATCCTTCTCCGAGTATTTCGTTCACACTCACAATATACTCACAATATATTTAGATGTTGTTCATACTCACAATATATTTAGAGCAGTTTTCATTCCTATAACCAACGAAAAATCGTTTACTTTCCAAGTTGTAGATGCTTTCTTTACAAATCAAATTATTTTAATGAAAGTCTATAAGAATTCCTTTAATTTATACTTTTCAGTATAATTTGCATTATTTTACTCGTATTTTGTGTATTATAAACAGTCAATTACAAGTTCATCACGTTGGCATACCTCAAAAATTACTTCCAAATTACTATTACTTTCTAACCACGAATAGACCTTTCGTAGTAAAACTTGTAGTAAAACAATTATAATATGTACTTGATATAAAATACTGGCCTTCTTGCGAATGTAACCTTCACATTTTCGTCTTTCGACAAAAACAGGTCCAAGTTTTCGGAATCTATAAAATGAATTCAGGTGTAACTTACTAAATTTAGCCTACTAAATTTGGTGGAATATTTATCTTCACATTTCAACATCATTGTGAACTAGGAATATTAAATCTATTTTCATCTTAAAAAATTCGCAACGATTTGAGAGAGTTCGTCTTCAATTTTTAGTTTCAGCCAGCATAATTGTTTCAATTATATTGTCAATATTCTTGCTTTGACCTTAATATTGAAAATCGTGGTATTCTTTGTCTTACCTAATTTTTTTTCTGGTCACAAATGTATACTTGTAGCGCTTCCCTTTTCTTAAGTACCATTCGGAATATCTACATCTTCCAACGTTTTAAAATGTGGAACACTTTCTATCTTAAGAGGAAACATACATTTCAGAAGCATAACGAAATGTGTGACGTCTTGCAAAACTTTATAAAAGCGCCCTTTATAAAAGTGTACAAGTACAGCAAACACAAGTAGTGTTAGTACCTTAAAAAATAAAAATATCCTTCAACAAATTCTTATCTATCAATTCATCAGTCCACGATTACTACATAAGAAATCAATGTTACTGAGAGATTACTAATCTGCAATAATCAATATAATTTCAGCAGTATAGCTCTGAAGAAGGCCACAACACGTTGGCCGAAACGTTCGATCGACTGAGACGTGGCTCATCTCGGCCAGACAAGTATCCAATCAATATAATATATTGATTAGAGATGTGGGCTCGAAAGTTACGCCACTCATACATCTGCTAAACAGATTGTGTTTAAATGTTTGTGTTTAGAAATGGCGTCTGTTATTTGCTGTTTATCTGTCTAAGGGCCGGTTTCGCCAAACAAAGAGTAAGAGTTTACTCTGGAGTAAATCATGTTTACTCGAGTAACTTCTTGGAGCGTTTCACTAACACTTTACTCGAGTGTTAATCGTTTGCACGAAAGTAAATTCGAGAGTAATTTTACACTGAGAAAAACCGTCGGGTAAAGTACGGAGTAAATTCAGTTTTCAACGTGCATACGTGCATGTACCTCCGAAGTGATGTTGCGGCTCGACGATTACGAATGATAGTATTTGAAGACGATTCCAGCAATGATTCGGAATATTATCCACTAGTGCGAAGACAAAGGGTGCCAGAGAGAATGGATTGGTTTTAATTATGCCGATCCAGATTTTGTCACGAGGTTATGTTTGACCAAATCAGCTGTTAACTTCATCAGATACATTGTAAACTGTAGAAAACTTGTAAATTTATTTTTCGCCCATGTGGATACGAAATAAAGGTATTACGTACCGTATACGATAACAAAGGAAAAATAATAACTACAGGGATTACAAGCACTAAGAAATATTAATTTAGTAAAAACTGTATGTTACGTATGGGGGAGATCATTTGCGCACGTTTTCTTGAGTTCCAGAATCCCTTTACAACACAACATTTTAACTATAAATAGTTCAAAAGTGAATACAAGTTTAAAAAATAAAACAAATAATAATAATAATAATAATAATAATAATAATAATAATAATAATAATAATAATAATAATAATAATAATAATAATAATAATAATAATGAAATTTAGAAAAACGCGAGATCAACATTTGAAAAACTAAATATTTCGTTCCTGAGTTATAGAAAATTTATTTGCATCGCCGTCGGTAAACGAACTGAAAATTTAATTTTTCTGCATTGCTAACAAAATAGTAACTCATCTCCAGAGAAGAAAAATGAATATTTATTAAGAAATGAAGATACAAAAACTAAGAAATTAACTATGCCAACTCGAATCACGATAACGCCGCACAAGATAATAACGCCAAGAACTCCGAAACTAAAATCATGCGTCACTCTCGCTCGCAGCCCATTGAATCGCTCTCAAATATTACGCGTTCAGCTGATTCGCGGAGTAAATCGGAGAGTATGTACTCTAGAGTAAAATAACCCTCAACAAGGGTGGTAAAACCCTTATATTCTACTCGAGAGTTACTATATTAAATTCTTACTCTCGGGTAACTACTTTCAACTTAACGCGGCTGTTGGTAAAACCGGCCCTAAAGACGTCAATAACAATATCCATTGACGTTAGGGGTCCGTTACGCCTAGGATTTGTTTTAATGATTGACTGTAGAGAATGTGTGAACGTGTAAGTTCACACATTCTCTACACGTGTATGTGTGTTACGTGATCAACTTTGTAAGACTGTTAAAGTAGTAGAGAAGTTTCACTTCCCTGCAGTTTTAATGGCATTTGTATCTTGAATTTGTGAATGACCACATGCCGGAGGATCCTCCCGGACAAGCAATCGTTATGTCTGAAAAATAATCTCTCCGCACCGAGCCGAGACAGAGGCTGCCACTGTCCTCGGCTTCGTCCACGGCGGGCGCTAGTGTCGCATGTGTGCCACACAAGTTCGTTATTTACAGCTCATATTATGAACTGCTCGCTAGTTATAATACTCACTGGTCGCATAGGTGCCTTCACCTCCCCCCTCCCCCACCACGCCACTGCTTGTAAGCCGCACTTCCGATGGTTGGGGTGTTCGTAGTACAACATAACCTCTTATCAGTAGAGAACGGATTGTTGGGTGCTGTCTAAAATATGTACATTTTTATGTTATTAAAACCTCCAAATACGTGGAAAGGGCTGGAAAATATGCGGTAAAAATAAAACAAATATTTTGTGAATATCATTATTATTGTTAAGTTTATTTCAACTGATCTTGCTTTTAAAACAAATTTGCTTTAATACTGGTATTACAGTATACTGCAAAGGTCATCTTCAGATTGTTCCTGGCTAATCTTTCTCGGTTTTCTCGAAAGAGGGCTTCAAACCCGAAAAAGTACGTTCTACATCACAAGACGTGACAGGGTCGTTTTTCAAACAAACGATATCACGTACATTTAAGTTTTTGATTTTCTCCTCCATTTGCCCTTCCAGAATTATCAAAACTTTAAAAATATCTTGATTCCTTTGTCTTTTTAAACATGTCCTTACCTTTTAACCGTACAGCGTCAGCGTGGAGACCTTTCACACTAGTATGACATCATGGATACTCACAGCGAACCCAGACAGAGCTTTCATATAACAAATATTTATTTACAAAGAAAACACAACAAATATTTACAATGAATTTACACTTTACTCCCTAGCTCCGATAGTCCTGCTATCCCCTGTTCGCGGGAGCGATCCCAACCCGATTGATGATCGGTTTCAATTGTGGCACTCGCCACTCCTACATCTGAAGCGCGCACAAAGCCAAGGTTCCTTGACCGGATGTCACACTGGGACACAAAGTCTGTACAGGCGTACCAACTGATGGTTTGCCTCGATCGCAGGACCGATCTTACCAGATTGAGAATTGGCCGCGAGTCGTGGCACTGAACCACTCCTCACCTCGGAGCACGCACACAGCATCGCTCCCACGTGACCGCAGTCACCCAATGACACAAAGTCCTCCACAGGCTCGTCAACAAGTGACTTGCCTCGCAAACCCTGCTCGCCGCTGCACCGTCGTGGCGCCAAGATTTTTGTGCAACTGCACGAGGTTCTCCCACTGCCTCCAGAACCCACCCACAACAATTTATAAATCTATAATTCGCAAATTTCCAAGACTTGTTACCAAAGCTCCCTGGTTTATTCCTAATGCATAAATCCAAGGAGAATTAAACAGTTGCATTAAAATGTCCATAAATTAACTATCGAAATTTTATATTTAAGGCTTGAAGCCTGTCCTATCAAAAGATCTTTCAATTTTGGCCGTACAGCTTACGCACCATCCAAGATATTGTCTCACTTTCCAAAAGATCGCTTAAAGCAGCCGTGAATTGCTGACGATAAGGTTATAAACATTACATGTGATTGTAATAACTGTAAACATGTTTTATTCACAAGTGTGGTATTACTCAATGTTATATTTTTGTATTATATGTAAACAGGAACTGTATACAGATTAAAACATAAGCCAAAGTAAGTGTACTTGTGCCCTGATGTAACTGGAAGAGACTGTAATGTACTTCATATAATTTACATTTTGTAGAATTGGTTTGCAGGTCACTAAATAATTTTAAAATTTTATTTCAAAACAATGTATATTTTGTATATAATAACCCCCGAAATATTTTGTTTATATTTTTGGGTTCACGATGAGGCAAAACACCTTGCGCCAAGTCCTGTGAGTCTAGAAAGCGGGTAATTAGAGGTTGTTCGTGATTTTGGAGTGCTGCTAGACGCACAATGTGCAGGTAACGGAAATATTAAAATAATTTTATTCTTTATGTCAATCTTTTATTAAATTCAATATTATATCAATCTTTTTTGGAATCCACACCATACGCATTTTCAACATTTTTAAGTGAAACCCAATAGTGAAGAATAGTCAGTTAAGGAGCATACGCAATGGGTAAAATTTGAATACAGAAGATAATACACGTTTGTTTTTTCTTTAGCCTTCACATTCTTTATTTTTCAAAACTTTTCTTAAAATATATTTACAAAATTATAAAAAAGATGTACAAAATATGGAATAGAGGATGTTCAATTAGCAAAATGTCCAGAAGGTCTCGGTGATAGTGATGTCTTCGCTGAAGTCCCGGAGTGTGCCAAAGCTGAATGGCGCAGTCCTTGTGAGTATTTGTCAGAAAAAAACCTGTAGAAGAAACAATAGAAAATTGGGCATTTTGATATTTTTGCTTTGTTTTCCTCACGTCTCGAGAAACGAACGATTTGTTACTTCGATGTATTTTCTTTACCTTTGGCGTTGTCCAAAAATTTGAAAAGTAGCCTTTTAAATAGAAAAAAGTTTTAAAGTAGATTTTAAAATTAAATATGTATTAATTAAAGTCACATTTCACCATGCATATTTATTTGATTAAAAATCGAGGATAAGATAACCTGTGAAGTTATCGCATCTCAGTTCACTCTCGTTCGTTTAATGATTAAAGTTATTCACTGATAGAAGATTTAAGGTATATACTAAGTGATTACGATTGAGAATATGATATAATAATTTCCCTCGGAGTGACTCTTTGTATTCTGCAAAAGGTTTGAGGGCGTTTATAGCATGCAACGTCTATTCACTCATAGTAGCGCTTTTTTTGCCAGTATTGAACGCAAATTCCAAACTTTTATTAACCAACACATTTACATTCTATAAAAACATTGGAGACCCATAATGCTATACGCTTGTCGCATCTGGCCAAATGCTGCATCATCCAAATTTAAGAAAATACAAGTAGGATAGACTAGAACACATTCCTAATATTAATTACATACACCCCATGGTTTCTTTCACATCAACAACTCCATAGAGAATTAAATATGAACTCAATCACATCCCAAATAGTACGCCTATCCAAGAATTTCTACAGTAACATACAAAAACTCAATAGATCAACAAAACAATATAATTTACACTCAACAAACAACACACAAGCGACAATACCCTTTCGATTCCTTCCTAAAACATTTTAAAGGTATCTACCTCAATTTAGTAGTACCAATAATAGATCATGATCAAGCATACTTTAAAGTTAGTGGTATATCAACAATACATCTGAAAGAGTGTAAACTGTACCATGTACAATCTAAACAAGCAATAAGGGGGGGGGGGGATCTTACTTTTTGGACCAGCTCAACCGGTCGGGTGGTGGGCGTGGTGATGGTGACGGTGATGGTGAGAGGCAAGGCCAGCGACGGGTGGGCGACTGCTTGTCCCCACTGCCAGGAACTGACGACGGTCGGTGGCGCTGCCTACGGGCACGTGAACAACTGATTGAGAAGCATGCGGCATTCGGCGCGCTCGCGCGGGCTACTCTGGAACCTAGCGACGTTCCTTGGAGAGGTCGAAGAACACTCACGATTAGGGATCGACAACGAAAACTCGATGCTCGGAATTAAATCATCCATAGGGGTTTTCGCGCAGCAAAGCGTTACAGCAATCGACAGCAAAATTTATAATCTGCTCTCATCGCTGTTGTGCACCTGCGCACCACAGAAGATGAAGATTGCTGTCGACTGCCGTACAGATACTCCTTCACGTGAATAATACATCGACAAAAAAATAGATGTTTTTAAACATTGATAATTTAAAAATTGGATTCATAATGAAATTATTGATGTTTTCGCGGGGAGATTTAATTTGAAAGTAATCTCGTTTAACAGTTTCAAATTAAGATTTAACTGACAAAACAAAGTAAAAAACTTATCATGATAATTAAGAAAACTTGGATTATCTGCTTGTACAATCCAATAAATAATGCAGGTTTCTTTATTAATGTTTCGTTAATATTTATTTTTCTCCCTTGGTCACTTTCGTCTGAAGAATACTCAATTAATGGTTATCTGAAAATCAGAATAGAATTTTGTTAAGACAGATCTTTTTATTTTAAAAATGTCGACTACGCAAAAACATCGAATATAACCCATTGATGTTAAAACACCGGCTTCAAAAAATCTATGCTAATTCGTCGATGATTTTACAAAGACATCGACGTTTTCGATGTCTCATTCCTCGTCATGGCCATGAAGATTGTAAGGAGACTCAACTCCAGTGTTGGAGGTATGGTAGTACAAAAAACGCGGGCAGCTAATTGGGCTTAGTTTCAGCGACATCACCGGACCTGAATTGTGAATGTATGCATAGGAACTTATCTTGGTTTTGTGCTGCCAATAACGACGCGCGTGGCCTAGCCACGCACACTTTAATGAGGGAAATTAAATGTAGATGGCATTGATTTGACACATGAGCTTAGTGGCCATTGGCCGAAAATGCTTTAAAAAGTTATCTTCTCCCATTGACTGCGTGATGTCGTTAAAGCTATGCGAGTCCGATTAGCTGCCGACGCTTTCCATACACACCTTCTCCGCCGGAGCTGAGTCTCCTTACAGACTACATGGACATGACATACAATTTTATTTAGAAATCAATACCGCCAACATGATGTAACATGAGAATAATTCTGACCCTAGATGCAGACGTCTAAGTAGGGTTTCAAGAATTTAGCAGTTAACAGTACATTCTGCTGCAAAAATTTGAAAAAATTCTATTTATCGTACACGATACAAATCAAAAACTTACAGTAGCTAATTCTGGCCGGCTACAGTGTGCAGAATTGATATAGGTTACTTTAAGAATATTTTCGAGTCGTGTCACATCGGCAGGAGGATACTCATTTTGGAAAAAATCTACGGATAGTTTATGTGCTAGTGTTGTTCAGTCTGACGGGGCAGACGAACCGTTTTGGAAAAAGAAAACGCTTGTGGGGTACAAGGTCCAACATTTCCCGTAAACTTTCTGTATTATCAAAAATTGCAGAGAATAACGCAAAAAAAGGAACATTGATGATAGTTAATTCCTTAACAAAACCTGTTCAAAATTAGATCTTTACTTAAAGTCATAAATGTTGATTTCAAAATTAGAGAAGTTTCACTTGGAGTAAAGCCTATTTAAGAAAAATATTTTCTCAAAAACATCTCCCAACTTTTTGTTTATTTTATCTCGAAAAGAATAAAGAACGCGTTATAAGCGCGCTTACAAGAATATCACAATTTCCATTTTCGATAAACTCTCAGTAAATTTCTAAAAATACGAAAATTACAATTAATCTCAGATTTAACTATATGGAACACCGCTAGTTTCTTTTTATTACGTTTCAGGTACTTTTACCTCCCATACATCATTCTTATGTTTGGTGGTTTTATGCTAGTCTATCAGTATATATATATATATATATATATATATATATATATATATATATATGTGTGTGTGTGTGTGTGTGTGTGTGTGTGTGTGTGTGAGTGTGTGTGTGAGTGAGTGGGTGTGAGTGTGTGAGTGGGTGTGAGTGTGTGAGTGTGTGTGAGTGAGTGAGTGGGTGTGAGTGTATGAGTGAGTGTGTGAGTGTATGAGTGTGTGTGTGAGTGTGTGTGGTGTGTGTGGTGTGTGTGAGTGGGTGCGAGTGTGAGTGGGTGTGAGTGGGTGCGAGTGTGAGTGTGTGTGAGTGAGTGTGAGTGGGTGTGTGAGTGAGTGTGAGTGAGTGTGAGTGAGTGTGAGTGAGTGTGAGTGAGTGTGAGTGAATGTGAGTGAATGTGAGTGAGTGTGAGTGTGAGTGGGTGTGAGTGTGAGTGGGTGTGAGTGTGAGTGGGTGTGAGTGCGAGTGGGTGTGAGTGCGAGTGGGTGTGAGTGCGAGTGGGTGAGTGCGAGTGGGTGTGAGTGTGAGTGGGTGTGAGTGTGAGTGGGTGTGAGTGTGAGTGGGTGTGAGTGTGAGTGGGTGTGAGTGTGAGTGGGTGTGAGTGTGAGTGGGTGTGAGTGTGAGTGGGTGTGAGTGTGAGTGGGTGTGAGTGTGAGTGGGTGTGAGTGGGTGTGAGTGTGAGTGGGTGTGAGTGGGTGTGAGTGTGAGTGGGTGTGAGTGTGAGTGGGTGTGAGTGTGGGTGTGAGTGTGAGTGTGAGTGGGTGTGAGTGTGAGTGTGAGTGGGTGTGAGTGGGTGTGAGTGTGAGTGTGAGTGGGTGTGAGTGTGTGTGTGAGTGTGAGTGTGAGTGGGTGTGAGTGAGAGAGTGTGAGTGAGAGAGTGTGAGTGAGAGAGTGTGAGTGAGAGAGTGTGAGTGAGAGAGTGTGAGTGAGAGAGTGTGAGTGAGAGAGTGTGAGTGAGAGAGTGTGAGTGAGAGAGTGTGAGTGAGAGAGTGTGAGTGAGAGAGTGTGAGTGAGAGAGTGTGAGTGAGAGAGTGTGAGTGAGAGAGTGTGAGTGAGAGAGTGTGAGTGAGAGAGTGTGAGTGAGAGAGTGTGAGTGAGAGAGTGTGAGTGAGAGAGTGTGAGTGAGAGAGTGTGAGTGAGAGAGTGTGAGTGAGAGAGTGTGAGTGAGAGAGTGTGAGTGAGAGAGTGTGAGTGAGAGAGTGTGAGTGAGTGAGAGAGTGAGTGTGAGTGAGAGAGTGAGTGTGAGTGAGAGAGTGTGAGTGTGAGTGAGTGTGAGTGAGAGAGTGTGAGTGTGAGTGAGAGAGTGTGAGTGAGAGAGAGAGTGTGAGTGAGAGAGTGAGTGTGAGTGAGAGAGTGAGTGTGAGTGAGAGAGTGTGAGTGTGAGTGAGAGAGTGTGAGTGTGAGTGAGAGAGTGTGAGTGTGAGTGAGAGAGTGTGAGTGTGAGTGAGAGAGTGTGAGTGTGAGAGTGTGAGTGTGAGTGAGAGAGTGTGAGTGTGAGTGAGAGAGTGTGAGTGAGAGAGTGTGAGTGTGACAGTGTGAGTGAGAGAGTGTGAGTGAGACAGTGTGAGTGAGAGAGTGTGAGTGAGAGAGTGTGAGTGAGAGAGTGTGAGTGAGAGAGTGTGAGTGAGAGAGTGTGAGTGAGAGAGTGTGAGTGAGAGAGTGTGAGTGAGAGAGTGTGAGTGAGAGAGTGTGAGTGAGAGAGTGTGAGTGAGAGAGTGTGAGTGAGAGAGTGTGAGTGAGAGAGTGTGAGTGAGAGAGTGTGAGTGAGAGAGTGTGAGTGAGAGAGTGTGAGTGAGAGAGTGTGAGTGAGAGAGTGTGAGTGAGAGAGTGTGAGTGAGAGAGTGTGAGTGAGAGAGTGTGAGTGAGAGAGTGTGAGTGAGAGAGTGTGAGTGAGAGAGTGTGAGTGAGAGAGTGTGAGTGAGAGAGTGTGAGTGAGAGAGTGTGAGTGAGAGAGTGTGAGTGAGAGAGTGTGAGTGAGAGAGTGTGAGTGAGAGAGTGTGAGTGAGAGAGTGTGAGTGAGAGAGTGTGAGTGAGAGAGTGTGAGTGAGAGAGTGTGAGTGAGAGAGTGTGAGTGAGAGAGTGTGAGTGAGAGAGTGTGAGTGAGAGAGTGTGAGTGAGAGAGTGTGAGTGAGAGAGTGTGAGTGAGAGAGTGTGAGTGAGAGAGTGTGAGTGAGAGAGTGTGAGTGAGAGAGTGTGAGTGAGAGAGTGTGAGTGAGAGAGTGTGAGTGAGAGAGTGTGAGTGAGAGAGTGTGAGTGAGAGAGTGTGAGTGAGAGAGTGTGAGTGAGAGAGTGTGAGTGAGAGAGTGTGAGTGAGAGAGTGTGAGTGAGAGAGTGTGAGTGAGAGAGTGTGAGTGAGAGAGTGTGAGTGAGAGAGTGTGAGTGAGAGAGTGTGAGTGAGAGAGTGTGAGTGAGAGAGTGTGAGTGAGAGAGTGTGAGTGAGAGAGTGTGAGTGAGAGAGTGTGTGAGAGTGTGTGTGAGTGTGTGTGTGAGTGTGTGTGTGAGTGTGTGCGAGTGTGTGAGTGTGTGTGTGAGTGTGTGTGATTGTGTGTGAGTGTGTGTGAGTGTGTGAGAGTGTGTGAGAGTGTGAGAGAGTGTGAGAGTGTGTGAGAGTGTGTGAGAGTGTGTGAGTGTGTGTGAGTGTGTGTGAGTGTGTGTGAGTGTGTGTGAGTGTTTGTGAGTGTGTGTGAGTGTGTGTGAGTGTGTGTAAGTGTGTGTGAGTGTGTGTGAGTGTGTGTGAGTGTGTGTGAGTGTGTGTGAGTGTGTGTGAGTGTGTGTGAGTGTGTGTGAGTGTGTGTGAGTGTGTGTGAGTGTGTGTGAGTGTGTGTGAGTGTGTGTGAGTGTGTGAGTGTGTGAGTGTGTGAGTGTGTGTGTGAGTGTGTGTGAGTGTGTTCATGCGTGCGTGTGAGTTGGAAAACAATATTCCTATCATGTTCTCAACAAAACACAATCACAAACGAAATGTTCAATATTGTCATTTCAAACGTGATGAACCCTTAACCCACGTACTCACCTGAACAACGGCAAAGACACGCGATGATTAGTAGAATTAATAGCACGAATCCCCCAGTTACTTCCGCGATGATGCTGAAACACAAGGCATCAAAACAAAAATATTAATTTTATAATAGTTCGAGGACGTATTTTAATTGTGGAACAAGTTCATTGATACTCATTTTGAGATATTGAACTCTAAAAGTTCGTCGTTTATAAAAAAATCAAGGTGGAATTAAGCAGGCGATTTTGCGTTTTCTTCTCTTATAAGATATTTACTCTCTTGTATGAAGATGACATGAAAAAGAATGTGGTAAACAGTCGAACCTCCATATATCGAAATTCTCTATGAATCGAATTATTTTTCGGTCCCTTGAAAATTCTGTTTAAAAACATGTCTATATATCAAAAAGTATTTCTATAAATTGAAATAATTATATGATTTGACTATTTTTTCTACAAAATAAAAGTGTACAGTAAATACTATAAATTATATTTATAAAAATGAGTACTGGTTAATTTGGAAAGAGAGTATTACTACTGCGGAAAATATAACTTTCTTCTGGACGGTTGACAGTTGAGTTAATGTTTATAATCATCAACGATTTTTCTGCGTCCAATTACCAGCTTTTTCATGAAGTTAACTCACTCCTTCCCTCTCCGAGGGAACTTGTCAATCGTGGGAATGCGTACGCCAAAGTTATCTGAAGGTCAATCGCGTGCCCCTTTGTCTAATGGCCCTCCCGATACAGTTTCGACTACAATGAAAAACCGCAATTTTTTTATTTCTTAAAACTGATGGGGAAGTTTTGAAACTTTCTATACATCGAAGTTTCTACATACCGAATATTATCGAAGGAACGGTCAGATTCTACGTATGGAGGCCAGACTGTATTTCGTCAAACATATCGAGTAGTGGAGCTATACTACCATAAATTAGTGGTGCTACAGAAAGTCACAGTAGTTCTCATAATAGTTAATTTTCTATTTTTTTTTTTTTTGATCCGGATTAAATTTTCGGTTTTGCCCCACCCAGATGCTATCCATCGCCGCCCAAATTACATTTTTCAGATGTTTTTTCAACCCTTCGGTTCTCTAATGATAGATCTGAAACATATTTTAGACGAGTAAAGTGTCGTACCATATGGAAATTTTCATAGAAACATTTTTCACAGAAAACGTTAGAATTTTTATACGAAGAAACGTTGTAAGACATCATTTACAGCACTTTACTCACTCATAAATGCAATAATGGGTACAAATCGCCGGTAATGTAAATATTAAGGGCTTGAGAGAGATGTCAAAAAAGTTACAATTGTGTAATTTTTGGAAACAATAAAATAATGGAACAATATGGAGTTTATGTCATCTGCTACAGTACGTATAACAATAACGATACCAACATTTTAAAGAAATTTTTAAACGGATACTCCAGAAATAATAGTTTTTCTTTCGAAAATTTGCCATTTTTCCCGCAGCATTACAATACTGTCTCAATACTGCGTAATGGATACCAAGAAAATAAAATTATATTATGAAATAGAAGACGTGGACGTGCACAGACGATGTAGACATCAACATCGCTCTCTGAAGAATCTCCTTCCTGACCCAGGAAAGCGTCATTTAAATCTAAATGAACCCGTGTTTGTTTGTAGTTTGAGTTGTTAGAATTTCCATCAAAATCTCTTTAAACTATTACCAAAGTGAAATTCTCGTACTCATGTACAACTCGACTGATAACTTGGTTCTGAACTATCGTTGAGCAGTATGACCGAGAAGATTTTGTCATTTAACCTCAGCTTTTGCCTCATATCTTTGTTTGGTAGCATTGCGGTTTCACTTTCAAGACTTGACGGTTGGATATATAACGCACTAATATTAATTAAGGCTCTTTCTCGGTAGGTGCGCCATTAAGAGTGACGAGATTTCTGATCAAATTTCTTTCTCGCGAAGGTTTTCCCGAATAAACAAAGCCTGTGAGAAAGCTTAAGGGTCATTTCGTTTGGTCGATGATGCCGAAACTTGCAAAGGATGTTATTAACGAAGAAATTATTATTTTACTACAAAAATTGTGCATCGATTAAAACGGAAGACGAGAAAAACTTTTTGATGATAAATAACGATTAGATAGGAAGAGGAATCTCTTTTCTTCAAGAAGATCAAAGTACATCAATATCCACGAGATACCAAAAACAAAAGAGAAATTCATACAATATGTACCAGAAAAAAAGATAACACGAAAAAAATAGAGAGCCATATCCCCTGAGCACTAGCCTTGCAAAACAAACGTCTTCACAAACTAGAGAAAGGAAGTTGTGCTCTTGTTATAAAAATGGCTACGATTTTGCTGTAGCGTTTCCTAAAAATAATGACAAAATTATATGTGCCAATGAAACATGTCCGGCATTACACACCAGAAGAAGCCATGAATTTAACTGTGAACGCCAAAGTTGCTAAATATTGGAATAAAAAGAGATGCAGTCGAGAAATTGTTATCATATCCGACCGTCAACAAAGTCTTGAAAGTGAAAGAACAGTGCTACCCTAAAGGTATGAGGCAAAAGCTGAGGTTATTTGACAAAGTCTATTCGATTGCACTGCTCATCGATAGTTCAGAACAAACTTATCAGTCGAGTTGTACACGAGTACGAGAATTCCACTTTGGTAATAATTTAATGAGGTTTTGATGAAAGTTCTAGCAACTCAAACTTTAAAAATATTAAAAAATAACAACAGTTCATTAAGATTTAGACGACTCATTTCGGAGCCAGAAAGGAGACTCTTTCGAGGATGATGTTGATGAATATATATATCGTCTGTGTTCGTCCTTGTCTTTTATTTTCTCGGTAATATATTTTGCCTTTCTCGCTTTTCCTTACGCAGTATTGGGAATTTATTGTAATGCAACGGGGAGGGGAGCAAATTTACGAAAGAACTATTATTGCCGGACCCTGGTAACGAAATGTGAATAAATCTCGTCCTTACATATAGTAAGTTACTTCCTCTAACACGTTGTTTAGTCAGAATCCATGTATAGTGGGTCCTGAACACTGAAAAGTCGATTGACGACAAATCGACCGTCCGTCCGTCCATCCATCCATCTGGAGTGAGAGGATGGAATGAAATGGATATTTCCCAATCGGTCTGGCTGATGTCACAGCCCCTTGAATTTGAAATTCAAATTTTAATTTTCATTCCGCGCTCGCCTACCGAACGGTGCACACCTCGACCGCCGCCTATCGCTCCGCAGTACCTCGACTGTGACCAGTACCTCGACTGTGATAAGAAGTGCCCCAGCGAGGCCGTGTTACGGCCGTTCAGCAAGCGAGTGACTTGTTTAAATATCTTAGTGAAGTGAAGTGCATTTCAATCAGTGCTATTTCTAGGAATATCAGCACGAGGTGTTGTCTCCCCGGCGACAGCCACATAGTGCGATCTTTGTTGGGGTTTTTTCCTTTCATAGACGAGTACTCAGAAGTGAATATAGTTTCGTTTGTTAATGTTCAATTCAACAATGGCAGAAAACGCGAATGCATAATTTCCGACGCTATCAGTTGTGGTGTCGTCAGTTCTATACGCACTTAACGGCTACCATTATACGGAGCCGCATCTAATTAATCACCTGCAGCTACAGCAGTAGTGGCAGCATCAGCTTTATGCTGATAGCCAACCCGCAAATTCAACCTTCACGCAGCTGTCTACACCACCCGTGGGATATTCTCAACCGTCTCCACAGATAAGTACAGCGCATTCTCCTTCTCTTAAGCGCCCCAGATTGCAAGATGCAGTTTATAACCAAGCTTGGTATGTACAGGGATCCAGCACGCCAGTGCAAATGTGCCTTTACGAGTATATAACATCCCAACTGGCAATATATTTTCCAGTCTCGATCCTGAACGCGACCATGTCCCAGACCAAGGTGCCTCAGTAAATGATTCTCCTTCCTCACAACTGATTAAGATATCTCCAATCATTATTCATGTTCCACCAGTTTATACAGAACTCTTGCAAAAAATTAAGGAATTGCTTAAACGTGTAAATTTTGTTACATGTAAAATCAGAGGATTTTATACTGAAATCAGAACAAGTACAGATGAAGACTTTACTTCGTAGGCACTTTTCAACGAAAGGGTTGTACTATCATACCTACAGGGACAAAAACTACATTTTTGCGGTGCTGCGAAATGTCTCAATATCCTATAGTGAGGAAGAAATACACCAAGAACTATTAAACAAAACTTTACCAATAATAACGGTTATCAGACTGATTCTAATCGTAAACCTTGGCATTGATGTGCAGTTACTCTTATGAAATCATCAGAAAGCCGGGGAATATATGAACTAAAAGAACTGTTTAATGCTAAAATTACGGTTGAAGAGCGTCGTCATAGACCCGGGCCAGTGCAGTATCGAGGTTGTCAGATATTTGGACACACAAAAAAGAACTGTGATAATCCTCCTCGTTGCGGCGAATGTGCAGGGCCCCATGCAACGGCCTAATGTTCTAGTACTGAAACCAAATGTTCACTCTGCGGAAAGGCTCATCATGTTACCATATGTACTCCACACGAACTTGGACCACTTCTGCAAATCTCCGACAGCCCTGTACTATATAATTCCTAAGAAAACGACAGATAGAGATAATTCCTATTCTCGCACGTGTTAAGCAGATCCTTGTAGCAAATTCTAGAAATCTATAACTTGCATCTTATTCTACGAAATATTTCATGCGCAGTCTCGTGAAAAGTCACCCCACCCACGCATCCATGCGTGTGATTGCCTCTTCAGCGATAACCCAACATTATGCGCTGGTGCGAGATCGGCACTCAGTGTTAAGTTAGTTTGCCACAAACAGGAACTCATTGTAGAAAAATATGAACAGGAAATATTTGCAGTTTCATTACGTGTGCGTAATGCATCGTAGGGAATGGGCTATTTGTGATAAAACGTTGGAAGATGGAACGCAGATAACTTTTGTGAAAGAAAAGATGTTGAAATTTGTCGTTAAAGCAACTGACAGGCGACAGGATGGAAGGGTATTTTATTTGTAACACACACATTGTAACACACACTTTGACGCAAATGATAAGTGAGAGAGGCAATATGTAAATATTGAATTGATTACTGCGAATGTGAAGTGAGCTCAAAAAGAGGCTGAATACATCCACTATGTTCATCTATACCAGACTGTCTTCAAAAGTTGTTTTAGTTGTGGATGTGGACGAGACTATGCGAAGAAACAAATCAAAATGCCTCCCTCAAAACGCAATATATTACCCCCTGTGAGGAAATTAGGTGTCAGAGAAACTGTTTTTAAGACCCCGAGAAATCTTAATGATCATTTTGGACGTTCTAAAGTAGTACATCACACAGAGGTAGTAAATAACTTGGTAGTTGCTGATGCACAGTACTATTTGATATACATGACAGCACTGCACCAGCGCCCAAAGAAAACAAATTATAGACAGGCCCTGCAAAGATGAGGTGTAATAAGCGGTATAAGTTCTAGTTAGTGACGAGGAATTCCGATTTACCATTAGAGAATTCATAAATGTGATTCTTCCACATCCGAAAATAGTTAAGGCACTTCTTGGTATCATTAAGAATACTTTTGTTATATGTTTCACGGATTTACAGACATTCCACGCAAGCAAATACGGACCCTACTGATTCTGTGAGTATTGGAGTGATACTCATTTTACAATGCAAAATATTTGTTCACGGTTGTTTTCAAGCATGATAAACTGAAACCAGAGCGCCGTTGCGAGATAGGATGTCTGGAAAGGCTATTGGTTTTTTCTTTTAGACACATTTAAATTATGATATTACTAGGTAAACTAGCACATAGCTTCATTTACATTTTGGGGCACATAGTTGTTCCATCGACAGGTTTATTAATACGAATAAAACCCCATCTCACAAAACATATCCGCAATAAAATGTGCAACTCAATTATTTGGTTTATTTAGTCAAAAAACAGTAAAAACTATTTGAAGTATGGGGAAGAAGATCGTCTGCGCACGTTTTCTAGAGTTACAGAATCCCTTCCTATCATTTTTAACTATAAATAGTTGAACGATCAATAAAAGTTAAAAATAAATAAATGAAAATAAAATTTAAAAAAGGGTGAGATTAACATTTGAAAACCTAGACATTTTCGTTCCCGTCTTATAGAAAACATATTTGCAATGGTAAACGAACTGCAGAAAGAAGAGTTCAACAAAACGTGCGCATAGTGAAGATACATTTATGTCCAGAAGCAAAACAAGAGGCCATCTCAGCATTTGCTCAATGGATCAGGGAAACTGGACAAATACCTGATCGAGATGGAAGTCATTGACCCGGAAGCTGAAGTACCTTATTTGTTACAAACATATTAAGCCTTTTTAAAACGTTTATACAATACAAACGTGAACTAATTCAATATATATCAGTTTTGTTAAAATAAACATTTTTCTTTTTTATATTCAATATAGTCTCTAATTGTATAGAAACAGTTATGCAGCAGAAAAGATTTTACTTTTAACTTAAATTTGTGAACTGACTTCAATTGTTTGATGTCATCTGGAAATGCGTTGTAATGTACATGTATTGTATGTGAATTTCTGATAGGGAGCTGTTGATACTGACACTTGAACTTAATTTTTACGTTCGATGTATTAGTATTGCATGAAAATATGTTCCCACCGTTGAATAAGTCACTTTTGACAAATATTACAGACTCGTAAATATATAGGCAAGGCAGTGGTAAGATTCCAAGTTCAATGAAGAGAGGCTTGCAGGGATCACGCGTATGGCATTTGTTCATTATTCGAATAATTTTCTTTTACAATCTAAGTCTGAGTACTACGTGATGAGTTTCCCTAGAATATTATGTCATATCTCAGGCGGGAATGTACATTTGCAAAGTACACGCAACGAGCTGCATGAAGGCTGACAGAATTTGAAAGAATTCTGAATGCGTAACATAATGAACTTAATGTAGCGTTTAATTTTGTTATATGTACATTCCATTAGAGGTTTGACTGAATTGAGAGACCAAGAAATTTTGTTACCTGAATTTTGTTAATTGCATATTGTTCATTTTCAATGAAGCATGTAATTGTAGATTTGAAATGCAAAAATGCATTGAAACTTATTTTCCTTCGTGAACAATTGATGTTATTACAAAATCAATTTGAAACTTCTGAAATCGTATTATTTATTGTTTATTTTTGCAAAGAACATTCCTGTCATCGGCAAACAGAACCGTTCTTCCGTTTTTAATAGTCGAGGTCATATCGTTTACATGTAACAGAAAGAGGATAGGACCTAAGATCGAGCCTTGCTGGCCTCAATATTCAATTGGTATGGAATTGGAAAGAAGTAAATAATGTACCTTCATGCCAGTACGGTATTTTTACTCTGAGATCGATGTTTAAGGTACAAGGTTATCCAATCTACAGCGATACCACGAATTCCATAAGAAGGTAATTTTGATAGCAAGTTGTTATGGTCAATAACGTCAAAGCTTTCAAATGATCTAAAAATATTCCAATAGGTGCTTCATTTTGGTCCATTGATGAAGCAACATCATTAAGAAATGAAAAAATGGCAGTTTCCGTAGATTTTGAGTTTCTAAACCCATGTTGTGAGTCTGAAAACGCTTCGTTTTTGCTGAGAAAAGTTCCCATCCG
This sequence comes from Gryllus longicercus, assembly GCA_038098605.1. Taxonomy (NCBI): domain Eukaryota; kingdom Metazoa; phylum Arthropoda; class Insecta; order Orthoptera; family Gryllidae; genus Gryllus; species Gryllus longicercus. The sequence goes on along the minus strand of JAZDUA010000003.1, from coordinate 8,875,539 downwards.
CGTATATATTTTTGAGAAACCTGACAAAAGAGAAATTGGTCGGCAATTTTAAATTTAATTTTTCTCTTTTTTAAATGTGTGTGGATTATTTTTTTCTGTTTTGAAAATATCGGGAAATATTCCTATGCATAAAACGGCATTGAAAATGTGAGTTAACGGGTGTATAAAGGCATATACACAAGTTTTTCAATCAACAATCCGGAAATTCATCTAAACCAGATGAATTTTGATAGCAAGATGTTATGGTCAATAACGTCAAAACTTTTTTTGGAAGGCAATGATGTTGAATTTTGCGGTTTTAGTCCCTCATGAGTTCAGCCGCAATTCTAGAAAAGTGTTGGTGGACGAGATTTGCCACTTTTTCCGGATTACTGGCTTCTCTTTCATTATCCTTTAAAACAACATTACTAAGTAACGAGATGATGTGGACATATTTTTTACGATATTCTACATTGCTTTTGTTTTGTAACTAGCGTTCAAAATATCCTGATTATTTTTGCATGACCTCTTACTTTCCTTAAAATTCTTATGTATTCTCGGAAGTACACATGAAACCGGGTGATATATTATGTTTAGAAATAAAGTAAAGCGTACGTTCGTTCTTACACGATGTTCCAATACCTTGTGTGATCCAAGTATTATTTTTCCGTGAAATATTTAATTTTCTCTTTTTAAGAGGGAAGCATGTGTGTTAAAGTGAAATTAAAGTTTTGAGAAAAATATATTATATATTTCATTTGTGACAACAGCGTTATAAACTGTATCCTATAATTCCTTCAGCAAGTAGTCCGTAAATAATTTTATGTTAACTTTAGTGAATCTTCTGCACATACGTGTATAATTGTGTCAGTGTTGTGTGTATAATTCGTGCACATGCGTGTATAATTTGTTCGTAGTAATACAGTAGTTAATTATATGTAACTAATGTAAGTTTTAACAATATTTATTTAATAAACGGCAACAGTAATACATTTGTTTCGGTAAATGGGTATTTTATTACCGATTTGGTTTTGTTTGATTGTATTCGTTCATACTCTTTATATCTTACTCGATTGCTGTATAACTCTGATTCCGTTTTTAACAATATTTTTTTAATAAACAGCAACAGTAATAAATTTCCTTTTGGGTAATAAATTACTAAGAAATGTGTATTTAATTATCTATTTGATATTATTTGATTGTGACTTTTCGTTCTATTATCATACTCTAATATCTGGCATTATTACATAACACTGATTCCGTTTTAACAATATTTATTTACTACACGGTTACAAAAATAAATTTCATTTTGTGGTAATAAATTAGTAATTAAGGAGTACTAAATATTCATATTAGTTTGAATCGATTGTGCCCATTTTTTAAATTTGGTTGTGCCAGTTCGACAGTCACACCAGCACAACATTTATTTAATAAACTACAACAGTAATGAATTTCATTTTTGTGTAATAAATGAGTGTTAAATATTCATATTAGTTTGATTTGCTTGTGCCCATTTTTTAAAAACTTGGTTTACCAAGTTGACTGTTAAGCCAGCACATCTGTATTTATTTCGTCAACGGCATCAGAAATAAATTTAATTTTGTGGTAATAAATGGGTACTAAATTCTCCACTTCGTTGGATATTTGATGTGATCGTGCTAAAGTGGATATGTCAGCTTGACACACACAACGTGTTAGAGAAAGTTTATTATATATGGGGAAATGTATTATTCACGTTTTTGTTACTATGCCTCGCAATAAGAGTTTTTCTGTCAAAAACCGCCGTTTTCTGGCTCGTGATTACAATACTTCTTGTTCTTACGATAAAAGGGCGAAAAGATAAAAGTCGTGGACCTGCGGTTGAAGGCACGTGGAAGGTCTCCATTGTTGTTTTAAATAAATAATTATTATAATAAGGGCACTGGCAAAATGCTTGACGTAGCAAATACGGGTATCTCAAAGAAGTTTTTCGGGACGACAGCCTACGACTCGTAAAAACGTGACGACCCCGTGTTTTACGTGACGTATACGATCTCACACAAATTTACTTTGTAGTTATCTACTATTATGTCGTGCAGGTTTGCTCGCATTAGCAACTAGAATTTGTTACAAATCTTGCTTCAAGCATCTCTCTTATTAATAATTTGAGTACTCCACCTCTTTTTGTTGGCATCCTGTAATGCAATTTTTGTTAACATTCCGGCAAATTGCTGCCACAATTCCTGTTTCATAATTTTCAGGAGATATCTGAAATAATACTACCTTACAACGAAATTTCTATAGCGTTTTATTGTTTTTATATGTTTAATTATAATCTTTAATTATTTTTTATATTTTGACACAAAATAACTATCGTTTCATTGGGCGAGAGCCAAATGAAATAGCCATCTATGTCACTACGAATGTATTTTAGTGCTGATCAATGAACAGAAACCAAATATTTTTTCATCGAGTTGATTCTGATAGTGTCATATGATTATAGTACTTTTCTAATAAAGAATTAAACTCTGGTTTATCAATAGGTACCATTCTCTTTTTGGCTTGTGGAATATTCAGCCAAAAGCAACTGTCGACAGTTCTTAACCTATATGATTTTTCGGTATTAAGGACCCCCAAAAATTTGCAACTTTTTCTCTACCACAGCTTGACAGTAAGAGTTTTTCTGTCGAAAAATCGCCGTTTTCCGGCGCACGATTACAATAGTTTCTGTTCTTTCGAAGAGCGGCGAGAGTGTTTCGTCAAACATTCTTCTTATGGAATGGAAGAGATTAATTCTAGTAATATAGAAAAATTAATAAAAAAATAGCCTAAATTGTGCCCGACAAAATACTCTTGTTCCATTGAAATTAAAATTGTTCTGTTGAAATTGGTTAAGCCGTCCCGAGATGAACCGGACAAACTCATTGTAAAAATAAATACATGGTTTTTATACCATGAAAATAACTAATGACCCGAGAAAATCGCAGATTTTTGAAATCGTAGACATTTAAATTTTTTGAATATAGACTAATGCAAAAGCCTTTCCTTTATTCTCTTACTGACGTTGAAGAATGTAGTTTGATGAAGTCGTAGGCTTCCGCGGCCAGAGTCAGTTTGTCTTCTGGATGCAATTAGTGTGAGATTTTGTTACTTACAGCAGGCTCCGAGGGCAGCAATAGTCCCCGCAGCAAAAGTGGTCAAGACTGCAATTGTGGGTTTTGTCGAATCTACCATTTACGCATATTTCTGAAAGACAAAATAAAGATTATTTGTTTTCTCATTTCGAAATATGAAAAATTGTTTAAATTAAAAAGACTACACTTGGACAACGTAATCAATTAGCACGTTGTATGTTTCTTGTTATGTGTTCAAGAAAGGAATTACATGACAACGAAAGAAATACAGTCCAAAATGATTGTGATTAAATCACTTGAGTGCGATGTGTTTAGTCGGAATGAATTGGCGAAATTTTTCTCTTGGAATTAAAAAGAAAATGCACTGAAGGAACATTGTTCAGAAAATTAAAAGCTTTTACGCTGCCCAGGGTGTGCAAGTGTACAACGATGGCATTGTATTTACTTGTTAGTGAGACATACGAACAAGACAATTCTCTCGTAGGATAATCTGCTCAACTCAAATATGATGAACTCAAACATTCCAATATCTTGAGTGGCTTTGGGAATATACAAGGTAACAAGAATTCATATTTCTTGAAGTCCCTTAAGTTCAGTAAAATGAAGTTGTGATTCAATTTACTAGTTCACAAATGTAAATTAAATGTGATTATAGGCTCTGAAAACAAGGCGCGTTTTATGCTAACGTCCTGGAATAAAGGGACAGAAAATTATTAATAGGGGGCGGATTTGTATGCCCTAAAAACTTGAAATATGCTTTTAAAAATATGTATTCATGACCGAAATATTCTAAAATATGCACTTTAATATAATAACTATTTAATTTCCTCTATAAATATTTCTTGATAAAATTCAGGAGAAACATGCTTGGAATGAAAATATTTTTTTTGTGCAAACATATTATAATCTACCCTACTTTGCCAGAAAAATAACGAAGTAAGTAGTCACTTTAGTGAAGAACATTGTATGTCATGATGTATTTCTTCTGACCGATTAAAAAAATGATATGAAGAAATGTCCAACATTTACATAAGTATTTTATCATATATAGAAAATTTTAAAAAAACGCAAACAATGACAATCGCTTTGAAATCAATGAAAGTTCACAAATAAATAGATTCTATAAATATATGAAACGTATATTTTATGATGATTCACTGAAGAATTTGCCAAACAAGAGATGAGAATGGAGTTTATTTTCATAAATCAGATAGGATTACTTGTTTACTTTCAACATCATTTATCCAGCAGATCTGTCGTAACTAATATTTATTGTTCTTTATGCTTTACAGCAAATGTTCTTATAACAGCGTATGTACGTCTTCATTGTCATTACATTTCTGTTGCCATTTTATTGCGGCTCAATTGCGAGTGGTACGCAGGAAATCGTAATACAGTACCACCTTTGTTCTCAATTGTTTCATCTGTATTACTTTTCGTTTTGTCTCCTAACAGTATAGGCTTAACTTGGTGAGAAGAGGGGGCACTTTTCTCCAAATAATAATAATAATAATAATAATAATAATAATAATAATAGTCATTTTTGATATAATGATATAACTGAATGGATTAGTAAGGAATAGTTTCGTTTTGTCTCCCTATACATCAAGTCGCACCCTTGCTTTTTACAGAGCTTACCCACACGAATCGGTCACCGCAGGGCCCTGTTAGGGCATCACATCAGGGGAGGGAGAGTTTCGGCGGGCATCAGTTCGCCCAGAGGTTTAGATTTTATTACATTATATTAAATACATTTTAAAAATTGCAAGATTAGCAATATTTGAAAAATAGTAATTTTTGTTTCTGAGTTAAAGAAAACTTATTTGCATCGGTACACGAATTGCAAGTATGATTTTTCTTCATTGCTAACAAAATAGCAACTCTCTCACCTCTACTCTCACCATTACAAGCAAAAGAGTTCAACAAAACGCATAGTGAAGCTACATTTACGTCCAGAAGCAAAACAAGCGGCCATCTCAGCATTTGCTCAATGGATCAGGGAAACTGGACAAAAACCTGATCGAGATGGGGTTTTGACCCTGTACTTCTGTCACACGATCCTCTCTGCCAATGTGGGTACAGTAGCATGTGGCGGTACCTAGCATGGCCTCGGCGACCAGAAGCATATCTACGGTATGGCAAACATGGCAGTTTCCCCTCACAAGGGGCGCTATTTAGAGTACACCCGCTAAAATAAATAACAACAATCCTAACTTGAAGTATCCTGACAGGGGCGCACATTCTATGCTTGTTATGGGTGCCTGTATACCTAGACACGCCTCTGTCGACAATAATATGTTCTCTGCGTGTTTTCTTTCCAATTTGTCACGAGGTTCTTTAGGAAAACACCAGTCTCCTCACACCAGTCGCAAAGACCCCGACCACAACAGGAAGGAATTCGGCAGTGCAGACCTAGGAGCTACTATTTAGCTCCACTTCCCAGATGCGCAGCAATTTATATTGAAGGTGCCCAATGCTCTGAGTTCGTAGTACATCGGTCGGAAAACGGGCTATTTGTTTTCCAAATGTTACGTGTTCAACGTTACGTCCCAGCGCGTTATAAGATGTAGTTCTGTCGCGAGAACTTCAACGAGGCCAATGTCAGAAGGAATAAGGAATACTAAAACGTACTGACCGTCCGCAGCGGCAAAGGAGACGATGGCGGCTGCTGCTGCGGCGGCGGCGGCGGCGGCAGCAGCAGCGACTCCGGAGGCAACGGGCAGCGAGGGCATGGCGGCGCGTGAGCGGCGGCAGCGGAGGCTCGACTGACCCACACGACGAGCGCAGTGCCTAGGCAGTGCCTGGGCAAGGCCCCCAAGCACCGCTGCCTCTGGGGCGAGCGACTGCACTCGTCCGTCAAGCAAGTGCAGTTTAGGGCCCTTCGCATCGCCAACTGATGAGGATCCGTAATAATTACTACTAGGTGAGATGGGCTTATTAAATTATCATTGTCTTGTCTTTTACTCCATTTTGTAGAAGTTGCAGATCTATACAGTGTAGAATCTATTCTGTAGATTTCACACCAATCTTAATCCTATGTAATATTTATATTGACTTCCTCTTTCTTTGAAAACAATTTGACTTTGACATTTTTCTTCAAATGAAATTATTAACATATCGTATTGTACAAGAAAATCTGTTGAAGTGTATGTGTACTAAATTGGCTATGTGAGGTGATGGTGCTATTTCTTTAGCACCAAAAACTGACCAACTTGATGTCAAGTAACATTCAAATTTTTCTTGTGATAATGTTAGACGATTATACAAATGAAATAACTGATTTTGAGTTTTATATCGGCATGTAGAAAATAAAATTGTTGTAAGAACATTCAAGATTTTAAAATTTCGGGAAAATATTTCAAATCAACACTGAGAAAGATACCTTTACTCTTACATAATTCTAAATTATTGGGTTGACGCCATCTTACGAGACGGACGCAAGTGGTTGTGCTCTTAAATTTTTGTCACTTTATCTACTATCTTTAGTGATTTTAATATATTTGGTGTGTTTAAGTGCTTTCATACTTGTTGCAGGTTGGCTGGATACATAATTTCGGCTAATTTTTTGATATTGCCAAGACAAACTAAAATATAACAAATTTTAAACGGTTACTGGAACATTAACGAACTTAAGATTTACGAGTTGCTGTTAGTGCCAAAACCTAAAAACAAATTCAATTTCTTTTCGATATTATATCACTGTGCTAATTTAATGACTGAAATATTTTTATTATATTTCTGTGACGAGTGACGATTCTGTTAATTTGAACTTTACGAGGACGGTGTAACGAACAGTTTTGAATTTATGTTTCAAATTTAATTTATTCTATATTTTCAAGACAAATTTTCACTCTATATCTTTTTTCTATCTTCGGTAAAGTATAGTCTACTGATTGTATTAAATAGTAGCAGCTTAAGTGGACAACAATCTACAGAACCACATTGCGAAATTTCGTAAGTACTAGCTTTGTCAATTTTGTAAACAACGCACTTTCTCATTCTAGTATCAAATCATATTTTTTTAATTTATTGAATACATAACAATCTAAAATATTAAGCTAACTGCTAGTTGCTCTTATCTGAGTTTCGTGTATTTATTCCAATTTCATCAAGTACATTAAAACGCATTCGTGACATGTAAACTAATCGTTCTTCTCTTTTTACTCTTTACACTCTCAAAGCCGACCTTCTGAAAGCCTTTACACACATAAACAGTAATTTAGATCGACATATCCGAAGGTTGGAAGAGGTCGTTCTCTATACAGACGGTTGGGTACAAGTCGGCAACACTGCGAATCTTCCCAACCGTGCACCCGTGATTGCACAAAAGACACAGACACCATATCCAGTCGCAACTCAAAACAAATTTAGTGTTTTAGACTATGAAACAGATTTTCCTTGCCTTCCTGATCCTCACAACCCTTCTCTGCCATCGACAAATACATGCACAAACCAACGCAAACAGGCTAGGAAGCGCGTCAAAACCAAAACACGTAAAGCTGCGCATCCTAGCCCACATGAAAACAAAGACATTCCTACTGAGCCTAAAAAACAAGTACTTATTTTAGCTGACAGCCATGGCCGCCATCTTTCCTCCGTTCTCAGTAGGATGTTACCCTCCAACTACTCAGTCTCATCTATTTGTAAACCTAACGGAAGGTTTGCAGACGTTACAGCAAACAATTTAGAGTTGGACTCCCACACAAAGACACTGACCAATCAGGACACAGTCATTATCATAGGATTAATTTGGGACTTTACACCTGAACAACATGTAAACAAATTACAACGTGCCGCCCAAAACACTAACATCGTAGTCTCGACTCTGCCCTTCTGGTACAACAGACCAACACTATGCAGCGAGATTAAGCACGCAAACCAACAATTAAAACTGCAACTGAGAGAAATGTTACACTGTTTGAAATGAATTTCCTCTCAGCAAAACACTTCACTCGGCATTGTCTCCGCATGAACCTTGCTGGAAAACATACAGTCGGCAACAAGCTTGTACAACACATCATCTACTCCGGTCCTACGCTGTCTCCTGCCAGAAATCCATCCCTTTCACCTTCCTTACGTTATCCACCTCCCACACTCGTTTCGAACCCACTTATCTCCTCCTCTGATCCTTCCGTTTCTCCCACTCCCAATTCTCCTACACCTGATGCTTCAGTTTCCTCACAACCTGTCACTGCCGGGACACACTATAACCTTCGACCACGCCCTCGAGGTAAAAATGGAGTAAATATGTAGCAACTACAGTCAGATGCAGTAGATAAACATCCGTGTAGGTACTTGCAAAAGATAAACACACTGCACCATAATGTTCAACCCCTTTCAAGTAAAACTGAGTTTATCGAAGTAGCCCTACAGAGCGATTTAAATCAAATGGATGTTCTTTTCTTTTCAGAACATTGGTTATGTCATAATGATCTTAGCATTTTCCAAATTCCAAACTTTTACCTCGCAGGCTATTATTGTAGAGAAAACGAATCACATAAAGGTCCTGCATATGGGGGTTCTTGCGTTTATGTTCGAAATAATATCGATTCTATTTCCTTGACGGAATTAAATGTGTATTCCGTTGAAAATGTGTTTGAAATATCTTTAGTACATCTTCCTGCGCTAAAAATTACATTACTATGCATCTACAGACCTCCAACAAAGAGAGCAGTAGATTATATTATGTTCTTAAAAAAACTGGAGATAACACTAAACAGTCACCAATCGCTCTTTTGAATGCATTGTTATATGTGGAGATTTAACATTGATTTTCTGGTCGAGTCTTGCGAGCAAGAGCAGTTTCTCAATTTAATTCATTCCTTCAGTTTACTTATTACAATAAATGTGCCTACACGGATCATACTAAATTCAAAGAAGGCAATCGATCAAATAATAATTAATAAAACCACTACTCGATATGAAATTGAAACAAAAGATTTAGGACTCAGCGATCACGATGCACAAATTCTTACTGTTATAAGAATTGCGAACACTGACACAAAAATAATACATGTATGAGTAGATAGTTTACTAAAAGTAAAATAAAATTATTCATCAATTACTTGCTGTAAGAGTTATGGGACGTGGTTTACAATACTGTTGATACAAACGGTAAATTCAGTTATTGTTTTTCAACGCTTTAATTTCATTTTAACACTTGCTTTCCTCTTCAAAAGAGGAAATTAAACATTTCACGGAAAATCAATTCTTGGATAACACAAGGGATTAGGACATCACGTAAAAAAAACGAATTCTTTCTTTCATTTCTAAGCATCATAACATATCTCAAGGTTTCCTCGTCTACTTTAAAAAATACAAATCATTGTTAAGAAAAGTCATACGGCAGGCTTAAGTCATGAAACATGACCAGGATATTTTGAACTCAAATAATAAAACAAAAGCAATGTGGAATATAGTGAAAAATTTGACCAAATCAACTAGAAACCTTCTAGAGAATGTTGTTTTAAAAGATAACGATAGAAACGTGAACAATCCGACAAAAGTGGCTAGCCTCTTTAACCAATACTTTTTGAGAATTGGTGCCGATCTCAGTAAGGGTCTTCAGCCAGAAAATTTAGCATCAGACATTTCCCCAAAAAATGTAGGCACGATGTTTGTTTCCGAAAATTCTTCCCATGAAATTCTGAAAATAATCGGTAGCCTAAAAAATAAATATTCGGCCAGTTTAGATGAATTTACGGATTGTTTGTTAAAGGCTTGCGCGCCCGCCATTATACACCCGTTAACTCACATATATAATGTATCTATATGCTCAATTTTTCCAGATATTTTTAAAACAGCGAAGGTTAAGCCGCTTTTCAAAAAAAGGCAACAAAAATGAAATTCATATTTATCGTCCAATTTCTCTTTTGTCAGTTTTTGAAAAATATTAGAGAGACTTTTTTACGTATGAATGGAAACATTTCTTAGTAAACACGGCGCGTTTTCAGATTGCCAACATGAGTTTCGAAAATCAAAATCTACGGAAACAGACATATTTTCTTTCCTTAAGATGTCGCCTCATCCATGGATGAAGGGACCAAAACGAAGCACTTATTGGAAGATCTATCAAAAGCCTTTGACGTCATTGATCATAACATTTTACTCTCAAAATTACCTTCGTATGGAATTCGTGGTGTTGCTCTAGATTGGTTATGTTCGTACCTTAAACAACGATCTCAGAGTGTAGAAATACCTTACTGGAATAATGGAACATTATGTACACACCTTTCTTGCCAATTGCATGTGGAGTTCCGCAGGGATCGATTTTATGCCCTATTCTCTTCCTACTATACGTAAACGATATGCCCTCGACTACTAGTAACGGAAGAACAGTTCTCTTTGAGGACGAAACGAATATTCTTTGCCATAAAGAAACGGTAAATAGTACAATATCAGATATTTCAAATTGGTTTCGTAATAAATTAATAGTAAATGAAAAGAAAACTGTTTCAATGCAGTTCTCCATTTCAAATAAACAGTTCGACACTTAACTGAAAAAAAAACGGTGTGCCATTGACTAATGTTAAGGTAACAAAATTTTTAGGTCTTTCAATTCAGTCAAACCTTAAAGAGAACGTTCATTTAAATGAATGAACACTAAACTAAGTTATTTATGCTATGCTTTCAGAATTCTTTCAAATTCAGTCAGCCTACACACTGCTCGTTGTGTATATTTCGCGAATGTTCATTCCCGCCTGAGATATGGCATAATATTCTAGAGAAATACATCTTGTAGCTCCCAGATTTTTAGATTACAAAAACGAATTGTACGAATAATACGCAAATCCCACCCACGTGATTCTTGTAAGTCTCTATTAATCTAGGTATTTTACCATTACCTTGCCTCTTATATGAATCAGTGATTTTTGTCAAAAATGGCGGGAGGCTTAAGGGCGGGAATATATTTTCAGCAAACGCCGTTGTCTATAACTACAACACTCGACGTAGTAATCACATTCATCAGGTAACAGTATAGACAGCTCACTACAAAAAATTCACATATAATACATGTACATTATTTTACAACACCTTGCCAGATGACATTAAACGATTAAATTCGATACAAAAAATTAAGACCCGTGTAAAATCTTTTCTGCTGCACAACTGTTTCTATACAATTAGAGACCATACTGAGCATCAAAAAGGAAAGTAATATTAATTTTTAAAATGACATTTAATGTATTACATATCATTTTGATTGTATAATTGTAAAGAACCTGTAACAAGTATTGTACTTCAGCTTCTGGGTCAATGACCCCCATCTCGATCGGGTTTTCGTCCAGTTTCCCTGATCCTCGAGCAAATGCTGAGATGGCCCCTTGTTTTGCTTCTGGACATAAAGGTAACTTCAAATTAACATCTCCCCATAGCACGTCATACACAGTTTTTAACTGTTTTTGACGTAAATAAAACAATAAATAATAAAAATAAATAAATAAATTACAGTAATGTTTATCATATCTTGCTCAAATTCCTAAAAGTTAATGTAACACTATAGCAAAGTTTTTTACATTGCAATATTCTGATATAATGTACACAAGATTTAAAAAATCTCAGTGTTTACTGAAAATAAATAAGATCTCCCTCTATTAAATTTTGTGCCTACTGTAATGAATGAAATCTGTCTCCTTTAAATAAATGTGATCTTTTCTTCTTTTTGTTTTCTCACTCCAACTTAATTTATTTCGACAAAAACGGTAAGAAAATGCATGCAAGGTACGGAGATGATGCATAATCTACGCTCGGCTTCTGTTTCTCACGACGATTTGATTTACGTATCTATGTGTCTGTGTATTTTCGAAGGAAGAGAGGATAGGACAATGAAGAAGGGAATATCGCGCGCGGTTCGTGGAACGTTTGTTCAGGTAATACTTCGGCACTAAAATTTGGTCCAGCAATTTTTGTGGTTGACGCACCGTAGGTGCCGTGCTTGGACCTCTGTGGGGCCCTGAACCACCGCTGTGTTCGGTGGTACCCAGGTCTACCGTGCTATTCTGATCCATAAAACGTTTGCAGTTCGTGGATGATTCTCTTGGAACTTCGGTGAGTGGTTCCACAACCCACATTTTTTCGCTTCAGTTACATCAAAAAATGTTTATACCAACAATGGAATTATTTACATCAACCCACATGTTTGCTTGGAGAGTTTTGCCTTGTTTTATACCCATACCTTTGAATTATAAATTTGAATACAGAAATTGTTACAGAATTTTTTTTTTTTTTTTTTTTTTTTTTTGTGAAAACCTGACACTAAAAGCAGTTCCCGAATAGAATTAGATACATTAAGATTAAATCTAAAATAAGTTCAAATTTTTTGTGAAATATTTGCTCTACTAACGTTTAATAGTAAGTACTGATATCACAAGTTCTCTACCCAACAAAAACAAAATTAAGCGAAACTCAATTAAAAAAGATTGTTAATTCATTACTTTTATTAATTAGTCCCTCTTTTCACTTAAGTCATCTGCAACTTGTGGCACACAACCATAAATATATGAAAGTTTAAGTTTTTACATTTCTGAAACTAATTTATTAGTTTTAACCTTTACTTATTGATAGCTGTTAGCTGAAAGTTGCAAATGACTTCAGGGAAAATAGGGTCTGAATAAATTAATACAATTCAACTCAATCACATCAATCTGGTAAATGTTCTGCAGGCATGAAAACCACAAAGAGGAAAATGAACAAATATGATACCATTTGAAACTTAGGAAATCAATATGAGGAAAACACTTGATGGTTATATTTACAAATGCTGCATTGAATTTGAATTAACTATTTACATTATTTTTTATACATTTTCATAATGAAGATATCTCATCAACAAGTGTGCCCATAAGTGCCCTAGACCACAAAAAACTAAACACTACAATGAAACCAAATTTAATTATATTATCTCAGTTCTAAGACATCCTGAAAAGTAAGATACCAGATTTGCATGTGAGAATGCTATAAATTTGCTCACTTAGTAAAAACCAGATCATATTTTCTTAGATGAAGCTCCAAATTTCAAATTCAAACTATGCAGTTCTAAATGAGGTTTCCTGAAGTAAAAACAATTGTGTACTTCATTCATTCAAAAAATTATTTAAAGTAGGAACAAATCATCAAAAAAGGTTGTCTTAAAAAATAAATTAATAATTCAATATTTAAAAAAAAGTGAGAATAATGAGTTTTGACATATAATGAGGGAACATGTTGGTAGTATGAAAATAGTTTTAAAAAGTGGGTCGCTGAGAGATCTGTACTAGCAAATAAATAAAAATATGTAAATAAAATTGTTAATTGAAACAAGGCCCTGAAGTAGTGTACACATTCCCAGTCATTTTAGTCTGCACATGCCTACCTTAAAAACTCAAATAACACATTGTAAAGTCTATGAAATTTGCTTGCCTGTCACAATTCAAACTTTACAGCCTCCAAAAAAACACAATAAGTAAGTTTTTTTAAATATATAATTGAATTGGTTTTTAATAGTTTGAAATCTAGAATAATGGGTGAGCTTTCGCATTAAATTGGGTATAACGTTAATTATTTATTTTACCTATAATACCTATTTGGTTTCTTCTCTGGCAACTAATTTTGTAAATACACTTTCAGTTACACTTGATGAGAGAAACAGAATCTCTGAAATATTATAAACCTTCATTGAACAAAATTAAGAAATAAATTTGGATTTATTTAAGTGTGTTTGTCCCACATTGAAAAAGGAAGAAAAAAAATTAGAAAATATCAATTCAATAGTGAAAAACAAAACAAAATTTGTTTCTGGTCATAAAATTTTATTAAAATTTTCTGTTCTAAAGAAGCGCAATCTCACAGTATTGCCTCATGTTTTGAAAAAGAGCATTTGGCATCGTGTATTGGGTACACTTTGTATCTTAACAAGTTTATTCTAAATACATTTTCTTAAAGATGAGAACACAGTGAATGTATTCTGAATCACCTCGCATTTTATAATTAACTCATTCTAAAAAAAAAAAACTTCATTCCATAAAAATTTTACATTGCTGATCATAACAATGAGTTCTCTATCCCAGCCTGAACCATGAAACTTAACGCTATGCATTTAATAATAATTTTTACTCAATAATAAATATTGAGCCAAAAATATTGAAAAATTAGCAATAAACAGAACTAAATGTTCCAAATTTCTAAAATACACAAAAATGCATTATATGTAAAAAGTTTTGTATCTCAGACTAATATTTTGCTCTAGGACATATTTCAAGTTTGTGAGAGATTTCAGCTCCAAAAAATATGCAATTACATGAACACAACTTTACAAATAACTATTATATACAGAATGTATATATTCATTTGTATGCTTGAGAAAAGATAAATACATCTTAGTCTGTAACATTGTCACCATGTTTAAGTATTTATTAATTTTGTCTAGCAATGTAAGGATTGAAATATTACGTTTTTTAACATGGTTTTATTCAACAATTTTGCTGCAGTCATTAGCACAATTCTTAAACAATCATTAAAATCTTCCAACAATTATTGAAATTCATTTTTATAGCGAAATTGAAAATAAGTAAATGAATTAATTTGGGTGTCAAGTTATACACCTGAATTACTTAAATTAATGATAATTTAAAAATGATGGAGGAGAGATATGGCTAAATGCAATTGAATAATTTTTGCCATGCTAGGTGGAACACATTTTAAATTAATTATATGCAGAACATGAAATATTACAATAATAAAGAGAATGACTTTAAAAAATTACATAAGTGCAATACTTTTTTACAAGTAACATATTATTTGCAAATAAATAAAATAGAAATGATATCAAAACAAAACCTAATTTTGCAGGATTGTCACAGTTGGATGTGTCACAGCCTCTGTTCAAATTTTAAAATATATCTCATCGATATTCAATAAGAAATGTTGCTATTATCAAATATATGAAATTACTGATTTGATTTTTGACAGCAACGGATCTAAAATTACAGATTTGATGCTAGTGGCCAGAGAACTATAGTAAATTCTGGAACGTTTGAAAACTAGAAATTAATACCTTCCTATGAAAAAAGACTTGAGTAATTGATTGTCGTAAACTGCAAGACACGTGTCCATAGGTATATGATTAGGAGTGAGATAATCATTTTTTTTTCATTGTAGTGCCGAAAAGCCGCCGCCGTTGGACTCCAGGACCTCCCAGTCAGAGTCGCTGCAGGGGCAGCGGCAGAGCTGTGTCTGAACTAACGCAGCAGGTTAACATAACACATGCTGGGAGGTCTCGACTGGGAGCGGTGGAATCCTCTTTGGCGAAGGGAAGAAACCCTTGCAAGTCAACGTGTAGATTGGCGGCGGGGCAGGAACACCGCCATCTCCCAGGATGTTAAGTTAACTGTACTCATGGGACTAAATACCGCAACCTTTGTTGCAATAACTATTAACATACCTACAAATGTTATTAGTTATTAGTTATAGTTACTACCGATGCCAAAAGTTAAAAATCGAGGCGGAGCGAAGCGGAACCGAGATTTTTAATTTGGACAAGGTTTTTAGTTTGGACAACATATAGATCCTGTTGTTGCGGCACGATAATCGATATTTTTGGGTATGGCAAACAAAATTACAATCGACCAGGAAGGTGGGGCGTCGACTTCCAGTGGCGACACCACATCGTCAATAAATATTACTGAAGAAGAAATCCATTTTGTCAAGTGCAACGAAAATAATGCTAATTTACCAAATATTTATTTTTCAAACTGCAAGATTATAATTAATAATAACATTAGAATTAATAATAACATTAGAATTAATAATGAACATCTCTAAAAATAATAAGTTTCTTTAATTACTATTTGTCTTGTAAATTACCATCTGATTTTTTCATAATGTTGGTTTGCGATGAATGGGTGGTTGTTTATTTAGGTTACTAAGGATGTTAAAACCCGTTGCTAAGGATTTTAAATTTCTTAATCTACAGGTAGATACAAGTGCACATAACTAACTTTGGGGGTTGCAGTGTTAACACGGGTTAAAGACGCATGTGACCGATAAAATAAATAATCATTGAATCAATGGAAAAAACAAATTCAAAAATATTGCTTTTAACACAGGTCGACATACAAGATGCGCTAAGCGAGGTTCGAAAAGGGCAAAGAATACTTACGTGACTAGAACAATCCTCATCAAAAAGGTGTATTGCGAGCAAAGAGCCATTACCATTCGAATCAGGAGGCGTGTCGAATGGCGCAGTTTCATGCAAGACATTGCGCAACTTGTATATCGTACGAAAAAGAAGCAAATGGCTGTGGCACTAATAGTCCGGTGATATTTAAAGCTGAATGGGAAGAATTGTATTTCATTTTTTTAAATTCAATGCAGGCCTAGACTGTAAAGTATTTGCACAGACATTACAGTGTTAATTGGTAAAGAAGTTAAATCCAGAGAAACATTATTTGGAAGGTGATGCATGGCGGGTCGAAAAATTCATAATGCCATAATTTACGGGTAAACAATCATGCGTCAGCGGGACTCGAACCCGCGAGTTCTCTGACGGAGGTCGCCCCAGCTCACCTGCTTTAGCGATCCCAGACGTCAGACATTAAATGTGAGTTATCACTTAGCTCTTCTACCACCTTTTTTGCTCACTTTACGAAGCACATTGCGCAAAAAAGGAAGCAATAGTGATATACATAGCCACGATTCATAGACATACCATTGTGTCTAAAGATAGACATATCATTGTGTCTATCTAATCTTACCAATCTCTTCCTCTTCCTTGTCATATTCTCTCCCCTTACATACACACACGTACACTTATATGCACTACACCACCACATCGGGAGACCAGTAGGGACTTATAACTTCTCTCGATGGTGAGGTGCCTCGCTGATAGGCTATAAATGGATGGGGAAACCCTGCGAGCCAACGTGCAGTCAGCGCCGCATCTCGCCATCCTGCGTGGGAAGAACACAAACCGCCATCTTGCGGTATAAAACACACACTACACTTACGGGACTAATAAATATACTTGTTGACACGCCCGAAAACACGAAATAATTAATCAATCAATTATCATTGAAGTTCGACGTTCTCCTAATAATTTGATGATGGCAGCGCCAACCTTAGTCGTTCAGGTACCCTCAAGCCACATTCTTCATAATCATCATGTGCATCAAGTCTATAAGGTAGAAAGAGATATTCAAATTGCAGCATAAGCAAATTACATTTTGAATAATTGATGGAATAAAGTGAGATTCCGTTTCAAATCGACTATTCGGCATTTCGTCTGTTTCTAAATCGGTTTATTAAGCCGTCACTTCCGACCGTGTTGTTTGATTTTTCTGCGAATTTGGAGGGAACGTTTCTTCAAGTCATTATAATTTACATTGGCAAATATATTTACTTTTTGATACAGTTTCGAAATGGTGTTTTTATTGAATCGGTATCGTGTAATGTTCAACGTTGTTCAATCAGTCTAGCAAAATGAAGTTCGATCGTTTACAATTTCGTCTGTTAGTATATTTTTCGTGATGCAGTCACGAGCAAAGGCGTTGTTTTATTGGCTAAACGTTTATAGACTGCGATGAAGAGCAGGTTGTTCATTCTTTTGGACACGAACTACTAATATCTATTATTTTTGTAATCAGACAGAACATTGAGTAGACCGCTCGGTATATTTTGCATTTAGTAGGTCATTTATTACAAATATAAGTTCCTGAATACGTTTATTCATTACCTGCATCTATGTGTTAGGACGAGATGTTTAAAACATTAATAAGTCTATAATTTTAATATTCCCAACCCTGGCATTCACCCCAAATGATTTCTTAATTGCATCAAAGCCGCGGAAAATAAACCATATGGTACAACTGATGAAAATTAAAGCCAGGCGCGGATGTCACTTCCCGCGAGCAATCGAAGTAGCTTCGGTTCCGCGGCCACAGCTCAATTCCTGGAGCGTTTTAGGACGCGCACTTATCGCACAAGTCTTTGGTCTCGTTCGTGTCTTTCTCTCCCGAACACTTCTGCCTCCATTCGCTCCCCGTGCGTTTTTTCAAACGCGTCTGCCTCCACTCGCTCCCCGTATGCTTCTGTCCCTTCGTCTCCGTGTTCACCTCTGCACGCGTCTGCCCCCCTCTCGTCACGTGTTCAGTCTAGTCAGTCTGATTGGTTCTGTGTCGAGTGATGTCGTGATTCGTCCGTTTGGCCACGTGTACGGTGAATCCAGGATTTTTATAGTACATCTCAGCTAGCGTGGTTTCCCTGTCTGTATATCTTGTCATCCAAGGGGAATTCCGAAGTAGTTTGTTGCTGTCACAGACGGGGAAGTCCCTTCTCTTATACAGTCTGTCAGAGTCGATAGATCCTCGTGGTGAGGCGTCTCCTGTCTTGTGCGAATGCCCTACTTGGATGTCTCGTCACACTATCTGTTGAAAGCCTTAAAAAACTTTTCTGATGGTGTACGTCACAGGAAGGATCGTCTAGCTAAAGAGGAATAAGATGTGGTTTCGTGATACTTCACTCGAGATCTAGCTCTATATCGGAGATGACTGCAGATCGTCCAAAAATACTTCTGTAATGTAGAAGATTGGCAACAGAAAAATAACAAATTTAAGTAGTAAAATAAATTATTGAAAACGACTTTAAGTGTTTTTTAATAAATTTATTGTAGAAAAATACACGTATAAAATACCTAAACATAAATTGATATATTACATTCAAATGACACTCTGATATACGTATTAAATTGAAAACTATTTTTACATGTCTAATTGTCTCAGCCCTTTTATATTTCTTGGAATATGTTTTAAAGGAAAAGCGACAGAATAAATCTCTAGGTAAATATTTTTAAAGTTCTTCAGATGAATTTGCGAATAACTAGGATGTTAAAGCGCACGTTGTTAGGACAACTGATCACTGGTATTGGATGACATTCTCTCGCGTCGAGGTCCTCAATATTAGCACTTCTTCCTAATGACACACGAATAGAATTCATGCAGATTGAATTGACATAATTTGTGCACAAAATTTGTTAAGGTGGGTGAGGTTCTTCACTTGAGGTTCTCCAATATTGAAGCTAATGACGTGCAGAGTGGATGTATTCATTGTAGGACAGAGCTGGAGGTGGGGCCCGTGACGGAAGCCCTTCGCCCCTCCCACTCGTCCTCCGCATCCCCCTCCCTCTCTTCCTCCGCCCCCGGCTCCGGAATCAGCTGCTGACGACGATTGCCAGGGGGCCCTACAAAAAACAACAACAGAAAACCTGAGAAAACAATGAGATGGGGGCGGCAATAAATGGAGAGTGAACAGTGGTGAAGAATAATTTTAGTGAAAGTTCAAAATTTATATTGCTTATTTAGCGCTGCATCTGATATTATTTAAATGCAGTGCCATTTTAAAAAAAATGTATTGAAAAAAAGTAATATTAATTTGTGTGGTGAAAATTATTTCAAGTTCATTGTTTTTCGTTTGGGACTTAGGTAGTTTTAGCAAAGTATGAGTGATTATTGTAAAAGTGAGAATTTTGAGAAATGCTTTATGCACTTGTCTTTATCATTGAGAAAAATATCAAATGAAATTATAAGAGGGAGTAAGAACTAATTTACTCCCCTGTGGTAACGTATTCAATTGAAGTGGTTTCAATGTATTGTGAACGAGTTGTCGACATTTGAAGAAGACAGGATCATCATTTTTTATGAAAATACTTCACGTGTGTGAAAAGCCAAGATAAACTACATGTGAGACAATATAAATAGATTAGAGTTGTTTTAGCTTCAGCAACCTTCAATACTACGTTGATTTCAACTTTGTGGTTCTTTCACGTTCTAATAATTCATTAAGTATTGCTGCAATGGAA
Organism: Gryllus longicercus; assembly: GCA_038098605.1. NCBI lineage: Eukaryota > Metazoa > Arthropoda > Insecta > Orthoptera > Gryllidae > Gryllus > Gryllus longicercus. The sequence continues at coordinate 8,855,619 of JAZDUA010000003.1, read as the reverse complement.
ATATTTCTCACTAAATAAATATTGCATGACAGGAGATTATGAATGAAATATAACTCATATTGTGATTATATATGATTTCTAATCATTGAGTTAATATTGAAAGAGCTTTTATTGATGCAATTTATTTTACAGGAATAAATAGATTCACAGATGTAATGAATTAGTGTTTTTACTATTAATAAAAATACGCATGTCTTCAAATATTCAGGAGTGTAGGAAGGAGACCAGTATATATTGCGGCCTCAGAATAACTATGCTCCATGTGACATTTTTGGAGAAAATTATATTTTCTCATGTTAAAACTTTGTTATATCTACAACATATACAGAGTTTCAAAATCAGACTTGTAGAAAGCCTCCTACGAACAAAATAACTTTGTACCATTTGCATTTTCACGTATATTTTTGCCACCTCAAATCTTTCAAAATGTCGGGAAAAAACTTGATGTCAAATAGAGAAACTTGTACTTCTGAGGCCGAGGGCAGTCCACCAGATACAATGTGAGAATAAATCTCGATTTCTGTGGCATATTCAGTGGTTTCTACGAACGACGTGCACTCGAGTATTGCGAAAAACAACTGCGCAGCGGTGGGCAGAGAAGGCAGGAGAAGAACTCACTGCGCGGTTGCCACTGCAGCCACCAGACGAGCAGCGCGCCGGCCACGAGCAGCGCCACCAACAGCGCGATCGTCACCGCCGCTTCCACCGTCCTGCAAACAACAGCGCGTTGTCGATGCAGTTTGCAAAAACATTTTGTTCGTTTTAGGCGCCACTGTTGATAATGGTCGGAGGAGCTAATCTTTTTGACTTTCTTCGGTACCAATGACCTTAAATTCTTGGCTATCCGGGGGACGCCGCGTCGTTGGCTGAGAGGCCGACGCGGCGTCTCCCGGATAGCCAAGAATTTATGGAATCGAGCCGCGGAAGTTTACGTCTGTACCAATGACCCTCGAAATGCGTATGCATGTGAAAATCTTATAAGAGTTTTTTTTTTGATTCACATACATGTACATTCACTATATTACGTACAAGAAATTAAATATAACTAATTGTAAGAAAATATGCCTTATTATGCAATCTTGTAAGATGATTTTAAATTATTCCCGTAAAATAGACGGCGTAGATTCTTTGTTTGCACTGTTCACAAAGAATGTTGGAAGAACCACAAAAATAGTTTTTTTCAAACATGAGCAAGTCGTATTTAAATGTTCTTTTTTTCAAATATTGGTATGACCTGAAACAAAACAAATATATTGATTCTCACCCTCAATTTTCATGTTTAACTCTTTAAGTGCATATTTTAACCTTCCAAACAAGGAAATACGTCCTTCTTTTCAAGTTCTGCAAACATTTTCCCTTTTGTAACAACGTGACCTTAATTTTGGCCTCAGTCAAGCAAACATATTCGTTCACTTCTCTAGAACCCCTTCAGCAGTGCTTCGAGTGGCGCTGCTGCTGGCAAAGTATTGGTTTAAATGAAGGTTGTAACACGAGCGGTGCAGTGGCGCCGGTATGGCGGTTGGTAACGCTACCTGTTCTAAATTTTCTAAAATTGCAAAGTTTTTTTTTTCGGCGTCTACAATTTTGAAGTGGAGATTGCTTTCTTAAAGAAAACTGTTCTTTAAAATGAGATATTTAATGAAGGTCAAGTACAATATTTTTCAAAATTGTGCAAGGGCACTTTTTGCGCAATTTTGCATAAAATAAAGCCATTTTTAAAAAAACGTTACAAATACTGCGAGAAAGTATGTGCTGTTGAAGCTCTACTAGTTTTTACATAAATATCTCGTTCGATTACTTGTCCCTTTCCCAGGTAAGTAATCGGAAAGTTTCTGCGGGTGCCATGCTGTTAACGGTCTCTAATGGAAGTATCTTTATGCGCTCAGATTTGGAAGCCACGTTGTCCTGTCTCCTGCGTCCCTTGCTCGTGCCAGTAGAACCTTACGACACCATTTTTTTCTTATAACTCTTATGCTTATAATTTGTCATTCCGCTTATTTTCGAGCCGGGTGAGTTCTCATACTCTGAATGTGACTACTTAGGACACAGCTGCCGTCATGCGACAGCTAAGCTCCAAGGAAGAGGCCGCCTCCAGTTACGTATTTGCTATTCAAGAGTTGCTTTGTAGAGCAGAGTCATTTCTTATATTCTAGGTATGTGACGAACCGTATACTGTATTGAAACCGAATAGGATTAGCTCTAATATAAATTAAAATAATTCAAATACAATTTATACTTCGCCTCACGTTGGGAATGCCAACTGTTATGTAATTCGAATTAGCTCATAAATAATTACTTTAATAAAATAGGTATTTCCCAACGCCTTAGAATTAATCCGCCGTTTTCAATCAAATTTGCTCGAGGGTGTGAAGCCACGGGAAACGAAATGCCTATCATCGGTTTGGGAATTGTATACTTCGTTTGCTCCTCTCTTGTCGCCGCAAATACCGGTGCCACTCCGTTTATTTCCAAATTTTGCTACCTCGCTTCACTACCGCTTCCACTGGCTAACACACAACACATTAAAGACAATATTAACACTGATGAAATATTCCTTTTCTTGAAAACAATAATACAACGCATTCACATACGGAAAGATGCAAAGAAAAATCATTCGCACAAGCGCACATTCCCTTTCTTTTTTATGGCCATTTACTTTTAAAAGTTAACATTCTTGGCCTTCTCATATTGCTATGTTGAAATAAAAATTTGAATGTCCACTTCCCTGACGTCGGTCACTGCCGGTTCCACCAGAAACTCAGCCCACGCTTCGCCGACCTCCGTAATGGCCATCTTTCCATTTTTAAATTCACTTTACGTCCGTACTTGTATTTCCACTTATCACTCAAAAATAATACATTGCATTTATCAACATCAAATCAACTTGGCTTCCATCCGCGATGCGGCCCGCACTGACAACTATGTTCGCGTTTCTGTGTCCTTCCTAAAGTTCAAGAAACAGTTGCCATCAATCTGTCTCGTTCCTCATTTACTTTTGGAATATACTTGCACCTTTTCTTTTAAATTTTCTCAAACTCGATCCCGCTTCCTTACGTAAGTAAATCAGATATTCTTTTGGTGCTTTTTTTCTATATTCTATTATCTTTTGGTCCCGTTTTTGGTTATTCGACACTGTTACTTCCATGAGAATTTCTCTTTGTAGTGTTCGATTTTTTCATTACATTACGAACATTATGATTCCTTTTGATTTTCTTAAAAATTTTCGTATGAATATTCGTCACCCTAAACTCCCCCTTCTTTATTTATTTACTCCGATCTGTCTGTTGTTCTACAGTTTCTCAGCGGCGTAATAAATAATTAAACACCACTCCTCCGAATTCCGTCGTATGTTTAGGCAAAGTCGTAGGCAAAAATTTCGCTTTTGGGTAGATTAAAACACATTCAAATTACTGTTGTTGACGAGTGCGTCCGGATCGCCACAGTATATATCTTACGATTATTATACATGTACAATACTACGCTATTACAGACTTAATGAAATATTTTTTGGTAAATATTTAATTTATTGTAGTTCATTTATTGTAGTAAATTTATTTGCAGTTATACGCGAGTATTTCATTTGATGTTCTTGAGCAATGCGTGCTACTTTCTGGAAAATAATTTTGTGTAGTTATGTTCAGCTGCATTTTTGCTGCTACAGAATACTAAATATCCTGTTGCACAGTTTGTTCTTTATTTTCAACGTTTTCGACATTCTTTTTACTGGTGAGATAATAAAGCGATGATTTTTCTATAGTATTTCAGATGTAATTCCAGTGTCAAATCTTAAGAAAAATTCTCACAGTTAATAAAGAATCTTAAAAATATGAATAAAGAATCTAACTGAATAAAGAATCAGAAATTAATCAGTTCTTTTGAAAATCCAATCTAATATATCGATTTTGATATTGGAAAATCTCGGGTTTTAAAGCTGGATTGAATCTTCAACACTATACTTTGAAACCGCCTGCTTTTCTCTTACCAGGCGACTTGTTCCTCTCATAGCGCTTATCGGCCAGAACTAACGAGCGGAAATCGTCGATAGAATGTGTACGGAGTGCTTACAGCGCTGTGCTTAATGATAACTTCGAATTCTACTAATGTAACATGCAGGTTTCAACGGTCAATTTACAATGTCCACTTTGCATGATTTAGTGCACACATTCACTACAACGTGGCGCAGAACCAAAAGCTAATAAAATAATTTATGAAAATACATTTATATTCGAATTATTTGAACCATATACTGGAAATGGAAAAAATATACTCACAATTCAGGTAAAGAGTCGCAGCATCCTAGTTTACAGCATATCTTCTTGGGCGGGCACTTGTAGGAACTGTGGGTTTTATTTCCAGGACATGTCACTGCGGATCAGGATAGCGTTGGAATAATTTTTGTAATTTAGAGACTAAAAGAGAATAGTTCTCTAGAGTATGATGTGCAATGGAATTGAATTTTTCTTTAACTTTCTCGAAAACAGGAAATTAATTATTTGTTTGTAGAAGGAAACAAGAATATTCGTATACGTCAATTTCATCAAGAACAGAACCAAAGAACACGTAGGTCACTTTCAGCGATATAAACCGGATTGAAGAATCTATCACTGAAGGAATAGGCAATCTCGTTAGACAACACTCCGCATCACGAGAAACAGGACTGCTATTTCATAGTGATTAGATCTAGCGTGTTTTTAATGTACTGTTTTTACTGCCTCTTGATCTAACAACATTCACCTGATGATGTGTGTTGTAGATATTTTCAAATGAGATATATTATAGTGTGTAGTATTCAAAACTCTGCCTACGGAAAAATACCCTCCGAAGCCGTAGTTTTCGGTATTTGTTTCAAAACGATATAGATATTATTATAAGGATAAGACATGAACTGAAGGAGTTGGGATAAACTGTAACTAGACGTAATAATTGATATTTATGTAAAAGTTATTAATTTCATTAATAATATGCTAAATAATAAGAACAATTGTGTGACTTTGAGCATAGATGATAATGGGTGTTCGGAAGTAAAACTGTTAGGAGGTAAACAAGGAATATTCGCTGCATATGCTTCATGAATCGAAGGAAAACTCATAAATACCGCGTAATCTCGTAAAAATAACGTAATAACGATTCGTTCAGTAGCAGAGAAATTCTGGACTGGATCGAGATTCGATAGCCGTTTCTGTTGAATGCAAATATTTTGAGCGATTTTCCTTTATCTGGATCGCGCATGAGCTTCGTATCCGTTGAATTTGTCCTCTATTTTTCCTGGTTTTCAGCTTTGTTCTCGTCCGCGGCATTGAAACTCACAGCCCCGCAGCAGCGCGAAAGAGCACGACATCAGTCGTTGTCTATCGCCAGTCGGCACTCACCTGGCGAGGGTGATGGCGCGGGCGCGGGCGAGGGCGTGGGTGCATGCGCGGTGAGCAGCGCGCTGGAGGTGAGCAGGCACGCCGACGCGACGAGAGCGACGCAGCCGCCGCCCGCACGCGGCGCTCGCATTGCGCCAACTGGCGGCGTGCGGCGGATGACATCACGAGGCCACGCCGCCGGAAACCGCGCCTGCCCGACGCAGGGTTTGTTGTTTTATTTTTGCTCTCGACGCGCTAGCAAAAATCTCTGTCGTGTAAGCGATCGGAACGCAGCATTGCTAGCTGACGGGTAGCTGCGCCCATGTGGTGACCGAAAAAACTGGCGAAGTTTTCGCACCTTCAGACATGTGTTTGACGCTCCAAACAAACAGTGTCTGAGTTCCAACTTTAGCTCAAAATGGAGTGCGGCCTTGGGTGGCTCAGGGCATCGACTGCAGTCGCTGCAGTGCCTCTGACCTGGACGGCCTTGGGTTCGAGTCCCGTCCGTGGCAGGATTTTCGACACTACAGCTGGGTAGCTAGCTCTCCCGCTGCCTGCAGGAGAATTCTAGCATCCGACTGTTGTGATTGGTCGTTTGCCGTGGTTTTTCCGATCAACTCCAGGCGAATGTTGGAGCAGTACCCTAACAAACTGACCATGACGTCACAACCGGACCGCGCGCGATCTTTACTTCCTCTTCCTTGTCCTATCCTCATCCCCTTATTTAACCACATTTACGCTTGCATACTGTACACAATCACACATGGAGACTAGTCGGGAACCCAGAGCTGGTCTCGACTAGGGATGTGCCCTGCTGGTGGGAGACATCTGGTAGAGGAAAACTCAGCGAGCTAACGTGTATGTCGGCGCCAGATCTCGCCATCCAGCAGGGTAGATAACCGCCATACACGCTCTAAATGCATACACTACACTTACAGGACTAATCACCTTAGCTGTTAACGCGCGTGGAGACATCGAGGAATCAACGAAAAAGTCGAAAAAACTTGGGCTTCTTCATACCATTTGTACTAGCGGATATCCTTACACGCCTTCGTATGACACCTTCGCCATAGTGACTCCTCATAATGACCCCTAAAGTGACCCTAATTATGACCCCTACTAGTGATATAGTAGTTTGATCGACATTTGTTCTGTTTGGCAGTAAATTTTTTAAGCTGTCACGAGTAAACCTACAAAATGCGATCTCATGAAGATATGAAAAACGCGGGGCATGAAAGTGTTGTGACAAATCAAGTCTTATTTTAAAAATACATTCACCCTCTTCCATAGTAATAAAATACTTGCATTGCACATCATTGGGTCTACGATAAGAGATGTAACATTCATATTTACGCAGTAATCATTAAATTCTCAGACAAAAAGTAATTCAGATTTTCCTTTGATTCACACAAGAAAACACATTTCCTAATATTCTGTGGCTAAGGCGACGGTCTGTAATCCATTGGAAAGTCTACACCATTCAATTCTAATCTTACGAATCATGGCAATCATTCCCAAATGCTTTCTGCTGGAGAAATCTGCTGTTAAGAGACAAATTCACTGTAGTCTACTCACCTATTTCTAAATTAATTGAAGAGAGGCGCGGACGTCACGTGATGTCTTCTTCAGCACCTTCAACACCTAAAACGAAACGGACCCAGAAAATCCTCCGAAACCCGCCACTATGCTTACTACTCACCACTTACTCATGACTATTTCACTGACATATGTGATAAGTGTTGGTAATCGGCTCTGCTTACTACTAGCTAGTACTACTAGTCATTATTTCCCCTACTCTTAAAACATGAAGCCCTCTCAGAAAATTTCCATATTCTTTAATGTAGTGAGATCTATTAAGTCTCAATACCAGTGAAATTAAACCTGAATGAGTGAGAACTGGATAAGCGAGAAAACTCCACAAGAGAGAGTAATTGTAAGGCCCCTTAATTTTAACCCTGTAAAACCTGTAAAAGTGAGAAACAGAAACCTCTATTACAGAAAGTATCGTTTTTCCTCGTGGACCTCTGTAACTGAGACTGCTACGTGTCTGAACCACTGTAGGCGACCGTCGAGCGTATTTAATACCTACCATTTACGACCTATTCTTTAATTTCGTGGAACTAACCGGTTTTTGTGTCTTTAAAATTCGTGGCACTAGCACTTCTTCTGTATTGTTTTCGATTCGAATGGCCAAATGTGCATGTGTAATGAGTTTACCGACCTATTGTCGAACTTACTTCAATAGCGAAGAAAGGTTCTGCACATACTCAAAATGTTGAAACGAAAAATCAAAGTCAACGGAAATGACAGTGAAGATGAAGCCGACCAATCACAGTAAAGAACAATCCAAAGAAGCTGTATTTGAACTGGAGACGTTCCACCGTTTTTTTATAACTCGGCGGTTGTTGATAAAGTAATATTTGATTGATTTATGGGCTTGAAAAACAAACAAAATGCGAAAACAGATACTTAGGAGGAATTAACGGATTTTTCTAAGTTTATTTTTTAAATATTAGTGTAAGATTTTTTGTTTTCTTTTTGTAAGCGTGTTTTAAAATTTTTATGAATAATACCTACACAATACATACATATATACAAACATATTATGTCGCCACACATTTACAGCACTTTTGAAACATCTGTGAGAAAGACTCCTGTACCCGTATAAACGAAAAACTCGATTTAATGAAAAAAAACCTCCATAAACGAAAAAGAGATTGCGGCCCCTTGAACTTTCGCTTATCAAGGTTCGACTGTATATCTTAGGCAAAAGTTACTTTCTTTCGCCGCCGGTAATTTGTTGCATTTTCCTCTTTGCGTTTCGGTGGCAGAGCAATTTAAGAGGATTTGGATTAATTCTTACAACGTATTTTCGGATCAAATCAATTTAATTACTTTAAAGTACTGATAACAGTGCAATTCAAAGAAATTATACTCTATCAAAGAAGTAATAAATGGGGAAAATATTCAGGGCTTGTCGTCTGCAATTTCTTACACATGGGTCAGAAACCTCCGCTAGAGAGCTTTCTTTGTTTCCGAAGATGACCACACTTGCACTTCGCCCAAAATGCATTCTTGATGTGTAATATTTCCCACTAATAGTAAACTAATATATTTAATAATAAATTATTCAAAAAGTTTTACTGCAACGCTGTTTTAAAACTTAGTTTATTGTAGTTAAGGTACAAATAAAACTCCTAAGCATAAATTGCTATTTCACATTGAAATGGACAATGTTAAATTGTCAACCACATTAATAGTTAACCTAATGTTCTCAGCACTTTCATCTCCCTACGAAGCGTAGGGAGCTCGTAGGAGCATATCTTAGAAGAAAAAACACAAGTATGTATGTAAATGATGTACATAGATGAGTTTTCGAGTAGCAGGGTGTTGCAGTGGAGCGCGATGTTGATGGGGCACTGGGCGACGGCCTCCCACGCTGAGGTCCTCAGAGTTTCCAGTTCATCCTAATGGCACAGGACCAGAGTTCTTGTGAGATGGATTTGCATGATTTTTACACAAAAATGGCGAAATTTTTGCAGATGATCTGAAGTTCTACACTCACAATATTGAGGTAAGCATTGCCGTGTGTAAGCATTGCTGTGCACAGAGCTGAAGGTTGGCCCTACGATGAGATATCTGCGCCACATCTATTGGTCCTGCTCCTCCGCATCCTTCTACCTCCCAGCCTCCATCTGTGTTACGAGAAATGGACGGCGTTCCCCAGGGCTTTCTGCAAAAACACAAAGACTCAAGACAACAATGAGGTTGAGCAGTTATAAATGGACACTTGAAAATAGTGGCGAAGACTTTTTTTGTATTCCATAGTGTCATTTAAAAAAAAGTATTTGTAATGAAAAGTATTAATTTTAATTTGTTCGGTGATAATTATTTCAAGTTTGTAAGAATACTTTGGTTGTCTTTTAAGAAAGTTGTTAAATGGTATATCAGTTATAACTGTGTGGTCAAAGAGGCAAAATCATCCATTTCTCTTAAAAAATGTAAAACTCATTTGGAAAATGAAGGCAATAAATGTGTCTTGGCGGAAAACACAAAGTGTGTATATCGAAATAGATTAACATTAATAAATTAATAGGTTAACAAGTTTAGTTTCAAAAACGTTAAATTCGATATTTATTTTAAGTTTCTTGTCTTTTTGCGAGTATGCAGCCTGCGTGGGCTAACTCCACACTTTTACTTGTTCTACCATGTTATTGCTCCCCGGGGTGGGCACCTAAGCTCTGAGCTTTTTCCTCACATCCTTCCAGTGCCAAGAACACCTTCAGGATGGTATCCGGATCCCGCTGGAACGCAGTTACCCTTCACGAGAACCTCTCCTGGATGGCGCCACTCTGCCAGCTCAGAGCTACTAGCTTCCAGGCTAGCACCGGAGTCGAATTACGCAACACTCACAATACACCGGGACGAATCCCTGTTCAATTACCCCAGAATATTGGGGACTGTCACGACAAAACCAAGAGGGCCGCCGGGAGCGTGGGGAGCTCAAGGTCCTCAACCCGTCTCTCACTGCATCCACCTGGAAGCTATCGACGTGAGTATCGCCGAAATTTGAGCAACCTGACAGAGGGATTCATACTCCCCGTCGGACTTTTGTATGTTTCAGATAAATTTCACTCCCAATCCTGCGGAAAGGTCGGTGGCGCACCACCTTCTTTCTGCCTCCTCTTTGAAGCTAACGGCGCGAGTGCGTGGGTACTACCGAGTAACTCGGGTCCGAGTGGACGTTACCTCCTCCATTAATGGCCTCATGCCTTGAGGCCGTCTTCCCCACCCCTTCGGGGATTAGTAATTCCCTTATTGATACCATAATGGAAACATTTCTCGTTTAGTAAATACAAGTATTCAAGTATACAATGATGTGCAGTATACAAGTATACAATGATGATCATGTTTCAGAGAAAGAAAATATCGCATTGTTCACAATTTTACTTATTAAACGGGTTTTAAAAAGCATGGGAAAGTTCTGCACACGGTAGCTAAAACATTGCAAGCAGGGGTGTCCAGAGAAATCCGGGAGCTTGGGGCAGATGATCCAAGGGGGCCTCTTATTTCAAATTTTACAAAAATTCCTCCTCCCTCAATTCATGAACAGAATTTTTGACGCCTCATAAATAACATACAAGTATAACGTTAAATTTGGATTAGAGATAATTCATTTTTCATTTCTTTTAAATTAATAAAAAATTTGGGGCCCCAAATAAGTCGGAACCTGGAGCAAGTTTTCCCAGTTGACCTCCCCCTTCTAGACGTGCCCGAGTGTCGGCCGAGTAAACGACGAAAATTCAAAACGTTACTTTTCAAGTCTTTTGAGTAAAAATATCTGCAAACATAGTCGATTCTTTCCCTGTTACAGATATTCGCATTGTTAATTTTGTCAGGTGTAAAAGTGAAGCGGTTAGTACTCGCCAGAGCGCGCGATCGAGAAACTGGAATCGAAGAACCCGCCAGACTCGAATACGCCACATTAATCAGCGCGCCACTGGGATTCATTTTGAACAACTCTGAAACAAAGTTGTTCACGTGTTTACTTTAGAAACAGTCATCTCTATGTTTACTTACTTATCAGTCGAAGACTTTTCACTTCTGAGACGTCCAGTTAACATGAAAATGCTGCGAATTTACTTCAACGAGGAATACGACTTTTGTGACGGCAGTGAATAAAGAGCGGTATATGAATATCACAGACGATTTTCTAATTTTTTTTACCGCATAAAAGCAAACTTGTTAACACCTTCAGAAGGTTGCTAGAAACTAGTTCATTATCTCTAACCTCCGAACCCCGCCTTTCTCCAGCTTGGAACAAGTGACCCTGTTTGAAAGTGTGACGCCATAGGAATGAACGAAGACACACGAGCTGTTGATATTTACATTGATGTATTTACAGACTTTTTTCCAGTTAACACATATGTACAATAAGACAACACTCTAAGGCAACCCTTTTCCCCCCAATCGCCCACCTGCAGCTGCCTTACTAAATTCCGTGCTGCAACATAGTATAATAGATCCCCCCTATCTCGATCAGGTTTTTGTCCAGTTTCAATGATCCATTGAGCAAATGCTGCATGGCCCCTTGTTTTGCTGATGGACGTAGTGTCACTATGCGCACGTTTTGTTGAACTCTCCTTTTGCTTCTAATGGTAGGAGTAGATGTAAGGGCGAGTTACCATTTTGTTAACAATGCAGAAAAATCATACTTGCAATTCGTTTACCGAAGCAAATAAGTTTTCTGTAACTCGGAAACGAAAATGTCTATTTTTTTCAAATATTGCTAATCGGGTGATTTTTTTAAATTTATTTTTATTTATTTATTCATTAATTTGTTTTTAACTTTTACTGATCTTTCAACTATTTAGTGAAAATGACGGGAAGAGATTCTGGAACTCGAGAAAACTTGGTTAGATAATTTTCTCCCCCACACGTTACGTACAGTTTTTACTGCTTTATTATCTAATAAATACTATAAATCTAAATCTAGAGCTCACAACGCACGCATTACCTAGCCACCGGGAACAACTCTCGTGGGAGACCCATCCGCTGGGCTCCGCGAAAGCGAACATTCGCCCGAGTGTTTCCGTGCCCAAGCATTTGGGATGCCGCGGCAACGCAATCCCGCATGAGGCGCGTTCTCCCATGCATTTTTATTAGCGGGTCACGTGGTCACCCACGTTCCCCTCGCCTGGCGGAGCGGCCTGAGTGCAAATCTGAGGTCCGCTGGCCACATCCATGACGCCCGTGCATTTTAGCCGCTCCTACCTCGAGGCGTACCTGCGTTTTGGGAAGTTTAATGATTCTAAATATAGCTTTGCTTATACTCCGATTTAGACAGAGTGGCACTTCAACGTCATGAGCTCAACGGAGAGCGGGCCACTACCATCTGTTTGGGAGCTTTGATACGACTTCAATTTTTGGTATTGGAGCTCCCGATAGGATGGTAATGCCCCCCCCCCCCCATCTCTTTCCGGCTCGTGACCTTGAAGTGCCGCTTCGTTTAAATCGGAGTATATAATACGGAGATTGTTCGTGTTTGCAGACCCACCCATGTCGAGCCTTCCTCCCCCGACGGTTTCCGGGCCCCCACACCATGACGCAACAATACTAGCCGAAGAGAATCCATCAACCAGTGTAAAAAGAGTATCTTCTCGGTTGGGTGTTGCGATGAGTGCAGTACGTAAATTCCTTCACAAAGAAGATTTGTATCAACAAACTTTGCAATGTGCAACACAACCACAAGACAGAGAATCGCGTTTGCAGTTTTGTACTTGGCTTCTTCAAAGACCTGAAATTTGCAGGTAGATATTATTCACAATCGAGGTACAGTTAAGGTGAAGTGGAATAATTCTAGAAACAGTCATTTAAGGGCTCCTTCTAACCCACATACAACACGTGAAAGACGAGTTCAAGTTCATTTATTCCATAAATGTATGGTGCTGAATTGTTGGAAATCAAATTATAGGACCTCACTTCTTCGATGAAAAATTAACTTCTTACCTAAATGGTTTGAAGAAATATTTTGTCATTTAACCTTCGTGTGAAAGCAGTTCTATTCCTTCATGTAATAGTAATTTGCTTTACGAAACTTTGTTATTCATTTGCCCTACCGTCACAAAATACATCATGATTCAGCTCCATGCTTTTTTCCCAAAATTTTATTAAAAACGGCTCTAAAATTTTTTCTTTAAAATTTTGTTAGAATAGAGAAAAGTATGCTTATAGAAATGGCGCAGTTCCCGATTTTCAATAAACCATTTGACTTTCCGAAAATCGCCAGAGTTTTCATTTTTGTCTCCCATCCTACGATATTTGTGCTTAAGCTCCTAGAGTTTTATTATTCGATTCTCTTCTTCAAAATTAGATCTTCATTAATGAAATGTTCAAGTCATGATTAGTTTTGGGTAATTTTCTGTGAAATTGCGAGTAAAAATATATGTAAACGAAATTTTCTCAAAAACGTCCTATTTTTTAAAACAAACTTTTTGTTCTGGTAGTTCATAATGCACTATATGACATGACATGGGCAGCATTTTGATTAAAACTTTAAAAAATACCCATATACAATTTTTTTTTAAATATCTTGTTTTCCCTTATTCTTTATGATTTAAAAAAATACAAGTGTATTTTATAATACAAGTGTATTTTAAATATTTTAAAGCATTTGTGAACACAAATGCTTTAAAATATTTCTAATGAAGTAACTCATAATCTCAAAAGTTTTCATGTAAAAATAGCTGAACATAACGCATTTTCAAAAAAGCTCAAACATTTTTTTTTATAAACGGCTCCACATCTTCCCCCTAAACATTCTGTCCCTAAGAAAAGTTTTGCTATTCTTTTATATTCTCAAAACCTCATTTCATCTAAAGTAAAATTTAAAAAAATGAACAAATAGAAATAAACATGCGTGCTTTTTGATAAAACACAATTTTATTAATATAAATATGATAGAGTTGTGGAGGGCTATCGAATGAAACACGCACTTCAAGATAACACAATAAGGTCTTTTATTGACCGATATGAAACAAATACAATGAAACACGATCAGTGCTTAACGACGCGTGAACAGCAACTGCGGTCGCGGTGGTTAACACAACTGGAAGAAGTGGCGGAGCCACTGTCGCTATCTTCTTACGGTGCAGGTCGCACCATCTAGTGGTATCTTCGCTAACACTTCCCCTCGAACTGCAATGTAAGATCCGCTCCCAGAACGTGAAAATGTTCCAAACCAAGCATCTTCATACATTTCTTATGGCTTGTGCTAGAGAGACCCTTTGTCAATATGTCTGCGGTCATCCTTTCGGACGGAACGTGCTGAACTTGAACCAATTTTCTTCCAACAGCATCTCGAACAAAATGGTGTCTCAGCTCTACATGCTTTGTACGAGCATGGAACACCGGATTGTCATCCAACAGCTTTGCACCATTGTTGTCGTTCTTTATGATTACCGTAGTCAGATCTACTCCAAAATCCTTCATCAGCTGCTTCATATACAAGGCCTCTTTCGTAGCTTCTGAGAGTGCCATGTATTCGGCCTCGGTAGACGATAAGGCCACTGTTTGCTGCTTCTTGGACTCCCAACTTACGGCCCCCCCACCGACCATAAAAACGTAGCCTGTGTATGATTTACGGTCGACAACGCAGTTGCCCCAATCAGCATCAGTGTACATTTCCGGAGGTCCTCTTGATCGATGATAAACGAGTCCAATATCTCTAGTCCCTTTCAAATAACGAAGCACCCTTTTGGCGGCCTTCCAATGCGAATCCCCGTGGCACTCGTTGAACTGACTCAAGTGACTCACAGCGTGCGCTATGTCCGGCCTCGTCCCTACAGACAAGTACATCAAAGCCCCTACTAAACTTCTATAAGGAGCATCCGACTGACAATGACTCTCTTCTCTCACGAGTTTGACGGCAGGATCCAAGGGAGTAGAAACAGGGTTGCAATCGATCATATTAAACCTTTCAAGTAGGTCATCGATATATTTTGTCTGACAAACTGCCATGTGGTTCTTGCCTCTGGAGAATTGCAGCCCCAAACAATATCTGAGGTCACCCAGGTCCTTAACATCGAATTTCGTCCCAAGTCGTTTGATGATTTGATCGATTTCGGTATCACTCGAAGACATCACCAAGATATCGACGTATACGATCACGTAGCATGTACGATCATCCTGTCCGACGCGATAAACACAAGGATCTGCCTCCGAAGGCGTCGCCCCAAGTGCACGAAGTTCCTCATTTAGCCGTTTATGCCACGCTCGCCCAGCTTGACGTAGTCCGTAGATGGCTTTGTTGAGATGGCATACTGCATCGAACTTACGAAGACGACTCAACATCTTCTCGGCTTCTCTTCTCACGAATTGATTTTCCTTCTCAGTCTCGACTATGAGCTCCAAGATCTCTTTCAAATGGTCAGGCATCTCCATATAGATGTCCTCTTCGACGTTCCCGTTCAGATATGCTGTTGTGATGTCAAGCTGCCTGATCTTCAAGTCCTTCTCGACAGCAACAGCTACGGCAGCTCGTACCGAACTCAACCTTGCCACAGGGGCAAATGTGTCGTGGAAATCGATCCCAGGAACCTGTGAGAACCCACGTGCCACGACACGTGCCTTTGGTTTCTCGATGCTTCCGTCAGGTTTATATTTGTTGCGCAGAACGAATCTGCTTCCAATGACCTTCGAATGCTTAGGTCGCCTCACCAACTCCCAAGTGTTATTCTTGATCAGCGACCTGACCTCAGACGCCATGGCTTCCTTCCAAGCCATAGAATGCGGACCTGAAACAGCTTTGGTCAAGGAAATCTCGGCCGTGCAAGCGGACTCAGTCTCTTCAATCTCGTCTTCGACGTACCCTTTTCGTGGTCTTCCGGGTTTTCCTGTCCGGATAATAGAAGGACGTCCTCGTTTTCGACGCTGCACCGGTTCTACATGCTCTTCGATTTCATCTTCATCGTTTTCAGCACGTTCTGGGAATCCTCTGAATCCACCTTCATCCTCAGAATCAACAGGTGTCATGAAAGGGGATTCTGCAGGCGTCTCGAAATCGTCGTTTTCTCTGTTGGGCTGTTCCGAGATATCTTCAGTGTTGATCTCAATATTAACCCACTCCTGGCCATGATGTTCGTTCGACCGATCAGGTTCTTGGGAAGCTGTTTCCGGTGCCTTGACGCTGTCTTCCAGAAACTTCACATCTCTGGTCACTTCAGCGGTTCGAGAGCTAGGCATCCATACTCTGTACGCCTTGGATTCTTCAGAGTACCCGATGAATATTCCTTCTTGACTTCGTACCTGGAACTTTCCCTTCGTCGGATTTTTGTTCAAGCAAAATACACGACATCCGAACACCTTGAAGTGCTTGACCGATGGTACCTTACCGAGCCAGGCTTCATACGGGGTTCGGCCCTTTAACATTTTCGTTGGACATCGATTCCGTATGTGATTTGCTGTAGAAATCGCCTCAGCCCAAAACGATTGCTTCAAACCGGACTGGAACATGAGGCAACGGGCCGTTTCCACCAAGGATCTATTTTTCCTTTCCGCTATCCCGTTCTGCTCCGGTGTGTATGAAGTCGTCAATCGGCGCTGAATCCCCTCTGCCTTCAGAAAGTCATCGAATTCTTTATTGACATATTCCCGACCATTGTCGGATTGAATACTCTTAATTTTTACGCCGTGTTGCTTTTCTACGAATGTCTTGAAACTTTTAAACTCTTCGAGAGCTTGTCCCTTCGATTTCAGAAATCTCACCTCTGTCCAACGTGTGTGATCGTCGATAAACGTGATGAAATACGTAGATCCTCCGTTTGACTGGGTGCGCATCGGGCCACAAATGTCGGTGTGAATTAATTCTAATTTGGTCGTGGTTCTGGTCGATTCTTTTGGAAATGGAAGCCTGGTCATCTTCCCCTGAAGACAAACTTCGCAGTTCTTATCTTCAGGCACGTGTTCGAAGTCCATTCCTCGAACTGCTCCGTTTTTCGATGCGCTAAGAAGGTCATGGTAATTGACGTGGCCCATTCGTTGATGCCAAACCTGGGCTGAACTCGATGCCCTAGGAGCTTCTCTATCCTCACCAACAGGTTTTACGGAATTGCAGTCCTCCGATGGTTCGCCCTTCACGAAATATAGATTGTCAACTCGATTGGCGATCAGCTTCGTTGCGCCTTCTGTATCTGTTACCATAGCCTTCTCCTTCTCGAAAATTACTCTGTAACCACTGTCCGTGATTTTCGATACCGACAACAAGTTCATCCTAAGTTCTGGTACATGGAGTGCGTTATTCAGGGTCACGTTACATTTTTCATCGTCTTGCCAGGTCACGATTTCAGCAACACCTTTGCCCTTTATGTCGGTCGATGCGTTGTTGGCTAATCTCAATCCGCTAGTTTTTTGTTCCTGAATACTTTTAAAAACATTAACGTCTTTACAAAGATGCGAAGTGCACCCGCTGTCTAGGCACCAAACATCTCTTGCATTTCCGCTCACAGCTTGACAACTCTCGGTATCTTCTTCGACTGCTAAGAGAGAGAGATTCGACTTCTTTTTACCTCCTGTCTGTTTGTCATTTGGGCAATCTGCGGCTTTGTGACCTTTCTCGTGGCACTTGTAGCATTTGTATTTAAACGACCCTTCCTTTTTATATTCTTCATTGTCCTTCTTGTTTTCCTTCGGTTTCTTCATCTTCTTCTTGTTGACGTACATAGCCCATTGTGATGAACTTGAAGTTGCTCCGTTTCTCCTGGCCTCGTACTCTTCGATGATTTTGGTGCGTAGATTTTCAGGCGTAGGCAGTTCATCTCGACTCTCGATAGCGACTCTGAAATTTTCATAGCTTGATGGTAAACTATATAACATCATTATCGCCAATTGATCCGGATTAATATTCACGTCCATATCTGCTAACTTGTCAACTGAATCAAAGAAACCCTGAAGGTGCTCACGAACATCTGCCCCCTCACTCATTTTGTGTAAAGTGAGACTTTTGAGTAGGGTTGCCTTTCGCGCAGGCCCTTTAGATTGAAATGTATTTTCTATTTTTTGCCATAACTTACGTGATGTCGTGCAGTTCTTTACCAAATTCAGTTGACTTGCGCTAATTGACAGGATCAGGTCTGATAAAGCCTGTTCATCCTTTGTTTTCCACTCTCTAATGGCGTTAGCGTTGTCGTTTCCCGGTTCTGGTTTCACTGCAACGCCACTCATATAGTCCCACGCATCGTTCTTCACGAGTAACGCCCGCATCTGCAGCTTCCAAGTGTCATAGTTGTCGCGTCCGAGCGCCTCGATGCGAATAACACTGTTCGAACTCATCGTGTCGCACTGTCACTTTCAGGTTTTGTCGCGTTTCGGCAAACAAATTACTAAAGTCCGCGAAAAAACAAATAAAGTGTCTGGAGGTGCGTTACCGCGCGATCGCACACTCAGAACAATTCAAACGTCTAGGAAAAACTGTTCAATTCGATCGCGAACGTCACTTCATTGCGCGCTAAAATTGTTTACATCAATAACAAATATGGCCGCCGACGCGAAGGAATCGGGTGATATTCGAATCACGACCGATGTCACGCTTTTGTCAACGAATGACTCAGCTTGTCTGTTCACACAAGTAATGCACCACTTTTGTTCACGCTAGTCGTGCCGTATTCTTGCAATTTGGCACTTGTTGCATACTCAATGCTTGCGACTTGGTCGTTTCTATTTTGCAATCACTATCGAACAAAGAAGTCCTTTTTGTCGTGGAATAGCCCATTTATACGGCTGGGTTCATAACCTGATAGAGTTGTGGAGGGCTATCGAATGAAACACGCACTTCAAGATAACACAATAAGGTCTTTTATTGACCGATATGAAACAAATACAATGAAACACGATCAGTGCTTAACGATGCGTGAACAGCAACTGCGGTCGCGGTGGTTAACACAACTGGAAGAAGTGGCGGAGCCACTGTCGCTATCTTCTTACGGTGCAGGTCGCACCATCTAGTGGTATCTTCGCTAACAAAATATTATAATAAATAATATTAATTAATTTTATTCATGTTATTTCATTTTTAAAAAAAAGTTTATTAATGAATACGAGTTTGAAAATTTGTGAAGTTATTGAAACGTTGACATTACGGCTATGACAACGAGTTGTCTTCACTGCTAATGAGATGAAGAGATTAAATGTTTCGAAGCAGGTTATTTGTCAATATCCATCAAAATGTTTGTTTTTACAAATATTTTAATTAATTTATTAAATTATTATGATTTTACATAACCATTACAATTAATACGGTAAAATCAGCCGAGCTCGTGTCACAGAAGCATGTGACAGGTACTAAGCCTCTGCCAGCGTAAGGGATGAATGTCTTTATGGTGCGGGGCGCATATTCCAACTTGTTTAACCTCTCTGCTCTAACACTTTCATAAATCGTTTCTCTGATCGATAACCGTAAGAGATATGTGTATATAACTGAGTAACTTGCTCCCTTCACTCAGAAGAATGGTGTTAGCACCTAGTGGCCCAAAGGATAATCGAAAAGGGCCTAAAACCAAGGCGTGATGTCCAGAGAGTTACAGGAAATTCTTCACTGCTGTCTCTAATGGAGTGGTAATTATCCCGGGGAGCCCTAGTAGATCTCTCAGACGGAAGGCGAGAATCGACAAGGTGTTGGGGCCGCCATACAGGCCACCCTAAATGGCCGCAATGCGGCGCTGGCGGATATACGTCGGTACCGCCAACTTCTGAAACGAAGGGTTTCAACAAGACCCGCGGTATTCAAGGAGACGGATATTCGGAATTTAACTAGACTGCGGGATTGATACTTACTTTTTCCCCACTCTTTCTTTATTTTGTTAGGTTTGGACTTCAGGAAATAATTCTTTATTCTTATGTAGTATTTAACACATTTCACAATTATTTTGTAGTATAAAATAAAATTCTGAATATTCCTGACATAATATATTAGTTGGAACATCTACTGGGGTAATTTACATTACAGTGCCAAGTTTGATGGTGGTAGTGTTTTTTATTTATTTAATTATTTTACATTTATTAGTATGTTTTGTAAATCTGAGGGTTTTTTTTCTTAAAGTACTATCAGTGGTTACAAGATTTATTTTTTAAACGGCCATAAAGTATTAAAAGAAAGAACAACTTAATATTAGTATCCAGTCAAACCATTATATAGTAGTGAATCAACATCAGAAATACACACCATAAAAATTTTTTAATTTATCAATAATCAAAATTTCTTTTTTTAAGTTACCGTTGTAAAGTATTTTAAAATTAATTTAAATACAGAAGGGTATTAATTGGAAACTATTATAGTATTGAAGAACAGTCAACTGTAACTTACTTGTGAGAGTCAACTGTATCTACTGGCAAGTACTGGTTTCACTGTAATGTGAATTACCCCATGTCTTGCAAATATTCATAGGAATGATCTCTAATAAAAAATCTTTATAAAAGTAATATATTAATATGGCTGAATAATTAAATTTATTGCAAATAAAACTTATTTAACAGCATAAGAAAATCTTCTAAAAGTTTCTTTCAAGCCTGAGATGTCAGGAAAGGAATAAGAAAGACAATTTGCTACTTTTATTCAATTTGTTCAGATAATAATATTGAAGTATTACAGACACAATAGCAATAAAAAGCATTGTTTAAGTTGCACAGGTTTGCTCTATTAAATAAATTGCACTGATGAGAGAAGTGCTGGAAGAGCTGATGATCATAATGATGAGCGACATATTCAATCACTGATTAAATATATGAAAGATAAATGATTAAATGATAAAATACAAATGATTAAGAAAAATAAATGATTACCAGCTAAAAATTTGAAAGTTGTATCAAGAAACAATATAGGTTCTTTTATTTCAACAAATAACAAAAATGACAATGTTTAAGCTAGAAAAAGTTTTTGGAAAAATATTTTAAATAATAGATTAAGTAAAAGTATTTAACAGAATCTCTTGTTAAATACATTTTAAATTAAAGATAATATAAATAAATTACAGAATCTCTTGTTAAATACATACAAATAATAAAGATGAATTTCAGTAGCATTCCTATTTTATGGTTAGCATCATTTGATTCACTTCATACTGTCCTTGCTTATAAGTAATGACCATAATTAACTATTCAAGTTTAAAAAAATAATTTAAAATTTTAGGAAATCTCTGACTACTGTTCCACAACTTATAAAATTATGATAATGATTTTCTCAAGTTCTAATTCCTTTTTAAATATTTTACTAATTTTTCTCCTTCAGTCCCATCATCAGGCCCCTTGACTTGTGGGGCCCTGAGCGATCGCCTAGTCTGCATATGCCTAGTGCAGAAATGATTACAAAAAGAAGTATTTAAAACATACAAAATCATGTGAGAAATTAAATACAATCAAATAGAGTGTGACCTTATGTTTGAAAACTGAATAAATAAACTAGTGTCCCTAAATATGAATGTAAAAAATTGAATGCAACAAAGCTTAAGCCCTACTAGAGGCTACCCATTTCTTGTATTTCATCTTCCTCCTCACTAACTTCTAGGTCAATCAATATTTCTGGTACTTCAGGAAAATCTTTAATTTTTCCAGTAATCCAAAATTATTTTTTTCAGTATGATTAACATAACGATTCCACTTCTCAGGTGTCATCTAAAAAACTTTAATATTTGTATCTAACTGCAAAGAAAAAATATTTAAGTCAATGCAAAACAAACATTTTATAGTTGCACTATTTACATATTAAGATGAGATAATGGACAAAATTTTCTAATTGTAATCCATTTACTCGATTCAAAGCTTCTGTCCAAACTGATTTTGCACACATGATACCTCCACCTGACCATGTGGCACATTGCTTGAATACTACCTTTTTGTTTCACTACTTACTTCAATTGAACTGAAGGAGCAGTGATATGGAGGAAATCGTAATATTGAATTCCCATTTTCTTTAATCATTTAATTAACAATAAACCTGTTAGAAAGAAAATATTCCACTCATTCAACACATTTAAAAAAATAATTGGATAATTCTACATATTTTAAAATTGTATTAAAATATTTCTCTTAAACAAACCTCTTAAACTGACTTCCATGTAGTTTACACAATTGCCTCAAAAGAACAACTGTAGCATTCACAGAAGCTTATATACCTTGCTCCTCTATCCAAGTCTGAAAGATAGTACTTTTATTATCATGATTATTAATATGCAATATATAGATTACATAAAAAAATCACTTAACACTTACTGCTAATTCATGTTTCTTCCACTGTGTTATAGGTTCAGAATCCACAAGCTTGCTGTGATATGGTGTGTTACTCCTTACAACAAGGCAGGATTGTTCCAGTTATTGAGTCTTGACCCATCTTGAAGTAGTGTATAAATTTTCAATTCAATTATTACATTTTTAAGTCATATTATTGTTATTATTATTATTATTATTATTAATAATATTGTTATTATTGTTACTATTATTACTGCAAATTACAGATTAATAATTAACTAACTTTTGAAATCCTTCACTGTTAATCAATCCATAATAATCTGCCGTTTCTTCAAATTTGTGCTGAAAATTAATTCCGCACCTAATAGAAATACAAAGAAAAACAATTCAAAGTGACATAAATACAATACATCATATCTTCCCTTCCTCCCAAAACAAATGTTTCTCTTGAATATTTTTTGAATATGGAGCTATGTATTTTGTACAACTAGATTGATTTGATGTAACATTTGACTAGATGTAAATCATTAACAATGTATAAATTAATTTACCTTTCCTCCCAGAAAATGTTCACATTTTTTGAATTCGCAAAGTCAATAACAAATGTATTTTACATGATGGCACTGAAAAATTAGACTTCCATACAACCTGTATGCATTTTGGATGAATGAACTTTTATTCTGATCCCT
This sequence comes from Gryllus longicercus, assembly GCA_038098605.1. Classification (NCBI taxonomy): domain Eukaryota; kingdom Metazoa; phylum Arthropoda; class Insecta; order Orthoptera; family Gryllidae; genus Gryllus; species Gryllus longicercus. Next base: position 8,832,848 of record JAZDUA010000003.1, on the reverse strand, counting down.
ACATATAAAATCTATTGCACTTCCTTTGTCAAGAGACACTAGACAAATCCATGTTTACTTCCAGCATGGAACACTACTATTCTAATTCCTTCTTCAGCTTGGTGTGGATAACCTCTAATCTCATCCTCCTTCACCCATGTTTTAGAAGACTGATCTAGACACAATGAAACAATTATTTTTACAATTTACTGACAAAATTTCATACTTGCTGACAAAAAATTCTGCAATAACTGTACATAGACAATAGCAATCTCAATTCAGTAACTCACAGATTAAAAACATTAATCAAAATGTGAAAATTTTTAAAAATGTAAATGTTATATTACCATTCATATATATCCAAGTCTCGTCCAAAAAAATAACTTTTGGGGTTCTAAAAACTATTGTAATTTTTTAAATAACTTCTCTCTTGAAAATATAATAGCTTCTGTTTCACATATGTGAATATATTTGTCACTATGACCCAAAGTAAATCCTAAATTCTTCAAAATTCTTTTTAATGATGACTTACAACCATAAAAATTTAATGTCATCTCCTTCAATGTCTTCAAACAGACGAACTGTTACTAATGCCCCTGAATTAAGTTTCTCTATATTATAATACACAGACGTAGTAATAGTACTTAAACTTCTTGAAAACTATAATTTGAACACTTATAATTGTAAGTAAATGGGTACATAAAAGCCTTTCTTTAAATAATTATATATTTTATTTCCAAATGCATCCTTAATAAAACTATCAATATCAGTGACTGGGCATTTTCTTTTTCTGGTCTTTTTTGGGTTATTACCCGCTCCTGTAGTTTGTGTGCTACTTCTTTTTGTTAAGTAAAATAAAAATTAATGATAGCCTTTTTTTATGAACTCTGCAGAGTGGTAAACTTGTACAGTTGTAAATTAATGCATTGTGAGTTCAAGGACTTGGCCATAGCTATTTATTGGCACAAAATACTCACTATTCAATAGTGTGATTATAATCAACAATGAACAACTAATTAAATACAATTATTATTAAGTAAATAAATTCAAATAACTATATTTTTCAAAATCTTCAAATCATTAAATTAATCATTAAAAGCTAATGCAAATACTATAATATAATAATCTGACTAATAGCCAAATAATGATAATAATAATCAAATTAATTGCCAGGGAAAGGATTTTCATGTTCTAAAAATCTTGAAATATACTTATTAAAATATGCATTTATGACCTAAAAGTTTTGATATATGCACTTTAATATGCAATTAAAATTAACAATATTTCATTTCCTATATAAACCTTTCTTGATTAAATTCAAGAGAAGCGCAATTGGTATAAAAAGAGATATTTTTTTGCAAACATAATATTACCTACCTTATTTCGCAGGAAAAATAATTGAAGCAGATATACACTTTAGTGAAATACACTGTATGTCTTGTTTCATTTCTTATATCTGGTTTAAAAAATAGATATCAAGAAATATCCTACACTTGAACAAGTATTTTATCATCTTTAAAAAATAAAAACTCAACTGTGAGAAGCTCTTTCATCAATGAACACAAATAAATAGATTCTATGAAAACATGAAACATTTTAGAGATAAGTCTGTATTTTAAGGAAATATCCAAAATATGCTCTGGTAATTACAGGGATATACATCAACAGGAAAAATTGGCCAAACATGCACTAACATTATTATCTATATAGCATCCAATTATAATAAAATTTTAAGAAATTTCACTAAGCCATGTCATGAAGCAACAGAAAAAATATATGCAAAAATTATAGAAATCTTCTTCCTAGTAGTGACTAATTATACAACAATCAATTCAATCAGGTTTGTGTGCTATGTGTTGCAATGCGCACGCAATTTTGCGTTTTACTGCTATGTGTAAGTAGCTGGTGTGGATTCGTGTCGGACCTTAGTCAATAGCCAAATCGGCTGTGTTGCACTACGCCCTTAGAATATCAGAGGGGAGTGCTTGTCTTCTTTGCTCTATTGTAAGGACGAGTCGAGCTAACTATTTAAGCGTTGCCGGAGCTTCGTCGGTTTGAAAAGGCTTGATATGCTTCATTAAACGAAAGCCGTCTCAAGCATTGAGTGAAGGACTCGATATTAAGTTCCTTCCTCAGTACTTTCAACAGTTTTCGAAACGGAGGGCTTGCTATGAGCCGTAGAACTTTGTTCTGTACAAGCTCAAGTGTATCCTCGTACTTCTGTGCTGTAGTCCACCTCGTTGCCGCAGCGTAGGTGGCCACAGGCCGCTAACACTTTTTTATAGAGTGCCAAGCGAAGTTCCAAGGGGAGTGAAGGTTCCCTCAAAAGAGGTCGAACTCTTCATTGTAATTTTGATCGAATTCGCCTGACATGTGTCAGCGCAGCCTTCGATCAAAAGTGAATCCTAAGTACGTTGCCTTAGGTGCCCATATTAGTTTTCGTATACCAACTGTAAGTTTGTTTTGGTGGTGTAAAACGTTTGGTGTATTTGTGTTTGCGGCGGGTGTAACAGATGGCCTGCGACGTTTCCGCTGAAAAAGTCAAGTGATTTTGTTCCGATCACTTCAGCGTCAGGTTCATCTGTTTGTGAAGAATTTTTAGTTTATGGTCTAGGTTTATTCCTCTTGCTAAGGCGGCTATGTCATCAGCATAAAGGAAGAGCCGTATACGTGGTGTATGCGGGATGTCATTGACATACGAGAACAGTAGCGGAAAGAGGACGGATACCTGAGGGACTTCGGCCGCAATCCTCCGCTTTGAGGATCTCGCTTTGCCCACATTTACCACAAATGTGCGGTTTGTGAGGAGAGATGAAACCATTTCGGTTACATCTTGTGGAAGGAAGCGTCAAAGTTTGGTGATGAATGTACTGTGTGGCACTTTGTCAAAAGCTTGTACCATGTCGAGATATATGACAGGTATATCCTGTGTGAGTAACAGATCAGCGAAAATCTGCTAAGCCATGCAAAGTGCTTGTAATGATGCGGAATGGCCCGGTCTGAAGGCAAACTGTTCATCTCGGATGAGGTTCCGCGAGAGAACAGTTGGCAGAATTCGTGCGAGTAGAAGCCTCTCAAATACCTGATACCTAGCAGAAGACTGATTGGCCTGTCGCTCGCAACAATCGTGAGATCCTTACCGGCTTTCGGAAGCATGGAGAGGAAGGGAAGCATGGGTTTGCGTATTTCCAATTTTCCGGAAAGTACCGCTGTGTAATGCAGCTATTGTAGATTCGCGTAAGCTCTGTGTTTATGATCGGAAGGGCCTCCTTAAGAATGGGAGGGCCTATTCGGTCAGGTACCGGAGCCTTGCGACTACGCAAGCACTTAATTGTAGTCGAAACTTCTTCGACTGTACAATTTGTAAGTGTGTTGGCGCTGTCGTCCGCCTGTTTCTCATCTACCGCCTGTGTAGTGTTGTTAACAAACCTCTCTTCAAGCATGTCGGCGAAGAATTCTGCCTTTGCTTGATCTGAGAAGAGGTATGTTGGTTTACCCTCCGCATTGTCATGGCCACGTATGACGGTTGCGGTTTTAGGTACTGACCTGAGCGCTTTTTGGAGTTTGAAAAGGTCGTTATGGGAGTGATCGGAACCGATCTCTATCAAACGTTTTTCCAACTCCTGTGCATGGTGGTTTGCGAGCGCCGTTTTGAGGCGTTTTTCGCATTCCCTCAGCTGTTTTCTAAGCGCAGGACACCTAAACTGCTGGCATAGACGCCTAGCTTTGCGTTTTTCATGCAGAAGCTCTTCGACATCTGGAGGAAGTGCACATGAGCCCTCTTCGGGCGGGCGCCAGAAAACCGGCGTCGCCTTTCTATGGACTGTTTGTATAGGTTTTGTGTGTGTAAGCTAGTTTCTATAGATTCTGGTGAATCCATTGTCTGCGTGGTTTGTGCTTGTGTGTGTAATGGTGCGAGTTGTTTGCGAAACTCATCCCGGTCAGTGGGTAGATGACAGTTGTCAGTAGATATCGCAATGTCTGCGTTTCAATATATCTCACTGAGATGTTGGTAGTAACAAGGCCCGCTAAAACCTTTCATTTTTGATACCAACTTGTCTTCAGAAACAGTTCCATATTTGTACATTACATTTGTAAAATAAAATGAATATAAATTCCTATAATGAACGAAAGAATGCTGATATCATATTTGTTGACAAGGCAGTAAAATATTTCCGACTTCTAGTTGGCTCTTTCACCACACGCACATTCAACTAAATGTGTGAATTTGTGAGTAATTCTAGAAAAGTTTTCAGCGCTTGGTGCCACTCCTGTAACTAAGTTTATATAAGTTATAAAGTAACTAAGTTTAAGCATATTACAATTCTTGTATAATAATTTTACGAGTGTATTGTTAGTGATTTGTCATTTCTTTTAATACACAATTAATTGTTACATTTTTAAATACATCTGCTTGCTAATCAGAGAAGAATGTGTAATAATAATATTTGATGGAAATTTTCAGGTGTTTAACCTGTGTCTTACAGTGCCAACACAGTAGTTTCGACTCAAAACATAGGGGAACTAAGTAGTAAAAGAAAACCTGTTCCATTTTAGCACCAATATTATTATTTTGCAAAAATTAATCATCATCTCGTTACTGTTAGTCCTAATAGTCAAATTCTTTACACTCTACTAGGAGAAGATCCATGAGCATATCTCAAAAACCTTTTCGAAACAAATCGATCTGAAATATATTACGATTAAAAATACATTCGCTAATCCACTTTTTAGTAATATTCAATATTTTTTTCCAATCCTCTATTCCTAATTTTAGCGTTTTGCTGGCGCTTATCTTCGCAACCACCCTCGTGATCACTCTCTGAAAAAATGGTGGCCAATCGCTGCGTCCGGCCTCAGTGCCCTGCCCAGCGCGCCTAGCATCTCCCCAATGCTTGTTCATTTCGTGATATTTCTTGATTCGGAAACTGTGCAGGCTGTGGAAAGGTTATTTAATTGTTCTCGAAGTGCATTGGTGACCGAGGGTAGATTTTTTTTAATGTAAAATAGTTTCTGGATCAAATGCGTGTGACGTTTAATTAGGTCTAAAATGGTCCTGTGGAGTGTCGCGATAAAGGTTAATTAGCATTGAAGCAGATCTTTGATGTTTTACGAATAAAGTGTTAGATAGAAATGCGTTTTCTGAAATGCATTTTGCAGGTTTAGTGTTGTGAAGTGAGCTCCAAGAACTGCGAAAATATTGCTTAGTGCGCGAGTGTTCACGCTCTTAATTGAGATGGCTTTGATTTGAAGAAATGGTTTGTGAAACGTCAGAAGTGTAAGTGTTGACGTGTACTTGTGCTACGTGGATGGACTTCACATCACTGTGGCCTTGGTCTTCACGACGCCGTTTCTTCTCATCGTTCCTAAATTTCCCCCGTCCCCGCCAGGTGGTTAGAAAAATTTAGTCTGGAATGCATAATTGTACTCGTTCAAATTTCGGATAGCCCTGAGTGAATGTAAAAAAAATGGGTTTTAACTTTCCATAGTCTTATTTGCAAATATGTAATTAAATTGCAATGAATAGTTGGCTAATCAATAGGACGAATATTATTTGCAGATTAAAAATGCGTAATTATCAAGCTTTCAAACAAATTTAACATTGTCTTAGTTACAGAATTATTGGGAATTGGAATACGTGGGCAGTGTAGTTTGAAATTAAGAAATTAAATTCTTAAAGGAACATTGGAGACTAAAAGCATATTCTAAAAATGTTAAAATGTAAACTGAGAAAGTAGTTCATAGAATTGATTAAACATGTCATATTAAAAGATCAATAAATTAAGATATTTAATGAACCCTGCGTCTTAGATTTTAATTTTTCAAAAATTTTGAAAGGGTATATGATGAACAATTCACAGGTAGCATAGGGTAGATTAGGTTTCCAACCCACAGAGCAGGATAGCATAGCATAGCATAGCACCCCTGGCAGAAGAGGAGCAACGCTTTGGCCTGACGCCGGTGGAGACTGGATTCGGTGAGTGTTTTGGGTGGAGCCAGTCCCGTCCTGTCCCGTGCCCGTACCGTGTCCTCTGCCCTGCGCCCTTCGCAGAGTCCGTGGCAGCTCAAAGGGAGGCCAGGCCGTTTGCGTTCCTTTTCCCGGCTGCACGACGGATGACACAGGTCTAGCTAGCCACGCACAAACATACTTCGAAAGTGCTGCAGAGAAATGAGTACAATGAATATAAAGTTGAAGAAATGAACGGCACAGAATAAAAGCAGAGTAGAAGTTTCACCACATGCACTAATTTGTAGCTTGGGAGGGATAATTCTTCCTCGTGCAGTCATGGCTCCGGTCAGATAATTTTAAGGGGGTATTGGTCCGCCTTTAGTTTAATATATTTCTGGGTTACTGTAGTCTTGTATTCTGAAATGAACTTGATTTTCATTGAACGTGAGTAATTTTAAATGTAGTAATTATTGAAGGTTAGCTAGTTAATTCAATGATTATTAAACTTTAACTCCAATGTTCATTAATTACAAGATTTTTAACTTAAATATCATTAATATTTGTCAGAGATACTTGCAACTTATTTAGCTTTAAAAGCAAAATAATTCATTGCAATGATATACAAATTTTGCTTGGAATATAGAAAGATTGTTAAAGATTGGGATGGGCAAATGTAGGAAGGAGGCTGCAGAGCCCGGTTAGTCTGTAGTATTAAGGCAGTTTGCTTAGCCATATTTTGGGATCCACACTGTTTTGGATTACCGCTATTGTACATGGCATGCATTCCGTCATAGAGATTGAAGGGGACCTTGACAGGGTGGGAAACATACTCAACTGGGAGATGCTATTGCACTCGCAATTTGCATCAATCTGAATGGCAGGTGACCTCCCTCTGGCTTGTAGGTTAGGTCGTCGTTCGGCAGGGAAGGTCACTATGCCCAACTGTCGCTTTAGGAGGGACACGTCTAAAAGGCTCACAGGGCAGGGTTGGTAGGTTAAGTGATAGAAAGTGTTCTAATTCATTTTGAATTCCAACTGATTTTCAAATTTGTTTGCAACTTTTCAGTAAATATTTACTTACTTTTATAAATGCACTATGAATTGGAATAAGTCTTCCTAACTGAAGGAAAACCGAATATCTGCCCAACGTTACGTCGTCCTTCAGTGGGGAAACTTGTTAGTTGGCGGACAGCACACTTAACAGGGTGGGAGTTTTTCGAAACGGCTGTAAAGCTTTTTTTCAACATTAATTAAATATAAATAATTTTACATTTTTCCTTACAGGATCATAAGTCCGCGTGAGACGTGGCAATGTATTAATTAAATATAAACAAATTATTTTTTTCTTTCAGGATCATAAGTCCGCGTGAAATGTGGCAAAATACAAATTGTAAAGTCCATGTGTATACGTGGCAAAAATGCGTAAATTTAATGGAATGTAAATGGACATTTTTAGGGGAAATTGTTATAGAACCTCCTAACAAAAAACCCATATAAGCGTACAAAATAAGTCGATATATTGCAATAATTCTGCTTTCTTTCAGCTCTAATTCTTTCTTTCAGCACTAATATTTGATTTCCATTTCAGCCTTACTGAATTTGTCAACATTAGTGTAAAGTAACCGAAATGTGAAAGAATTCAATAAAGTAAAACAGTATTAAATTACACCCGAATCCTTTCCTGACTCCTGCGCTGGCGAATAGTTCAATAAATGATATACAGAGTTAGAAATAATTCTGTTGAAGTATGTATTGATTCTGTGAAGAACAGAGTACTGTGCTCATATTTTTTGTTCCAGATACTCTTAAATGTGATCGACAGACGTAACCATTTTCTAGGACTAATAAAACATTAGGCCTACGTAAGTCTGTATTCAGATACGAAAGTAAGATTGGAAGAAAGCTATCTCAGGTTTCAGCTATATGAAATGTGAAGAAATAAAATGTGTGAAGACTGCAGTATATATTGTGACTGGTAAAAATATTGATTAGCCATTACTTACATAATTTCTTTTATTAAATCCCTTCTCGACCAGGTTTTTGTTGACGTTTCCTTTGATCAATCGAGCAAATCCTAAAATGGTCCTTCTAGTTCTGGGGCATATAACTGAATTGTGCAGTTTTGCTGAGCTCTCCTTTTTTCTAGTTGTGATAATACCGGAGAGTAATTTTTGTTAGCTACATTAAAAAAAGCAAATCTATAGCCATTTTAGAGATCAAAATATTTTTCTATTACTCAGCAGCAAAAATTTATAGTTTTTGAATGTTTCTAAGCAGTATATTTTGGTTCAACACTTTTTTGGTATTTTTATTAATCGTTCAGCTATGTATAGAAGGGCAAGGTAGATATTCTGATGTGCGGAAATTGTATTAACCCCCGTACGTCAAACGCCCTAAATCTGCCTTCGAAAATCATTCACACGCAAATTCTTTAAATAAGTAAAAGTTTTCAAACGTAAATTAAATTTTTTTGAAAATACATAATATTAAAACATAATGTTAGATTTATTTAAGAAAAGCAGAGTAATGAAAAAATTAAGTGTGCGTTTTATATTTTTTTGATTGCAGGTTAGCCAGTCCCAACGGCACAGAACGAGGACGAACAAGTTCTGATTAGTTTTGCTTCGTTTTTTCGATCTTATCAGCGAACTCCATATTTTGGTCTCGGGTCATCACTTATACACTATTCCAACTTCAATTAATTTCTTCAATTATTTTCTCACCCATTACTTCTCAGAATTACGCCTTCCATATTTTAACGTGTTTTCTCTTTCTACACCTTCTATTGGGTATTCAATTTAAAATGTTTTGGCAACTCTCCTTCATCCACTGGAAATAAGCTTACCAATGAACAGCTTCGATTTCTATTCTTCTGGCCATGTTTTTGAACTCCAGCTCATTCCCATACTTCATTTTTGTCCAGCCTTAACTGAAATGAGCAATCTGCCTCTACTAATCGTATTCTCTTCGTCACTTTAAAGGCCACATTTCCGTCCCATAAATATATTCCACTACACTGTGTAATGTTTTTGTTGGTCTTGTCGTAATGTATTACTCCGTATAATATCGTGTATAGCTTTTGTAAGATCTTTGATCACAATTTCCGGTAATGTATTAATATAGGTTGTCTTGTGGAGATTTCAAAAGTTCCATTAGTTTTGCAATTAATTCTTCAGAAGACTGCTTGTAAATCTATTGGAATTTCAGAATTTCGAGATGAAAAAAAATAAATATAAATATTTAATCTGTCAATAAACTGGAGCCCATTTTCTCAAGTTTACAAAATTTTCAAAACATTTAAAATTTAAAGTTTTTTGTTGCAGGTTAAGCAGTTTTCCGTATTATATAATAAAAGTACTTTTAATATAATTACGACTGTTCCCATGTTCCTTAATGACGAAACATAGGCGATAGTTCTGTCAGTATTGTTCATAAGTCACTCCTTGCTGATATTCTCGATTGCCAAGAGATGAAATGTACCATACATTTGAACAATGGAATAAAATCGTCTTGATATTCTGATCAAATGATCTTGGCGATTTCTGGTGTTTTTTTTCTTCATAGTTTTCTGGTAATCATTATCCCGGATTTTAAATCTTACTTAACTTTATTATATATTTTATTATATATAATATATAATTATATAATATATATTTTATTATACATTTTAAATCTTACTTAACTATATAACTAATTATACAGGTAAACCAATCTTCACGACGAATGTCGAATTTTAAATCTAGTACTCTATAAATCCTTTCCCACGACACTCGTTTCAAGATTTTATTAAAATGTGAAACTTTGCTACTGAAGTTTCAAAATAAATAATTTCATGAAGGTGACTCTCGGCTCAGAACGAGGTCGTTTGCCTTCCCCAAGGAGGTACGGGTTCCATTCCCAGACAACCTCATGCAAAATTTGTTCCGACGAAACTACTTTGCCTGTTTCACAGGGGCTAGTCCAACCTCATAATGAAGTGTCCTAAACCCTACCACTATCCTAATTTCTTACCGATTCTGGCCGCTGGGCAGTGATGCAGGAGTGCATAATAGGCGCGTACGCGATATACCTGGCAGTCTTCTCTACTGACGCGACTCACGGACTACAAGCTATTAATACTAAATATAAAGTGTAGTTTAACGGAGCATTACTCCACAACGCGTGCTACGCAAATTTGTTGGCTTAAAGAGGAACGATGTAGAAAGGGAGCTTTAAAAAAAATTAAAAGAATGAAATAATTGACCAAACGGCAAGCGCGCAATGTGAGTTTTAAGGTAAGGTTTTGTCTAAGGTAGCTATAAAAACTTTAAATATACTTGATTTTAAAATTTAGGTTTCGTAGTATAATTTCATTGGGAGTTTGTATCGTTCAATTTCAGAAAGTCCTACTTCGAAATTTTGCATACGGCTGTTTTGTCAGGACTTTTTATACCTTCGAAAAACTGCCAGGGATACGGAAACTTCTACTCGTAATATTACCAATCACATTTTTTAAGTTCATGGAGTCATTAAAATTTCTAAAATTGAAGGGGAAATTGCATTGAGAAAAAGGTCTGGGATCTTTTCTGCGAGTTTTAACTAAGGTGGAAAGTGTTTTTTTGTATGAACTGACTAAAGGTTTGAGTATGACTGCGGCTTTTCATTAATTTACTCCAAAACGTCAGAAAATTATTGGACAGGGTACAAATTTCTATAACGTTAATTTTTATAGTACATACTGATAGATAACTCTTATTAAATTGATGATAAAAAGGTGAATTTCAATTTTTGCAACTCGCGAATTACTTTTCTAAAGGAAATACACTTGCGCAAAAGTAAGAAGTAATTGTAAAGGAAGACTTCTAACACGAATCTTAGTACGACACCTCGACCTACACCTATGGTGTGACGCTTAGAAGGCTGAGAGTTCAGTTGCAAGAATCGATATTCGGCCCCCTGTGCCATAGGAAATAATAAAAGTATTCAAAAACGGACCTATATATGATACATGTAGTGTTACATATAACTAGGTAATTTCATTGTTAACTTAGATGGCAACATCAGTGCTGCCAACGTCGTGAATGAATTATGGCGCATGGAATTATGGCGTATTCTTTGGATACTGGAGTTTATATAATTGTCACCAATCTTTGAACAAATTTAAATACTAGTTTAATCAACGCCACTTAAATTGGTCTATTGAAGAATCGTTGGTTTAATTCCCAGCATACTCATTAAGATAGCGCCAAAACACGAAAAATATACCAATATTTAACATATTTAACAATTACATCATATCTCGAAATCTTGTAGGTGTTACATCGATTATGTACCAAACTCAATCGGAATATCATGATGGAAATGATGGAAAAAGATGGGCCCTTGTGCATCCGAATTCAGCAAATGAGTTTCAGGCATCAGTTTACCTCATATTTGCGGGAATATTAAGTACCAAAATTATCTCAGTTAAGTCATTGAAACAGAAACATATAAACGCTTTTTTATATTATTGCCTTTTTGCTTTAAATTACACTTTCGTGTTATTTTTAGTTGGTCACCAGTGAAAATTTTCACTTTACGCCACTTTCAAAATGATTCTAAACACTTCTTGCTCTCCATGCAACGGTGCGGCAAACGTGTGGTCTTTCTCAGGGCTTTGCAACTCCATCAAAACCGGGGACCAAGCTACTACAAGAGGCGCTAGAGTCGCTGGGTGCAGCTGCGGGTTAGGCTTTAGGCGCCAACTTTACCACATTCAATTTGGCTATTTTTTGAGAAAATTGTCTTGTAAATGTTCAATTATTCATAATCTATACTTCTAAGAAGCCTTGAAGAAAGCGCGAACGCAGACGTTATCTTTTGTAACATTATAGGCCTGTTTGCGACTCGCGAACTCACTCAGCAGCCACGCAAGTTTAAAGTATCTTTGGCAGCAGTTCGTGTTTTAGTTCCTGTAAAGTGGTGATGTAGCAGAGCGCGCCACCGTAATGGGTTCCACCACGTTAAATGAGAGTTATAAGGCCCTGGTCTTGCTTTTCAACAGAAATGCACGTGTTGTGGTCTCGTGGTCCGTGACGCAAACTGGTACTGCGCAGAGTAAGCAAAAATCAGTGCACCCGAGGAGCCCACCCATATCTTTCGGGAGTAAGGGAATATCCGGACTGTTGTACCCAAGTTAGCGGGTTCAAACCCGATCGAAGCCGTGGATTTTTAAGGGCGAACAAATCCTCCATACGACTTCCTTCGGAGGGGAAGTAAAGCCGGCTGTCCCATGTTAGATTTACTTGCATGTAAAAGATCCTTAAGCCTAAATGACGCATCTGAGCTAAATTCAAATAGTCCATTTCTCGCCCAAGAAATACCTCCTTTCTCTGCTAGTTGGTGAAAGGAGCGTAGCGGAATTTGCGTGGTCAGACGGAAGAGCAGGCCTCATGGCCTGAGTCTCGTCACGTTAAATAAGGCATTAATTCCATATTGGGAGTAAAACGATATCATTGGCAACGCGCAAACGGAAGTCTCACCCTAGGATACTACTCCCACATAGCTGCGGTCGTTTATTATTTGGTACATTCTCATTACTTGGCGAAAATTGTTAAACTAGAACCTACGAAATTTTGAGTAGTGTTTATAAACTAACGCGTGACCTCAGATATTGAAGACTGACCCAATAATTGTCTTTGTCTAATTTTCAGTGATAAATAAATCTAAAAGTGAATTATTTTATTTAAATTATAAACATGAATGATTCATATATTTAAAACAGTTATTTGATTTACATTCGAAACAATACATAAACAGAGTTTGATTTTATTTCGATAACATAAATACTTTCTACATAAAAAACAAATTTGTAAACTAAAATGTCAATAATGCTGGTAACAAAGACATTTCAATAATTTAATTATAATTTATTTCAACACAGGTGAACTTTTTTCAATTACATTTTGGTGCGAAATTCAAATGATCAATTCTCATCAGGAGACCACGACGCATCGAATAACACCTCATAAGTCTAACCTTGAGTGACTAGTCCGCACATATATGCACACTCGGAGTTTCGCAAACACTGTATAGGGATGATCACTTACAATTACTATTTCACTCGTAAAATTAAAACCAATAGCGCTTAACTATACATACAAAATATCCCATTCAGGGCGGCGTATCTCAAAAAGTTTATCGCTTTTTCTATTCTATTTTTCTAATCGCTTGTACCTACTGGCCAATCATAAACTGTGACTCCTCTATCGTAGGGGGCGTTATACATCGACCGTTATGTCGATGTCCATTAAACAGCGTAAGTGCTATATGATAACCTTGATTTTAAAATACGCTTTCAGTTATTTTCAATATTTGGCGCATTTTGGAACTCTGTTGGACATGATTTCACTCGTGGAATAGTCCTATTAAATACCACTCGTGCTTTGGAAATTTTCAGATACATCCCTTCCTCGCTTCGCGAGTCAGGAATTTATCGACAATTTCCAATCCACTCGTGGTATTACCTATGATTAGTTAAAGAAAATGGGATGGATATCAAAAACAAATGTAGTATTTCAAAATTATAATGGAGTAAAACAATATTAATATGGGTATAATAGTCGCTAAGCAAGTTAATATAACTGGTCTTATAATATTAAGAGATTTCGTCGTATGAAATGCAAGGACAGATAGTTTAAAATGCAGATCATTGACCTCTGATTTTTGTTTCAGAAAGCGTTCGCAGCAGAAGCTGGCAATCGTGCTGCAAAGATGTGCGAAGGAAATCTAGTTAAATAGATTAAATATATATCAGTAGAATTGGTCTTAAGCAAATGTTTTCACATGTATACATTATACAACATTATAACATAACATAAAAATATTGTAAGTTGGAGATTTCACGATGCCAAAGACGGTTTGTTAATTCTAATACAAAGTTTTGAGGAATTGAAAATTGTTGAAAATATTTATTTTCAAAATTTTACGAATAGTCTTTACGCTCAACACCTATTAACGTAATGTAACGGAGAAACCTGGAAGCGTTAAGAAATGTGCAACTGTTCTAAACTAATATTGAAGTACTTGATGCACCAGTATGATTTTTACTTTCTCGTGTACGTACTTATATAGAATAATATACGTAGTATAGTGAAATTTGTCATGCTGCGATAAATAAATTTATATTTCAACGGAAATAAGTTGAATAAGCTGATTCCAAAAAAGTGCTGTTTTTTCTCAAAATATCTGTCCATATGTCTGTCTAAACATCCAGTGCCTAAACTATGCGTACGATTTTTCCAAACTAAACCCCCTGTCAATATAGTCTGAGTCAAAGCTCTTTGATTTTGAAAACATTCATTAATTTGGGGGACTACTTTACATGAATCCCTTGGACATTTTCAAAATTATCTCAAACAAATTGGTTCCAAATTGTTTCTTTCAATTTCTTGTTATAATAGAGTAAAATGCATTAATAAAGGTGGCATAGGTCCAATTTCCACTTTTAAATCTGAATTTTTGAAAACTGCAAAATATTGAAATGTCTACCACACCTTCTTACAACTTCAAAACTTAAGATTTTTCCAACATATCAAATTTGTTCTCCATAATTGGTTCTTTCATTGTCATGTACATCCTTTTTTGAAAATGTTTGTAATTCTCGCGAAATATTGTGTGCAATAGGTGCAATAATAAAAAATAATAAAAACAAGATCTCTACAACTGCTATACATTTTTTTCTTTAATCTTTGGTATAGATAGTGCTAAGTGTGCTGCATATGGTGACATAAGCGTAGTTTTGCTTTATTCTTTTGTTTTAAAAAAATTACACGATACTTTTTATCTCTCACGTCGTTAATATTTACATTAGCGGCGATTTTTCTTATTATTGCATTTGAGTAAGTCTTTAAATGCCTGATAAAATTTCTTGAAAACTAAAGTTGTCGTTGAAAACGAGTTCGAATTTCCGCATTTTCAAAATCACTCAAATGCCATTTTCTCAAAACGACTCCAAATTTTTTCTTCAAACATTTTTGTAAGAAGTGCTAAATGCACTGCTTAAGACGACATAAAAGCCACTTTGCTCTATTCTTTTCTTTTTCCAAAAAGTACACACAACGTTTTTTGAAATATCTCACGCCGTCAATATGCACATTTTCAGTGATTTGTAAACATTGTTGCATGTGTGAGTAGAAATGTTCAGGGGTGGATTAATATTTTTTGCCGCCTGTAGGCACATCAAATTTGCCGCCCCCTGTTTAAAATTAATGTTACATTTCAAATTGTAACGTTTTAGTAACAATTCCTCATTAATTTCAACGTTTTAACTTTAAAAGTAACATTACATTTTGCACATTGTTTTCATAATTAAATAATTTTTTTTGGATTAGCTAATTTTGGATATAAACTGTATCTTCATAGCAAGTAACGTTCAACATTATTAACGTTTCAACACTGAAACGTTAACATTAAAAGGAAACTAAAACATGAGAACTAGAATTGCAACATGTTTTCTTTCGTCAACGAGCCTTACTTTCAGATTAATATACTTCTGAAATCATAAAATCTAATGAAGTAGACAAATAAATACCTTGTATTAAATATTAATATGATAGATTTTTATTTACAACAACTGAACGATTAGAATATTACGACGTGTAACAATTTTTATAATTTTAGATTTACCATTATAAACAAGGAATATAACATTTAACTTTTTGGATGTTTTTTTTATACAGTTAAAATAGCGTTTTATTAATTATAGCTAATTTGTCTATTGATGTAAAATTTTGCGACGTGCCTTTTGGTGAGCAAATTCATCAATAATTATACTATAATCTAAAACGCTGAGATAATTTTCTTCGATACACAATAACGCTGAGTTCAGTCGATACTCTGTCATTGTAGAACGCAAATAATGTTTAATCCTTTTTAAACAAGATAATGAACGTTCTGCTGTGCAATTGGCCACCGGAATACATAAAAAAATTCGAAGTACAATGTCAACGTTAGGATAAATACATTCTAATACTTCTTTCCGTAACCACTTTAATAAAGCTGCAGGATTCATTGGCTTAACATCTTCGTCAAGGATTTTTAAATACGAACTTAAATGTATACGCTCAGAAACAAGCAATTCTTCAAGATCTTGGGGGAAATTGTGAACAAAAAAAAATATCGCTGCTTTTTCCAAATCTATCAAAGATATTTTTTTCTATTTCAATGACAGACTTAAATTTGTCGTATACATCTTTATACGCTTCAAGTCTCTTATTCAATTCTGCAAGTAATTTATCAACAATAACCAGATAAGTGTCGATTTTAAACTTGTCTCGTGCGGTCAGTTCTGCTGCATTCTCGTTAGTTTCATCACATTACATTTTACGTTTCCTTTTTCTATTGTTTTCCGATTCGTACGTTTCAGTATTTGACAGCTTATTACCCTTCTCTTCAAAAAATTCAAAATTGTCTCTGTTCGTTTTTCAAAGTTCTACAAGCGAAGTCTAAATACCATCTACGGAACGTAAATCGATTTCGACTTTTTGCAGTTGTTTGTTCGACGCGTTTAAGCGGTCTAAAATGAATCCGCAAACCTCGGTCATAATAGCAGTTTCACGTCGATTTAAAGTAATAATAAGACTTTTAGCTTCTGCACGCGTTGAGGGTTTTTGCGTAGAATCATCAGATATAATTTGAAGGGCATCTAACACATTTTGCCAACGATGTTTTAGAGCCTGACATGCATCATCTCGAGCTGACCAGCGCATAATTGAAAGACTTTTCAAAGAGGATGTACTGGATCCTTCGTCTACTAAATTTTGAAGTATGTCCCACCTTCATGTAGATGCACTAAAGAAATTATACCAATTTTGTAGAAGTAGAAAATAAGTACATGCTTCAGTGCATGATTCAGCTGCATGTGTACTAAATAAATTTAAAGAATGAGCAGAACAGGGGATGAATTCAATTAGAGCCTTTACATCTTTCATACGGGCTTGAATACCTGTGTAAAGACCGGACATATTTGACGCGTTGTCGTAGGACTGACCACAATTATTATTGTCCAGTTCGATAATCTCCATAAAATTACTTACAGCGTCGAACATCTCCTTTGATTTATGGCCTGTGTTTGGAAGGAATTCCAAAAATGACTCTTTTGGTGTACCATCTTTTCCCACATGTCTAATAACTATAGCGAGTTGATCCACGTGTGCTGTGTCTGGTGTAGAGTCCACAATTATGGAAAAATACTTGGCACATCGAATGTTTCGGAGAATCTCATCTTTAACTGCTTTAGCTAATATACCTATTAGTTTTTCAACCGTCGTGGTGGATAAATACGATGTATTTCCTTTTCCGCAGTTACCAAATGTTTGCATGTGATCTGCTAAGAAGTGGTCATATTTCGAAATTAACTCCAGCAACATCATGTAATTACCATTTTGATTATTTCCAAACTTTTCGACACGTCCTCTCAAAGAAAGCCCTCTTGAAACAAGAGTTTTTATTACTAAAATGACACGCTCAACAACATTCCTCCAATAAGTTGCCTCGGTTTTAACTTGTTCAAGCAGCTGCTTATTCACTTGGTTTTCAGTCCGCTGTCTATTTTTCAATGCGGACGTACAGTTTCTATGATATGTAAAATTCTCATGTTCTTTTAATTTGGGATGCGCATTTTTTCAATAATTGAAACCCTCCGATGATAATTTTGTTCTTACTTCTGATTTGCTTGAAAACAATAGACAAACACCACAGAAAACAGTTCCATTGCTCTCAGAGTAAACAAGCCACTTGCGAGGCATTTTTTCTTTACTGATATGCGTATACTCAAACATATTCGACGTTAAGCAACGAACTTTGCCATCATGGTACTCTTTTCTTGATTTAGAAAAGTCAGCGTTTTTGTTTTGTTCGAACCCATGCTTGGCAACATAATCACGTGTAGCTTCATTAATAGACTACAAAGCTGGATCGCTTTTCCAACAAAAACGATCAGTCCAAGTTATGGTTTCATCAATTTTATATTCTTGCAGTTATTAACAAATATTTTAGAAATATTATAATATATGTATATAAATATATATAAAGGTTTAATTAATTATACAAAAAATGCTTAAACTATTTACATCGGTTGAATCGTCGATTCATAATCAATCTCAGTTATATTTTCAATTGCTTGAGGAACCATTTCATTTTTAGCTGTTTGGAACTTTGCAGTCTCATTATTATATTGTGAGATAACCCAGAATAAATAAGAGTCAAAATATTTTATGTATTATTACATATTATATAAAATAAAGTTTAGTAACGCCGATCAGATGGCCGAGATCGCTAAGGCAGTAGTGCCGGAGTGGTTTCGGACCAGAAGATCGCGGGTTCGAATCCCGCCTGGGTCATGGGTGTATTTGTGTATGTCTGTATGTCTCTATATTAAGATATAGTTCATTTTAACGAATACAACAACACGTCAAAAATATTTAATTTCTAATCATTGTACTAAACATATTTTGCATTTTGAGAATATTTTAGCAACACAACTCTGCATTAAAAATATATTAATGTTAACATTTATTTATCACAAGTTATTAGTACATGGAAAAAATATACAAGCTGAAAACTAAATATGTTATCTAATCTATATGTTTATACTAACTCAAGAATAGAATGAACTGCAGCAGTGATCAGTTTCACATATAGGTTTAAAGAATTCATTTATTTTTTTGTCTTATCAATTTCATTTTGACATTTCTTTTACTTTTTTCGGATTTTTGCGTATTGACTTCCGCTGAACCTTTTTCGATAATCACTCATTTTAAAACTTCAAAATATCATTTTTACTCAGCAGGCTCTTACAATAAACGATATACAACAATAGTAACAAAAGGGGAAAAAAGGGTTATTTCCAGATCCGTCTTCTAGGACTAACTCAAGAAGTAATAGACGTCACTACTGTCTATATAGCGCAATATGAATGCATGGCGAAATCCGTCAGCGATTTCTGATTGGCTACTTGAAACTCCTTACTCTAAGAATGTAATTCTTTCTGATCAATCAACCAATCAGAAGTCGTTGGCGAATTCTTTTCATGTATTCTTTTCAACATTGAAAATGTCTCCAATTGAAATTCAAACTTAATTTATAAATCAAAGGTTGAGGGGGCGGCTTTAGTCTCGTTTAAATCATTTTTAAAATACAAATATGATTTATGCAGTTATAGTTTTTAGAGAGCCTAAATTTGTTTTAGAAAATATCAAGAAAATTTTGCGCCTTTGGAAATTTGCCGCCTTTGAAAATTTGCCGCCGTAGGCACGTGCCTACTGTGCCTATGCGTAAATCCACCTCTGGAAATGTTACAAATGACTTCCAAGTGAGATTCTTCTAAACTAGTTTTCTGTGAAAAAGAGCTTCAAAGTTAGCACGTATAGTAACGCTTAAACGACATTTTCGTAATAACCCAAAATGTTTCAATAAAAATTTGCCTATGGGGGCGAGATTTTACTTTTCTGTAATATTCTTAAAGTAATATTTCGCTTGTTTCATTAGGAAAACTAAACTAAGAAAAATTTAAAAAAATATACTTTGGGCGGCAGTAGAAGAAAGATTTTACTAATTTTGGCAAAATTGAATAGAAAATACTACCAAAGTCTTTTGACATCTTTCAGACAATCTGAAGGTAACAAGTCAGCATCTTTAAGTAAATAGCTTGAAAATCCATACATCTCTTGATAGAAAAAATCAAAGATTATATAGAAAGCAGTTGAGTGAATAAAATCCAGAAATTGCAAAATAAAACACGAAAAATGCATATAATGTATGATTTTTATTTTTTTGAGAACAATTTAGCATCACAATAACGTAGTACAACCAATTTGAACTTTGTGTCTTGCCGTGGGATGTGACGTACTCTTTACTGAATCACATACGCTGATTGCGAAAATGAAATCAGAAATGTTCCATCACGTTCAAATTTTTCAGTAAAGGATACGCCACTAAAAACCACTTTCGAGAAACTTGGAAATGAATTAATTACAATACAGAAGGAATCTGTAGTGTGTTAATCTACAAATCATGTAACAAAAAATATTTGTATTACAAAAATTGATTATTAAATTATTTGTATAATTTGTATTAAAAAAGGAATGAAAACGGTACGAGAAAGTTGAATAATGCTTGGAATGTACTTAAAAGTTAGGAACTTTTTCTGGAAACTTTGCTGTTGGATGCTAATACTTCTTGTACGAGGGTCCAGGAGTTATCCGCTAAAAGGTTTGCTGACCATCGTATCGTCTTTCCGTGGCTGCGATATCTTCATGAAATCGCTTACCATGTTCGTTATATCCAAGATTAGGTGGGAAGAAATGAAAATGGGAATGAAGGGGAATGTTATTTTAGAGACATGTTGCACCCCTTAGCCTTCAGCACCCCTAGAACACAGTCCAGCATGTGTTCAATCAGTTCCCTGTAATTCTCAGACAGTTTCCGAAGACATTTATCGCATACATCTTTCAATGCAAGCCAGTTCTGTTTCTGTCAGCAACTGATCAAAGGTAATATCTTTCATCAAGTCGGTTCTGAGGCCCAATTAAAATTTATTATTTTTTTCAGTACTAATGGCAGAAAACTTAGTAAAAAGTGAAAACCCTGGCCATCTTTGTCTATTGGTTTTACAAAATTCTTCATAAAGCCCAATTTTAGGTGTGGTGTTAACATCACACTGTCTTCGTCAATTATGGATTTATGCGACATATTTGTTTTCACCAGGATTAAGAATTTCAAAGATCACTCTTTCAGTACATAATTTTCTTTTCTTGCCCTTCTATCACAGTGGCAGATGATATAGCAATATTTTGTGTAAGCACTCTGCGTTCCTAGTAGTAGTCCCAGAACTCTGAAATGACTACAGATTTGTTATTCGAATAGTCAGTATACTTCAGGAGTAGCCGTATGTTCTCGTGGTTTTCCTTTAACTGAACGGAAAGGGCTACTGTTATTTAAGGTTTCTCGTTTCCGTTATGTAAGAGAATGGCTTTGATTAATGACTAATGATTACCAATTGAGGAATTATAAATATGGACCATTATTTCCGATTGTGAATCGTCCAAATTTTTACGTAGCGCATTTGTGTTAGCAACATTTGAAAAACTAGACATTTTCGTTTCCAAATTATAGAAACCTTATTTGCGACAGTAAACGAACTGCAGATTTGATTTTTCTGCTTTGCTAACAATATATACGTTCGTATAAATTTCTGTTACGAATTCGCAGCTAACGTCAGTGGAATCTTTTCTTCCTTTATATCTTTAAAGGAAGCTTTCAATATATTTGTAAAAAATAGCATGGGTAGAAAGCATTGAGTTTGTACAACTTTGTTAATAATTTTCCTGTTAATATCCCAGTTTCTTAAAACCAAGAATGTGTATTCTTTATCAATGTGACCTGAATGCAAATTAAACAGTGTAGAATAGTGATTTATGTATGTAATCTTACAAACGTTTGACCATCTTAGCACGTGAATTAGTAAGTTGATTCAAAAATCAATTCAATTAAAAATACGATTGTGTTATTATTACTCAAAAAGAGAGAGAAACTAATGAAAGGAAATTTATTTCAAATACTTCACGAGTGAAGATAAGTATAAAATTTGGTAGCTAGAATTGTCACATTTACGAAGGACCCTTTGGGAACGGTATATTACATTCAAGTTATATATATGTGTATGTATTTTTCAAAAGGTTATTTTTGGTAGATTACAGTGCCCAAGGGTTTTATGTAGGTATTTTTGTCTGTGCATATTTTGTGTGTTTTTGTTTTATTCTTTTATGCTCTTTCACAGAAAAAGTGTACCATGTTGGTTTTTAAATTATACTGTTGTGTTGAATTTCCAACTTTGTCTTCATATTCTTATTCTTACCTTTTTCATCAGCTTTAAACTATTTCTCTGAGATTCTGATAAGATTGCACAAATTTCTTTGTGGTCAAGTACAAATCTGAGCCAGAAGGAATTGTAGGGGGCTTCTACTAACTTCCTTCATACGTCAGTTTAATCTTTCTGAATACAATTGAATCGAATGAGTTAGTAGTAAGCCGGAGGACCAACGAAAGTTTGTAGTTTTTTTTTTCTTCTTCCTAGAAGTTTAAATTCACTCTACTGACAATTTGTCATGCTGCCACCATCTACCCTAATCAGACGGCTGAGTGTCTGTGGGCGCCATCAGAGCCGAGTTTGGCTCCAGATGATTCAGCTAGAGGCCTTGATGACACAACAGGCACGAACTCTGTAGAGACTGGAGCTGCCCGGTTGTGTAGTTTCTCGTAGATTCGGCCAGATGACGGCTGATGCTCATGAGTGGCCCAAATTTAGTGGTATCGACCCTGTGCCGCGCTGGTTGATTGATGGCGAAATGGTAGGCGAAATAGCAACTGCCTCGTTAGTGGGGTGTCTGCCTAGTTGGGCGAGAATTGACAAATTCGTCCGTTGTTTGGCAGATGACACCAATAGCCGTTTACGTCTTAGAAGAGCACAGTTGCAAGCTGATGCCTAAGTTAGTAAATGAGTTGTATTTTTGCGTCCGCCCATCTGTTAGCTCTGCTAGTGGTTGAACAGAGGCAGCGAACATTAGTCGTGGTAGTTTGAGCATTGACTAGTTACTTTAGTAGCACTAGAATACTAGTTTGAGTTGTTCTCATAGTAGTCTGGCAGTTGCAGTTGTCCGAGAAGTTTGTCAGTTGTTGTCCGAGAAGATCTGACAGTAGTGCATTTAAATTTTGAATTTGGTTCTCACCGCATCCCGTGGCGCACCGGTTGAGAGAAGGCGGGGGGGGGGGGGGACGCGCGCGACCGCGACGCAGATGTCTTGTCGGCGAGAAGCTTTTAGTGAAGTTTTGGCGACAGTGAGCTGATGATAGTAACTTGATGAATATGATTACAACATCGAGTGTTGTAGTTATAGATATCAGCTGTAGTTATAGATATCAGCGTTTGCTGAAAATATATTCCCGCCCTTAAGTAAGTCATTTTTGACATCCCACTGATTCATATATCAAGAGACAAGGTAATGGAAAGATACCTAGATTAATAAATTTTAATTTAAAAAATTTAAAATGACAAAAATGACGCAAAGGTTCAAAAAATTACATAAAAATTGAAAAATGACAAAAAAATGAGCCAATAACTATTCGTAGTAACCAGCCGGCGCACACAGGAATTGCGAACGAGTAGAGCGCGTCGTAGGCTGCCGCGGGGCTGGTGGAGAAAGAGGGAACCACAGTGGCATTATGGAGGAAAGGAGCATTCGGCTAAGTGTGCGATCGCCACTGCGTCTGCGCAGTTGCGATATTACGGATTGCCTTGACATGTCTCGAAGAGATAACACTCAGCTAGCACAAGTTTGTAGGGGATATATGTGTGACGTTGAACGAAGGAAGTGTGAGGTATCTCTCCGCTGGAAGCAGCTCTCATCCCTTCCAATGAAACCGTTCTTCGCTAGCGCGTGAAAGGCGAGCGCACTGCGGTACGGAGATGCATTCATAAGAATTGTGTTAATTTAATATCATATGCGCATTCTCATATTTTGAAGGGAGTTGCAATTACAAATCCATTTCGAATTAATGAAAACACAAATGGATTTTGAAAACGTATGTAGTTGGCTAATTTTTTAATGCGTTTTAAAAACCGAATTGGAATTGTACGTTTTCTTGTCAAGCATGAAGAAAAATTAGCTGAAACGAAACAGCGCTGAAGGGACTTCGTGTTTCGTCACACAGTGCAGACGGCAAATGATCTATTGTTTTGAGTTTTCGGTAACTTGTACTTTTAGCCTAAAATTTGTACGGCGAGCTTATGGAAAATACGCCTTAGCAAAAGTGCGTGAAAAAAAGTTTGGAATCAACGTGTACAATAGAACTCTTTAACACCCCTGAAAAAACTCTTCCGGAACGTGCTGAGAAGTTACGCGCTAATCTGACTCTAATAATAAATATTTCGGAGAGGTCCTTGTCCAGCGAAGTCAGCGCAGGTGTGAAAAGAAATGTGAGCAAACCTTTCTACTGATGAAAGATACCGCTCAGCAGACTATCAGACTTCTTAAGTTGCTCTGTGTTTAATTGTCATCACTGATGTTATTGAAGATATATGCATGCATGAAATGTCTTTCTATAGTGTGTGTGTGTGTGTGTGTGTGTGTGTGTGTGAGAGAGAGAGAGAGAGAGACAGAAGAGGAGAGGAAGGGAGAGAAAAGAGGGACGTTGCACACGCCCTAATGCCATGTCCACGAGCCGCCACTGTAGAGAATGGAATTTAATTAATATGGGACGATCAATCTTATATTACTACTTCGAAGTTAGGGAGAGAAGGTTATATTTGAAAAAACTAAAACCGGCTAAAACTAACTTCATTCTAAAAGTACAAATTTGACAGTGAGTCCATCGGCCTTCTTAATGATAAATATTGTTTAAAATCAGGGCCTGATCCAGAGACGAATTTTGAGATAGGGGGGAATTTGTGTGTGTGTGTGTGTGTATGTATATGTATATAATATATAATGCGCAAAGAAACTGTAAATTATAAAGAAGGTAAATTATTTATCATAAAATGCTTTTAACAAAATTAAAATATTAAATTTAATATTTAATATTTAGTGAATGATTTCAAATTAAAAATATTAATAAGTTGTTATTAAAATCGTTGAATTCAGAGCTGGAAAACGACGAATGATTAGGGTATTATATTTTTCATTTTATGATATAGATGTGAACAGATAGAATTTAAATAAAACTCATGATATCGATTTACAATTTAAACATTCGCTTACATACAAACTCACTTATCAGGACTGAAGAAAGACGACAAGATTTCACAAAATGGGGTCTCAAGCCTCTTCTACTTTTTATTTTTATTATATTTTTTTCTCTTTTCTTCTTAATCATTTTGGATTTTTTCTCTCTTCCTAAGTACTTATTTATACAGTATCCCTAGGATGGGAAAATATAGTAACTAAGGCGAGGATTTTAATGACCTATAACATCGCCAAAAATGATCAATAAAATGTTTTTAAAATGCCTTAGAACGCAAACATTAGTGATGTAAATGTTTTATCAAAAGAAATTCAGATGCGTAACTCAAGATGTTGGATATTTTACCGATGTAATTGCAATGGCGGATCGAGGGGCCATGCCTCTCTCCCAAGGCTTAGAGGAAAAAAAAAAAAAGAAAGAAAAAAAAAAAAAAAAAAAAAAAAAAAAAAAAAAAAAAAAGTAGAAACTTCTAAAATGTACCGAAAAAATAACCGCGCGTTCTCTCCAGAGGCTTATAACAGCTCATATCGCTTTCTTCCTCCCGCTTGACAAGCGGTGCCAAGGCGACTTCCTCGTATTGGAGTGTGGCCGTCGCAACCAGAAACAGTGATGACGGAGTAAGGTCTCTTTAGGTGCCAAGCGAGTGATAGTGCGCCGCCTCTGTGACATTTCGCGCAATTATGGTGCGCCCGGAACAAAGAATACGGCATGGATCGCTTACATGCGCCTGGAGACAGCGCAGTTAATAAATACCCGACTCTGAGAAGATAGTTCTTTATTCAAAATGTTTTGGTCGAATGTGTCACATTACAGGTTATGTAGAATGTCTTTAATGATTATTCAAAAATACTGCACCACACACACACACACACACACACACACACACACACACACACACACACACACACACACACACACACACACACACACACACACACACACACACACAAAACGCGCATTTTCAGTTCCTACCCTGGTAACGCCAAAGTGGATAAATTCAGTTGCCAAAGTTAGAAATCCCCTAACATGTGTTGTGTAGCCAGAATATGTTTTGTGGGTCCTTAAATCCGAAAAATCGAATGCCAGCAAAACATCTGTCTGTCCGTCCGTCTGTGAACAAAGCTAGCGCCTAAACCGTTAAGCCGCTTTTCTCCAAAATTGGTATTCCCTAATCGATCGAGCTGGTGTCACGTTATTTATTTTCCGTCTCGGCCCTTGGAAATTGAAGCCGGTATTTTATTTTTTGGGGGGAGGGGGGCTTTACGTGAATCCCCTGGGACATTTTTCAAATTTCAAAAAAGGCTCCATCGTTTTTGAGAATTTTTTTGTTGGAGAGTGTAAAGCGCGCGTAAGAGAATGACGGAAGTCTCATGTTCGATAAAAATCCTATTTGGAAAATTGTAAAAGTTCAAAATTTTTCGGAGTCTTCCTACATCTAAAATATTAAAGATAGATATTTTTCTACCTTAATGAAATATGTCCATTAAAGATAGATTTTGAAATAAGGCCATGTATAATTTTTCGAATAATTTCAGAATTTTTCGAATAATTTTGCATGAAAATACGGGCAAGAAAAAACGTACTGTTTTAGCACCACTAGTTGCTTAAGTTTCGTGAGAAGTAAAAATTAATAGTTACTGAAAAAATTTGGGTGGGGAAGTGTTATCTCCCCCTCCCCCGTGGATCCGCGCCTGTGAAAATGTTTGTATTTTTATGATTAAAAGATTCTTGTATATTTTTTCACGCAACATTAATACTTTATTTCTGTTAGCACATTGTTCATTGAACATACATAACGTTACATATGTTCATTGAATACATTCACTTTGAATAAGTGATCCTGCTACAAAAAAACGCAAAGAGTGTTTTTTTAAATGCTATTTCAAATTAACTTCTTCCCATTGCACGTCACACACAGTTTTTAACCTTTATTGACGTAAGTAGAGAAAAAAAATGGGAATGTCCTCTGTTATAAACTGGAAACGGAGAAACGAACTATTCGCTATCTACTGTCTGAATATTTAAATTAACAAATTATGTAGATAAACTCATACATATACGTTTTGCTTCGGTTAATCGTGCTTAATTTTCATTTGGAGATACGGGCAAGGATCAATTACCTGCAAGGACAAGAAATAGTTGCACAAAGACCATTATCGTTTGTGCAATAGCAAGATAGGCAAATTCACTTAATACTTCTGAATTTCGTTTAGGGTCTTGCAGTGGTGTAGCGCGGGCGTCAGCAGGCCGGGGCGATGAAAATATGCCCCCCCCCCATTATTTTGGTATTTCAATTTAAAAAACTAAAATATACAAGCTTGAACAACGTAGCAAATAGTCAAACATACTATGACATAAATAAAATATTGAATACGGAGTCAATGTATGTGTACGCGTACAACACATTTTCAACAAAGTTCAATAATTTAACAATCACTACACATACGAGCACTAAAATCACAGTTTGGAAAACGCATACACATACAGTATGTCCGGGGAGGAAACGAGGAAACTAAAACTTCACTTTTCAAGTTGTTCTGAGTGAAAAAAAATTCTATTAATATGTAGTCAATTCGTCCTCTATTAGCGATATTCGCATGGTTAATTTTCTGCAGGGTAGAAGTGTACCGGTTGGTACACGCCGAACGCGCGAAAAGTGAATTCAAACATCCCGCCAGATTCGAATACCACATTAATCGGCGCGCCACTGAGGTTTATATTTCGAGAAACACTGAAACAGTGCCGAATATGGGTTTATTTACGTATCAATTTACTTTCGACTACGGCGACGATCATTTGTCATGAAAATGTCGCGAAGTTACAGCAACGAGAAATATATAGCTCTTCTGTACATAAGGCGAAAGTACAGACCCCAATAAATTCCGTCATCACCTGGTCATTAAAAAACAACAAAGAAGCCTGGGAAAATATGCCAAATAAAATGCCAAACACGATGGACGGGAGGGGGTCCTTGTCAACTTACTATCCTTCGCTTCCGCACCCCGAAATTGTACCTTCGCTTGAAGACATAGCAATGGAGATTCTGGGACTTAGTGCTTCTATCTGACGACCAAATGAAGCGGGGATTCCTATATGTTTCTTCCATCAACTCTAAAGAGAGTTATTTGCTTCATCGGCCATTATACGTGCCATATGTGTCTTTCACTGTACGATACAACCGTTGAGGGACTTGCATTCTTAACTGACTGGTTTCCTTTTCGAACATCTACGCAGAAGGGACCGCACAGATTGACCCGCATGCTCTCATGAAGTCTCTCTTATCTATATCTTTACTGAATATGAGCAACACACGTTTCATAGCCCCGTTTCATAGTACCGATATTTTATCCGACATAGTTAACAACTAGTTTATCAAATGTAAAGAAATATATGGATATTTTGAAGCACTGAGCAGGAACATTTAAAAAAATCAAGAAATAAGTAAAACATTACAGATAATACTTCAATAAGACCACCACCCCAAACCGGAAATTCTAAGTAATCATTCATATGAACATAGATTCATACAAATAAATGCTCGTTTGCAAATAAACCATAAAAATAGTTGAGCAACTGTTGGTGTCAAAATCGAGATAGCATAACATCATAAGTCAGAAATACGAGAAAGTAGTTGGACGATGCATCACTAGACTCTTATACTTTGCATAAAGGGTATCTTTTTCAGGAATGTCTACAGTTTTCACTTATCACAGATCAATTCTATATTTCTATTTTATCATCTGAATATCACAGATTTGTTCAATTTTTGTTTAAATCTGGAAAACGTATTATACACTTTTTCGGGATGTTTGTTATCTAAAGAAAAAGAGAATATTAGAACGAGATATAAAATAGCGCTTACAGTATCTTGAAATCCTTTATGCTAATTAATAGATCGAATTTTTGAAGCGTAGGAACTGTGTGCATCAACTTATTTCAATTTCAGTGGCTCTTAGAGCTGTGATATGAACTTAAGGGAAAGCTTCTTACACCTAATCAACAAATAATGTTTTTCCATTTATCTTTTGCTCCTTAACAAATGTATTTTGTAATTTGTGAACACATTCAATTATGAAATATATTGGAGTGACGTGTGGTAACCCTCATTATAATAAACATAAAACAAGTAAAACTTTTATTTTCTAAAAACTTGCATTTATTTCTAAAAAAAACTATTTAACTTAAATTAACGTCTTACAAAATAACATTCACAAGATTTATACACGTGCACAGCCAGACAATGGTCCCGAAGGAATAAGTTACACTCCTCGACCTCTTCGGGGACTAGGAGGCAGCAATCTGCTATCAGTCAGCCCCAGGCGCGGACGCACGCACGGGCGGCGCGGCGAAGCGTGACACCACACGACACGCGAAAACCCGCGACGACGCGCTAGTGGCGGCGGCGTGGTCGCTGGCGTGGTCGCTGGCGTGGTCGCTGGCGTGGTCGCTGGCGTGGTCGCTGGCGTGGGCGTTGCCGCGGCCCCACCCTGACCCACCGCGAAGGTAGAGCCACGAGGCCATCTATGGGCCTTGCGAAGTCCACGAGCAGCAGCTCCTACGCGGGGCCCGTCATCGCCTTGCACGACGCGTCTGCAACACACAACGCCCAAATTCGTACGGGTTATGCCGAGGGATACAGTATTTTGGAAAAATAGTAGTTGTAAAAGTGTAGTAAAAGTATATATTTAGTACACAATTATGAAGGGCTTGGAGGCAGTAACAAGATAAGACACACCATCAACACCAACTTTCTCACAATTCGTAATTATTAAAATCTTGATTTTGGTCAAAGTATGTATCACCTTGTTCTGCTGCACGTCCCTCATAAATATAAATAAGGCACTCGTAGTAATACGTACGTTTTGACTTTCGTCAAAACCTACGCATTACTATTTATTAACATTAAGATTTATGAATAACGGGCAGTGTGTTGTGGCTGGTGTGGCTTACGTCGTAACTGCTCCAACCCTTCGTATGTTACACACTTAAGACGTTGGCGTACAATACAATAATAATTTCATGGATTGACTAGTGTTTACTGCAAGAAGTCAAAGTTGAAAATCGTTTCCCGTGTAGGGTCGATTAATCCTCTTTTAAATATCATGCTATGATGATAATAGTAGAATATATTATCAGTTTATATAAGAAAAAAATCTTAAAGTATATCTAACTCTTAAGTTTTAGGATATTTCACCGGTTTCGGTTGAAAATTTGCTAGACCTATACTAGAATACACATTGCAATATTATTATAATAATACGTAGGCATTACAAATAATACAAGAGAGTATCTGCTGTTGTAGAACCACTATTTTCTTTGTACTACATTTAGTAAAATGATAAGTTTCGTTTACGTCTGACGTAGAGTAATTTATCCATGGAAAATTTGAACTTGAAATATAATACATACGGAAAGGAAGAAAATGATGTGTTGAAATTTGAAATTAACTGCATGATAGTTAAAAGTAATAAGTCTTATTCAAGGAGTCGCTTCAGCATTGGAAGGGTTAAGTGAATGAAAATTCAGGACCATTCTATGGATTGTAACAAAAAGTTAACATTTACATTTATACAATCTTGAATGTTCCTTCACATGCCAAGAAAATGGCAATTATTGAAATTGTCCGATTTAAAGCAGATTATTAAACGTTACAAATAAATAATTTAAAAACTGACTCTAGGATAACTGCTTTCAGTCTGTGGTTTTGAAACGTTCGGTTGCGAATACTTGCAATTTAATTCGTTGATGTACCTCCCTATGGAAACTATTTTTACTTTCCACTCATCTTTTGGCATTTCATTTTAATTTTGTTTGACATATTATTAACTTTCCAATAACCCATGTGAATATGAAATAGAAAGACGAAATGTTTATTTGATCATGAGAGTCCACGCCCACTGGATTCATCTCAGACAATTCATTGGCGACATGTTATATGACGCTTAGAGTTATGTTGTAAGATGTTCCGAGAAAAGAAAACTTGTGAACTGCTGTAAATATTACGGCCAGCGGTAAGTGGTAAAGGACTGCGCGTCTATGTCCTATCCACTTGAGTACGCATTTCTACTGACATGAAGCGATATGGCGTGACGTGCTAAAATTGTAGTACGCCGAGTTTACTCTCCTGTGAGGCAAAGGCTTCCATTAATCATATTTGACAGTGATAGTGAATCGCGAAGCCCGGAGCGATTACCAAAGCTTAGACTACGACTATTCCTCTCGTCGCAATGCAGTGAATGGCGGGAGGTGAGAGAATTTTTTGACCTGACATTTTAACTACTTACTTCCTTTGTACTATATGTGTAGTTCAGGTAATATTCCGCGAGCTGACGGTATTCCCCTTTCTGGAACACGAGATCCGGCACACCCCTACACATCGACCGTCAGTTTTTTATTCCTCCAGATCCTCCCCCCCCCCCCCCCCGCGAGGTACCGCTCCAGCCGACACAACAACCCCTAAGTTCCCTGTCTCCCTGTATAGTCAGTGCAGTGCGCGCCGGCGTATAAAGCCTGTTTTACACGATCATTTTTTCATCATTTTTCGCCGGTACAGAAAAGATACAGACCAGACTGTATGTAATTTGTACGAAAAAATGACGCATGCCTAATTTTTCGGTACAGATTTCATCCGGATTGACTACCGCGCTCTTGGCGGCACTTTACGGGACTTTCTCTGGTTTGTTATGCGTGTGGAGCGATATGTTCATTTTGCAGTTGCGTGAGAGCGTTCTGATGTGTTGAATTGTAGTGTGAAGTGGTTATGTAGTGAGAAATAAATTATGTACTGTATTCTAATATTGTCGCATCCGTGCTCGGTCCTAATATAACATAACTTAATTTGTTACCACAGATGCGATGTTCAAATGTTTGAACTTCAGCGCTATATGCGGCGTCCGCAGGAAGTATTTTCTTCACGATTACGTACAAAGACAGAAATGACCGTGTATAACGCTGGAATCACTCTCATCCAGTTTCGGCACCGAAACATACTGCGTAGAAACGAACGTCCTTTTTCCATCCACTTTCTGTACAGAAATATGATGAAAAAAGGATGCAAAAATGACCGTGTAAAACAGGCTTAAAGGAAGATGAAAGGTCAAGGACGACGAAGGAAAGACAGCGCGCGGCCCGCGCTCCGGCATTCGCCTGGAGTGGATGGGAGAAAACGACCGATGAGCGCATCACAAGTCTCCTCCAGGGCCACTCGCACACTTTAGGGCGCCTTCCCACGCCGCCACGGCAGCGCGCGTACGTCAATCGGCAGAACTCTTCGCCGACCCACCGGCGACGACGGACAAAGGGACCGCAGCAGGTACCTGCTTCGGTCCCTTTGTCCGTCGTCGGCGAAGAGCCCTGATGATTGACGTGCGCGCGCTTCTGCCGCGGCGTGGGCAATAGGCCTAAACAGCAGCTCTGCGCTGCGGCCGTGGCGCAGTGGGAAAGATACCATTTAAAGCTATATTCTGCTAGAGGTGGCGCGTACGCCCTCCTCCCCTTCGCGAAGCTAGAGCCCGCCACCGTTTGCCGCAGCAGCGGACGCCCGCTGCACGTGGGAAGGGGCCCTTAGCTGGGCGCGACGCGCTGCGCTCACCGTAGGAGGGCAGGTGCGTGGGCGCGAGCAGCGCGGGCGGCATGTTGACGACGGCGTGGTAGGGCGGCGGCAGGTCGTCGGCGGGCTGCGCGGGCGGCGGCGCCGGCTGCGCGGGCGGCTGCGCGGGCGGCTGGGCGGGCGGCTGCGCGGCGAAGGGCGAGCGCGGGGGCGCGCGCGTCACGAAGACGGGCAGCTGCTGCTGCGCGCGCGGACGCACGCCCCCCGGCGGGCACTCGTGCTGGCTGCGCCCTGCCGACACACAGAGCACGTTTCCATAGAGGAGGTACTCGTAAGAAAGGACCCATTTGGCAGGCCGGTAAAAAAACGAACGTCATGCAGGGCGATGATATTGCAAGACAGAGATGAGGCCATTACAAATGGACAAACTGTAAACCAACACACTGACAAAATGAGTGCGTGGACTTAACCTGAAATTCTGTTACCAGCGGTCCCTTCTTATAGTTCCCTCTCTATACTCTCGTCGTCGAAACAGCCTAAGAACACCAGCATGTGCTGCCTAAAAAAAATATCAAGTAAATAATGCTCTCAACCGCGTCTTTTAGGTCCATTATGTAGGTCTTTATTGTTTAGGTTCACCATTTATGCCTTAGCGTCTTCAAACGTATAGTAAAGATTTCAAGTGGTGTGCTCTAGTAACAATTTCTTTAACAATGAAATTTCTGTCACACACACACACACACACACATTGGCATTCAAATAGATAATCAATTACCGTTAAATTTAGTTTCGAAACTAATTTAAAAACTGACCCATGAAAGTTTTATTAGTTAAACAAATGACGCGAATTCTTTTGTGTAGACCTGTTTCTTACTTTCGTTAGCAAAAAGGAAAGTTAAAAGATAAGAAAATTATTTTTACGTTCTATGCCATACTTATTCATTAGTAAGTATGGCAGTAAATATTTAAATGCATAGTACACAAGCATTAGGACGTAGACATGTAGGATTACCCCTTGGAATGAACTCACCTCGTCGCAGGTAGTTACACAGCCACACCAAAATCATCACGATCAGTACCACTGCCACCGACAGTTTGAAGAAGTACCTGCAACACATTAGCTTAGTCATCATCATATTCCCTTCATACATTCTTACACTAGATTTTATTTGTGTAAGGATAGTTAATAAGCATAAGAAAAGAAATACTTCAATTTCACCTTTTCACTGTATACTCGTATTACTTAGCATGATCATTTTTTCAAATTCTGCATCTTCAATCATGAGCGTAGCCAAGAGACACTGCTCTAACCCTCTTAAGATAAAATTATTTAGATCACATTTATCACATTTTAATTCATACATTTTATAAATTTATATTTATAATTTACTGTTATTTTCAATTATTGTATTAATTATTATTTTGTCAGCGACTAATTATTATTATTATTATTATTATTTATTATTATTATTGTGTTTTGCTCTCCTCTGATAAAAAAAATACGCCCATTTCTGCAATTGATAAAACAAACTTACTGGTAATTTTTGTTTAGTTACCAGTACTTTTCACATCACTTTTACGTTCGTTTCGCCATTTTTTGCCATCGGTCGAAGCACGCAACCTTATTTTTTTAAGCACAATAAACCCTGCATCTTAAATTTCAGTTTAGGATTATATTAAACTCTTGGTACAACATTGACAAAATATACGAATATAGAACGTAAGTTGGGAAGATGGCACTACTTGTTTAGTAATGTTCCTTGTTTTCTTTGTCGTGATGGAAGAAGGAAATTATTAGCCGACAATTGCAACTACTCAACTGTCCATTGTCGTGTTCGTCTACCATTTTGCATTCAAGCGCTTGGGATATTTATAAATTGTTCGCATTCACTATTGCACAAGCTACAGAAGTTATCATGTAAATACAAAAGCAACCATGTATGGGAATCGTGCGTAGCAGAATCCAAGAAACCAATTTGTATGCTTCAAGTGTGGAAGAAGCGTAAATATATGCAGAGATTTAATAAATTTGAAGCACAATTAAAGAATTTGTTTCACTAAAACGAAAATAATTACAAATAGGCACTTTTAAAAAAATGCAAAAAATGCGATAATTTTGATGATCCTGTCTTGTAATCAAGAGAGAATTCACATTCAAACTTAGTCTTATTTGTTCTCATAAAAAAAAAAAAAATGTACAATAGAAACACCCCAAATGTATAAAAAACAGATAAACAAACGCTTTTTAAATACAAATAAACGTAAAATCCTGAAATGCTTCAAATGAAATAGAAATGTATGTGCGTTGTACTCACAGCATGCTTCTTGTGCAGCAGCCCCTCCAGCAACAAAACTCGTCGTCCAGACAATAACGGACCTCGGGCACACTGCTGGCCGAGCACACTTCTGCAACAGAAATACAAGGCGAACGTCAGCGCCGGCTCTTGGGGACGTTGCCCCGCGGCTGGGGAAGCAACAATTGACTCTCTCTGGGCAACGAAAAATGGCTTTCAGCGTACAGCGTTCACACAAAACACCAAACTGTAGTAAATCAACCACCTGTTTCGTTTCAGGAAGATCACAAATTCTCTCTTTAAGAATTGCAGAAAAAATAAATTATGAAAATTGAAGTATAAGTTGAATAATGGGCAGTAAGTAAAATGTTGTACTATTCACGTACTACTAAAGGTGTCATGCAATAATTCAAAATATGCGAATACATTTAAAAAAAACTGAACGATAAAAATAATCATGATTCATGAAAACGCTGTAGTCAAATACAGTATTTTATATCCTCCTTTTTAAGGTTGTGATATATCATTTTTGAACCTTCCCTATTTTCAAATTACTAGCGTGTGGTTTTAGCCGTGTTTTTAACTACAGTTTCACATAAAACTATTTTAGAAGCTGCTAACAAGTTCGGCTGTAGGATAAAGTGTTAAGAGAAACTTACTTGAAAGCTTTTTTGAACTTCTTAAGAATATAAAGTGTACTTTTATGTGTTATTGTATTGTATAAGGTAAATGTAGGCCTGCACAAAAAACTTTTTTATTGGAACATTTAATAAATATTTATTACAAAACAATTCACTGAAGTATTCGAAGAAAAATGAATTTTATTCATTGAACCTATTTATAGAGATTCAGACTTTCATCGATTTTTAGCTAGTGTAAAACATGGTCAGTTAAAATAATGAATGCACATGCATTACAAAACAAAGGGTTTGTTTTCAGTTCTTTCTCCCGGTATGGCACAGACGAACTACCCACTAACTCGGGAAAGGGAACTAGAGAATGAGTGCTTGTAAATCCATAACCATACGAATAATCAAGCTTAAATAAACACATTTAAACAATCAACTGTGTATGACAATTTTCGATAACGAAATTTTTTCTAAGTGTAAGCTTCGCCTGAGAATATCAACTGCAGACTACCCAATAGATTCTCACTCAAATTCTTTTGTTGGAATGAAGCTTCTCGTTCAGGAGAAAGAAAACGTGTTCACAGAAAGGTTCGCATTACAAAGAACTAAATACAGAAGAAACTGATATCACAGGCAGTGCTATTTTACGCCATGCGCTGCATTACTGGCAAAGCATAAGGTAGGGCAGACAAGGGAGCGGCGCAGCGCGGCGCGGAGTGGAGCAGAGCGGGGCGCTCCCATGAGGAAAACAGGCGCGCCCTGCGGTGAGATAATAAACAACCTGGAGACGTTGTCCTCGCCACTCCGCTCGGCCCCACCCCACCCCACCCCACCCCGCCCCGCCCACCCGGCAAGCGGCCCGGCCCGGCGCGGCGCGGCGCATGCGCTCGGCGGCGAGGCAGTTTCCGACGCTGCTTTCCTCTGCACGCTAGCTTCGCCAAGTTCCTCTACGCACGGGATCCAAAGCCTCGCATGCAACGAGACGGCAATCACTCGTTGGTGCAAGATATTTCGAGTCGAAGCGGGAAGGATAGTAACATAACGCAAATAGTCCGTTTGCCAATTCATTGCGCATTGGCAAATACTGAAATTAAGTACTGCAATGAACGTCAATGAAGGAGGAGGAAGGACGTCATTATTTTCAATTCCTTACAACACAACGCAAGTAAAGAGAAAGTATTGTAATACGTCAGAAAGTGGCGAGATTTTGTCATAAAATCTCGTTTTGTAGAGCCGTGATATAGGAAAAGTGTATACATTTTGCTCCGGTTCTATTACTTCCTAAAACTCGTTGCGAAGTAAGAATCCACAAATTGTGGGACCTTCATACCGAAAAATTGGTTTACGGAAAAACATTTAGTCGTCCGTCTGTGGTCACCGCTAGCTCGTAAACCGTTCAGATAATTTCCTCCTAAACTGATATATCTCGATCGATGTGGCCAAACCGAGGCCCTGTGAATTTGGTAAGGTCATTTTAATATTTGTGGGTTCTTTACACCAAGCCTTAACTACATTTTCAAAATTTTCTCAAAATCTGCTCCATTTTTTAAAAATTAATATTGCCCTTGAGTAGGACAAAGGAAGCTTCGTAAATAATGTCACAGGTTTCTTTTTCGTTAAAATCGCTCATTATCCAAACTTGCAAAATTTTCAAAAAATGCGAGAACGTGCGTGCTGTTGTAGCACCATTAGTTGAGAATTTGGGATGTATTAAAGGAACAACATGGTTAATGAATCACCCCCGCGCGCGCACACACACAGACGCACACACAACCCTATAATTTGGTGCTGGTGACACCACCCATGGTAACAAACGGACTGAGCTGACAAAAGAAGCATGGAATTCAGTTATTCCATGTCCCCCGTAAAGTAAAATCAGCTTTTCTTAAATTTTCTCCCATGCGCATTGATCTAAATAATAGGGACGAGTCTTCT
Organism: Gryllus longicercus; assembly: GCA_038098605.1. Classification (NCBI taxonomy): domain Eukaryota; kingdom Metazoa; phylum Arthropoda; class Insecta; order Orthoptera; family Gryllidae; genus Gryllus; species Gryllus longicercus. Next base: position 8,795,756 of record JAZDUA010000003.1, on the reverse strand, counting down.
CGGTAAGGCCGTAATAACTCATCAGTGGACAGTTGGCCAATGATGTTTGTTGCCGTCGAAGAGGTAATTACCAAGTCAAGTCCGGAGCTTCGGCTTAATCTGACTCGCTGTAACCTGTCTGGCGTCGCACGGGTCTCTGCGCTGGGCGCGTTTCGCTTTTCCTCGTTCGGAGCTGTTCGTTTTTCTCCACTTTTACAACAGTCCCTTCTTTCCCCTTTGATCTTTTCCTGTTCAAGTCCTGTCGCTTTTTATCTGCTTTTTTTCCGCTTCAAGTCCTGTCGCTATTTATTACTATTATTACATACTCTTAATAGTTTTCAGTGAAATAAGAGTGATTTCATTATAGTTATTTTTCAGAGTACATTATTGTATAAATAGTCATGTTAATATGTGTTGATAAATAACAATTTACGTTTATATTTCGTATTCGGTCATAATCGGTATATTTTGTAATTAACATGAAAATTATTTTTAATTCCTATTGGCACCTAAGCTTTTTCCTTGAATGGACTTTCCGAGAACGTTGGGAAGGAAGTTTAGTATTCGCGGAAATGTCTCTCCAGGAAGGCGGTGCCGCGGGGCAGCGGTCAAACACAAGCACAACTTCGCGGATTCCTCGTTTTTCCCAGAAGAACTCTCCGTCACATCCGGTAGAAGGCAGATTTATCCGCTTCTTCCACAACACGATATGACGTTGATCAGTCTTTGTTATGTTTTAACGGAACAGTAAACCTAGAATTTATATTGGATTTGATCGACGTTAACTGTTGCCGTAAAAACGAGAATACTTCTATTTGTTGGTCTCAGTATCGCCCTAATTTTTCTAATTTGAATTACTTAGAGCGAATTGGTTACTTCAAACAGGTTACCACTACACATCAAACTTGGAGTCACTTATAACAAGTGTTTTATTTCATTCTACTGTCATTCTGCGCGTCAATCCCTTGCAAGACGAACCGCCACATCTTGACGTGGAGTGTCAAATGCATTGTGTGCAGACTCCCGCGGCACTCGTTAGCCCCAATCCTGCACACAAAGGAACAAACGAGATGCGCGCGGAGGCGGCAACCGGTCCTCGCGGGAAGCGGCGGCGGCGGCGGCGGCGGCTCAGGGGTGGGGGAAAAGAGATCCAAGGCCGCTTGCAGTCCCCGCCCCCCGAAGGAGCTCGCGCGCCTTCGACTCGCTCGCATGACCCGAGCCGCCCGGCCACCACTTCCCTCCCTGGGCCACCGTGCTCTGCCCCGCTGCGCCCCGTCTCGCCCCACCCCACTACGCCGCGGTCCGCCCCGCCCCGCCCCGTCCCGCCCCGTCCCGCCCCGTCCCGCCCCGTCCCGCCCCGTCCCGCCCCGTCCCGCCCCGTCCCGCCCCGTCCCGCCCCGCCCCGTCCCGCCCCGCCCCGCCCCGCCCCGCCCCGCCCCGCCCGGCCCCGCCCGCTCCCCCGTTTCATGCACCACCTCACCTCGCCCCGTGCTGCCCAGCCACCATGTTTCAGGATTGCGGATGATTTAGAAGGAAAAGATGCTCAGAAAATTATCTATGGACTCTGCAATTTTCTCGTTTACGTTTCTCCATTTATTTAAATGAATTGGGCAGAAGACTTAATTCATGAGACTTTATTCTGGGTTCAAATTTTTGTGAGACATCTTCACTTAATACTGACGCAGTTCCATTAATTACAAAGGTGAATTTACAAAAAAAAAAGAGAACAATTCTCGTTCGCTTGTTAGTGAAGGATCCGTAATAAATCATTGGGTACTAATTGGGTGTGTCCTGCAACCGCCGTATCCTGTCCCGTCCACTGTTCTCTTTTTGCGTCTCACCGACCGAGGTGGCTCAGGGATCAACTGATGTACTATAGTTCTACAGAGTTTGTTAATATCTCGACCGTAAATTAACAAACTCTGTAGAACTATAATATTCACAAAACCGATCTTAGTGTAAGTTAGTAATGCCAAAGTGCAAGTAAGTTAACTTTAGGACTTGTATGTAAGACTTAGCTGTAAGAAAAAGCACCTCCTCTAGCTGCTTAAGCCGCAAGGCAGCAACTTATTATTAGGAAATAAATTCCCCTTCTCCACAGGGTTACTGTGGAGGGGACAAAGAAAAAAAGGATCAACTGTTGTCACTGCAGTGCCTCTGACTGGGAGGTTCGAGTTCCGAATACCATATCATGAGCTTAAAACATACATTCTTGGAGGTTGGAGCTAGCTCCGGTTGGTGTGGTGCCCCACTGCTGATAAATTCTTGGATGAGGAATATCCCGCAAGCTGACATGTAGGTCGGCGCCGGATCTCATCATCCCTAGAGGGAACACCGCCACCTATCGTGATAAAATCATGCACCACATTTACAAGTCTAGTGACTATATCACATGACGCGCCTGGAAAAACCAAACAATCATTTTGCGCCTCCTTCAATACATGTTCGTTGTGATTTGACCTCTATCCACATTTTTGTATCCATTTACTCTTATATTTTCTCCTCTTTTTAATTCTGTACATCTGTCTATTATATAGAATTTACTATATCCTTGCTCTCCCTATTGCTTCTCTAGTCACCTTGTTAATCACAGGACGCAATGAAGAGTCATCTCAGAATGCCAGCGTCATTTTTTCTGCTTATTTGTGTAGTTATAATATGGTTATCTCTTCTTTGTAACTTCAAAGTCCCCGCGTCTCCTTCGCTTGAAAATCTTTTTATAGGAAAAGGGATAATCAAAGTGCACTGACCTCAACATTTCAAGTCACTTTTTGCCACGATAAACGCGATCCTGGTTGTAAAAAATGGAAATAAATGAATTTCCAATAAAAACGACGGGATTTACATACCACTACGCGGACAAGATGATACTCTTTTTGTAACTTTAAATACTCTGGTGTATTTCACCAGAAAAACGTGATGTCGCAATGAGAAAAACATTTTTTTGCGCGATGACGTCACGTCACAGTATAAAAAAATACTTTCTTCGCAGAAAGAAGGCGAAAATGGTGCTTCGGTTTGATAATCATGAAAAGTAAGTAGAGATGAAACAATGATTCGTGACAGAGGCATATTTATATGATCTTTCAAAAATATTGTTCATATTTTGTGAGCGAAATAATTGATTATTGCACGACCGACAACGGAGATTTTGTGCCTAGACAGATAGATTGAGGCAAAGAAACAATTTAGATGTGGAAGAAACCTTCATTCCACGCAATTAATTCCAAAATGACATTTCGGGTGCTGCTCGAAGGAAAGCACCGCCGCCGACGTAGTTCCTTCTGCGAAGCGACAGCCACCATGCCGCCTCCTGTTCTCAGCATTCGGCTACCGCAAGGCAAATATTTACTCGCTTATCGAGTAAATATTTACTCGCTTATCGAGTAGCTTGCGCAAGCAGGGCGAGAAGAGATCTTCTGTCCGTCGCAAGCTGTATGTGGCTGCTAAACAAACTTATTACGAAGAAACGCAACATCAAAGAGCGGCGACAGCGGGGCCTTCGCGGAGCAAATTTGGCCGGAGACAGCTTGTGCGACGGTCGAAAAGAAGGAATAATAATCGGAAGTGCCCTGCAGTACATACTGCAAGCTTGCCCGCCTGAGAAGCCCGGAGCTCCCGCGGGCACGGGCAACTTCCCCTCACTCCGCTCTCGTTTCCCCTCCAAATCCAGAAAAACGAATGCCTGCGCAAGCGGAAGCGGGGAATGTACGCGAAAAGAGCGAAGTGAAACGAAGAAAGCTGGCTTCATTCGAAAATAGGTTTGCCTCACGTTTTCTATAAAAGCCACAGAGATTTGCATTTGTTTATTTACTTTTACTGTTTATCACTTTATTTCATCACTTCTAATATCTTAAACTATTTCGAACATATTTATGTGAATAACTATTTAGATGGTCCAGTAGTATCATTGATTCATTTGACGTACGTTCTCATTGTTAGTAGAAAGCTGTACAACATACGCCTTCTATTATGCAGTTTTTTGGAACTTAATTTCACTTCAATCAATTTCAACTTCAATACATTATTATTAGAAAATGTATAGCGCAGTCTTGAGACTACGAATGCAGTACCTTGTAAATTCTTTTCAATTGGAATTGATGTTTGAAGACCCTGCAGTTAATAAGCACTTCGCTAAGAAACAAGAAAATTAATTAAAAATTAGTTGACGCTGATGTCCTTCATCCTCCCCCCCCACACACACACACACATTCTGAGACGTGTCAAAGTAAACTTGAGGTGGGGCACGTAGTTATCGCCAAGTGTGAGCTAACTGCAGCAAGTGCATTGTGTGCGAGGGTTTTCCTCCTGACAATTATTTTTTCTTTTTTCCTCCTTTCGGAACTCGTCTAACGCTGGCGACCTATTACACGCTCTTAAACAGGGAACAAGAACACTCCAAGCCCTTAAACAGAGAACAATCACTGGAATTGCCCTTCTAGCTAACTTGAAGTATTCCCCTTCTAAAAGTGAAACACTTTTATTTTTGTGTTCACAGATACGTTTCTCTCGGTGTGAATGAAGCTGCAATATTAGTACTTTTGTAATCGACTTATTCACGGACAAATTTTAATTGAGCAATGCGGTAGATAAAATTAATCAATAGAATTCATTCACACTGGATTTGGGGGAAAATGTTCATGTTTTCTTAATCATGATTTTTCAGGACTGTAAAGGAATAGTGACCATGACACAGAATGCTACGGAGGAAGTTAATAGAAACTGATAATAATAGGCTTCTCTGCAACGCTTGCCAAATTCACAAATGAAATCGGATTTACTCGAAAGTTTGTTTCTCGCAGCGTGCTGTGGGAAACTTCACGCTGTGGTTTCTCGATCCTTCTCAAACAAATTACGCGCGAATTTGGTTTTCTACAAAGGGATAGTAGAATGTGGGGAACCTTCCTTCGCGAAAGAAATTCCATTTACGAGAGAATCAAGATTTGTTTCTGGTTGCAAACCACGTACAAATTTTCAGAAGGTCCAAACACAAGCAAGGAGTCGCGACGCTGAAAAAGGAATTCTCTCCACTTCATCCACCAATCCCATCCGTTCGTATGGTGGCCACAACAAACCGCGAACTTCGCCCTAGGCGCACCGTACGCAAGGTATGCTCCTCCTCCGAAAAGAATAGGAAGTATTTGCACCCTCGAACCTTAACGCAATTGACAGCACTATAGATCTCCTGCGGGCAGCGCAGTTCAAATTTCGCATCACTTTTGTGCATCTGCGCGTGAGCAGAAGATCGATATTGCAGTCGACTGATGCCCGCTAAGGCATACGAAAACTTCCGCTAAAGTCTTCGAACTTTAGGAGAGGAGTCAGATGCGGTAACCGGGCGCAGCTCGCAGTTTTGAGCCGCGGCAGAGAACTACGTGCTACTTGTCACATGCGACGGTGGCGCCCACTCAACAGCGGACGTCCTGCAGCGCGCGTGACCTTCGCACGTGGCGTTTCTGTCTGCCGGTCATGCCCAACGCGCCTCGCACTCCCGCGCGACCTTTCCTCACCTGCGGGTCGGCAGGGTACAAGCGCCCCCCTCCAGCTTTCTCAGACTCTCTTCAATCACCTGGCGCCGTGATATTGTGAAGAAAAAAAAAAGGTGTTTAATTCGGTGGGCATCCCGTGTTCGCTTCTTACGTCACTTGCCAATGGGCGGGAGACAGTCAGTGAAATACCGCAAAGTAGTTTTTTCGCAATCTTTGTTTAGACGAAGCGTTATAGTTTCGTTATTTAGTACTTCTATTAGTGGATAGTTTCCTAACCTTATGCTTAAACGGGCACGATGACAGTGACCGATGGTGGCCGATGACATTAGGTCATTGCTACACCACCTGCCTTGTAAAATGAAACTTTTTGACAGCACATTTATGAGGTCACGAGTCGGTTGAGAAGGACGTTCGCTATTCAATAAAAAATATTTATTTTATAAGGCAGGAAGTGATGGTTTCATCTTTCTTCAACGTACATCAGATGTTTACAAAACAATTGCGAGACAGACGCCGTGCACTTATCGCGGTAACTGTGAAAATCTCTTGCAGCCAAGTCTGTCCATCTGCCCTTTGCAACCGCATTTCATTATCTGTTGGTGGGTGTTCAGGAGAGTTGTGTATTCGGTGCATCATAATGAATGTTGAACCGATTCATAAATAACAAAAATAATAAAAAAAAAACAACCGTAAAAAGATCTTAGCCGTCATTTTCCTCACAGAAAGGACCGCAAGTGTAAAATACGTTCAAAATATATATAAACCCTTGCCGCAGGTCTAAAACTGAAAATATTTTATCAAAAACTTGTAGAAAATGGTTGTAATAGTATATTGCTAATGGTATACTATATACTAGTAGTATATAGTATATTAGTAAATACATATAAACCCTACTAAACTTCTAATAGTATATAGTATATTGCTAAATACATAAAGAATTAGTTCTTATATAATATACAATGTTCCCTTCAATTATATTGCAATTTATTTTGGGGTCGCCGTTGCGTATTATCCGGGTACCGGAATGGCAGACATGGTAGGTGCCATGGGCGCCCCTCACACGGAGCGCTATTTAGAGAACACCCGCTGAATCAAGTAACAAAATCCCTAATTTAAAGTATCCGGACAGGTGCGGAAATTCTATGCTTGCCATGGGTGCCATACTATATACACCTCTGTTGATATCCGACTTAAATATCGTGATGTCATCGACAAACTGAATTTGTCTCACGACTGATTTTGTGAAGAAAAAAAAAGTTTCATTCAAATTTCCATTCAATGTTTCGTTCATTTAATTCTTTTATTCACATTTTTCATTTGAATTGTATCATGTTTGTTTCTGTCATCGATAAACCGCAAATTAACCTCACGTACGTCACATAGCCCAACGTTCTCCAATGGGGTAGTTTCAAACGCAATAAGCATTTTTAATGTCATTCAGACCATAGTCTGCAGTGTTTTGAACACCTATTTCAAAAGCTGTTATGACCCTTTGTTTGTTCCTTTTGGTTGTATATGACTAAGCATCTTTAATGCAAACTTAGGTTAGTCATTGCCTGTAGCCCGTAAAATGCACCGTAATCATAAATAATACTAGAACTGGCAAAACGATAAACCAACACAACGCGTTTTTCTCGTATGTTTTTGCCACAAGAGTAGTAAAACTTCGTTGCAAACAGTCGCAAGAATAGCAATCATTTAAATTAACAATCACTACATGTACTTATGGGTACTAAAACCACAGTTTGGAAAACGCTATCATATACATAATTAAGTTAATGAGAATTGGACGACAGACGATCCATCAATAAAACTTTCTTTGAATTGTCAAAGCGTCCCTCATGGACTTCCCTGAATGGACTTATCCCTACTGTAATCTAATTTTCAGGATTTACTTTACAATATTGAACGCTATTCTTTATATGGTAGGTCATTCTCGCTAAAATTATAAACATTCCAAGCACAAAATAAAATGCAGGGAATCACTACACGTCAGTACAGACGGTTTTGACTACATTGAGCAAGATGTCATTATTATATGTTCATTTAAAGATGTCACAGAATAAGTAATGAAATATTTCGTGCTCATTTCAATCGGTCCGCATCGTCGGTGCGATAAAAATATGAAATAAAATGGTTCAATTTTTTACAAGATATAATTATTTTTCATTGTGAAATTTTTGCCGCCCTTCTTAAGTGCCGATCGGGGGGGGGCCTTCCGCCCCCACTACGCTACGCCGCTGCGCCACGCCCTATCGCGGGGCCCAAGGCACGCTCCTCTCGCACAGAGTACTGAGACGTTGCCTCACAGCGGCCGCTGCTCGTTGGTCCCAAAGAACTCTATCGGGACGCAATGTAAATGCATAAAAATGCATAATAGTGGTTAACGTCATTACATCGATAAACAGCAGCCAACGGAAACTCAATGTTAGTTCGAGCACTAACGATTAAGCGCAAGAAATATTGCCCAGTTCCTCTTTCGGGGGAAAGAAATTGGTCATAAGTTCAGAATTAATGGCAAACATCCATGTAACTGTATGTGAAAGATTGCTCAGCTTTCAGCTTCATCTTTTTCTTCTCAGGCGAGCAGTACAAATTGTGATGGCAAAAAGGACATAAACGTATTCATAAGACAATATATTGATTCAATGATGCCTTATTTTACGTGGCGAGACTCGGCCAACAGGACTGGTCTTTCGTCTGACCACGTAAATTTCGCTACGCTCACTTCTCCAGCGGAAAAAGAAGGAATCACTCTGACTACGAGATGATTTTTTTAAAATTTATTTCAAGCTTCTTCTAGACTTGATGGTCTTTTACATACAGTAAATCTACAGTATAGATCAGCAGGCTTTACTTCCCCTCCGAAGGAATGCGTACGAAGGATGTTTTCGCATTTAAAATCCAATGTGGTGGGCTAGTTTAAAAATAATGACTTCAATAGTCCTGTGCTTGCAAGTGCGTAAAAATCTTCAAAATATTGCGCTTAATAATTATCTTGAAAGTGCAAAAACCATCATAATGACACCCGATTTCGAAGACTCCGACTACGAGTTGTGAGAAGTGAAAGAATCCTCCAAAAATGTAATAGAATGTTCTCATTTTGTAGATTTCTGCATAAGAAGCAACTGATGTCTCTTCCGGGATACGAAAACCCGATTACTGGTGCCTAATATGCATCGTTTCCGAGTTAAGCACGATGCTAAAGTGTGATGCAATGTAACGTGTGTAGGCGGATGTATGTGCCTTGCTTTTCCTCCTTTGTCCTCTTAAATCTGCTTGTTGCTGTACTGACACATATTTCCCTATCAAACAGTAGGTATCCCACTTACGAGGTTTTATGTCAATGGTTTCTCATAAATGGTTAAAAACCTTCATTTTTCCTTGGCATGTTACAATAGAGGGGATATTAACTTATTTTATTTTCCTCATAATTCACAAGACAATACCGTTACACATCATACTATTTCACCATCAGTTACGACAAGTTGCAACAAATTTAGACTATGTCAAGCAACAAGTCAGTAATGACGTAACCTTGGATTTATTAAACGTTCAACTTCCATTTAAATGTCCATCATGCGTTCCTAAATATGTTTCTATTGTCCGGGTTTTCATTACAATTACTTTCGAACCACAGTTAAATAAATCTTACAGTTCAAACAAATCATCCTTATAAAGAAATGATCTAATAATATCACCACGCCAATGGTAAAGGAATATACGATTTCGTAAAAAAGGAATATAACATTCGCTTTTTCAGTCTGCATTCAAATCACCAAACGAGAAGGTGTAATTTGAATTGTTGACTTCGACTCAATTGCATATCATCGCCTAAGTACGATTAAGTATGGACGAAACCGCTTGGGCCGTATTCTCAGTAAATGTTAAAGAAGCACAAAAAGATTAACTGCGGCCTACAGCTGCAAATTGTAGCTAACAGTACACCTGTTTTTGTGCCTGTATTTATTTACCTTTACTTGCAGTCCATTTCTCATATACATTTTAATGCGATTAAAGCACACAAATGCGATTTGTATGAAGACCCCCAAAATGGACACGTGTTCATAAGAACGAGTGTTCTTGACACGAATTTAATCCCGTTGTTACACAGAATGAGTTTCACACCCGATAAGAAATCTGCCGTCGTTCCTCCGGTCGCTGCACACGCAGATTACGCACCTGTCGGCACGCGGCGGCGGCGGCGGTGGCGTCGGGCGGCACTGGGCGAGGCGAGCGCCGGCGGAGGCGGTCGGTAGCCGTCGCGGCGTCGCACTGCCCGCTCGCCTGCTCGCCGGCGCCGCCGCCACCGCTTCCGCCGACGTCACGGGAAGCACTTTTTCCCGCTTCCGTCCGCGCCTCGACCCCGCCCCCGTCTTCTCACTTCCGCGCGGGAAAATTTGCCTTCGTGTCAAAGAGAAATGTATGTTAGTAGAAGATGCATTTTGGATGACATAAAAAATCGCGAAAAATTATTAATAAAATGCTCTTCAAATGTTTTAAAAATGCTCTAAAAGCAAAGCACAATGTCGAAAAAAAATTATTTATTTACGTCAAAACCAGTTAAAAACTGTGTGTGACGTGCTATGGGGAGAAGTTAATTTGAAGTCACATTTATGTCCAGAAGCAAAACAAAGGGCCATCTCAGCATTTGCTCGAGGATCAAGGAAACTGGACGAAAACCTAATCGAGATGGGTGTCATTGACCCAGAAGCTGAAGTACAATACTTGCTACAGGTTCTTCAGAATTATACAATCCAAATGGCAAATAATACATTTAATGTCTTTGTTAAAATTAATATTACTTTCCTTTTGGATGCTCGGTATAGTCTCTAACTGTATAGAAACAGTTATGCAGCAGAAAATATTTTATTTGGGATTTAAACTTTCGTATCGAATTTAATCGTTTAATGTCATCTGGCAAGGTGTTGTAAAATAATGTACATGCATTTTATGTGAAGGTTTGTAGTAGGCTGTTGATACTAACACCTGATGAATATGATTACTACGTCGAGTATTGTAGTTATAGATATCAGCGTTTGCTGAAAATGTACTCCCGCCCATAAGTAAGTCATTTTTGACAAAAACCACTGATTCATATATGAAGAGACAAGGTAATGATAAAATGCCTAGATTAATAAAGAGAGGCTTATAAGAATCTCGTGGATCTAAAAGTCTGGGAGCTATAATATGAATATCCTCAGAATATTATGCCATATCTCGGGCCGGAATGAACATTCGCCAACTATACACAACCAACAGTATGAAGGCTGACTGAATTTGAAAGAGTTCTAAAAGCGTAGCATAATTAACTTTAATTTAGAGGTCAATTCATTTAAATGAACGTTCCTGACATTACAACTTCTGAGCGAAGAATTCGACTAGGCTACTAAGTAATTCTGTGGAAAAAATTTGTGAGAACGTGAAAGCTTCTTTTTGTTGTAAATGGCGAGCGAGTCCGGACGTCCAGCGACGGCGCGCATGCGCAGTCTCAAACTCCCAAAGCGAAACACTGCGCACTTGGGTCGAAGCCTGGCAACTCGTTTCGAAATGTTTTAGTCCTGGCGTGGTCGCGTGTAAGTATCGTCCCTGAAGGGCTTAGTGCGGATACAATTTCTGCTGACGCTAGGAGGGGAATGAGGTGTTGCTTCATCGATGTCGAACTTGTGCAATCGTTGATGTTTTTATACAGGAGCGGATCCAGAGACGAATTTATTTTAAGGGAGGCAATTGGCTATATATATATATATATATATATATATATATATATATATATATATATATATATATGTATAAATATATTTATATTTATATTTATTTATATATATATATATATATATATATAAAAAGCACAATAATAATATAAATTAATTATAAACATGATCATAAATTGCTTTTAACAAAATTAAAATATTAACTTTAATATTTAATGAAAATTGTGTGGTTTTAAATTTAAAAATAGTAATAATTGTTATTAAAATCGCTCAAATCAGAGCTTAAAAAAGACGATATATTAGGGTATTATATTTTTCATTAAATGATACAGATGTAAACAGACAGAATGTAAACTACAGAATGTAAACAGACATAACTAATGATACCGATTTTCAAATTAAACATTCGTTTACATACAAACATTACTGTCCAGGACTGAAGAGAGTCGACAGGATTTCACAAAACATGTCCCAGGGTTCTTCTACTTCTTTTCTTTATATTAGATATCTTCCTCTTTTCTTCTTATTCTTTTTTAGATATTTTCTTCCTCCTCTTAGGTACTTATTAGCGCGCCGTCTCAGGCACACGTAAGCGATTCATGCCCTATTCATTTGTTTGCGGGAGATCTTCATGCACAATGTATTTGCGGGAAATATCGCAGCGGCTCTCGCTCACTCCTAGAAAGACCTTACTCCGTCAACACTGTTTCCAGCTGCGTCGCCCACACTCCAGTATGTGGAAATCGCCGCACACTTCAAGCGGACTTGTCAAGTGGAGTTAGAAGAAGATATGAGCTGTCACGCACCTCTAGAGAACAGTCGATGACATTTTCCATACGTACTACTGGGCTAAAATACAGCGAGAATAAATATTGTAATTCGTATCTAAAAGGCCGCGCTGTTACTTTATCGGTAAATTTTAGATGTTTACACCATTTTTTTCTTGTCTCATTTCTATTTTTCCTGCACTTTTACCATTTTTTTTCTCTAGACCTTTGTTTGGGGCGGCATGGCTCCCCTCAATCTGCCACTGCGATTACATCAGTAACACATGCAATATCTTGAGTTACGCATCAGAATTTGATTTTATAAAAACATTTACGTCATTTTTCTTTGCTTTTTAGGAAATTTTAAAAACACTTTAAGTGTATTTAATTTATAATTTTTGGTTATGTTTTGTTTATCAAAATCCGTCCACTAGTTATATTACCACATCCTAGGGATACTTAATGAAAGCCCGACTGTGAGTCGAGTGTGATCGGTAAATTAAAATAGTTTTTTTATTTAAAATGTTTTGTTAGAATGTGTCATATTACAGATTATGTAGAATGTCACTTTCTAAACTCACCTCATACTGCGATACGATTTTATTCGTTTTAATGATTTTCGAAATTCTTTTTACTTTCTCGCTACTGAGTAAAGAGAAAGTTATGTAATAGTGCGCGAAAAACGGCGAATTTTCGGACGAAAAACGACTGTTGCTGTCAGCATCTCTATCAGCGATGTAAATTCAAAATCGACTGAAAACATTTGTACCTAATCGTGTCCCACGTAAAAAATTGACTCACTACCCCGAGAACATGAGTACGGCAACCCGAACCCGCATACAAAACGACAGGTAATATTACTAATAATTACTGTTTTTCGAATGTACTGTTTTCCGAATCACCTTACATGAATTTAAGCATATTTGCAAATTTTCTGATGAGTAATGGACACTAGCTGACTGGGAAGTGGAGGACATTTTACGAGCTCTCTGTTGCACTACATCTTTCGAGGCTACCGTGCTGAGTAAACAGTGTATTCACATGTAAACACACATCAGTGTGTTAAATTTAAATTTAAAAAACAGGAAACTGCGTTACTAATAAATATGCTGGGAGCATTACCATCTATTTTACACGAGGAAACAGACTACTTAATAATATAAATAACTAAAATTATTAGTTCTATCAGTATTATTATTATTATTAATATTATTATTATTATTATTATAAATAAAGTTAAAACATAGTCCCAGTTAAAAAGAGTTTTCGCCCACAGTTGACAAGCGGCTATGAATCTGACACAAATGTTGAATTCTAATATGGTTTTGAAAAAGAGTATTTTCAAAGCAGCATTGAAATGCAGGCAAACGCTCTGATTTTCAGTGCAAATTCGCGTTCGGCGAGAAGAGCATTCGCCCAGCCTGCGCACGCAGCCTGGTGGCTGACGGTCGTACCACGGTCACTTGCTTTACTTATCTTAACCCGCACTTCAGAACGCACATATCACAACTTGCAGCCCCGTTGTACACCCGCATAATTACACTTCGCTTCAGCTGTCGATGCACTATTTTCTATTCCGAGTCATGACACGATGTTACTGCAGGTAGCGCATATGAACTGGTGCTTACGTAAACGTGAACATAAGTAAAGGTAAATATTGTGTTGTTCGAAACGAAATTTAACACGAAGAACTGGTGTTCATGTCACGTCTGTTGGAATCTTACCCACAACTAGTTACACGTTCCAAGAAATTGCTGATCTTCTTTATTTACGTATCACACACTCGTAAAAAAACGTTCAGTAATTCACTCCCTTGTGCTTCACACACGAATGTTTCTCTTTGAGACTTTACCACTGACAAAGGAAGGGCACGTTGGAGCAGCACGATTGTTTACACAACTCACCTGCGCGGGGAAAGGAACGGCGATGTGCGGCAACCCCCGGCCGAGTGCAGTGCGGACTGAGCAGAAGATTTCCTCTCGGGCGACCCCGTTGCGACGTCGTGCGTCACGGTGAGCAGGCAGCGCCTGGCGAGACGGCCTTGACGCACGCGTCTCGGAACCGGACACCCAGCTTGAGCGGAACGCGGATGACTCACCGCCCGCCCCCGTGACGTCACCACCCAATTACTGCGCTGCGCGCCCCCCGCAGAGGCACGCGACCGTTCGCCGCCGCCGCCGCCCTCCCTCCCTTCCGCAATTTCCCAGTCGGACTCCTTTCCTTTTACTGCTTCTTTGTAAGTGCAACCTGTCTTAAGCGGTCACCAAAGGCTTCGGCAAAAATTGGCAGTGAAAAGAGGTGGCCGTTTAATAGAGGGTAATGAGGATACTGGAAGCGTAAATCGAATCCAAAGTGATAATTGATACGAAATAAATGTTTTTTTTAGCATTTTTCATTTCCATAAAAATATAAATAAATGTATTTATTATCATTTATCTTCCGTCAGCTAAAAATTAAACATGATTCGCATTCTTTTGGACAAGAAACTCGCATTCGGTCCTCATCGAATCGATTACGCAAATTAGACCTGAAGATGCATTTTACATCACAATTCACACGTAGAAAGTAGATTCGCAGCAGGGCCGTCTGGCGACGGATATGAGATGGGATTCACGAGTACTCCGTGCTTCGTGAATCCAACTTTAGCCCTTTGGCTGCTATGGCTGTGCCTAAAGTGAGTCACATGGTGTGCTCAATAAGTGTGACCGTCGGCGCCGCTCTATGCTGAGCCCGCTGAGGGCACAGAACCAGACAAGAAGCATTCATATTGTAGCTGAATCCCGAAGTAAATCATAGAAATGCGAGACTCCCGAACCAGTAAGATGTCACGTTGGTGTGCTTAGTCACATGTAGATAGCGCTAAAATAAACATCAGGGATCATTTGGCCCTCGCAAAAGGTATTATAAAAATGAGAATGGTCTCGCGTCTGCACACGTCCACAGGTTTCTAGCGATTACGTGATAGCACGCGCCAACACGTCCAGCGCAGGCAACAAGGCGTGTCAACACGTCCAGAGCAGTCACAGGGTTAGGGAAGTATGAGTTAGCAAACCATAAGGATTCTGGGAATTTGGGCGAAGCGAACGTCTTGTATTAACAGATATTTATTAATTGAATGTGAGTTAGTGAAACAGAAATGATTTCCCTACTATAAGGTACTTTTCGGCTTCTATTATACAGCTTAAAAACGCTTTAGGTGACCACTTAATAAAAGTCAAAATGTGCCTAGGCGTTGGCCTCTTAGCCAGATGGTCGGGGAAAACCGAGAATTCAGTAAACCCTCGTTAGCACGAACTCGGTTAACACGAAATTCGTCGACAAAAAAACAACGAAATTTCGGTCCCGCAAAGAAACGTAATGAGGATATATATTAAAATCGTATAACTCGAATTTTTATAACAAGAACACCGATTAATTCAGCCCCTTGGAATTCGTGTTAATGAGTGTTTACTGTACTTACAAGTGTCTTCTGGAAAAATTAATCGTTTTCACGAAAACAATGGCCATTAATAACGCAACAATTTAATCTTTGTGACTATTTCCCTAATGTCTGTGCGAGTTGTTAGTAACCAATAACAAGCAAGAATATATTCAAATTAATTTAATACCAGATGTTCATCGTCATAAATTTAACGTTTAAAACTCTGAAATATCCTATATTATTAGAGATTCAGTGCCAAAAAACACAAAAAGAAACAGCACGAACTACAAAAGAAGAAGTTCCACATATTTTAGGCAATTAATATGCGAAGATTAAATGGTAAAGAGTACAAAGAATATGCTATCAGAACTATATGGAACGTTACAACCAAAATTATTCAGAAAAATACTTTAATGAGTACACACGAGTGTTCAATCCATTCAAAATTGACGAAACCCGCTGCTAATTCAGCATGTATGTCTTCCATTTCAAATACTTCCACGGAATACCGAGACATGGAAAACTCAACTTCCTACTACTTTAATAATTGTGTTTTTAAGTAAGTAGCTTTGTCATAAATATTTTTTGGAATTTTTATTATCATAAAATCGAAACATATTTGAAATAATTTTCAGCAATAAACTGTTGTTCATATTTTACTTCATTGTAAGTTATTCCAGAAGGCAGTGATAACTCGGTGAAAGTTTCACATATTCAAGTAGCAATTTTGAGAAATATATCTCTTTTTTGTAATTCCTGGGATTTTTAATTATCCATTCGATTCATGTAATGTCTTAATTCGTGAAATAGTCACACTAAATATCGCTCGAAGTGCTGTGATATTACTTATGATAATTCGTCCGGATTTCACTGCATATTATAGAAGCCGACTGAAGTGGGCTAGGCACTTACAAAACGTACTTCTTTCCTGAATTCTGTATCTGCCACTCCCTCTTCTAAACATTTGGAGGTAGGAAGGCGAGGGGCGTTTCTTTAGTTATCTATGAGGTCACACATTTTAGCTGACGTCACGCAGCGATGTTTGTTTCTGTTTAATCTAAGACGAAAGATCTGCTGGCCTCAGCGATTACTTTGGTATTTCTGTTGTTAAGTGTAGTCCGTTAATGGTGGAGAGCAAAGTCAGCTGCCCTTCAGTTGTTTTTCTCAATTGACTAATGAGAGCGTCCGAGTGGGGGGGGGGGCACGCGTCCAGCTCATGGGTCAATGATGACAGACACTCGTCCCAACTGCACAGTTACATGGCCGAGCAGAACAAGGACAACGCTAAAGATAGTCCCGAAGTTACGAAACAAAGACTGTTTTATAACATACTAGAATATTCTTTAAAATTTAAATAATATTTTAAAAGGTATTATTCTTGTGTCACACTCTGTCACTTACATGCACTACACTACCACACATGTCAACAGACGAGTCGGAAGCTTAGTGCTTGTCCCGACTGGGACGGTACCGTACTGATGGGAGACACCTGGTTGAGGAAAACCCCTCGAGCTGACCCACAGGAGGAACTAGACCCTCCCATGCCACAAACACTAGTGAAAACATTCCTGCGTTTCGTGGTTTCGATTTCAGTCTGAGAGTCCGCGTACTTGAATAAAATTCTTTCCAATCCTGTCTTATAAGGACGAATCTCTTCAACGTAATACATGTAAATGTGTTGAAGTAAAGTAATAATAATAATAATAATAATAATAATAATGATAATTTGATAAAATTAAAAAATGTACTATAATTAAAACTGAACATTTTTACCCGTTCACGGCATTTAATGTGCTTTGCAGAATTTAATCTATGTATTTTAATTATTTTCCACACTTGTTTCCTTAGCAACAATGCAAACAAAGTTATTTAAAAAATAAATCTTTTCAACATCCTATTCAGGAATGAACAATTTTCTCAAAATTAACCAATAGTGCTACGAAAATCACGTAGAACTTAAAATTATGTATCAATTGCATTACTTTCATGTTATATTCACAGCTTTTCAGTTTTTAGGTTTCCTAATAGCAGAACGAAAATATGACTTTGAAAATATCGTAGAAGAGTAAAATATAATTCTATATCCAAATTTGAATTGAAAAATTTGAAGCCGTTTTAGAATTGTTTTTGCGAAAATTTAGAATTTTGAGTTAATTTTTTCAGAAAATATTTGAGTTTTTGAGTGATTTTTTAAAAATTATTTGAACGATTTTTATGAAGTATATCTCCCTCCCTTTCCCTCGCCCTCTCCCCCCTCTCTCAATCCCTCTGGAAGGGCGCCGCCCTAGAGTCCATATGGAGTAGCTGCCATTAAGGGCGTTGCGTTCGCGTGATGAACTGTCAGTCGCCTTCTAATTTTATTCTAGTTGAGAATTTAGACACTAGATGGTTACATCGAATTGAGCTGCTGGCTGGAGGAGTAATCTAGTGAGGGGCTGCTCTGATCGGAAGTTTTCTGTGGATTCTCCGATCAACACCAGGTAAATGCCGGAGCAGTATCTAACAAAGCCTTCTATTGATAGCGCGCTGTCTTTCCTTGTTCTTCCTTGTCCTATCTTACACACACTTACATTTACATGCACTACACTACCTCACATTCCAGGAGACCAGTCGGGAGCTTCGAGCTTGTCTGGGCTGAAGTGGTGCCCCGCTTTTGAGTATTTTTAAGCGAGACATGAGAAACCTCAGAGCTTTACGAAGTATCTGAGGGAGTTTGTTAGGTGAAAATGCAACATGCGGAATACACAAAACAAATTCCGCGAACATAGCTTCCCATGAGAATGTGCAGTCTAATATTTGTTTTTTACTTGAAAGAATCGGCGTGGCGAAAACGGTGACGGTAAAATTACGAGCAATATTGGAAAGAAAGCCTCTGTTATAAATTATGCATATTCCACACAGTTCAAAATGAATATTCCATTTACACGAACACAACATAGAATGACATTCACTTAATTGAATACAATCGTATTCGAAATAAGTATATTCCCAGCTTGGATGTGGTGCAACCAGACTTGAAAATTTCAATCCAATTAATTTCCTGTTGTGCGGCGTGCGCGACCTCTGGGGCCCTCTCTGTAATGTAGCGCCGGGCTTGAAGCGATGACCTTCTCACTGGTTGCTTTCAGTGGTGCAATTCGCCGTATGCGCGCAGTTACGTCAATTCAGGACTGAGAGTGCGCTGGATGGCGCAGACGAACATGACGAAAGGCATAAATGCACCGATTGGTTATTTAAGCCCATTCTTGAATGTGCTTTACCGTTCTCTCATCAAAAATTTAAAAAAAGGGGTATTTGTCTTCAATATCCTTTACCTTAGCAATTTCTCGAGAGCATTCAACAATTATTAGAGAGAGAGAGAGAGAGAGAGAGAGAGAGAGAGAGAGAGAGAGAGAGAGAGAGAGAGAAAGTGAAAGAGAAAGAAAGAGAGAAAAATGAAGGAAAGATGAGGGTAAATAAAGAAAGCTTAAATTTTCCTCATTTTCTTAAAGAATATCTGACTTTCTTTCGCAGATTTCGTACATCCTGCTGAAGCGCGAAACATATCCTTACGAGTAAAATGGGTTTGATAAAGAATTCGAAAAAAGTAATATCGGCCAGATTGTGTTTCAACATTTGCACGACAATATTTACAGTAAATTAAAAAAGATTGCTTTAATGTTTGAGTAGCTTGAAAATAGTGTTCTTAGAGTACACAATTTGGAATTGAAGTGAACAGTATTTCTAGAACTCATTCGTTAATCTTGGCGAATCGTTCCAAGAGTTTGATCTTTTTGATAGATATATTTAAATATCTGTTTATTGAATCATCTCACAAAAATTTTGAAACATAAGACATGATAATGAATTATTTAGTTTGTATTAGCGACATTAGACATATCATTCTGCAAGTGTGCATTGATTCTAGTAGCAATTCACTGTGACCTTCAGTAACATATGATAGAGTGAGTGCATGACTCAAAATGAGCTGCAACTGTGTGATGTTATAGAGATATGATGCTCTCTCTCTCTCTCTCTCTCTCTCTCTCTCTCTCTCACTCACTCACTCACTCTCTCGGAATAGTAGGTTTATTTATTGATTTATTCAATCATTCATTTATCGTCTGTGTGTAAGGTGTGGGAGTTCATAAATAATCCAAAAGGAATGAAATATTTGCAAAACGAAATTATCCGTGCGAAATTTATTCTCATTAGAGATAAATATCGTAGTTAATTATATAACATGTTACGAAAGGAGTGTTTTCGTTACAAGTAATGTAAGTAAAATTAACGAAGTTATTTTCAGTCACACATGAGAAGGGATCGACGTGACACACATCAGGTATCAGTGTGTCTAACATGGAGGCGACGGGGTAGAGAAAGCTGCTGAACCAGGAACGGAAAATGGGTTATTTCTACTGTGTGTTACTGCACCATGCTTATCAAGAAAATACTATTTAAACTAAACGCGATGTTTAGAAGACTGAAGTTCTATTCTTAAAAATGTTCAAAATGTTACGCAATCACTCTGAATTGTGTTGACATTGCCTAATGCCTGTGCCACCCAAAACACTACTGTCACATTCTTTACGGTCTTTTCGCTCGCAAATAGGCCGCCTTGGATCACGCGTACATGCACCCTACATTTACCAGGGCTCAGAAACATTATCTTGGTGGCAGGTGCATGTAACATTTTATCAGAGGATTAGGATTTTAGCTGGATCCGATTTTTATCCCCCAGGGTTGTTAGCCCTGTGGGTATGGAAGATGAAATGATAGTGAGGGGAGAGAGGACGACACACACATACAAACACAAATACACCCATGTCCGAGGCGGGACTCGAACCCGTGAACTTGGCCATGTGATCGGCATTCTTTACGCGTATTATTATTATTATTATTATTATTATTATTATTATTATTATTACTATTTATTATTATTATTCATAAAATCGATCGAAACTTTTTCAATGTCATCCGTAATTTTATCCAGTTTATTGGAACACGCCTGTATCCACGAAGACCCTCTGATCACTTTAATTCACTTTCAAAGGAAATGGTGCTCACTTTCGACTGCTACGTGAGGCTTTTTTCCTTGTCCGTGCTCTCCAATGACGAGGGTCTTAAATTGATGCCACATCACGATTCGTACAACTTGGCCTTATTCTCAAGGAGTCACTGCCGGAGAGACTTTTCCTTGTTTGCGCCGCTGCTTCTCAAGTAGCTTCCTCTCCAAGTAGCTTCTCTATAGTGAGCGAATGTGGAGATTTATGCTAGTGCAAATAGACCTTATGCCGCCCTTGTGATGTATGATACGACCAAAGTTCGAAATATGACTAAAGGTATATAGGCGATTAAGTGCCTTGGGGTTGCGAGAAATATTTTAGCATAAATGCGTTGGAAAGTATGTATTGCATTCGTGGTTGGTATATCGCAAGGTCATCCATCATCAACACTGTTCATGTATATCACATAGGCGCAAGGCCGGAGCCTC
Organism: Gryllus longicercus; assembly: GCA_038098605.1. Classification (NCBI taxonomy): domain Eukaryota; kingdom Metazoa; phylum Arthropoda; class Insecta; order Orthoptera; family Gryllidae; genus Gryllus; species Gryllus longicercus. The sequence continues at coordinate 8,774,913 of JAZDUA010000003.1, read as the reverse complement.
GTCAGCAACTCGGAAATGCGCAGCGAAGCTTCAACTGTGGGACACTGAAGTTCGGTGTTGTCGTATAAATAGAAATGTACGATTGACACAATGGAACTCGAAACTACACATATTGTGTCATTCTGGACTTAGAAACCTCCCATCAGCAGATTGATTCTTATTTATCATATATCTGCTATTCCTCGACTTTGCAACGGTCCCTTAACCTTTCCAATCACTTCGTGTTGGCTGATGCCAACTTCAACCCTTTTAATTTTGAAGTTTGCTTTTAAGCTGTTCCTTATTCAAACTTCATTCACCTATTTTTATAATTATCAATCTCACGGGTAATTCAGTAATTGTGTTGATTCGGACTTCGCCATTACTCGATCCGTACGTTATAAAGGTGCTCGAGAGTTTGTGCCTAATCATGAGTCGGACTACTCATTTGCCGACACGTGTGTGAACTCCGAACAAATCAGCAGTTCCTCTCTGGATTGCAAATCACTTTTTTGTGTTTTTATGTGCGTGAAGGATGGGGGCGTACCAATGTGAATGTAGCTTATCTAGCCGCCAGCAATGGGGAAAATTTAAATCCACGTGCTTTTTCAGTGATGTACTTAAGACACCATTATTGATGTCATCGCAAACTTAGGTGAGTGAAAGAGTGATGATTTATAGTTTCCGGGCACGAAGCACTATTGTAGTAGTGCCGTAAGTGTAGTGCATGATATATCCTGGGAGGTGATTGTGATGTTCTCCCTGCTGGAACTTGAGATCCGGTGCCAACCTACACGTCTCGCTGCCTCCTCCAGATATCTCCGCAAGTGGGACACCACCCGAACTGGGGGAGCTCTCAACTCACCTCCCGACTCGTGTAGCAGTTCATGTAAGGGGAGAGAATACGTCAAGGATAAGGGGACAAGATTGTGCATACCCATTTGTTAGGGTACTGCTCCGACATTTGCTTTGTATTGTTTCGAGATATGACGGAAAACTAACGATCAGAGCAGCCAGCCGCTAGAGTCATCCAGACGGTTGTTCAATTCGACCCAGCAATTTTGGTACGATCGTCAAATCCACCACCGACGGCATCTAAGATCTACAATCAACGATGCTGCGGAGGCAGTAGTGTTGGAATCGAGCTAGCGCTGCTGGTCAACAAATGAGGATTTCGGTAGTAATAAAAAATATTAATATGAAAATTTAATGAAATATTAATATTTAAATTAAATTTAATTAAATTATATTTAAATTACAGTTAATTAAAAAACAAAAAATGAACAACCTGAAATCTCCCTGTTTTTTCACGTGATTAGAAGTTACCGTAGGCAGCCTTTGAAATCACTTATTATAATAAACTTATTGTATGTGTTGTAAGACTTGATAAAGGGATTTGCTTCAACTTTCGAGACCCCTAATACAAGAATGGAGGCACGTAAACAAACACGGAAAGTTATGCGAATGAGCGCAGGGTTCAAATTAGATACAGCGACGACAGGAAAATTTGGAGGAAGTGGACATTAGCTGCATGCCGGCGTCTCGGCAAGCAGCCCCTGGTTGAGCAGTCTGAGGCATTGCCAGATGTATGGCGACACAACTTGGTCGAGGATTATTTAAAACCTACTTTCATTATCAAATCACAAAAGCTACGCACTTTGATTCAGACGGTGCTTTCGTAATTGATTTCAAAATTGAAGTGTTAGTCGCGCCGATTAGTTGTGGGGTGTTGTGTTTCTGCATCAATAAGCTTTTGTTTTATTAGATCTCTAGAACATTAAGATTTGTGGTCATTATTGTATTTTCAATAATAAGAGTTATTGTTATTGTTATTATTATTATTAATATTATTATTATTATTGTTATTATTATTATGAAGTTAGTGTAGTAAAAGATGCAAGGAGCATTAATTTTTGTGTTGTAAGCAATTAATGTAACTACCTTTCATCCAGGGTATTTGCAGCGTAACTGACTCTTTCGGGCGAGATGGAATATCCCATTGCGGTTACGTGTAGCCTCCAAGCGAGCTCCGTCAATTCGTCAAGGAGTCATGTCGTAAACATAAAACAGCGTAGCGTGCGCCGCCAACTTCCTCCTTCGACGCCGCGGCGCCCCGCCCCGGCCCCGCCCCAGCTCCACCCCGCGCCAGCCCCGCCCCGCCCCGCCCCACCCCATTCCCACCCGGCCCTCTCCTCCCCGCTCAGACGCCAGAAAACGTCAAACAAATCTGGGCTCAGGGCGGTCCGAGTACTGGGCTGCGGGGCGGGGCGGACGTAAGTGGGGGCTCAGTTGCCGCGTTGCTCTTCAACCAGAGTTGTGCTATAGACTACACTCGTATATATTTTAACGCCTACGCATGTTTTCTACCTGTAATCTACCTGAAGTCTAAATTATTTTTGCATGTAGGCAATGTAATCTACGTAGACTATTTCATATCAAATCATCCAAGAACGATTATAGTGAATAGAAATAGTAGGAGCACTTTTGTATTTGAAATTTTATTTGCGATTTAGTAAGTCGAAGTCTATAAACATATTACAATCGTTTCATTAACTGATTTGCAGATCACTGAAGGGCTAAAAAAGTTTGCAATAATAAAGTACGAAACTTTAAAAAAATGTTATGAATCGATAAGAGAAAAAGTATGAAACAATATCTTTGGGAATGAAAACTCAAATAATTAATTTAAAAAAAAACACCTATATGTAACCTGAAACTTGACAAATCGCTTGGAAACACAATGTAAAAATTCAAAAAGATAGAACAGGATTTCAGAAAGAAAAAAGAAAAAAAAAATCCGTGACTAAGCCAGGAAGTAATCAACCATCATAAGCATAGCATTCATAGATATACCTAACAAATATTTGAGTGATTTTTACCTAATCACTAATCCTTGGCCAGAAGTTAGTACGTATAGGTACTATACGCACATACGGGTGTATCTCCCCACACAAACACTGCGCAAAAAAGATACTTCAGCTTTCTTCCTATACATCACATAGTGTACGTTGTGCACACATTGTTTACACATAGTTGTAAACCACGGAACTTTATGCGTAGACGCACATCGCTGCCTTCGACGTCCACCCCCTGTCCCCTCCCGCACTTGGGGGTCGTTGAAAAATTACGTAACGCTAAAGAGGGAGGAGGCAGCGATACTATGCGTTACTTGTGGGTAAGGGGTGTTTCGACATTTGGTGAAAAAATAACTTTTTTCTGTCTTATTGCAACACATTAAAATATTCATTACTTTTTAAAAACAAATAATTTAAAGTTATTGTGTAATTTGTAAAATAAATGAAAGTATTTTTCATATTTTTTTATAGAATCTGTAAGATTGCGAAGAATATATTCAAAACTTATTTATCGTATATTCCAATTCAAAACTTATTTATCGTTTCCAAAAGAAACTAATTAAATTGGTCCAGTATATTGTCGCTCATGCGTCATCGACAAGTGCACGGCTTGTAAGAAATTTCCACGTCTGTGCGTCCTTCTTTCACAGAGCACTTTTTGCCGATGTTATTGTTACATGTAATCAGCATCGCCAATTAATTATGACTTTAATTATCATACATTTTTAAATAGAACACACACACACACATATGTTTTTCCGTGATATAATTTATTTTTATTTTTTGTAAATGGTGGGGGGTCTCAAGCGTTACATAATTATTTTGGCGGAGTTCATGCACGCGTTACTCAGGGAGGAGGGGTATTCAAAATACTCCAAATTTGCGTTACCTAATTTAATGGATGGCTCCTAACCACCCCTCATGGTGATATAATTTATTTTTATTTTTTGTAAATGGGGGGAGGGGGTCTCAAGCGTTACATAATTATTTTGGCGGAGTTCAGGCGCGCGTTACTCAGGGAGGAGGGGTATTCAAAATACTCCACATTTGCGTTACCTAATTTAATGGATGGCCCCTAACCACCCCTCACCGCTCGCTTTTCTGCGAAAAGCGTCGTCGCGTCGCGTCGCGTCGCGTCGCCTCAAGGAGGTGCGTGAGCTGGCGAGAAGGCGGCGCAGCTGCGCCTGGAGATGAGCAGGTACCGCCAGAACAATACTCGAACAACGCGCGGTGGGATAATGGTAATGAGGGGATTGACCCTGAACTTCACAGACTGGACTTGTCGCAGATTTTTATCCTGGTTCTAGATGTCACGACTTCTGTTGTTTATCGACGTTTTTAATTCCGTCGTAATATGAAGCATGAAAAATTACTCCTACTACGGGAATCAGAATGGGTTTTAAATCGACGTCTATGAAAATATTACACGCTCCTACTTTTGCGATGAAACAAAATGGTATTGGAATATTCTAATTCTCATTCCCTCGCGCCCAGAAAATCTAAATAATTGAATATTAGGGTATCTGTCGCATTTTGTTCCCACCTAATAATATGATAATTTTTAGCAATCATTTAATCGTCAGGAAACAATAAATTTGAAATATGCATCTAAGGGATTGCAAGTTGCTAGGAGCTAAGCAATACTGTTGTAAATTTTATGAAAAGCAATTATAGACGTTTTCATAGTTTGTTTTTTGTTTTTGTTTTTCTTTATAAGAATCTGTTAGTTTCTTAAAACTTCAGTCTTCCTAGCGATAACATGTAAGAAGAAGAACAAATAATCGACTCTTGGGTGACGGAATAAATTCATAAATGAATCAGATACTCAGAAACTAATCAGTTCTCCAAGTGACACACTGGCATAGTTTCTACACAAGATCTGATGGCAGAATATGTGCCTGGTATTTTAACTTGCCTAACAATTTATTATTCGTTATAAAGTTCTCTGCTTATTTCATTCAAAAGCCGAAACAACGACTTATACGAGAAGATATATCTGAATGATTGGCATTGTAAAAATGACAGCAAGCAGTCCAAAACGGCAGTATTTTCAAAGTTAACGTTTTCGTAGTTAAATTTCAATTTATTGTATCTTGAGCTCTGACGCAGAGATCGAAAACATTTGTTGCGAACGGTCCAGGTCAGAGTCACGTCTATATTTCAACTTCGTTTATTGAAGCATAAATTCACGCAGCTGATAGCTGAGAGTGAGAATATCTCCGTCTGTATTTTTTATACAGCCACCCCCAGGAGTGTGGTACCGTAATCACCACACCTCCAGAGTTCACACTGTTTTAATCAGCACAGCCCAAGGGAGTGGGCAGTTAGTAAAAACTTAGTTATGCGATGTTTTAATTAATTTGTGATGACTTTTTAAAGGAGTTATTCAAAAAACGTATTCTCTACCTAGTAGCCTTGCAAAGTATTTTTTTCTTGGATTTACGTTTTTAATGTTGGATGATAATCTCTTGATATTCCATACATATTGTCACCATTGCCAATTAAAACAGAACGGATTAGGTTTAAACACCATTTTCACATCTGTAGCATAAATATGGCTACATTCATCTACATCATTAATGAAGTAGTCTTGTACAAAAACACTGTTTAAACTTTTTTGTTCGAATTGAAGTACATTGATCTAAAATGCACCACTCGTCCAACTTTTGTGACCACACCTCAGTTAAAAAATCCAGCGTAAAACGTGTCGTAGTCATGGTCGATGAGCTTATCTAGATATTTACTTATAAAATTACACTTACTCCTGAACAACCACGAGCGACATCTCCGCACACTATTCAAATTATTCGGCATTTATCGGATAAACTTCATCCCTTCTGCACTGGTGCATCTTCAATCGTTGTTCTCGCAGAACGACACGAACGCCGGGTACGCGGTTGCACCAGATCTTGGCAGTCGCCTTGATCGAAGCGAAAGTGACGGGGGCGGGGGGCGGGGCCTCGAGCCAGCGGGTGGGGTGCAAGAGGAGCGGAGGCGGCGGCGGCGGCGGCGGCGGCGGCACGCGTTCTGAGAAAGCCTCGCCCGGCGCGCGCAGGCGGATAAGAATATCGCGCGGTTTTCCGGGACGGCCCCGCAGGTAAAGGAATGGCAGCGGCGCGGGGCGGCTAGGCGGGGCGGCGCTGTGATGTTACCGCACGCCCACTAGAACCGGCTCCAGCTTCGCCATGGGGATCCCTGGGGCTCGCGGAATTCATTTCTGGTAGGGGCCTAGTTCACGCCTGTTATAGGTATAGTGGTGAGTTTTCGTTGGCATTTCCAATGAAATAATTATATGCTTCGTCATTGCCAACAATAGTATTTATTAAAAAACAGCTTTCGATGGCATAGCCATCATCATCAGTTGTCTAGTACAAGAAAAACAAAAACAATAACACGTGAATATTTTTTTGATTTGACAACAAAATTATAATAAATGTTACTAATAATTTACAATTTTTAGAAAATATATTTAACATTTTAAGAACTGAAAGAAAGAAAAAAAGGGGGGGGGCTAAGTCATTTAATACTAAAGGAAAGTGAATTAAATTGAATTAGAACACCTAAAATTTGAAACAGAAAAACATGGAAACATGGAACTGTTTCAAATTTTACGTGTTCTAATTCAATTTCATTCACTATTCTAGACGGCGCGGCGGGGTGTTCGATAAAGACGCTTTTTATTATGATTTTAGTCCTTAACTTCTTAGGACATTCCAGAGATGAATTGTTAGACGGACGGATAATGGGTGACGATGAGATTATAAGAATTATGATGGAGCAATGGTGGAATGTGGACCGGAAACGGAAAACACAGGAAACGAGAACACCCGGAGAAAACCTGCCGTGAACCCTCTGTCCCCCACAAATTCAACATCGATCGACCCCGATCTGAATCCCGGTACTCGAATGAGGAAGATGTGCAGTTTTGGGGCAAAACGCGATGAATGACGAAAGCCGCCGGGAGGCGAGCGGGCTGGCCGGGTGGCAGCCGCGCCCCGAACGCGCAGGAAGTGAGCGCAGGGCTTCGCCGCCCAACCGAGGCAGCCGCGGCCCCGCCCACCCCGGGAGTGAATGGCGCTTGGTGAAGCGCGAGGAGGCCAACAGCCCGCACCGCACTAGCGCTCCACGGCTGAGGTGGCTCAGGGCAGCTCAACTGATATCCTCGCGGTGCCTCTGGCCGGGTGATCCTAGGATTCGAGTGGCTGGATTTTCGACATTAGATAGCTACGTCAAATTCAGCTGCTGTCTGGAGGAGAATTCTAGCGGCCGGTCGCTCTGATAAGTAATTTTATGTGCTTTCTCACAGAGAAAGCACAGAAAACTACCGATCAGAGCATAATTCGCCAATACCAGGCCGATATCTCCTTCCTCATTCTTGGCCTCTCCTCCTCAATTATACACACAGTTGCACTCACACTTACATAGAAGAATACACTTACATAGAAGAAACGCTGATGTCTATAACTACAACACTCGACGTAGTAATCATATTCATCACGTGACAGTATCAACAGTTCACTAGAAACAATTTACATATAATTCATTACATTATTAATTAGATTGCTGGTGAGGTAGATCCCTTCTAATAATTGAAATATGGCACCAGACAACATCTTTAATTTGAACATTTTGATACCAGACATCATCTTTAATTTACCATATTTAACATTACATTATTTTATAACACCCTGCAAGATGACATTAAAAGATTAAATTCGATGCAAAAGTTTAAGTCCCAAATAAAATATTTTCTGCGAGACTATACTGAGCATCCGAAAGGAAAGTAATATTAATTTTAGCAATGACATTGACAATGTATTATTTACCATTTGAATTGTATAATTCTGAAGAACCTGTAACAAGTATTGTACTTCAGCTTCTGTATCAATGAACCTCATCTCGATTAGATTTTAGTCCAGTTTCCCTGATCCTTGAGCAAATGCTGAGATGGTCCCTTATTTTGCTTGTGGACATAAATGTATCTTCAAACTAGCTTCTCCCCATAGCACGTCACACACATTTTTTAACTGTTTTTGGCGAAAATAAATAAATAGAGGATCTGTTGCATGACTTAATATGAAAACATACGAATGTCAATCCCACAATTGTAGGAGTCAGGTATCTCAAAATCACTATTAACAAGAAAACGTCGAACGATAGAGAATAGTTATAGAAAAGATTTTACTCCTATTATTGAACATTTGGCATTTTTTAAAATGAAGTAGAAAAGTTACTTGTAATTAGATAAACTATCAATATAAGCTTGCAATACACATGATGGTTTAACTCCAAAACTACAGAAGAAAAATGCATATAAATATTAAAAAAAATTTAATGAATCGGAATCGTCCATTAGTTTTAAAATATATAAGATTTATTGTGTGAAATGTCGAATTTTGTTGCAGAATGTTTCATAAAAAATAAAATCTTCTTTTCGGAATATTTCTACATAATATAATGACTCATTTTCTTCCATGGGTGTCTCATGTAACCTGACACTGGGGTGAAATGGACCATATTTTCTGAACCCCTTTTCTGCGACACACATAATTTTGCTTAAAGCTAAACAAAATTATAAGTTTTATTACTACTCCTTACACGATAAGATTAGTATGTAATCAACGTTTGGCTAACTTAATAAAACAAATGTAAAAATTAAAAACAAAAAACTGGTGATCCAAACTCAAGCTCACTTCATTTTTTGAATGCTCGTATTTCACTTCTTCACTGCAGAGAAGTTGTGTCTCAGAGTGTCAACCGGTCGGTTGCCAGCTCTTTGAATCGCGCACTCTGCATTTGCCACGCAGTACACGGGTTTCCTGTTGCATCCCTGACGCGAATGTCAGGTGTCATCGTTGAGGAGGCGGGGGGGGGGCGGGCGGTGGAGACTATCTTTCACAGCTGAATCATGACTTCGGTCGTATGACGAACACTGACAATGAGTCACACTCAACTAAGGTATTAACTGCTCTTTTCCTCATCCCCAAGCGTTCTCAGGAAAATCAACATGATTGCAGTACACTTCTTCTCAAGGCTGCCCTGGCTCGCGTGGTTTACATGGAATTAGCTAGCATGTTAACTAAGTATGCAGCTAACATAAAAAACAAACTAGCTGAACCCTTGCGGTTACATCACATGCAGAACTGTAGGAAAGTTGCAACGGAAAAGTCCAACAAATGCACTATACAGAAAGCGAAACTCCCCGAAACTACATTGTTCTTTGTCGTTCAGGATTTATTCTTTATAACTAATGAAACGAGGAGGTTTACAAATTAAGAAACAATACAATTACTATACACTGCAAAATTCACAATGTGAACTTAAATTTAAATCTTTGTCTGACAATGTAATTTAAATATTTTATATTTAACAAGATCTGGAAATGTAAGTTGTAGTGAACTATATAGCAGAAAATCATACTGCATCAACGTAATACATCAATGTAATTACGATCATTTAATGTTTTTGTAATTGGACACATGTTTGAAACAACTGCTACACATTGCGTTTATATTCACTTACTAGTCCAGAATTTAAACAACAACTTGTAACTTAAAAAAAGAAACTGGTTACCTTGGCTTCGTAACTATAACCTCTCACTCACAAGCTGGTTCGCGCTAGACCAGGTTCTTCTTGAAGAAAGTTTTGACACACCAAACGTCATAATTTACAAATGACGGCAGACCAGCCTTCATTCTTATAAATTTTTAAATAAATTTAGTGTTTTTACTGCACAAGTAACTAATAACAGTAACCGATAACACATCCGCGGCCTACTTCTGTTATTTAAAACAAAAAAAACGTAATTATTTGAATAGAAAGATTAAATATATTTCTAAAGGAGATCAGTTCGTTCTTTACACATAAAGCTGAATCTGTAGTTGAAAATTGGCGACACACAACTCTCCATGCACGACGAAGGTATTAAGTGTAACGGGTTGTGTTTTAGTGTCTTTGGATTCCCTATTTATTCGGGAAAATAGCAATGTCATTAACATTTTTTCCTTGACCACTAGATGCGCTAAAGGCTGCCGGTCGAAACGCTCAGGGCACGACAAAATGGTTTGTCGAAAATAACTTCAATGATTATCAATATTTCATAATGATTTTTTTTAAACTTAGTTCCTAAATTATCACAGTGGCATCTAAAAATCCAAACAAATTCTTAAACTAAAGTACATAACTAAAATATTATGATCTTTTTTCAAACTAGTTACGTGATCATTTTCTTTATTATATAACTTTTAAAAAAATATTTCTGTTCGACTATGCAAGTCTTTCAGGGTTTTAGAAATTAAAAATAATTGGCTTGTTAGAATGACTTATTTTAATCTAAGAAAAAATATAAAAATGTTAGGATTGTACAAAAAGTTATTGTATAATTCGTTCATTATTATTTTAATTGTTGTTTAAAAATATTAAAATTTTATTTGTAACACTTGAATACAATATTGGTATTTATTTCATGGCCGAAAGAGGTCTCCTCATTGCACCTAGAATGACTTTAACCAGTGAACACTAGAGCCGGCCACGAGTTTGAGATGCTGTTGATTCACGCGCCTGTCGTGACATATCTCTCGCCGCCACAAAAGAATGAAAAATAATCCAAGATTACTTGTTGGGCTATGTTTTATACAGTACATTACTGTGCTCAGTGTGGGATTTAATGGCCGGTTTAGTAAGGCCTAATACTATGCACACAAATGAACTCCAAAAATAATGTACTGTGAAGAGTAATGTAGCCTAGAATAACATGTGGAAAGTTCTTTCCTACAAGGGTACGTTTTCCTAATTCAACATGTTTTAATGTAAAGTAGGTTATTCCTTTAGTTTTATTTTCTCACCTTATTACCTGTACACAGTAAAGATAAAGTATTATTCCGCTGCGGCGCAAACGACAGAAAATCTCGTACGTCGGACCCTGGTTACGAAAAAGTAGGTACATCTTGTTCCTCTATATAGAAATTAAGGGATTATGCAGGACACTGGGATCAAATACCTGATTAATTTAAATATCTTTTCGAACAAAACCTTCATTTTTTTGTCTCCTACAATAATTCCTTTGCGTTTAATGGCTCGCAAGCATTTTGTTGACTGCAGAATAAACGTTGCGGGGAATGGGATGAGGTCACCAAATCATTGAGAGTGAGCGCCTTTGTGCTCGAGCCCCTTGGGTCGTGAGAGCTTCGGCGACAGCCTCGCGCGGCATTGCTCGTTGAGGTCCCTCCGTCCCTAGTACCTCCCGCTCGCGGCAGCCATTCCTCACGCGCAGCCAACTTTACGACACAAGAGTCTGCCATGGCGGATCCTTCATGGGCCATTATGACGTACCTTTGACCAATGAGAGAGCGCCGAATAATTATCTATCTCCAATGCAAGATACATATTTCTTGGGGAAAACATTAAAAGAAACGACTGAAATGATTTATTTTAATTTATTTCCAACATTCCGTTTTTCTACTGAATCTTTTAGAACTAGCAGTATGAGGCATTTACTTTTTATTTACCGTTTCAAGAACGATGTGAATTTTAGAAAATTACTCTTGACGGACTCTTTAGGTAGTGATTCAGTTCAAATATTTCAGAATCTTCCTATTCTAGAGGATTTACCACTTTTTGTTTGTCTCCAACAGGCGTGCATTTGTCTTTTTCCTGAGATGAGCCACATTATTTTCCGTTGAAGAAAGCAATTACAGAGAAATGGAACAAAGTATGATTGATGACAAACAATTAAAAATGGTTTGGTCATGCTTTTACAATGGAGGATGAAATGAATTTGAAGCAAGTGCAGGACAGGGATGTGCATGGCAAGAGAGAAATATCAAAGGACGGAAAAATGGGTAATTAGTGGTAGACGACTTACGGAGAAATGAACAGAATGATTGAGGACCGTAAAGAAAGTGGGCCGGGGCATCTTGCCAAAAGCCATGAAGCAATAACTGCTGGTGGTGAAGCAGAAGAAGTAGAAGAACAAGAAAAGTGCATGTTTTGGACAGAAAGGGCTGGTGCCATAGGCGTGCACAGCCAAACACAAGAGGGGGGGTCAACCTACATTTCTCGGCCCCCATTTCATTAAAAAAGGGGGATATCAGAGATTAAAGATAGTCATTTAAACTGTTTCATAACGTACGAGGCCCCTTTCAAGCCCTTGAGGGGGACCATGGCGTCTCTGCCCCCATGTGCGCTTTTGCGCACGCCTATGGCTGGTGCATATTATCTCCACTTCGTGTCTCATACGAACGTGAAGCGCACAAAGGTTCATAGCGAATGGCGCAGCTGCCGCCTCCGTGTTTGTACTGGAAGTCAGTGGCCGCGTATCGCTTGCTTTCCTGTGCGTACGTGTGAGTTCCTTTCTCCCCGCAGCAATGCTGCCCTTATCAAGGAACAAACAACACGCCCAACAGCTCGTGAGGCTCAAGGGAAACTTCGGATAAAAGGTCCGCTCGCGCTATTTTCACGTTTGCTTCGCTTGCGTCATAGCGGAAGACGTGTTTATTTGCCTTCGGTGGCTCAGAAACGAAATAGCGTCGACAACCGAAATAGCAAGCAAAGCTTTTCCGTTCACTCAACACCCACCGGAATATAAATAGTAAACTGTCTGCTTGTCTGTTGATTATTAAGATTTATGTTCGGATCGTTCTGTCTGACAAGGATTGTGTAGGAAGAGGTAACAAAATTGGAGAAAATTATTTGAATGAAAACTAAAAGGCTCCCTTTCTTATCACATTTGAATAGCAAAACTGAATTTAATGCAAGAATTAATATTATTCATCTTTTATTTATATTTAAGTTTAAACTTTATGATATTACTATCCTAATAACAATATTTTAAATAAACATAAAATAAAATAATATGACGCAATTTTTTTAGTAAAACAGGCCTGTCTGCGCTTGGCTACCGAACGGTTCACACCTCGTCCGATGCTTATCGCTCCGCAGTACCTCGACTGTGACCAGTAATAAGAAGTGCCCCAGCGGGGCCGTGAATACGGTCGTTCAGAAAGCGAGTCGTCTTTCGTGTGAACGGTGTGAACAGTGTCTCGCTTAGAAAAGTGTGATTTTAGTTTTAGTTAAAGCCAACAAATCTTTAAAACCAGTGAATGGCCACAAATAGTTGCTCCGTTACGGGGCAACTAATTCGACGCGCAATGGACGCCACATTTAGTGAAAGTGATGGTGAAAACCTGCATACCAGTGAACCTGTTCAGCCCCCCCCCCCCCGACCAAACAATACTACAACACCAAGAAATTCTTCAACAACAACTGCAACATCTCCAACATCAGCAACAAATGATAGAACTGCAACTTTCCCAGCTTCAAAATCATTATCACGTGCCGACACAACCACCTCTGCCACAGCAATCATATTCACAGCAACCGCAGCAGCAAGGCACGCAGGAACATGGTAATGAACTTAAACGTAAGAGGTCACGCTCGCCAGAAGAGGATATATCCAGGTACAATATTCCTGTTTCTAATAGGTATAAGCTTCTTGGAACATTAGAAACTAATGAAGAACCCGAAATCGATCCAATTATTAAAATCCCCCCAATCATAGTGCACAATGCAAGCAATTTTCAACTTTTGTTAGATGATATTAAAAAGAACGTTAAGGACGACTTCACAACTAAACAAGAAAAAGACGCTATTAAAATTTCATTCACTTCAATAAGTGATTATAGAAGCTTTAGGAAATTCTGTGAATCTGAAAAAATTGAGTTCCGTTCTTTCAAAGACCCAACTGTAAAAACTTTAGCTATAGTTATGAAGGACATTCCTACTACCTACACGGAAAGTGAAATACTGCAGGAACTGATAAGGCTAAAATTCCCAGCAATTAAAGTCGCAAGACTATATAATAAAGACAAATGCCCCATACCTGTTTGTGCAATAGATCTAGAAAACACATATCAAAGTAAAGAAATATTTAAACTAAACCGATTTTTGTACAGTGTAATTAGAATTCAAAAAAGATTCAAGTCTCATGTAATCCAATGCAAACGTTGTCAGAGATTTGGGCATTCCCAGGCAAATTGTGGCCTGCAGCCTCGCTGCGTCAAATGTACTGGCCAACATCACTACTCTGAGTGTACCAAAATTAAATCTACCCCCCTAAGTGCATTAACTGTGGTCTCGACCACACAGCTAATTATAAAGGCTGCAGCATATACAAAAAGGCAGCAGAGTCAATGAAAAACTCGAAAATCATGCACCCACCTTCTAACATGCCCCACCTAACCAGTAGTCACCCTAACCTTGTTACCACTAGACAGGCACCACCACATTCTACCCACCATCCTAATCCATACCTTAGTAACCAATTGAGGTCATATTCTTCATTATTTAAACAGGAGCAATCAAATTTAATCTCAAACATCGTACAACAAGTCATGATAGCGCTTACTCCCTTAATTGAAAACACAGTTAAATCTGTTCTGACAAATTTAAATTATGACAAATAAAATAGCCAATATTAAACTTTTAAACTGGAACGCCAACGGATTAAAACGCCAGGAAAATGAATTCAGATATTTTCTAAAGAAAAATGAAATTGAAATAGCTTGCGTAACCGAAACCCATTTAATTCCGGGTGAAAAATTCCACATTCCAGGGTTTAAAATTTTTAGAGAGGACAGAATCGCCCACAAAGCGTCAGGTGGCGTAGCAATAATAGTAAATAAAAACGTCGAGTGCAGCCAAGTAACTACGCCCTCTTCCCCAAACCTCGAGTCAATAGGAATAGCAGTGAAGAGTAGTATTATCAGTAATAATATCACTAACACTATTGGTACCTCAGCAGCAGCTATTGCTACTACAGCTGATGATAACGCTGGTATTGTTGCTAATGCTAGAACGGACATTGGTAGTGGTGGAAATAGTGACGGTAATACTAATAGTAATAATATTAATAATAACCCTAACAATGACAAACAAGTAATAATTATTGCAGCCTATAAACCTCCCAATAAAAGCTTCCCTGAAAAGGCTTATAGAAAAATATTTAACACATATAATCGTATAATTCTCCTAGGAGATTTAAACAGTAAACACAGAGCTTGGGGCTGCAACTCAATAACTTTACAAGGCAAAAAATTACTGGAATTTGCAAATAATAATAACCTTAATATTCATGCACCAACTGAACCTACACATGTTCCCTATAATTGTAATATAATCCCAGACATTCTCGACATAGTCATAACCAAAAATATTAACTTCCTTCTGCTTCAAAAAGTTGTAGCTGAACTAGATTCAGATCATAATCCGATCCTAATATCACACAAAGGAAATTTTAAAGAAATTACATCAGGAAATAACCCATTAGGAAAACATATTAATTGGACTAAATTCTCTTACCTAATGAAAAATAACTATAAATATCCACTCCCTATTAGGTCGATTGCAAATATCGACTCCGAACTAGAAAAGTTTAATGCAGTTATTCTTAATTCTCTACATCATTCAACAACAACAAAGATATCCCCCATATGTATAATACAAAAAATAAACTATTTTCCTCCCAAATTCCATGGAAAATTATTAATTTAATTAAATCAAAACATAACTTAAGAAGACTCTGGCAAATAACTCGAAGGCCAGATATTAAAGCAAAACTAAATAAACTATCTAGAGTAGTCAAAAATAGATTAGATAATCACCGCTACACTTCATTCCGTCAGTTTATAAACCAGATTGATCCAAATTCAGCTCATCTTTGGACAACAACAAAAATAATCACCAGAGATAAAAACGAAATATCCGAATTAAAAGTAAACAATAAGCTACTGCTTTCAGATGACGAAAAGGTCAAAGCGATTGCAGATCATTTACAAAATGTATTTAGACCACACCCGCCAACAATGAAACAACACAACAATGAAATTGAAAATTTTATGAAACAACCACTAACTACAGCTGAAACCAAAATAAAGTTTATTTCACCGTCTGAAACAGCTAACATCATTAAACATCTAAAACAACGAAAAACACCCGGTATAGATGGAATCAGTAATAAGATGCTCAAAAATCTTAATAAAAACTCTGTAGCAGGACTAACTGCAATATTTAATGCTATCTTACGCTTTAATTATTTCCCAACTGCCTGGAAGACTGCAATTGTTCTACCTTTTCGCAAGCCAGGAAAAGACCCTCGACGCCCTGAACACTACAGACCAATAAGCCTCCTTCCCTCAATTTCCAAGATTTTTGAAAGACTTCTACTAAAGAGACTTAACAAGTACCTGAAAGACACGGATGCAATACCAGATATTCAATTTGGTTTCAGAGCAAACCACTCCTGCACTCACCAGCTACTAAGGCTTACTGAGTACATTGCACAGAGCTTCCAAGAAAAAAAAACATACTCTGGCTGCATTTTTGGATATAGCTCAAGCGTATGACAGAGTCTGGCATACCGGTCAGCTATTTAAAATAAGACAACTTGGAGTCCCTGAGTACATACAGAATATTATTAAAGGTTTTATCTCTGATAGAAAATTTAAGGTCAAAATTAATCACTCCTTTTCTACTCTACGTAATATCACAGCCGGAGTTCCACAGGACTCAGTTCTCTCACCTATTTTATTTAATATTTTCATGAGTGACATACCGAAGTATTCCAACGTGGAAACTGCTCTTTTTGCCGACGATACGGCACTGTTTTCAGCTAGCGCAGATATTAACCTAGCATTTAATAGAGTTCAGAGTAACCTTAACACCCTAATACAATGGACAAAAAAATGGAGAATAGCAATCAATTCTCAAAAATGTCAGACTAAGATATTAACCCTTAGGAGACCTCAAATCCCTCCCAATCTGAAAATAGATGACAACGAAATATCTTGGAAAAGCGAACCAATAAAATACCTAGGAGTATTGTTAGACAAAAAACTCACCTGGAAACCTCATATTCACGCAGCTATCAACAAATCCAATGCCAAAATTTTAAAACTATACCCTCTCTTAAATCAACATTCAACACTCAATACCAAATGCCAGATTCTATTATATAAATCTATTATCCTACCCACGCTAACTTACGCATGCCCGGTTTGGGGAAACGCTGCTTCCACCACCATACAAAAAATGCAAATTGTCCAAAATAAAGTCCTCAGAAAGTCAATTAAAGCTCCATGGTTTATACCTAACCACCAAATTCATAGAGAACTTCAAATGGAAACTGTGCTCGAACACATTAAAAAATTAGCAAATAACTTCTATTCTTCCCTTCCCTCATCTCATGCCACTCTGATATTCCAATTAGGTCGAACAGCAAATATCCCAAGCCGAATCAAATCCAAATTTCCCAAAGACACGCTTAAACCCCCCTAAACAAATAATATCATCCCGCATCTAAATATAACCTAGCACGTTCCCTTCCTATTGCCCGCTAGGGCTATCCATAACAGCTTCCCCCTCCCCCTCCCCCCCAAAAAAAAATAAATCCCAGCAGCTCCTAGAAACAAACAAGGAATTAAACGAGCCAGAGAAATCTAATCTCAATTTGTCAGGAATGCCCAAATCCCAAAATGTCAGTATGTAAAACCGAAAAGCCTCGAAAGACCTTCAGGTCGAACGAGAAGAAATAAATTTTTTTTAAAAAAAGTAAAACAGGTAACTGCTTGGTATGTTCGCAATGTAGGAATGTTTCACGGAAAGTGACATTCGAAACTAAAATTCAGATCTTGTTTTATAGAATAAACTCACATCTAGCATATCTCCAACCTTTCACTTGGTTTGCATGAAAGTATACATAAATCGGCAAACGGGCTCAAGTGTAATTCCGACAGTTCTCAGCAAACAAAAGAAAAGCAGGAAACTAGTGTGACGCATTCATAAGACAATTTCAATAGGAATTTAGGAAAATTAAAAGAGTTACAATATTTAATCTAAGATATTCTGCATACTAATGTTGAGTACATACAGAGTGATTCAGTCCTTGTTGCCCGAAGAAATGTCCTAAGAAGTAAGGAAATATTTTACCGACATAATCGTTTTTGGGATTTTCGGTTTAATCTTCGGTAGAGTTTCACATTGATCTCTGACTTCTGGTGATTCGTTTAGTCACATTTGCCCCTAAAGAAATGACACGAAAATATGGAAATGTCGTCTCTGCAGATATTGTGCTTAATTGTTTCTTACGTATGAGGACTATGCTAGTAGTAAAGGATGTGGGGTTTATGACAGCATCATTACAAAAGCAGGGTATCTCTCAACCGAGATGACCTTGATGCCCTCATAGTAATATCTACGTCTTTCTCGTATTTCACAATTTGTGAGGCGGTCAACACATGCGCTATGAGTGTTCGGCCTCCCCCTGCTTCTCCTATCTTTCTTCAGCGAACTGAGAATCGGCTCATTGAGATGACCTTGGGTGCACAGGCTTTCAGGCTTAGTTCTGTCGCATATTAATATTTTTAACTTAGTTTTCAGTTAAATATTAATTATAAATTAATGAACTCGGATTGACCATTAAATTCTGAAGCGCGCAAATTTAATATTACAGGTTTAAATCAGCTATGACACATCGATGGTTAAGGTCCATGTATTATTGACATCGATATTTTAATTTTGAGCATCAAAGTTTTGATATCGATATCAACTCATTACTCGGACACACTGAGGTCATTTTCGCCAGCAGCCCAAACCGCCCTTTCATGCTTCCCTCTGCGGGCGACCTGTCGCGCCGCACTGAAATCTCTATTTCTTTTGCAATTTCTTTGCTATATGTTCCCAAAATCAGCTACAAAAGAAGGCAATGAATATCCAGCGGACGAAACCAGCAGAGACAGGATACGTTTTTTACTGACTAGAAACAGCAAAAGTTTAGACACCAGAAATCAATAGTCTGCAGTTTGATTGTCTCTTCGTTTTCGTAATGTTACATGCGATTATATGAGGCAGGAACATCACATTCATAGTCCAGAAAGTTAAGAATGGTTAAAAATTGTTACTCTTTTCCCTGAATCAGACCTTTGTCCATAATATGATTTAATTGGCTAAATAATATAAAATATAAAATTAAAATATAAAATTAAACGACTCCCCTTCCTTAACCTGAATTTCCGCTGAGGCCTTTGTAAATTCTCGGAAAAACTACGGAAAGATATCACGTGTGCGTTCCCTAATATGGGGGTAAGGGTCGTGAGAACATTTTCTTCAAATATATCTGTTGCTAAGCATTTTATGTCGAATAACCAAATCACAAGATTGCAGAGAATAAAAGTTCCCACAAAATTAGTTATAGACATTTTTCTGCGATTAACGGTTTTAACAAAGATATTTAATTTTACAAATTACAAAAAATCGTTTTCATATATAATTACTATGCAATGTACATCAAATGGAATTTTCTTCAAACTTGTAGGAAATCAAATTTCATCTAAAATTGATTATTCATTTTTTTTCATAGGACAAACAGCACGACGAAATGGACCGGAGAAGGGGTGACTGAATTCGTACATAAGCAGAGTTGTTTACAGGGCAGATATAAATTTTATAGCTTTCTATCAGTAGAATAAAATTAGTGCTCATTTAAAACTGCGAAAAATATTGTTTATTTAATTTTAAAAAATTATTTCATAAACGCTATTTCTTAACAACTTTGAATTTTGCACCATCCCGTATTAATCTACAGAAGCATGCAAAAAACGAGTTAACAATCAACAAGTGTGAGAAAAATATCATTTAAGGTACAAAACATAAAAAATATAATATTTACGAAAAACGACATTTTGAGTTTATGAATATTATATATAAAATGCATTGAAGCCGGAATATTTGCGAAAAACAATGTTTCGTAACACACGACCGTTGATTTTAGTTCACCTCTTAATACTTTAAAACACCTACCTGTTATTTATCCCAACTTTTCGTCCCTTTTCTAAACGACTAGACAAACGTCTTGAGCAAAAATTCAGCTTAAGGAGATTTTTTCGCAAAAGAAACCTAAATTGACAGGGCCATTCAAGCAGGCTACTGACATTGTGTCAACCGCGATTCTGGTACTTTTTAAAGTGGAGAAGACTATACAAGGTGCGCAAATTAAACCCATTGCAGGTTCTGTATTTTGATAAAGTTCTGCCATAAATACGAAAACAACGGGCCCAAATATTGATTTTTATTGATTTTCAGAAAGGATATAACATATGACAACATAAAATACAAGATCTTCCACAAAAGGAATCTTATTTCCAAATAAAGCGGGAGCGGGATAACTGCGAACTAGGAGAATCAGCCACGAGAAAATTAACTGCATTTTTCTGCATTGCAACTGACCTTAATTGCATTTTTCATATGTAATTTGTATCCAAATAGTCTACATTGTCTATTTTGCTATGCAAATAGTTGTATGCAATATTTTGCATTGCAACTGACCTTAATTGCATTTTTCATATATAATTTGTATCCAAATAGTCTACATTCTGCGCGGTGAAAAAATATATCTTCAAAGACCAAGGGGAGCGTCTCCCTACAACTGCAATAATGAAGCTAGATTTTTTCTTTCCTTAATGAAATAGATTCGTTAAAGACATCTTAAAATCGTTTAATAGTTTTCGTGTAATTTTATTATTAGTCGGAAATAGTTTTCGTGTAATTTTGCGCAAAATACAGGCAATTGTTTTTCAAAAACCGCTCCAATTTTTTTCTTATAGTTTCTCCTCGTATGTATCATCTGACGGTAAAAAAATATGGTACTAGTTCCATATTCGGCGAACTGTCAGTATTTTCGATAACTGCAAATAGTTAACATTTCAAAACTACATAATTGAAGATAGAGTTTTTTGTCTTTGTTGAAAAAAAGCAGTTCTTTATAAAAGGTCAAGTACAATTTTGAGAAGAAAGTAGTTGTGTTCGCGTAAGCTGTGCTTGAAATTAATGCAATTAAAAAACAAAATATTTTAACAACCTCAAAAACCGCTCTAAATTTTTCTTCATTTTTTCCCACTGATAGAAGAAAGGTCGCTTAAAAAATTAGAGCGGGTCTCTTTGTCGTTTGTTGAACTTGAATTTTCAAAAATCGCAGAATTTAGAAATAATGCCCGGAAGTATTGTAAATAACTAGTGTTGTAGAACCACTAACTTTAGTTTGAAATCGGAGTGATGGATGAATACTAAGAGGAGGAAAAGTTTCTGTAGGCCGCGTATTCCCTCTGGTTTGTACAGAGAGAACACCGTTAGATTTTCTCCTGGCCAGCGGCAAGTAGCCGAAGTCTTATCGCTGCCCGATAGCCCCGGGCCCGCGCCGCATCGTCGGGTCGAGGCCACGTCAAAGTGCCTCGCTAGGAGCTCTACCACTCAAGAATGATAGTCCTCCAACTTGCATAGGCGTGCGCAGCTTAAGAGGGGCGAAACATTTCCGGGCCTCTTTTGTCATTGAACTTCCTTATTTACGTATATCATATCTTATTAGTAAATGAACAAAACATACTACAAGAAGGATGAAATTATAAATTTAATGATTCAGTTAATAAATGCAATTGATTTTATGTTGCACCATTTACACGGGTGCAATATGGCTTGACGTGCTTCTTCCCTGAAGTATAACAATTTTTCAACCTGCCAGGATATAAAAGGGAAAATCAGCTATTAAGCATGACGATAAAATATTTTATTACGTCGATCTTCGGAGTCTCTTTCAAAAATATTCAGAGGGGACGTCACTGCCCCCTTGTGATCATGCCTAGAGTTACTGGTCTTTACTCATGGGTAATTGGTAACACATTGAATTCCAAAGGAACTGACCTTATTCTTCCTTGCTAACTGATCATTTCGCATCTTAAAGTCGTGGGGGGGTACATACTCGCGGAAATATGCGTTCAACAGGATGTTTCAGAGATTCAAAAAATATTTAACACGTTACGAAAGTACGTGAAGAATAAAAACATACGAAATAAATGCTTTATTTAGATGAAATCTCCCAAAATAACGTTTTGGGTGTTCAAAGTCTTACAATAAATTCTAGGAAAATTATTTGTGGAGGAAATATATATAATTATTAAATTAAAAATTTAAATAAATTATTAAATTACCTGTAATTATACACTAAAAGAGACGCAGGGAAAGTTAGCAACAGTGGAGAATGACCTGAAGTTTGATCCCTGGAACGACCAACGGAAGTTAATGGCAAGTTTATCTGATGGCGGTTAACCTCCAACTATATCCCGTTCAGGTACCACCGCATTTAGTTTACACGCGTTCTGAATACTTCCTACAACAGATTACTTCAAGTGAATATAATATATCATTGTATATGATCGCGATTACCAAATACGAGTATGTGTTAAACTATTCTTCCCTTTCAGCCAGCACTATGTTTTATGTTTTATCAAGAGTTCGGCATGCCGTGAAAGGTTCGTGATTTTTCCACTAACGAATTCATTTCGTTTAATAAAAAATATCCATTCTTTCCTCTTTAACACTGTCATGAGGCACTAATGGTCGTTGGCATCCTCAAGTGCCGCCAGTGGTTACCACTTGTTGGGGTGCAAGACGAAGCGTTCCCAAATAATTTACGACAAACAAAAGTTAGTTTTCAGTATAAATTAGTACATGATAATTAATTATTTCCTAATGCACACTTACCGATTATCTCGTCCGGCCTTTAGTATGTCAAGGGTCGTATGCTTCCCGCCGAACTTCGAATGTCGCTGACAGCCTACGAAGGCTCTGGCATTCGGAGCCTTCAATGCATGCGCAGAACGCGTCCCATAGCCACGAATACGAGTAAAGCTGAGTGGGCTACGGGCTGAGGTTGGCTCTGCTTGTTCCGACTTTTCGGGAGTGGTCGAGATTTTTCGGAACATCTGGTTCACTAACAGCCCAATAGCACACACATACGAGTACATATACTACCAGTCTGGCTTATCGGAACTAGCACTGCGATTATGCATAATCGGTGAAGTTCATAGACAGTTCTTTAACTCACAATTTTGAAGAAACGTTTTATAAGCAATATGGATATCGATTCTTAGGAGTTTGCTCAAAGCCAAATATAAATTTTTTCAATGACCATAATAAAGCTCAAAATGATATCTAAAGGAATTAAATTGGCAAATTAATACGAAATAAATGAATCATTTAATAGTTACAATATACGCATTGCCCATACATTGGTTATATTGTTTATTCTTATTTCTCGTGGTAAGTGAAATAAATGTTTGTTCAACATCACAACGGACAGTGGATCTGGTCAGACCGCCCACACTCACATGAGCTTTTGAGTATTTATTTGGGGAATCCTCCATTCTTTACGTAACGCAAATTTGGAGCATTTTGAATTCCCCTTTTCCCTCTGTAACGCAACCTGTAAAGCGCAATTCAACCCAACAAAATTAATACCTAACGCTTGCGCCAACACCCCCATTTACCGTAAGTAAAAATAAATTATATAGCAGTAAAAATTGTATTCACTTTCTTTGTGTTTTAAATTAACATGTATGATAATTAAAGTCAGAATTAGTTGGCGACGCTGACAGCACCTAGCAATGAGAATGAGGACAATGGGGATTGGGAGAAGGTTGGTCGCTTGGACGAGAAAATTTCGGTCAAGAAGCCGTACACTTGCCGTCCTGGATGACAGATGCACAAGAGTCTACTGCGCTAATTTGATTGAATTCTAGAATACATTACAGATCATTTTCGAATATTTTCTTCATAATATAATAGGTCCAAACAATAAACCTTTGATGAAAAATTACTTGCCTTTTTGAAATAATTTATTTACAATTTTTGAAATTATTTAATTTTTAATCCAATTTTGTAATATTTTTATTTTTAGTATAAGACTGTATAAGAGGCATTACTTTAGCATACGGTGAAAAATTTCAAATAATAAATATTACAGTTACCTAAACACCCCCTACCTCTACGCAACGGCAGCGTAGTGCTGCCTCAAACCCACTCTCCCATTTAACAAAACGTAATTTATGGACGACCCCAGGTGAGAAAATAGAACACAGAGTTCTTGTATATTATGTAGAACGAGCCAGCTTCAGAAATGTAGAGCCAGCTACAAAAATGAAGAAAAAAACTGAAGTTCAGATCTGGCAGGTACGATATTAACATTAGTCCGTGGGGTTTAGGTCAAAGGTTAATGAATACGTGTATAAATCAATAAGATCCTACTCGGGCGTACACGATGTATAAGCCCAGCTGCGGTTATTGTTTCCTAACCCGTTTACATACCTCCGGGTAATGCTGGACTCCATCCCGGTCTGTTTTCCTCCTTAGTAGTACGAGGATTGATTTGTTCGTTTCGCGTAGTGTGCTCAGAATCACATTGATCGTTTGTAATTTATCCACTTCTGTCCGTTTTCAAGGAACATTGTCCTTTTATAGCACTGCCAACTTTGAAAATCAACTCTTAAAAGTTTATGCAAACAAAACATGAAATCACCTACCACGGGCATCTTCTTTCCTCGCTGACTTAGCACACATCATTCCGAAGATTCTGCTACGTTCACCTGTGATCGAGGTTTTCTCTGAGGAGAACATCTGTATGCGCTTCCTATGAATGCAAAGTAAACGAAAGTTTTTCCTCCTCTCGAAACAGCAGATGAACGAAGCGGGTTGCAGTCGGGCTAAGCGTTCTCAGGTGGAAGGGGATTAGCTGGGAAGCGAGGGTGAAGGAAAACTGACCACGGAATGCACTCAGGCTCTTCGCCAAGTGCCAAACATTCGGTGCTCGCCGTAACCGAAGCGTCTGTCTTTTATTGCACATCAAAACAAGTGAGATGCGGAGTTGCTCGGCGGGTAGACCATGCATTGAGAGTTTGGCGCTCGGCAAGGGGCAGTCAACACGTTCCCGCTACTCCCACCCAAAGGCGGGCAGAAACATATTCAGGGAGGTAACATTCGGTATTCGTCGAGACACGAGCGACTGCTCGCCGAATCCCGGGTAGCGTGGATGGGTTGCTTGCTATTCGGCAAGCGACGAACATTCGGTGATCGTCCTATCCCCCTCGTGTCGGTCTTTAGCGCAAATGAAAGGAAGCGAACATTCGCCGAGCACAACAGCTGCTCGGCATTGGCCGAGCAGTAGCTCGCCGTTCGGTGAATACCGAATGTGTGGAGCCACCTGAATACTTTCAATATTCGGTTACTGCTTCATACGCAGCCCTTCCTTAAAATCGTGCTTAGCTGCTTCTAGGGTTGCGTCACTAATAAAAATCGCGCACAGATTATTCAACCCCATACGTCACCCAGTTTTTAAGTGTTTTTTGACTTTAAATAATTAGATATCTTTAACCTGGAAATGGTAGGGCTCTACGTATTATTATAATAGAAATTCAGATTTTCTAAATTGATCCGGACCTATCAAAGGCACAGGTGCATTCGCCCAGAGGAATCAAACTTAGAATTTAGAGGAAAATTTAGAATTTAGAGGAATCTATTGCATGGTAATTTTCAGTCTCCCTCCCTCACTGAGAGATACAGTTTCAAGCAATTACTCATCATTGTCGGTTCCTACTCTGACTGCGTTGATTGATCTGTGGTACTGAGAATCAAAATTCGTCGTCGTTCGTTCCTCCAAAAATAAAAACAAATGTATGAAAGAGTACGAAAAGAAATTAATTTGTACTAGTTTTTGTTGTCAGGGTTTATACATCTCAGAATTGATCAAATTTCTGTGAGAATGCAAGCCGATTCCAGAACTCAAGCGTTGAACGAATTTTACGTTGGAAAGCAATAATTGTAATAATTACATGACTTAGACGCAAATTGAAATTCCAATAACGAATTCAATTTTGCAGAGAGTGTATGCTTTGACTTACTTGATTTTGACTTTGTTATTTGAAGCCAGCTGACCACGTTGTTTAATATCTTTAACTACAACTATTAGATTTAGAGATATTTGACATCATTCATTTATTTTTTCATTGTGTCACCTTTTTGAGAAAGAATCGAAAAATTTGCTGCTTTCACGGAAGTTGCCGCCGGCAGATCAGATGAAACCTTGCGTCGAAGGAACCACAGCGTTCTGTTCCAAGATCAAAAGTACAGAAGTACACTGTCTTCTTGGTAGCGCTGTCCTAACAAACATGACGCTTGCTGTGTTTTTCTTTCATCATCAGAATAAACAACGTATCCTAAAGATACGAAGTTCCGGATTTCTCAGGTTGCTTGTTTACTTTTCATTTGAAAGTGTTTGATGTTTTGGGTATTTCCACGAAATGTGCCCATCTAACAATTCCATTTATTTTATCTTGAAGTCTCTGGACGTGGAATGCAGTTGTAGGTTAGGACCTGTACAAATATTTTGGGTTCGAAGTTAAAATATGAAGTAATCACCGATTGATCAGTGTCAGTCAGTTTCTATGTTCTAACTATACGAACGCTTTTTTACCACCTACATCGAGCAGACTACTAGAACTTGTATATCTCGCCCGAGATGGTCATGATGTCCTTGTGTTTCGCACACGGATAGGCGTTCAGCACATGCAACAACCTCCCTCGTTCATCGGCGAACGAAGGACTCACCCTTTGAGACAGTGGGGGATCCAGGGGGAGGGGTGCATGGGGGCCATACCCGTTCCAAAAAAAGGCCCAAAGTTTTCGTTTGTTACCTGCGTTTATTTGGCTCAATTATTAATTGATTTAAATATTCATTTTTGTTAAATTATATAATTATTTAAAAAAATAGCATAGTATAGAATCGTATACTCACCACAAAAATAATATACAATATAATAACAAATGTTTATTATTTAACAAAAATATACGATGCCGCCCTCCAGAATGATCGGCTGGATCCGCCTCTGCTTTGAGATAATATTGGTTGCTGATGCTTTCAGCTACAGTTTTTTTCATTGTTCTTATCATGTTTTACCCTTTGTTTTCAGTTGTATCTTCATAATAAATTCATTAAGACGGTCTCTGTGTAATTAAATATTGTTGCGCACGACTTCAATGTTTGAGGATAATAAACCAGCTTCAAAAAAATCTTGGTTCAAAACATCGATGGTTTTTGGTACATATTTTATTATTTTTATTAGGTTTCATTATTTTTAATGGTTATAAGTAGAGACTGCATTTTTGTGTATTTTCATATTTAGTACTATATTACACATTTTACATAGTTTGCTTTTTTCACAAACTTTTTTTATCTATCAATTTTATGAAATGTTTTTTAATGAAAGGAAGTATTTAAAAAAAGCGGCATTTTTTGAATTATTACCTGCTGCTTACTCCAGTGCTGTGTACGTGAAGACGTGTGATGTTCTCACAGACCGACTCGTCAGCTTCAGGTATCTCAGTAGCGGGAAGTGCGAGTCAGCGTCTGCCCACTTTTAGGTGTGAAACGTGTGTTCTGACGCTGTGTTTCATGATCTTTTACTTTAATTTGTGAGAAACTTTGGCGATCGCCGATGTGTAAGGCTTCGATGAGAGTGCTGCACGCTGGTGTGATTGCTTGTCGTGGATATCGCCAGTTTGTACGATGTCTTCTGTTGCGTGTAGACTGGCTGCAAAACTACTCCTGGGTAGCAATAGACGAATGTTTTGCTATCGACGGGAAAGTTGTTGGGGGCGAAGAGTCTGCTTACCTGGGCCTTAAAAGGGCCTGCTTACCTGGCTAGCAGTAGATGAAGGTTTTACAACTGACGGAAAAGTTGTATGGTACAAAGCATGCATCAACTTGTGGTCTTCAAATTATTATGAAAACTTTTGTATTATTTTTAAAATTTGTTTAGGAAATTTAAAAAGAATGAAATTACATACTATGTAAATGTGTTTTATAATTTGTGTATTTTAATAGTACATATTATATCGGATTTTACATATTTATTACACATTCTTACTGTTTTCATTTCATATTTATGTACATTTTTTGACGTTCCAAACTACATATTTTTCCGGTCTCTAGTTATAAGGATTATTTTTATTGGTTTACTTTTGAAGACGGATGTTTGGCTGCGAGTAGAGTCGCGCCGGGCTCCGTCCGTCCACAGCGGTTGCGTCCTGTGGCGGCCGCCTTTGGCGCGGCGCGGCACATACCGGTGCGTCCTCGCGCTGCACACAAACACGATCTCTGCGAGGCTCGTTATTTACTCCTTGTAATTATCCTCCTCCGTTATCCCTGTTTTCTCTTTCTCGTTGGCTCCGAACATTCACCTGGTCACGTCCTTCACCATCCTTACCTTGCTTGATACAGACGCTTTTCAGTTTCCCGATCGTATATGCCTTCGCGTTATGTCTTTTGTCTCCGGTTGTTTTAGCAGTACTTCCTTGTGATTTGTTTTTTTAAAGTGCAAAACAATGTGAGGACTGTAAAGATAGTCAAAAGGCACCCAAAAAAAAGCGATGAAGGTGTTTTACAAAATCACGTTAATTAGCTGAAAAATTATGATCATCAATTTCCATTAGTATATTGATGAACAATGTTTTCAAATTCTGTTGAAATCCCATTCTAAAAATTTGGACAAGTAGCGTTTCAAGTGGTCCACACGTGAGCGACCCCGACTTGCAAGCTTGGCGTGAGTCGGTTCTATATCTGCCACCATAACCACTTCATTTAATTTATTTTCGTCAAAAAAATGTATGGGACTTATGGAGGAAAAGTATAATTTGTGCAAGTTTTCTTCAGAAAGAGAAACTCTTCCTCACTCTTTTATTATGAATAGTTGAATGAGAAGTGAATAAAAGTGCCAACAAACCAATGTTAGCAATATTTGGAAACTAAAAGTTTTGCTCTCGGGTTGTAGAAATCTTATTTGCATCGGTAAACGAATTACAGATCTGATTTTTTTTTAACAGAAACCCCTTACACACAACGCTCTACGCCTATCAAAACTAGAAAAAGAAGAACTCAACAAAAGTTGGCGCATAGTGAAGGTACATTTACATTGCTCCCTCAATAGCGATACAAATATTTTTGCGCAGTGTATCGGTTGTTTACTACGAAGAAACTACGCAACGCTTTCCACTAAATGGTGAATAAATCTGCAAGTGGAAATGTCAGAGGAATCCCTGCGCCCCACCATTTCACGGCCGCACGAGACGGATGTGCGGAAATATGCAAAACAGCCATTGTTCTTGCCGTTTCTAGGGAGAGTTTGTCCCGCGTGTTTGTTCTGTTCCTTCCCTCGCGTCGGCGACTACATTGAAACTCGTCTTTGTCCTCCGCCTCCGAATATCCTCTTTTCCTCCTTCGCTCCCGCCTTCCCCCCCCCCCCCGCGCACCGGCTGATTTATGACCTTCTTATCGCCCTCCGCGCAGCCGCTGCTCTCCGCTCCACTCAGACATATAGGGTGGAACGACACTCGGTGGATTTTACACGCAGAGAACAAAGGATCGTCATTACCAAATGGTTTCCAATAAGCTCAATTACAGTTATCGCAACTTTAATTACTAACGCGCGTTTCAGAACTTTTATTAATGCATTTGATCATGCGATTGAATTGGGAGTATGGTTACAGCCGTTACATCCACGCTGTTGGCAATCATGCTGCGAATAATATTGATGTTCAAGTTAAGTGTTTGCTTTTTTCTTTAAAAATTCACTCGTTAAAAATTCAATTATAAATTAAATGAAACTTCATTATTATAATGAATTGTTAGGGCAAGTCCATCATTAAACGTTTACTATCCATTGGTATTTGAAATTAATTATTTTACTGTTTTTTATTTGAACCTTATTGTTAACAACTTCCTTTTCCTCCAATCTCGATCAGTTTTTCATCGAGTTCCCATTGATCACATAACAAATGTTAAGACGGTGCTTTGTTGTTGTTTTTTCTGGACATTTACATGTATCCCAATTCACGATTTTCAAGTAGAGAATGGTTCTATTTCAGACATAAACAAACCAAAATTGTAAAAAATGATCGTTTTTGATAACTATCTTTCACAAATATTAATTCCTGTCCAGAATTCCAACTTTCCCAGATACTAAACAATGGAAACAGACATTTAGCCTATTTAGATCGTTGACATAAATAATTACATGCAGTAGTCTTCCGAAATGCAGCCCTTCTCCCCCGACAGTTTATTGAGTTGTCATTCGTAAGCAAAATAAATACATATTTTAGTGCGGCCTTGTGCGATCTGTTACTTGTGTTTCTTCTTCGCTCACCACGCGACAGGTGGGGACGGGAAGTCACTTCACACCTCGCGGTCAGGGCATCCCCTCCGGATGGAAATTCGCGATTCCACTGCCCCCTCTGCTTCCCTTCTCCTCTTGGAACTGCCGGCCACTCGGTCGCCCGCGTCCGTCTGGCCGAGGGTGACGGTGAACGATGCCGTTAGCTCGTGTCCCACACCCCCGCGCTAGAAGCCGCGCCGCACGCTTCAGTAGACAGGACTTGCATCGCTAACACGTTTTTGTATTCCAGCATTATAAATGACGTTTTACGCTACAAGAAATCGGTCATAAAATGAAATCTTTCGACACAGATGATGACGTATTTGCCGTTCATGGCAGTAAGGTGTAGTATAAGGTATTGTGCCGTTTCTGACGAATACTTGCGTCATCAGCCATTCAGTGAATCCCAGTCAGAGAATCGCGGGGAGGTAGTGGTAAACCGAGCAGTCGACCACATTTTTTCGTACAAATGACACATACCCGTAACGTCTCAATGAAGTCCGTTCCAAAAATTGACTTTGATTCGGTTATACATTTTTAACGCTGTTATACAAAAATGTGTGCGCCCGTTTATAATGTTGCTTTATTACATTCGTACAAATGTGAAAACTTCATCCTAACGCCGCTCCTTTTCAAAACGTGTGCTCGTGAAACAAAGCTTAACATTATAAACAATAAATAGCACAATATACAATTATTGTTACGGTTCCCTACAAACTCTTAAGTAAGGGCTTTTTTTATTGAACGCAAACCTCCCAAGTGGATCTAGCATGAACTGCCTCCGATTATAATGCGCAGGCAAGGAGCTGTAGAATACGGCAGCAGGTGCAATCGTCAGCATCAAAAAGGGTCGTTCATTTCCAGGCAAGTACTACCATAGAGAAATGATTTACCTCCTGAGTCTATGGTGGTACAGTGGTTGGTCCACGCGTCGAGGCCCCACCCTGCTCCGCGCGGCCGCTGCGCCGGTCGGTCATCACATGTTCGCGACTCGTCGGCAGCCAATTCTTCCATTGTTGACAAAATAAATGAAGGTTGAGGAAGTGAGCGGGTTCTCGTAGCCAATAGCTGTCATCTGCTTAAGAAATAACATGTGTAGAGCGTGAATCAGCCCCACCTAAAAATACATCGCCAAGCACACGCTGCGCTGCAGAATGTATAGCGAACCGTTGGTCGTCTATTTCGGTCCCGTCCCTGTTTCCGAGACTTCGTCCCAATTGTGTAGTAAACGACACGAGTGTCCCAAAGCGTCAGTCCCTTCCTCTTCCAATGGTATTGCAATAAAACGCCATAATCGCATATAATATAAGAACAAACAACCAGAAATTACTTCCACAATATATCC
Organism: Gryllus longicercus; assembly: GCA_038098605.1. Lineage (NCBI taxonomy): Eukaryota > Metazoa > Arthropoda > Insecta > Orthoptera > Gryllidae > Gryllus > Gryllus longicercus. The sequence continues at coordinate 8,743,651 of JAZDUA010000003.1, read as the reverse complement.
GTCTGCTTCTAACATTTACATCTCAAAATAGCTACATACAGTTCTTTTTACATTATTCATGTATCTTGGGTAACTTTTCTTTAGTTATATGAGCTGCTGGCTCATTGAAAGGATCCATGTGCTCAGCATCACTTCATTTCATTTACTAGCTTCATGTGGGCAGATAGCAGTTCCCCCAAACCCTACTAGTACTACCATCATCGTTCCTTTTTTGCTATTCATTACAGCATTTAGTGACAACATTGAACTTGTCGCAAGTCTTTATTACCTCCTGGTGATTCAAGTCTGGCATTCTGGATATGTCATATACGAGTAGACCTTGCATTTTTCTAGAGGAAGTAAACTCTTCAAAACATCATTAGCCTTAAAAAGTGTATGTATTGTAATGTTTCTACTTTGTTTAACACGCTATTAAATGTAACTCTCAGACAATTTAATTAGTTTTAGGAATTTGTTTTGACGTTAATTTAACAAATAGAAAGAAGACTATTAATTTTACATTTTACTGCAGACATCTTTACGATTTTATCTATTTTTGTGGAAAATCTCGCTCGGTTTCCTGCTCTTTAATGATGTAGCAGTCTCAGATATGAAAATAGTTTCTGGACAATTAAACGAACTATGAATAAATCTGATATTTTTATATTTCTATAGATTATGTAGAATATATTATTACTGCTTTAAGAATAAGTTCGTTTCTTACTCATATGAAGAGCGGAGATTCCAATACGTCGGTAATTATTCGCTCCCTTTTTAAAAGTATTTTTAATCTGAACGCAAAATAAAATGTGTAGTTCATATGCGATGATCGGGAAATGTATTTTATTTTGATATAATACAGAGCTTACATTGAACATTACTATCGATTCCGTGAATTGTTTATTCTGAATTATTTATTATTCGGTTTTGTGATTCCAAAAGGTTGGCAGATTCACGCGCCCCCTAGATAAGGCGAACGCAGGATTTGCTCCGTGCGCGGCCATCAGGCATCACAGAGCCGGCATCTAACGTAATTCCTAGGAAACGGACGTTAATGTAAATGCACATTTTTATTGGCAGAAGATACCTGCAATCAAACAAATATTCTAAAGTTTGCGACACCTTCAGAACGGATTAAAACCGTTTTTGTTGTACTTACTTTGGAATAATTACACGTTTGGCTTATTATAACACATTTCGTTACGTTTTAATATATTTACATGTATGAACGGAATATTTCATATAAATGTTTGCAAATAAATGTTCGTGCAATCTTTCCGTTAAAGGAGTACTGCGGGAGTAAAGCAAAGGAATACTGCGCTTCTACGACATTCGGACATTAGCTGTGAATTGTCAAACGTTCCCCCTTACTTCTCGGATATTGCGTACTCGGACTCAAGGGAGAACGAATATTTGCAAAGCAGAGGTAACCGCAACCACATGCTTACTCATAGTTCATAGAACCCCCTGCACAACTCGATCGAAAGCTGACATGCATTTCTGACAGGCCGTCTTACCTTTCAGACAGTTTTATCGCGCTTCCTGCACACCGTCGAGAAAGGTGTACCCCTGTGTCTGGGAAGCAAAATTCGGAACCTATTCATAAAACCCCGCCCGCCAACCTACTTGTCGACTTCTGTGTTTATTTTTCGGGAATTTTTCCTACGGGGAACCGTCCCAGCCGGAATATGACGACTGGTCCTCCAACTTATGTACTAGTATCGTGAATTAAATGTGTGTGTAAAGAGAGGGGAGGGGGAAGGAATGGGGGAGGAAAGGTCGTGCGCTGTCTTTGTTAGGCCTATTGCCCACGCCGCGGCAGAAGCGCGCAGAAGCGCGCGAACGTCAATCACCAAGGCTCTTCGCCGACCCTCCGGCGACGACGGACAAAGGGACCGCAGCAGGTACCTGCTTCGGTCCCTTTGTCCGTTGTCGGCGAAGAGCCCTGATGATTGACGTTCGCGCGCTTCTGCGCGCTTCTGCCGCGGCGTGGGCAATAGGCCTTGGCGTGGCCCTGCCGCGGCGTGGGCAATAGACGTTTGCCTGGGATTGATGGAGGAAAAAAAACAACAACAACAGCAACAGGTAAAACAACCGATCAGAGTAGCTAGAGTTCTCGTCCAGGCAGTGTTTGAATTCAACCCAGCAATCTAGATAATGTCAACAATTCCCGCATCCGTCGAGTCTCGAACCCTGGAACGGGGCCGCTGAAGCCACGTAAACAATGTTGAATTAGAAGGCAACATGGTCCCCTTGGAACCGTCACTGGCTTCTCGTGAACAACATTGCACATTCTACGTAAGCATTTTATACTTCATTTAAAACTCGTATTGTTTGGTGTTCTACAAGAGGTTTGATCAGCTGTTCCGGATCCATTTTAAGAATTTTACGACATTTTGGGTTCGAAAATGCTAATAACGGGTAATTTTAACCACAATCATGGATTATTATTTGACATATTTTCATCTTTTTACATATTTTTTTGTAAAGTGTAATGCATATACACGTAGGCTAATATATTTCGCGTTTTTTATTACTACAAGAAATTACGACCCCTAGTCAATTACATGTTTTTGTCTTTATGTACTATTTTTAAAATTATGATCTTAGCGAATTAGGACAATCCTAACACAATATCCAAATTTTTCGTATTTTTACAAATTGTACTGTATTACATGCTTTGCTTATAATTTATAGACTTTGCAAAACTTTTTATTAACCAATCTGTTTTCGTGAAACGTATTTCGCACAAAATATTTGGTGCATTTTCAAAACTAGTTTTTTTTTTTTTTTTTAAAAAAAGGCGTTTGTTCCATAATTGTATTGAGAATTGCGTGCTGACGACGTGAAGTGCTTCACATAAAAACGTGGTCAAATGCACGCGATCTGTTTGGGTTAACCTACGTCCATAATGCATGTAGTATGTTGTGGAAAGTACGTATGGAAAATATCAATGACGTGTTTCTTGATCTTTAATTCCATTTACGAGAGATATTGGTTGTCGCAAACGTGTAATACTGCGAAGACAATGCTAGTGATAGTTTGCCTGTCATTGAGTTCCCACGCTTGAAAGGTGACTGTCATTGCTCTGAAATATAAAAAAAAATAGTCTTAAAAATCAACCTAGAAAGACACGCAATATATTTATCTTTAAAATAGAATTAATAATTATGTTATTAATGTAATTTCCAATTCTGTAAATTTATTTTGTTTGTTTATAAACGTACGATAAATTTGCGCATATTTTAATACGACATATTTTACATAATATGTATTACATATTCTCGTCATTTTCAATAATATTTATGCACATAGTTTTCCGTTCATATTACATTCTGATTTTCCTGTCTCTATGTTATAAGTTGGCACTTTGCACTTCATATACAAACCCCTACTACTAGAACGCACTCTCCCGCGCTTCCACCAAAGTAGCTGGATAGGAGTGCATGGTGCATTGTTGCCAAAGGCATGAGCCTACACGGGCGCGGCGGCGGCGTGGTCCATGCGAGACGCGTTCCGCGCCCGGGGAAAAACTGGTTTAACAGGTCGCAGCGGCCGTACGGCTGATTCTGAAATCGAGATCCTCCGTCTGTCTGCTGAAGCCTTTGTTGGGGGAAACACGGCGACGCGACGACGGCACGAGTCGAAGGCGAGCTTTCGCCGCTCGATTAAGAACGGAAGGGGATTTCGCCGCCTCCGACTGGGGCATGGGCGTGGCCAGGATTGACGCAGGCTGGGGAGAGGAGATTAGCAAATTTACAATTCTCATTAATATATTTTATATACACACTTATAGTAGTATGCCTTATGTTTTTCATATCAACCTCAAATTTCTGTAATTTTCATATTTAATACATTTTGAATGTTTTCATTTTTTTGTGCCTGTTACCTAATTTCTAGGGGTAAACAAGTGATTATTCTTGGCTACGACTGTGAATAGAAAACGAATATTGTCTGTATCATATGCAGATGATAAATAAAATTTCCAGTTCACTTAGCATTTGCTAATGTTAAATGTTGGAGAAGTCGAAATATGTAACGAATCTCTGCTTTTGCAATTAATGCGATTATTTCAAAATTGCTAACAAAAAGCTATTGTCCATCTTAAGAGAGGAAATTGACTGTTATATTAAGGTAGAGCTGAACTAACTACACAAGCTAGAAGCACGAAATTTGCAAGTTCATATTTTTTAAATCCATACCTGGAAGGGTGAGGCATCTAGCCGTAAGGGATCACGGAGGAGCGATGGAATCGGAAGGGATCGGGCACAGCGGGGCGAGGCGTGGCAGGGGGAGGGGGTCGGGGTTGTAAATAAAACCTCCTCTATTTTACTCTATTCATAGAATCTAGTCCATATGGAATTTCACCTAGTTCGAATCAGATCGACAATTAATTGACTCAAAATCGGAAGTCTTACGTTTGAAATAAAGCTGTCGATCATCGGAAATAAAATCAAGAAAATAAATATTTCACTTGTTTGTTGTTGTGAAGTGGTTCTGAATTCGGTTCAATGTGCTGTTTACACATTTTGACATTAGAGACATTAAAATATTGACAGATAAAATATAATTTACAACCAGCATTATAAATTTGCATAGCAAGGGCACTTACAATACAATGCTACCGAAAATAAAATGGCTAATTTAAGGGTTTTCATGTTCACTTTTGTTACCAATAGGGAACGTATACAATAAGAGGGGATAAAAATTACAAAATTTAGTAGAGAGGAGTCGGTGTAACCACTTTCCCGTATGCGCAACTAGTTTTGCTCCGACACGGTGGGGCCAAATGCCAAAAAGCTGGCCAAAAGTCCAAAAAAAAAAGTTACTAGATAGGGATTTTGTCGTTGCTACTTCAATAGGTTGGTATTTGGGCCGTTGAATTCCGCAAATAGTAACGGTTTCTCTCTTATACTTGAGGTAAGAGATCAGTTCAAAGTTGGGCCTCGAGCGATCGATATCGGTCAGCTGTGAAACGTGTTTTCAGAACCTTTGTGTTTCGAAGGATAAAGAAGCGTGCAGTCGGCCGAATTCAATAAAACAAAATGGAATCTATTCCTGAGAGTAAGTAGAAACATAATATGTATACTTAATTTTTTTAAAAATAATTTGTTAATGTAATAATTAACGTTGATTGTTGGCGAAAAATGAAAATGCTATAATCAAAAATTTGTGTTTAAAATGAAAAATAACTATGTGCACCGTCGTGCGGGGCTAAAAACTTAACATGACATTATTCGAAATGTTATTCTCTGTGAGAATCACAAAAAAACAGCTGCCCGTAGCTGCCGTTTTAGTGCCTGTGACAAATTTTCGTAGCGCGTGCAACATGTAGAAATACAAACTTTTGATGATTTTGTTCGCCATATTGGTCCGCCATTTTGTTTTTTTAGCATTTTTATTCAATATTTATTAATCAGCATGCTTATAAACCCAAATCAACTCATTTTTAATTATAAACACGATCATTTCGTGTTAAAAATGGAAAAAATTGATGATTTGGTCCGCCATATTAGTCCGCCATTTTGTTTTTTGGCATTTTCATTCAAGGTTATTAATTAGCATCCTTAAAAATTCAAACTAACTCTTCTTTACTTATAAACATAATAATGTTGTGTTAAAAATACAAACTTATGGTAATTTTGTCCGCCATATTGGTCCGCCATTTTGTTTTTTATGCATTTTTATTTAATATTATTAATCAGCATGCTTATAAACCCGAATGAACTCATTTTTAATTTTAAACACGATCATTTTGTGTTAAAAATGAAGAAAATGATGATTTTGTCCGCCATATTGGTCCGCCATTTTGTTTTTTTGGCATTTTCATTCAAGATTATTAATCAGCATCCTTAAAAACCCGAATGAACTCATTTTTACTTATAAGTATGATCATTTTGTGTTAAAAATACAAAATTTTGATAATTTTATCCGCCATATTGGTCCGCCATTTTGTTTTTCGGAATTTTTATTACAGATTATTAATTAGAATGATCATAAACCTCTGAATACAAAGTTTCAGTCAAATCGTACAACGCTTTCGACTTTTGACCAGCTTTTTGGCATTTGGCCCCACCGGACAGAGGAAAACGAAAATGGGTCCACCACCTCCACAACAATTAAGGTCTATATCACCTGCATATGATACAACGTATTGTGACATATACATTCCGTTCTTTAATCTTCTTCGCCTTTCCACCATGTTCTTAATTTTTAACGAAACTACTTGTGAAAAGAATTGATAGCTTTTAATCTCAGGGCAACCTCGCCAGCAGCCTAGAGGGGCAGGTTTTCTACACATCGTTGCCGCAGCGTTCACTTTCTGTCGCTTAACCGGAAACAAGGTCAATGAACAGGTCCCGCCGGTAGGACGAGGTGCTTCTCGGGTGTCTCATCCACTGAAGCTGTGATGTAACTTCTTTCTCCCATCTATTTATTCTTATACGACAGTGCCCTGTTTCGTCACATCGAACTTCCTCTCCAATGGATTGTGGCAGGCAAAAGCCAACGACGGCAATGCTTATTTTATGATGCAAGAATTTTAAAGGGGAATTTACTCTTCTCTGTAGCTTTACGTCGTGATTTATAAATTATTTTTATGACTGTTGCGAACTGGAGATAGTTCTTACTGAACGATTGTGATTTCACAAAACGCTCTCATTATCAAATGTGGTTGCAACTAATATAGGCATTTAAACAACGTAAAATGTAGTAAAATATGTATTATCACTGCCTAGGACTAAAATGATATACACATAAAATTCGAAACTATCACTACACGTTGGGAACACTTTGCAACAATATTATCGCGAACTACCGGCTTAGGATCTTTGATGTTTCACTGAATTCGTTGCTTAGTTAATCCCGCCATGTGTTTCGGAATTTCGAAAATTACTTTAAATATGACCTTCTTGGTTATTCAATGACCTTAATGTTCTTGTGGTAGCGCTTTCTATATCTGACTCAAATGCAGAAACATTTGCACTTCGAAACCCGAAGTCTCACATTTGAGAAATTCCGATCTCATATCCAGAAATGTCTAACTGCTTGAGGCAAAAACTCATGGCAAATCAAATTTGTTTACTAATTTTTTGTTATTGAATAAGTCTTCGGGGTAGGAGAAAATATATATTTACGTTATGTCGAGTGTTGTGATTTCAAACATATGTCAACATTATACACGTATTTAAAACATCCAGAATAATAAATAATCTAACTGAAAATGTACATGAATACTCCGAAAAATGCCTCAAAATTTTGGGCAAAACATTATAAAGAAACCTGGAAAACGAAGACAATAACGTTTCTAGTCTCGTTATAGATTTATTATCAAAATGCTAGAAGTGTAGTTCAAATACCAAGTTCTTGTGATATTAATCAAAGCGAATTAATGAGAATTATTAAATATTTATTCATAAATAGGTTTTATGATTCCTAGAATATAAAACCTTTTTGGACATAAATGGTGGGATTCATGTATGATGGTGATGACAATGTTGACATTTCATTAAGACCAACTTGTACCCGGCGCATTGCTGCAGCAGAAGAAATAATTGAAGAAAGATCGTTTGAAATTTGAAAGAGTTAACTTGTTATTTTTCTTATTGAAGGGTTAACTAATCCCTCCCTCTCCCACCTCTCACTCTCCCTCTTGCTCTCTTTCCCCCTCTCTTTTCCTCTTTCATTCTTTCCTCCTCTATCTCTTTCCCTCTCTCTATCACTTCCCCTCTCTCTTTTTTCTTTCTTCCTTCTCCTCTCTCATTTTTGCGCCGCCGCTCCTCCTGTCCTTCTTTGTCTCAATCCACGTCTCATGCAGACGCTCAGCAACAATTAAGTTGAGGTGTATTGGGAATTGCATTTACATGAAGTGTCATCTTGTGCTGCAGCGTCATCTAGCGGATTTACTATGTCTCAATCAATACGTAGCTAGCCTGCAAGCAGTAAGTTGACAAAATTTTATCGCAACCAGATGAACGGTACGGCAGCGTATTAAGCACGAACCAACAACATTGCTTTTTATAGATTAGATGGAGCAATGGTGGAATGAGAAGCAGGCGAAACGGGTGAACCCCTGCCGTCAAACACTTTGTTCACTCCAAATAGCACATGGATCGACTGAGAGTTAAATCCCGGTATTCAGAAGCACGTAGGTATGTGACTACTACACCGGGTCACCCACATGATTGCCATCAATTAGGCATATACGTGAGTCCCTTTTACACTTCAAATAATTCGTTATTAATTTATTAAACGTCAAAATACAGTTAAAAACCGTGTGACGAACTGTGAGGAGTAACCCAATCTTTACACTGTTTTTGAACTGTGGGATCTCATGTCTAACTCATATATATTAAGTTGATTTATGTAAACAGGCAGCAACGAGCGTTTTCGCCAAGAACTGATATGAAAATATTCACTTCCTTGTAATAAAAACTACTTGCAAAGGCAAATGAGCTACAGGTTTAGGCTATTATTCTTTATCATACCCTTCGTGACAGAATCGACTTTCTGCCGCGAGAACATGGAGAACGATTATTTGAATAACTGAACATTTCTCACTGAGCTGAAAAAGGGCACAAATAATGAAGATACATTTATGTCCAGAAGCAAAACAGGGACATCTCAGCGTTTGCTCAAAGGATCAGGGAAATTAGTTTTTCAATCTGATCGGGGTGGGGGTTATCGACCAAGAAGTTGAGGTACAATATTTGTTAAAGGCATATCTCTGAGGGTCGGAAATATAGGACGCTGCCTTACATTAACTCAGTTTTACGGGAGAGCAGTTTGAAGATGCTTTACTTTGGAATTGGAAGTGGACTTGGTGTCATTTAAAAGCACTGAAACTCCACAAATTCTTGATGTTGGACATAGTGTTGTATACCTGTGTGTAGAGGACAAATGATAGTGCCACATGATAGTGCCAATGATATCATTCCGGTCAAAATGGACCTTACCTATACCTCCGACCCCAAGATTTAGTCTTTTAAAATTATACAGCCTAAATGGAAGTAATACAATAAAAATCATGTTAAAATAATTTATTTTCCCTTTTGATGCTCAGTGCGTCTCATATATAAAATTGATCTGTTTGTTGAGAAGAAAAATCAACATAGCGATGATTACGAATCACACTCACTCATATTCTCCTTTACACGACATACCAACATTACGGTCAAAATTCATCCGTGAACGTCCTTATCCACTTTTGGAAGTCTACGATCAGTTATCATGGGCGTCCAGAAGGGGGAGGGGGCAACTTGCCTCAGACCCCGAGTTAATTAGGGCCCCCAATTTTTTTTAAATAAAAAAAATGGACATCTAATTACAGTTATCAACTCGAAGTTATTTCGCTTGCAGGGAGAAATGAATTTCGTTTATGTAACGGAGGAGGGTGGTACTTTTGTTTGAAATGAGTTGCCTCTGTGAATCTACATCTCCATGCTTGTTGTTTGTTCTCTCTAGGCTCTCTGCTGTTTACAACCGAATATTTTAAACACTCACTGGAGCCCAAACACGGTTGCACTACGTCAAGCGTGTTCTGGCGAACACGACCGACCTTCCAGGTCGGTAAAAATGAAATTAAATCATTCAGCCGAACTGAACCATTCTACTTTTAATATTTTTCGAGAAAATAATAAGAAACTAAAATAATCTTGTTTTGATCGAGAGATTATTTCCTGTTTTCGGGCGGTGTCGACTATGGCCATTATTCCCTCAAGTGAAGTGCATGTTTACCACTGGTGGTGGTGGTGGCGGTAGCAGCGTTGATCTTTCCCCGCTGGTTGGGGATATCGGACGCCTATCTACTCGTCTGCCTGCAGGATTTTTCCCAACCAGGAACCTCCCACCAACGGGGGCAAGCTCTAAGCTCCCGAATAGTTTCCCGAAACATGTGGAACTGAGGTGCATGCAAATGTGAGTGATTTGGGGGTGAGGATAAAACAAGAAAGAGAAACGAAATCTCGCGCGCGGTCCGGGGCCCGTTTGTTATGGTACTGTCCCGGCATTCGCCTAGTGTTGATGTGAGACACCACGAAAAAGTACTGATCACAGCACTCATTAGCTGGAATTCTCCTCTAGACAGCGGCTTCATTTCGACCAAGTTATCTTGCTAGTGTCGAAAATGCTGCGGGACTCGAAGGACCTCCCGGTCACAAGCACTGTGGTGAATCAGTTGATGCCATGAGCCATCTATGCCATTATATATAAATTTGTTTATAAAACATCATTTCAGTTCATCATATTTCTGTAATTCAATTTTTCTACATCGTAACTGATTTATGTTACATTCATTATTCATATGATTAGAAATAGGTTAAATATATTCATTAAATTAATAAGCCATTATAAGTATTTGCTATAATCACTTCTTACCATAATGAGACAAATACATGTTTCCATGATTTTTTTCCCACAAAAGGAACACATTATACATATTTTGATATAATACCAAATAATATGTCTGTGAAATTTAAAAGAGCGCATTTACACAGAGCCGCTGTATTGGCTTTGTCCAAAAACATTCGCAAGGGCGGTGCCAGTGGTGGGGAGATGTAGGCGCGCGCCGTTGCCCGTCCAGTTATAAAGGCTTAGCACCGTAGGACATGGTGCGGGTCTAGCACATCAAATGGAAAAAAAAGACGCCACTGAACACCTATATCCTGCGTAAATACTTCTGCGATCCCTAGGTTCTTGTTTAGAACGCCAATCAACTTGAAACAATTGAGGAAAGCCTTAAAAATGTATGTCATACGAACTCTGAAACAATTATTTTTACTTCACATTTTTTGAAGATGATAAATCAATCTTTAGTTGAAAGTAGATAAGTATACTATTGGTTTCTCCCAATAATTTCCTATTTCAGTATATAACACTTGTCTACAATAAAATAGTATCTAAGATGATACGAATCATTTGAAGCTATTTTAGGGATGATAAACTCGAAAATGATAATGAAATTACATGATTAGCTCTACTATAAAAGACATTGAAGGGGCTATTTCATTCTTGAAATTAATACCTATAGTGTTTAAACTATACATATAAAATGCCTCAACCAGGCCGGTGTGTCTCAAAAAATGTATTGTATTATCGCTTTCTCTATCCGATTTTTTTACCGCTCCTCCCTACTGGCCAATAATATGAGCTCGACTCATCTATCTTAGGAGGCGGTATGTATCGATGGCTGTGTCGATGTGCAATAAACCGCGTATGTACGATAACATAACCTTTTTGATTTTAACATGCTTTCAGTTATTATTAATATTAGGCCCAATTTGGAACTCTGTTGCACGTAATTGCATTCGTGGAATAGTCCTATTAAATACCACTCGTATTTTGGAAATCCTCAGATAAATCTCCTCCTTCCTTTGCGAGTCGCAGATTTATCGACCATTTCCAAAGCACTAGTAGTATTACGTATTATAATTACATTTTGCGAAGATTCCCTCTAAGTTTGCAGTGCGCGCGTTCTGCCCTTCGTTTATTGCGCCTTTCCTCGCGTCCATCGCATCTTCTCTAAATTCGGCGTCGTTAGCAACAGCCTGGGGAGGTATTTCTGATTTTTGTGGACACGATTCCTCAGACTCGCGAGAATAATGCAAACCTTTTATGCTAAATTAGTGCTACATCTGTAACATTTGTAGCGCAGATGCGCCTCAAAACACTTTTGATCAAGAAAGCTTATCATATCCACATCGGGTGCAAACTCTTAGATCAGTATTAGATTTGGACACGGCACGTCGTGAGTGCAACACGTCTTCGCGGCTGGGTAAATGATGGGAAGCGTGTCGTTTGCGTATTCAATGATGGGAAGGAAACTCTCCAACTAGAAAGAGTGCTTCATAACTTTTTCATATCATCTCAAAGTGTTCTGAAAAGAGGAAAAGCGTGAAATACAATAAGCAATACCACCTGTCGCGCACACGGAAAAATACGTTTGCCATTTTCGTTTTTAGCGAACCGATTTACTTCAGAAATAGTCTTCTCGATTCAGATACATAAAAAAGGTAATTTTTCTAGATGTGTAAACGGTGTAATCTTCTGGTTGCTAAGTAATGAGGATTTTGTTATTATGAACGTAATGAAAATTTCTTTAAATTAACTCGGACGAGATTAGTGGTTTTGTCTTATTAACGCTATACGAATTATTAGAAATCATTGAATAGCATGAATTAAGTTGGGTTGTCTGTTTATTTACGTTAGAAACTTAGTTGCTTCTCCTTTCCAGGATTTATCACCTTCTTCTTAGGGACCAAATATTTACTAGTTTGAATGTGTATTTGTCTTGACCCCGCCCCCAGCCCGCGCTCACAGGTGTGTGATGAGCAGTGAGAGCACTTTGCCGGGTTATTTGCGTGCGGGACTGTTTCGCATCACCGAAATCGCCCGCTTAATTGCCCGGGCCGCGGCTAATTTCAGTGCGTGTCGGGCGGGGCGATATTTCAGAGGCGGGCGGCCAACAGAGCGCGTGTGTTGTTGCAAGAGAAGCAGACGCGACGCGACGAGACGCGTGCGGTCCAGGTGGCCGGTGGCTGACGCGGACCAGGCCGGGCGCTCCCAGCCGCGAGCTCTGATGCACCCGACGCGGGCGTGGCTCGTCCTTTCTCTCAGCGAGTCACGAGTAAAAAAAAAAAAAAAAAAAAACCATTTCGCAGCTTTATTAGTAGAGGATTTGTATAACCAAAAAAAATATTGAAATACGTATTTATGACCTAAAAATTCAGAAATTTGCACTTTAATATGCAATTAAAATTAACAATAATCCACTTCCACTATAAACCTTTCTTATTAAAATACAGAAGCATGCTTGAAATGAAAAAAAAAATTGTGAAAAAACATACAATCTACCCTACTTCGCGAGAAAAAGAATTGAAGTAAATATTTACGTTAGTGAAGAACATTTTAGATCTTGAATTTCTTCTAACCGGTTTACAAAATATGTTATCAAAAAATATCCTACATTTGCACCAGTATTTTATCATCTACAGAAAAAAACGCAAACTGTGAAAAGTTCTTTCGAATCGATGATCGCTCACAAATAAATATTTTCTACGAAAAGGTGAAACGTTTTGTAGAGACGTCTCTGTTTTAACGAATTATACAAAAATATGCGTATATAATTACACAAATATTCACCAACAGGAATAATCAGCCAAATATGCACTAACATGTTCATCTATATAGCATCATTTTCTAACCAAATGTCAAGAATTTCACTAAACTATGCACTGAAGCAACGGAAAAAAATATGCAAAATCGTAGAAATCCGCTCCCTATTCATTAGATTCGAGGACCGTCTGGAAAGTCGAACGCGTGTTTAAATTAAATCGCAAATAATGAAAAACAATTGGAGGATGTTTTATTGTACAATCACATGCATATACTTACGCTTCCTCAACGACGAGAAGACAAGTGTTTGAATACCCGATGACGACTATGTAAAAATGTAATGAGTGGTTGTACCAATAATTATCGCCCCAACTTTTTTTAATTTGCGTTTCAATTACACAATGGGTGCGACGCAGAGGTAGCGCTCGTCATTGTTATTCCCCTTTTTAACATAAATTTATTTACTGAGATACATATGGATATACATTCAGATTTCTTTAATTAGGTGTCCCACTTACGATGTTATTTATCTCGGATTGAATGCCCTAATTTCTTTGTGCGCGAAATTTTCGATCTCACATTTGGGACTGACAAGCTGAACAATGAGATATGTGTAAGTCAAATGAATGTTTTGTCAGGGGTTATGTCGAAGGTAAAATTAATTTATTTTCTTGAAATCGAATCCATTTTTATGAAATTCAACTAGATTTGTCATTTCAATTGTTTACAAACGCTTAGAGAATATTTATAAACGAAATTGTTTATTGTAAGGAGATTTTAGTGTAGATAGTAACGTCACCCTCCATCTTCTCCTTTGTTTTATCGGACAATTCACTCACATTAGTCATTTGTCTCGAATATTTTATTAAATACAAAATCCGTTATACAATTGCAACAAAACACGATTTCTAATTGGAAGGTTTTTCATATAAATTTTACTTCTTTTTTGGAAGAAGAGGGTAATCTGGAGCTTGCGGCGAACCGAGTTTCACTTCATGAACATTCCATAATTATTAATTATATCGCTGACGAAGTACATCTACAAGGGAAAAACTATACCCAAATCCCTATATCCTTCTTATTTTCTTGTGAGAACGTGTCACGGACGTCAACAGGAAGCAGGGAAATACGATTGCTATCCACATAACTGCAACCAGAATTAGTTCGCCCTAACGGGGGAATATGATGGAAGGGGATATCGCGCGTTCGCCTGGAGTGAACGAATTGGCTCCGCAGGGGGGGGGGGGGGGGCGCTCGCACGCACCCGACACGGAGGCGGGCGCAGCCAACAATAGAGGGGGCCCCATTGTTCATAATTTTTTTTATCTACATGCGACATATTTACTAGTAAATAAATGAAACAAAAAGAATGAAAATGTAACTTAAATGATGCAAAAAAATTATAATTAATTTTATGTTGAACTATATATAGGATTGCCAGAAAGTTCGAAGCCTCCGCCCCAGAAATGTCATACAACAATTCCCCAAATTGTGGGGATAAAATCGGAAAAATCAGTGATTAAACAAATAAGACGTTTTATTGCATTAGGCGACGGCGCCCCTTTCAAAATGTCCCTGAAGGTCCGTTTGGTTAAAGATTGTTTACTCTTTCAAATTAAAGTCGATTGCGTATTACCGCGCGAGATAAATGCGTACAAAAGAAAGGGGGAAAACTAATAAAGACAATAGTGTCGTATGTGCGCAATGGTTTATCGTAATGAAATCGTATCTGTTTGACATTAAGTAAACCACGTGGCGAAACGTCCTCATTGGATTTCATGAAATAATTCAAAACGCGGAAACTGCTTACAAGCACGCAACTGAGAATACTGCAGTTACAAGAATTAATAGTCTGTTTAATATTACAGTCCCACGGATCGATCGAATTCTCAACACACATTCTTTATAAGAATAACGTGAATTACGAGGGATAAGAGAGTTTACATGTCATTTCTCCTGGCAATTCCTGGGGGGGAGATTAATTACAAAGAGACGACAGAATAACGTATATTTAGAAGTAGTAAATGATCAGATGACATCGTTTCGAGATTTGTAAAATTTTATTGGTCCCGTGTTTCGAAAGCACTTCCCAGAACATCCCTTTGACTTTCACGTCCGAAGCAAACGAGCGCGGCTGGACCTCCGGAAGACGCCCGCCTACGCGTCACCTATCACACCACACGAATGTTCCAACGGAGGGCGGGGCTACGAAACGCATTCGCTCCCCTGTATTAGCGGGCACTTACCGGCCGCGGCGGGGAGGGTTCCCACGGCGACGGCGGCGGCGGCCAACGCCGCCCCAGCCCACTGCCGGCACATGGGGGACACGGGAGCGGACGCCCCACACCGCACCACACACACACACACGGGAAGGCAGGAGGCACGCCCCGCACCACGCCACACCACACCGCACGGACGCTCAGGAGGCAGGCACCGCGCGCGCACCGCACCACATCACACCACACCACACCGCACCGCACCGCACCGACTGCAGCTGCGCGCGAGGCGAGGGCGCCGCCCGCGCGCTCCCGGCCCCTCCCCCTCCTCTTTCCCTCACGCTCCCGCGCCGCCCCCTCCGCTTATCCTGGAGGCGTGACGTCACGAGGAAAGAGCGGCGCGGTGGGCGGTGGGCCCGTCGCCCGGGGCAGCGGACGAAGCCGCCCGCGCTTTTCCCGCTCTACGAAGGAGGCTTCTTCCGACGACAGCCAACACGGAAAATGTGCTCCTGTAATCTATTTACGGACGGACATTGATGTCACTGTTGACGTGTGAATATAAATGTAAATCGTGGAATTTATGAAAATAGCTGATTTCGACGCGTACTATCCACTGTTATATATACATAAGTTCACATTTGTACACAATTACGCGATAAAAATGACCGTTCAACAACGAGTTGAAAGTGGCTGATTCTTGCAATGAAAATATCCGACTCGAAGCGTTTTGGTCGAATTACTTTTTTTTTTCTTTTTTTTTCTTTTGTCCCCTCCACAGTAACCCTGTGAAGAAGGGGAATTTATTATCTATGAATGTTTTTATATTATGCTGCTGCCTTGCGGCTTAAGCACCTACATGTGGGGCTTTTTCTTACAACTAATTTACAATCTAGACCTAAAGTTATCTTAATTGCACTTTGGCATCACTAACTTACACTAAAATCATTTTTGTAATTCTATTTTATATATTCTACGTAATTTGTATTTTGTATTGTTGGTAAATTGTTATTATTATTATTTTTCTACATTCACACATCATTCATACTAGTTTCATTATATACATAACCATTCATTCTTCCCATTCATTCGCACTTCACGCTTCTTCACTTCCCACTTCACTGCACTGTTCGCCACGGCACTGACTTGACTCAAAGTGTCCGTGGCGCTCGGGCCCATTGGGTGGCGTGGCAGGTGGGGCGCGGCGTCGCGTTCCCCGCGCGTCCCTCGGCCGATGGCAAGTCTTCCCCCTCGCGCTCGGCTGCCTCCGCTCGCTCGCACAAGGCAGCAAGCGTGTCGTGAGGCAGCGCGCGGAAGAAGGCGACGCGCTTCGGACCTCTCCGGAGGTGGGACCGATGCGCGCCACTGTCGAATTTCAGCCAGTGCGAGACGCTGGTCCTCTGCGTGCAGCGTGCCGCCGCCACCGCCTCGGCTGTGACGTCACGAGGAAGGCGAGCGGCAGCGCGGCGGTGGCGGTGGCGCGGAGACTGCCCACTGAGTCACGGCTCCGGCCCCTCCCCGGTTGCTCCACGCGCCGGCGGTCGCTCGTCCGCTCGCCCGCTCGCCGCGTGGCGTGTTTGTTTTGAGCGCGTCCGGAACAGACCAGCGGGTGGGAACGTCGACGGCGGCGCGCGGCGGGGTGGATCGGGGCGGTGAGGAACGGGACGGGACGGGGCAGGTCGGGACAGGGAGGGACGGGACGGGACGGGACGGAACGGGGCGGGATGGAACGGGATCGGGCGGGACGGGGCGGGACGGGGCGGGACGAGGCGGGACGGGGCGGGACGGGACGGGACGGGGCGGGACGTCGCGGGACGGGACGGGGCGGAACGGGACGGGGTGAGGCGGGACGGGACGGGGCGAGGCGGGACGGGATGGGACGGGACGGGACGGGATGGGACGGGGCGAGACGGGACGCAACGGGGCGGGGCGGGACGGGACGGGACGGGACGGGGCGGGGCGGGGCGGGGCGGGGGACTGGGCAGAGCAGGGCGAGGCCCAGGCCTACCGCGCCGTAGGCGGCCGGAAGTGGGCCGTTCGCAGCCGCCCACGCTCTCTATGAACTGCGGAGTCAAACGTATGTCGAACGGACGTCGAAATTTTTCAGCTGCTCTTTTTCTCTCCTCTACCATCCGTTTACTACCGAAACAAGGGGCAATTGCTGCGTATTTCCGCGAACCGCGATCGTTGTGGTCGAAGTGCCCTCTCCACTTATCACCCTGGCCTTTGCGAACCCACTAGCCCAACGTTGACTCGCATGAATTCTGTTGGCGTGCTGTGCGGAAGCTGGGCTGATTCATTACACTTTCCTCGATGAAGACGTCCCTAGCGAATCGTCTTGTTCGATGCGCGCCCGCGCCTTCGTATCGATGGTGTTCCGCTCAGGTGCACGTGAACACAGCTGAGCTTTAATTGGAATGTGGAAACACCTTGCGCGGATGTGACTTTTGCAAATTTTCCCTTTATTTCTTCCGAATTTGTTGATACACCAACGTGGTATTTGCGTGGTCTTTTTGGTTGACCAGAAGGTTTGCGAGGTTAAACTGGTTATTTTGTAAGTTTGCTTGAAGCATTTAGAAGGAAGTGCAATCGAAAATGAAAATGGTTGAGTGGAAGTAAATCTAATATCTTGCCATCTGTGTTGCGGGTCATCTCGGTCGGCAAGGATCAATAATTGTCTCATCCCAGCGCAGCTCTATACTTTAAAGTAATATTTGTATTAATGATATTAATAATTGTTCTCATTTTGTAACTAATGGTTCAACTTTAAAGTTATTATTTCTATTTGCTTTCATGGACTAAAATATCTGGGGGAAGCAATTTCATTTCTGGACCCTTCCTTTTCAAAGATTTTTCTTTATTTACATGTAACATATTTTAATACTAAATAATAAAACGTCCTGCAAAAACTTGATATTACAATATTACTTATACAATTATTAAATACAATTGATTATATATTGAACCATTTCTACCAAACTCGAAAATTGGCAGCTTAACAGAAGAGGAAAATAAAGAAAATATCTAGGAAGTCAAATGTTTCATTTCGTTGGGTTACGTGGCTTCTTCTGAAATTTACAGGGGGACGTCCGCCCTGCCCCCACCTCCTGTGTGCACGCCTATGGTCATTGTGGATATTTCAAAATGTAAGTGAAGAAACATCAATTAAATCAAATTTTAGTTACCTACGTGAAAGTAGTGTAATTTACTAAAACATTGCCAAAATGCATTCCTTCATTTACGTCATTAAAAATATAATAATGCTAAAAGACAATTAACCTTAATTTACTTGAACGAAAGTAGTAAAATCATTAATTTTTTTTATGGTTGGTAACAACATGCTTACTTTCCTGAATGAGTGATCCGAAAGCTAGCCTAAATCTATTTGCAGAGTCATTTATACGACCACTGATGATGAAATCCACGCCGAGATGAATGCCTGCTCTGTCGTATCTGCTGGTTTGGCTTCTAGGGAAGAGCGGTTTCTTCCAGGGCTTGGATCGTCGGTAAAGATAACTGTCGCGAAGTGCACACAGAGTGCAGGACGGGCTGTGCAGCGCTCGCAGAGCGCATTCCGATTGGTTACATCGAGAAATGTTTTCTCAAGTTCTTTTTTTTATTAAGGTGTAAAAGGTTCTAGCGTACATGAGCGTACAGTACGAAGTTTTTCTTTGCGCATGGGTCTAAGAGGTAATAGTTTTGTTGTTGTTTATAGCCAAAAGATGGTTCTAAAGTTTCCAATTCCCTCAGAATGAAATCTCGGTACGCTCAAGCCTGGTGATAAGTTGAAGAGAAATATAGATAATACACTACAAATAAAGTTTTTTGTTTCGTATCTATTGAAAACAAGGATTCCCATTTTAGAAATCCAATGTTCTTGGTTATCTTAGGTGTCAGTAGTGATCGATTAATGATATTATGGTAAAAGAATATGAAGGCACCACTCTTAACACCGAGAGAATTGTTTAGTTCATACAATTAAGTAGATTCAAATAAACGGTGTACTCCCTTTTGGAAGAACAAAGTGCTTAGTTACGTTCACGATACTGCTGTTTAGTTAAACACTCTAATGCACGCCGTGATCTCAACTATATATACCTCACTGAATGCACGCAAAGTAATGTTCACTAAGCAGGTTGTACTCGTGACGAGTGGCATCTTGTAGAGATAACTAAACGAATGCTTGAGTTGAATAATACATTGAGTAATATTTACTAAACACATTGCAGTGAAAATAACTACACGAAACGTGAAAGGGAATACTTTCGATTCCTTTCCCAGGCAGGTAGCGAGTGGGGCTCCGAAGCGATCCTACCTCTCCGTGGAGTCGTACTTCCTTATCCTCGATTACCTGGCAGACCCTTAGCCAAGCAGAACAGTTACGAAGGCAGGCTGCCGACATTTGGCTACCGACGGTATTTCTACCATTAGTTTAGAATGTAACATACTAATTATTTAAAATTGATAAAATACTAAACTGGCCATTTATATAGCGTATAATTCTATATAGAGCGTTGAATTCACACTTCACGTGGGCTCTATAACCTTTCGAATTGGTCAGATGGTTGAGAACGCGCGCTTACTAAATTGTTTAGTAGTGTAACGACAAGAAACGTAGATCTCACTGAATGATTTTATTTACGAAACAAGAATAGTACCTCTGATAATTCTCTTTGTTGATTCACTTACAATTTTGAATTGTGTGATTTACTAAACGAAACTAAATCTCGTGTAGTCAATGTTACTACAGGAATAATTGTATTTACTAAATGATCGTTTACTAATCATGTTTAGTACATTCTACTACATTTCTCTCAGTGCACTGTGAGGTGGTTCCTTACCTTATTATTTTTGCAGAGTTCGAATAAACGTCGCTTTATTTCCATGAATTACCCTCTCCAAGAGCGTAAGGATTCATATGAACCGTTATCTCATTCAGCATGTCGGGTAGATAGATGTAGGATCTGACAGAAAATCCTCGAGAACATTATTCTCTTCCACACTCAGTCTGGTACCAAGTATCTCTTTCACTGTCGATAGGTGGCTATGGTATGACGGAGTATACAACTATATTAAAATATAATATGTCTAATCACTAGGGTATGAGGTGTAATAATAAGTGCTCTAAATTAGATAACAATAAATCACATTGAAGCAAATAATTATCTTCAAAATAGGTAAAACTACTTTCATAAAGAACCACAAATATATTTTTTAAGGATTTTATTTTATTAGTTTATTATTTGTTTTGCTGTTCTGAATAAAAAACAATTAATTACCAGGTACATTTAATATATTTTATAATTACAATCATCTTCATTATATCTATGAATCACCATTTCATATTCAGCTATATCCCTCTCTTATCATCATTGACACCCTTCCAAATTTCTTCGGCCCCCAGGGGGACGGTACCGACTCTGTTGGGATCCTCTACTGTAAACAAAATGATGTAAGGAAACTAGTGAGAATTTTCCACTTTTAAAACCTTTAAAAATTGTAAAGGTTAACAAAAATTAATCTGGCACACCACCCAAAAATTTTGTCAGACCCAGGGACTTGACAGAGTTGTTTCTCTATGTATGTAGACGCGCTTAATTCCAATCCGAAGTCAGAATTTCTCCACCACCCTCCAGTTTTCACGAAATCACACCCTCCCACCCTCTCACCACCCTCACAGTAATCACGAAAAAGAGCAGTGAAGTCTAGATTTCGGTGTCTTGTAGCGTTATATTTCACTGAAGCAAAAGTTGCCAGAGCCAAAGACTGGAGACATGTTTCTCATGTAAGTCAACGCGCTGAATCCGAATCCGAGGTCACAATTGTGCCTCTAACTTCCAGTTTTTTGTTTTGTTTTTTTAATCACGAAAACCACTGTGACATTTACAATTTCAGCCCTTGATGCCTCAAAATTGGTTTACGATAGTATGTCCGCCTGACCGTTTATCCATATGTGATCAAAAATTGCTCGTAGACCATTCTGACGATTTTCTAAAAATTGACTTACCCTGATCGACGTTTTTACAATAGTGCAGGTCTCTTTTTCGGCGGACTCATATTTTCAAAACTTGCGAAAGTTAAAATTGCAAAACTATAATGTTGATGATATTTTTTACTTAACGAAATTTGATCTTCATAATTAGATATTTAAGTAGTCATCTGCAGTTATTTGAAAATAAGTATAGTTTTCTAGTAATTTTGAGTTAAATGATGAAAAAGTGTATATGTTTTTCGAGCTTGTCTTGCGCCTTTAATATTGAACCCCAAAATATATTTCTCAGTGCAATCTATTTCTCAATATTAGATCTCTAAATCATTTCATTAACAATTTTTTCGAAAATGCGTACTTTTCGTTATTTTTGGGAAAATTTACTCAAATGCCAAATGGAACAAAGTACATTTCCATTGTCAACATAGTAAAGGTACATTTTTTCACAAAATGCTTTCGCCTGCATGCAAAGTCAAAATAGGCCTTCAAATACGGTGTAAATCATTTAAATATATTGTAATATCTGCGATCAAATCGCCTCAACTAGCCCCTGCGGGAACAGCCAAATGTAAACAAACCACTGAGCCTGCTCGAGCTGACAACCTGGAATCGCCGCTACCTGCCGAGAATAGACGCACCGCAGAAGATCAGCGACCCGGAGCCGCCGCCGCCTCTGCTTCGAGGCTGCCGCCTCGGCCCGCCCACGAAGACCAGCAGCCATTGGTGAAAAATTATGAGACGATGCCGTCTCACTGAACAATTGTAACGGCGAGAAACTGCAAGTGGCCGCGCTCAGGCCCAGCAGAATTAACAACTAGTAATTAAGGTAACCAAGTCACAGAGTAGTTTTAGTGAAAAACTTGCGTCGCCCATTGCGACATTGTAATTTCCCTGGCAGCTTTTGGTGCCAGGAATAAACTGGTATTCGTTACAAATGACTCTGTGTTCATTCTTGACCTCCCAACTCTTCCATTCAGTTACATTTCAGGAGCTGAACCTGGCGCCCTCCCCCCGATCACATTGGGTCACTTTCTAAGATTGGGTCTAAAACGCCGTTTCAAACCGTAGTTCTGAAACCCCGGTCGTAGGCACAACTCGCGTTGGCTTACAAAGACGGAGTTTCAACGCCGTCTGGCGAGACCCCGTTTTCAAGCCATGGTTTCCTCAATCGGTCTGGCAACGCTGCCTTTGTGTATGCGCATTTCGCTCGTCCTCTGTTTTCCTCGCGGATTTTCCTTCAGTCGTTGTTGTGTGTAGTTGTGTTCTGGGGAGTGTTCAGTTCGTGGCGTCCACGTGCAGCAAAAGTAGTGAAGTCAAAGTGAAAAGAGAAGTGTTATAGCAAGGTAAATGTTCCGACAGAATTTAATTATTCAATATTATCATTCTTTATTGTAATGTAATAGAATAAATATTAAAGCTGGCGTGTTTGTTTAGTTCGTGGCGTCCACGTGCAGCAGAAGTAGTGAAGTGAAAATGATAGTGAAAAGAAGTGTTATAGCAAGGTAACGTTCCGACCGAATTTAATTATTCAATATTATCATTCTTTATTGTAATGTTATAGAATAAATATTAAAGCTGGCGTGAGAAATAACTATAAATCTAAAGTTAATGGCTGGCTTTTTTTTCAGTAAAAAATCATTGTATGATGAGCAGCTGCTCCAGATGGCAGAAAAAGAGCACCTGCAAAAATTGTCCGACAATGCCAGAAGAATGCAGATGGAAATCGAAAAACACGAGATGCAAATGCAGGTTTTGCAGTTAGAAAGAAAAATTAAATTAAAAATATTAAAGAGTAAATGCAAATGTACATTAATAAAAAATAAAAATTTAATTTGCATTAACCATTGTAATTTTATGAAATGAACCGTGCCTTGGTCCTTCAACATCTACCTCCTTTCATATTCCAGAATCCTAATCACTTGTAATGTTGGGTATACTCTGAAATTACAATCTTCTTTAAAGTAGTAGCACGTGTAAATTATTCCCCACTGCTCTATAACTAGTTGTAAGGTTTATGCAATATAATTGCCAGGAAAAGGAATGTTGAAAATTTCACTTAATGGAATTGATATTTTAAATGTGTACTGTGATTTCCACAACTTTGCCTCTGGCAGGTATCAGCTGTTGAGTTTCATTCAGATAGTCCTATCACTATGGTGATGTTTAAGCTCCCGATTGGATGAAACTCAACAGGTGATACTGCCAGCGGCAGAATTGCATAAATCGCAGTATAGTATTGAACTGTGTTTTTTTCTCCTTTTGATATTTACGTCATCAGTTGAAGATCTGTAATAAATATATTAATTCGTATCAGTGTGTGTTAGACCTTCGAACAAGGTAGACAAACAGAACAGTTGTGACAGTATATGGAGATGGAGGGCTATTGTTCCCTATGTAAGATAGGTATGTACAAACATCAAGCACTGGGATGTGCATCATTTACTCTATTTCAAATTTTGAAATATATTAGAATTTAAGAAATCATGATTGTTCTGTTTACTTGAATACGACCTGAAAAAGGGCCATGCATATTCAGTCAAAATTAGTTATTTCATGTGAGTTTAAGATTATCTGATACTCTATATTCAAGTTGATACCTAATGACCAATTTATAGCCTGTATTCAAATTAATAGGATTTGAGAGGGAGGTCCTTTTCCCGCAAAGCAGGAAACATGTCAATAGGCTTCAGTAGTAATGTTCTGTGAATATCTTCAGTTTTGCATAATAATTCATTTGCAAGTGAGCAACATATTAAAGGGAATGACAGGAAGTAAAAAGAGAATATCAACTCATTTTTTAATTCAAGTTTCACTTGCATGAAGGGAAATAATACCAACCCTAAAATATGCAGGTCATTACATTATCGTTAAGTATACAATGAAATTTAGCATAACTATGAAATTACATTGAATGGGAATTTCAAACATGCAAAATAAAACTTTGAAACTGGCATTATGAACATGATTTTACATAACAATCCAAGCCCAGCCTCTTAACTTTCATGTAACATAGACATATATAACCATGTTATACATACCTAGATATGTTATGAACTGCATATCTAAAGTATATGGATCAGAAAAATCACTTGCAAGACTAAAATTAGAGAATTTAATTTTTCCTGGCAAAAATGAACAATTTCAAGGATTGTAAAAGAAAAACTATCTAGTCATCTGTTCAAGTTTTTTTTATTTAGGTAAAATGAGTTCTAATAAAATGTTCTCTCCACCTTAGACCTTCAGGACGATCAGCTTCGTCTGCTTCTATTACTACTAACCCCTCTTCTAAAGCCTCATTGAATTCTTCCTCTGCTCTCTCAACAGCAATATTGTGAAGAATAGCTGAAGCTACAATAATTTTTAATGTGGTTGACACCTTAGTGCGCAACGTGTAGTGGAGGCAGGGGAATCTCTTCTTCCAGCTGCCAAAAACTCTCTCTATTACATTTCTGGCACTTTTATGTGCCGCATTATACCTTCTCTCAGCAGGTGTTCTTTCATTTACAACAGGTGTCAGGAGGTACCTAGAGCATGCATAACCACTGTCCCCAATTAGGTGTCCAGAGAAGATGCCACTCTCCAACACCTCTTTTATTACCGAATTTCGAAAAATTCTACTGTCATGGCATGAGCCAGGCCATCTTGCCACAATATTTGTGATTTTCATATTAGCATCACAAATTACCTGGAAATACAAAATTCATGTTTTTCTCAATCCAGTTGTAAAAGCACTCTCAATGAAATGATAAAATCAGAAAACTATTTTTACTTTACCTGGCAGTTGATTGAGTAGTATCTTTTTCTATTGCAGTATCTTTCTGCTTCCTCCTTCCTTGGACACACTATCCTGATATGGGTGCAATCTATTGCTCCAATGATCCCAGAAAATTATCACTGCATTAACAGAATTTCATAATAAATATATACATTTTCTTTCTCCTCCAATTGGAGTATCGTATTACAAAGAAACATTGTTAAAAGGTTTTAAAAACTGCATTTTAAGAAAATAGAATAAATAAACGTTTAAATATATTAGTAATATAGTGGTGAATTTCTTTTTGTGATATGAACTAGGAGTTAAAATTGCTTTTACCACAAATTTATTTCACAAAACATTTCAACTAATGGGCTGTTTTCAAGCCTGAGGATATTCATTTTATCTTTTATAAGAGCTGATGATTAAATTGTAAGTGAATTCAGAAACAAATTCTAAAAAATATAAATAAAAGTGAAAACAATGTTTTTGTTAATAGTCTTGTGTGTAAGAAATGTAATTGTTTATGAAGAAACAATTCATATACAAATCTATGCCTATTGAAAGAGTACAATAAGGAAATCAGTGAAATAAAATATACATTCATTTTGCCCAAGTATGCTCCTTGGGTACTATGTGCAAGGAAAAATATAAGTTAGTATAATATACCGTGATAGCTCTGAACCGTTGCTTCACTCTGGGGTGATCACGTCTGTGGGGGAAATATATGTATTGGCGAATCCATGAACATATAACTTCAGAGACATTCTGAATTAAGCGGCACACTTGACTTTCATGTATGCCCACTAGGTCTCCTATTACAATTTGGAATGCTCCAGTGGCGTAAAATCTGTGAAAGGAGGCCAAACAATTTATTTCTTTTGATGTGATTTTATTGCAAAGCAACATATTTGTAATACAATAAATAATAATTATTGAGTCACATATACAATTACAATCGTGTATCCCAAGCCAAATATGATATATATAGAGGGAGTACAATTGCATACATCTTCTTGAGTACAGCGAGTGAAGTTACATTTATTGTCCAGAATTAAAACAAGGGGCCATCTCAGCATTTGCTGAAAGGACCGGGGAAACTTGACAAAAAACCTGATCAAGATGGGGTCATTGGCCTAGAGATTATACTACAATACTTGTTAAAGATATATCAAGATATTACATAGTAGATAATTATTTTTAGTAGCAAAATAGTTGAACATTTATTTTACTTTAATTTAATTTAAAATACTTATTTCAAGATTTGTAGTTTCATTTTGGTATACTGATTTTACTGCTACTACTTAATAATAATAATAATAATAATAATAATAATAATAATAATAATAATAATAATAATAATAATAATAATATAATATAATAGATAACATTACTTACAAAATAATAATAGTAATGACACTACTAATAGTAATACTAGCAGTACATGATAACAATTATGGTAACAGCTACATATGATTTAACAGTATTAGCATATTCCTTGATTAAATTTTGAAATGGTGAGGACGAGGCGACAGGTTATGGCCAGTTTTTTTCTTCTCTCTATACATAACAACTCGCACCACACAAGTTTCATGCGTTGGCTTGTATTGTTGGGTGGCTGGTTATCTACATCCGCATTCAATTAGCATGTAAAAATGTAATATAGAAAACACATGTGAAACGGCAATTACTAACCTCAAAACTATCAGGAGCTGGAGTATCACTGGTAACCCCAAGCCTCTTCTGTCTTGGTGTTGTAGGTTAGGTCGCAGCATCTCCGCCAAGTAAATCGTCGTTTCTTTTGAAAAACGATACCTTCTTCGAAATTCTTTTTCTGTATAATTTTCGAGAGGGTTGCTACGATCCCGCAAGACCCTCGTTCGCGGGTGCAGTGCTCTATGGAGGTTTATTCTCCGCCGAAACTCCTCAACTCGCTGAAAATACTCCATTTTCCCAGTCACTTTTCTGCTACAGCCGTGGTTTCAAACCTCCCTTTGACGCGGTCTGTAATTGAGAACCACGTCTCGAGACACGGTCTGGAAATGGCGCACGAACTTCGTTCTAGCAGGCGAAATCCTGGTTTGAAACCACGTCTCG
The DNA here is from genome assembly GCA_038098605.1 of Gryllus longicercus. Taxonomy (NCBI): domain Eukaryota; kingdom Metazoa; phylum Arthropoda; class Insecta; order Orthoptera; family Gryllidae; genus Gryllus; species Gryllus longicercus. Next base: position 8,716,509 of record JAZDUA010000003.1, on the reverse strand, counting down.
AAGAAACCGCGTCCAGACCCCTTCTTAGAAAGTGACCCGTAGACTTGTTGCGGAGAAAACTCGGGCGGGAAACTACCGGATCCCGCGCCGTTTCCGCTTCGGCCCGCCAGCCTTGCCGCCTCTCGTTCCGGGCCCAGTGACAGCCCTCTCCGTAACGTCAACGCCCGTGGTCACTCAACCCACTGGGTCACTTTCTAAGAAGGGGTCTGGACGCGGTTTCTTCGAGACGTGGTTTCAAACCAGGATTTCGCCTGCTAGAACGAAGTTCGTGCGCCATTTCCAGACCGTGTCTCGAGACGTGGTTCTCAATTACAGACCGCGTCAAAGGGAGGTTTGAAACCACGGCTGTAGCAGAAAAGTGACTGGGAAAATGAAGTATTTTCAGCGAGTTTCGGCGGAGAATAAACCTCCATAGAGCACTGCACCCGCGAACGAGGGTCTTGCGGGATCGTAGCAACCCTCTCGAAAATTATACAGAAAAATAATTTCGAAGAAGGTATCGTTTTCCAAAAGAAACGACGATTTACTTGGAGGAGATGCTGCGACCTAACCTACAACACCAAGACAGAATAGGCTTGGGGTTACCAGTGATACTCCAGCTCCTGATAGTTTTGAGGTTAGTAATTGCCGTTTCACATGTATTTTCTATATTACATTTTTACATGCTAATTGAATGCGGATGTGGATAACCAGCCACCCAACAATACAAGCCAACGCATGAAACTTGTATGGTGCGAGTTGTATGTATAGAGAGAAGAAGAAAAAAACTGGCCATAACCTGTCGCCTCGTCCTCACCATTTCAAAATTTAATCAAGGAATATGCTAATACTGTTAAATCATATGTAGCTGTTACCATAATTGTTATCATGTACTGCTAGTATTACTATTAGTAGTGTCATTACTATTATTATTTTATAAGTAATGTTATCTATTATTATTATTATTATTATTATTATTATTATTATTATTATTATTATTATTATTATTATTAAGTAGTAGCAGTAAAATCAGTATACCAAAATGAAACTGTACAAATCTTGAAATAAGTATTTTAAATTAAATTAAAGTAAGATAAATGTTCAACTATTTTGCTACTAAAAATAATTATCTACTATGTAATATCTTGATATATCTTTAACAAGTATTGTAGTATAATCTCTAGGCCAATGACCCCATCTTGATCAGGTTTTTTGTCAAGTTTCCCCGGTCCTTTCAGCAAATGCTGAGATGGCCCCTTGTTTTAATTCTGGACAATAAATGTAACTTCACTCGCTGTACTCAAGAAGATGTATGCAATATTACTCCCTCTATATATATCATATTTGGCTTGGGATACACGATTGTAATTGTATATGTGACTCAATAATTATTATTTATTATATTACAAATATGTTGCTTTGCAATAAAATCACATCAAAAGAAATAAATTGTTTGGCCTCCTTTCATAGATTTTACACCACTGGAGCATTCCAAATTGTAATAGGAGGCCTAGTGGGCATACAAGAAAGTCAAGTGTGCAGCTTAATTCAGAATGTCTCTGAAGTTATATGTTCATGGATTCGCCAATACATATATTTCCCCCACAGACGTGATCACCCCAGAGTGAAGCAACGGTTCAGAGCTATCACGGTATATTATACTAACTTATATTTTTCCTTGCACATAGTACCCAAGGAGCATACTTGGGCAAAATGAATGTGTATTTTATTTCACTGATTTCCTTATCGTACTCTCTTTCAATAGGCATAGATTTGTATATGAATTGTTTCTTCATAAACAATTACATTTCTTACACACTTTCAAGACTATTAACAAAAACATTGTTTTCACTTTTATTTATATTTTTTAGAATTTGTTTCTGAATTCACTTACAATTTAATCATCAGTTCTTATAAAAGATAAAATGAATATCCTCAGGCTTGAAAACAGCCCATTAGTTGAAATGTTTTGTGAAATAAATTTGTGGTAAAAGCAATTTTAACTCCTAGTTCATATCACAAAAAGAAATTCACCACCATATTCCTAATATATTTAAACGTTTATTTATTCTATTTTCTTAAAATGCAGTTTTTAAAACCTTTTAACTATGTTTCTTTGTAATACGATACTCCAATTGGAGGAGAAAGAAAATGTATATATTTATTATGAAATTCTGTTAATGCAGTGATAATTTTCCTGGGATCATTGGAGCAATAGATTGCACCCATATCAGGATAGTGTGTCCAAGGAAGGAGGAAGCAGAAAGATACTGCAATAGAAAGATACTACTCAATCAACTGCCAGGTAAAGTAAAAATAGTTTTCTTATTTTATCATTTCATCGAGAGTGCTTTTACAACTGGATTGAGAAAAACATGAATTTTGTATTTCCAGGTAATTTGTGATGCTAATATGAAAATCACAAATATTGTGGCAAGATGGCCTGGCTCATGCCATGACAGTAGAAGTTTTCGAAATTCGGTAATAATAGAGGTGTTGGAGAGTGGCACCTTCTCTGGACACCTAATTGGGGACAGTGGTTATGCATGCTCTAGGTACCTACTGACACCTGTTGTAAATGAAAGAACACCTGCTGAGAGAAGGTATAATGTGGCACATAAAAGTGCCAGAAATGTAATAGAGAGAGCTTTTGGCAGCTGGAAGAAGAGATTCCCCTGCCTCCACTACACGTTGCGCACTAAGGTGTCAACCACATTAAAAATTATTGTAGCTTCAGCTATTCTTCACAATATTGCTGTTGAGAGAGCAGAGGAAGAATTCAATGAGGCTTTAGAAGAGGGGGAAGTAGTAATAGAAGCAGACAAAGCTGATCGTCCTGAAGGTCTAAGGTGGAGAGAACATTTTATTAGAACTCATTTTACCTAAATAAAAAAAACTTGAACAGATGACTACATAGTTTTTCTTTTACAATCCTTGAAATTGTTCATTTTTGCCAGGAAAAATTAAATTCTCTAATTTTAGTCTTGCAAGTGATTTTTCTGATCCATATACTTTAGATATGCAGTTCATAACATATCTAGGTATGTATAACATGGTTACATATGTCTATGTTACATGAAAGTTAAGAGGCTGGGCTTGAATTGTTATGTAAAATCATGTTCATAATGCCAGTTTCAAAGTTTTATTTTGCATGTTTGAAATTCCCATTCGATGTAATTTCATAGTTATGCTAAATTTCATTGTATACTTAACGATAATGTAATGACCTGCATATTTTAGGGTTGGTATTATTTCCCTTCATGCAAGTGAAACTTGAATTAAAAAATGAGTTGATATTCTCTTTTTACTTCTGTCATTCCCTTTAATATGTTGCTCACTTGCAAATGAATTATGCAAAACTGAAGATATTCACAGAACATTACTACTGAAGCCTATTGACATGTTTCCTGCTTTGCGGGAAAAGGGCCTCCCTCTCAAATCCTATTAATTTGAATACAGGCTATAAATTGGTCATTAGGTATCAACTTTAATATAGAGTATCAGATAATCTTAAACTCGCATGAAATAACTAATTTTGACTGAATATGCATGGCCCTCTTTCAGGTCGTATTCAAGTAAACAGGACAATCATGATTTCTTAAATTCTAATATATTTCAAAATCTTGAAATAGAGTAAATGATGCACATCCCAGTGCTTGATGTTTGTACATACCTATCTTACATAGGGAACAATAGCCCTCCATCTCCATATACTGTCACAACTGTTCTGTTTGTCTACCTTGTTCGAAGGTCTAACACACACTGATACGAATTAATATATTTATTACAGATCTTCAACTGATGACGTAAATATCAAAAGGAGAAAAAAAACACAGATCAATACTATACTGCGATTTATGCAATTCTGCCACTGGCAGTTTCATCCAATCGGGAGCTTAAACATCACCATAGTGATAGGACTATCTGAATGAAACTCAACAGCTGATACCTGCCAGAGGCAAAGTTGTGGAAATCACAGTACACAATTAAAATATCAATTCCATTAAGTGAAATTTTCAACATTCCTTTTCCTGGCAATTATATTGCATATACCTTACAACTAATTATAGAGCAGTGGGGAATAATTTACACGTGCTACTACTTTAAAGAAGATAGTAATTTCAGAGTATACACAACATTACAAGTGATTAGGATTCTGAAATATGAAAGGAGGTAGATGTTGAAGGACCAAGGCACGGTTCATTTCATAAAATTACAATGGTTAATGCAAATTAAATTTTTATTTTTTATTAATGTACATTTGCATTTACTCTTTAATATTTTTAATTTAATTTTTCTTTCTAACTGCAAAACCTGCATTTGCATCTCGTGTTTTTCGATTTTCATCTGCATTCTTCTGGCATTGTCGGACAATTTTTGCAGGTGCTCTTTTTCTGCCATCTGGAGCAGCTGCTCATCATACAATGATTTTTTACTGAAAAAAAAGCCAGCCATTAACTTTAGATTTATAGTTATTTCTCACGCCAGCTTTAATATTTATTCTATAACATTACAATAAAGAATGGTAATATTGAATAATTAAATTCGGTCGGAACGTTACCTTGCTATAACACTTCTCTTTTCACTTCACTACTTCTGCTGCACGTGGACGCCACGAACTAAACAAACACGCCAGCTTTAATATTCATTATATTACATTACAATAAAGAATGATAATATTGAATAATTAAATTCTGTCGGAACATTTACCTTGCTATAACACTTCTCTTTTCACTTTCACTTCACTACTTTTGCTGCACGTGGACGCCACGAACTGAACACTCACCAGAACACAACTACACACAACAGACTGCAATACGACTGAAGGAAAATCCGCGAGGAAAACAGAGGACGAGCGAAATGCGCATACACAAAGGCAGCGTTGCCAGACCGATTGAGGAAACCATGGCTTGAAAACGGAGTCTCGCCAGACGGCGTTGAAACTCCGTCTTGGTAAGCCAACGCGAGTTGTGCCTACGACCGGGGTTTCAGAACTACGGTTTGAAACGGCGTTTTAGACCCAATCTTAGAAAGTGACCCACTGGGTCACTTTCTAAGAAGGGGTCTGGACGCGGTTTCTTCGAGACGTGGTTTCAAACCAGGATTTCGCCTGCTAGAACGAAGTTCGTGCGCCATTTCCAGACCGTGTCTCGAGACGTGGTTCTCAATTACAGACCGCGTCAAAGGGAGGTTTGAAACCACGGCTGTAGCAGAAAAGTGACTGGGAAAATGGGGTATTTTCAGCGAGTTGAGGAGTTTCGGCGGAGAATAAACCTCCATAGAGCACTGCACCCGCGAACGAGGGTCTTGCGGGATCGTAGCAACCCTCTCGAAAATTATACGACGATTTACTTGGCGGAGATGCTGCGACCTAACCTACAACACCAAGACAGAAGAGGCTTGGGGTTACCAGTGATACTCCAGCTCCTGATAGTTTTGAGGTTAGTAATTGCCGTTTCACATATATTTTCTATATTACATTTTTACATGCTAATTGAATGCGGATGTAGATAACCAGCCACCAAACAATACAAGCCAACGCATGAAACTTGTATGGTGCGAGTTGTTATGTACAGAGAGAAGAAGAAAAAAACTGGCCATAACCTGTCGCCTCGTCCTCACCATTTCAAAATTTAATCAAGGAATATGCTAATACTGTTAAATCATATGTAGCTGTTACCATAATTGTTATCATGTACTGCTAGAATTACTATCAGTAGTGTCATTACTATTATTATTTTATAAGTAATGTTATCTATTATATTATTATTATTATTATTATTATTATTATTATTATTATTATTATTATTATTAAGTAGTAGCAGTAAAATCAGTATACCAAAATGAAACTGAACAAATCTTGAAATAAGTATTTTAAATTAAATTAAAGTGAGTTAAATGTTCAACTATTTTGCTACTAAAAATAATTATCTACTATGTAATATCTTGATATATCTTTAACAAGTATTGTAGTATAATCTCTAGGCCAATGACCCCATCTTGATCAGGTTTTTTGTCATGTTTCCCCGGTCCTTTCAGCAAATGCTGAGATGGCCCCTTGTTTTAATTCTGGACAATAAATGTAACTTCACTCGTTGTACTCAAGAAGATGTATGCAATTGTACTCCCTCTATATATATGTATATCATATTTGGCTTGGGATACACTATTGTAATTGTATATGTGACTCAATAATTATTATTTATTATATTACAAATATGTTGCTTTGCAATAAAATCACATCAAAAGAAATAAATTGTTTGGCCTCCTTTCACAGATTTTACGCCACTGGAGCATTCCAAATTGTAATAGGAGACCTAGTGGGCATACATGAAAGTCAAGTGTGCCGCTTAATTCAGAATGTCTCTGAAGTTATATGTTCATGGATTCGCCAATACATATATTTCCCCCACAGACGTGATCACCCCAGAGTGAAGCAACGGTTCTCAGAACTATCATGGTATATTATACTAACTTATATTTTTCCTTGCACATAGTACCCAAGGAGCATACTTGGGCAAAATGAATGTATATTTTATTTCACTGATTTCCTTATTGTACTCTTTCAATAGGCATAGATTTGTATATGAATTGTTTCTTCATAAACAATTACATTTCTTACACACAAGACTATTAACAAAAACATTGTTTTCACTTTTATTTATATTTTTTAGAATTTGTTTCTGAATTCACTTACAATTTAATCATCAGCTCTTATAAAAGATAAAATGAATATCCTCAGGCTTGAAAACAGCCCATTAGTTGAAATGTTTTGTGAAATAAATTTGTGGTAAAAGCAATTTTAACTCCTAGTTCATATCACAAAAAGAAATTCACCACTATATTACTAATATATTTAAACGTTTATTTATTCTATTTTCTTAAAATGCAGTTTTTAAAACCTTTTAACAATGTTTCTTTGTAATACGATACTCCAATTGGAGGAGAAAGAAAATGTATATATTTATTATGAAATTCTGTTAATGCAGTGATAATTTTCTGGGATCATTGGAGCAATAGATTGCACCCATATCAGGATAGTGTGTCCAAGGAAGGAGGAAGCAGAAAGATACTGCAATAGAAAAAGATACTACTCAATCAACTGCCAGGTAAAGTAAAAATAGTTTTCTGATTTTATCATTTCATTGAGAGTGCTTTTACAACTGGATTGAGAAAAACATGAATTTTGTATTTCCAGGTAATTTGTGATGCTAATATGAAAATCACAAATATTGTGGCAAGATGGCCTGGCTCATGCCATGACAGTAGAATTTTTCGAAATTCGGTAATAAAAGAGGTGTTGGTGAGTGGCACCTTCTCTGGACACCTAATTGGGGACAGTGGTTATGCATGCTCTAGGTACCTACTGACACCTGTTGTAAATGAAAGAACACCTGCTGAGAGAAGGTATAATGCGGCACATAAAAGTGCCAGAAATGTAATAGAGAGAGTTTTTGGCAGCTGGAAGAAGAGATTCCCCTGCCTCCACTACACGTTGCGCACTAAGGTGTCAACCACATTAAAAATTATTGTAGCTTCAGCTATTCTTCACAATATTGCTGTTGAGAGAGCAGAGGAAGAATTCAATGAGGCTTTAGAAGAGGGGGAAGTAGTAATAGAAGCAGACGAAGCTGATCGTCCTGAAGGTCTAAGGTGGAGAGAACATTTTATTAGAACTCATTTTACCTAAATAAAAAAAACTTGAACAGATGACTAGATAGTTTTTCTTTTACAATCCTTGAAATTGTTCATTTTTGCCAGGAAAAATTAAATTCTCTAATTTTAGTCTTGCAAGTGATTTTTCTGATCCATATACTTTAGATATGCAGTTCATAACATATCTAGGTATGTATAACATGGTTATATATGTCTATGTTACATGAAAGTTAAGAGGCTGGGCTTGGATTGTTATGTAAAATCATGTTCATAATGTCAGTTTCAAAGTTTTATTTTGCATGTTTGAAATTCCCATTCAATGTAATTTCATAGTTATGCTAAATTTCATTGTATACTTAACGATAATGTAATGACCTGCATATTTTAGGGTTGGTATTATTTCCCTTCATGCAAGTGAAACTTGAATTAAAAAATGAGTTGATATTCTCTTTTTACTTCCTGTCATTCCCTTTAATATGTTGCTCACTTGCAAATGAATTATTATGCAAAACTGAAGATATTCACAGAACATTACTACTGAAGCCTATTGACATGTTTCCTGCTTTGCGGGAAAAGGACCTCTCTCTCAAATCCTATTAATTTGAATACAGGCTATAAATTGGTCATTAGGTATCAACTTTAATATAGAGTATCAGATAATCTTAAACTCACATGAAATAACTAATTTTGACTGAATATGCATGGCCCTCTTTCAGGTCGTATTCAAGTAAACAGAACAATCATGATTTCTTAAATTCTAATATATTTCAAAATTTGAAATAGAGTAAATGATGCACATCCCAGTGCTTGATGTTTGTACATACCTATCCTACATAGGGAACAATAGCCCTCCATCTCCATATACTGTCACAACTGTTCTGTTTGTCTACCTTGTTCGAAGGTCTAACACACACTGATACGAATTAATATATTTATTACAGATCTTCAACTGATGACGTAAATATCAAAAGGAGAAAAAAAACACAGTTCAATACTATACTGCGATTTATGCAATTCTGCCGCTGGCAGTATCACCTGTTGAGTTTCATCCAATCGGGAGCTTAAACATCACCATAGTGATAGGACTATCTGAATGAAACTCAACAGCTGATACCTGCCAGAGGCAAAGTTGTGGAAATCACAGTACACATTTAAAATATCAATTCCATTAAGTGAAATTTTCAACATTCCTTTTCCTGGCAATTATATTGCATAAACCTTACAACTAGTTATAGAGCAGTGGGGAATAATTTACACGTGCTACTACTTTAAAGAAGATTGTAATTTCAGAGTATACACAACATTACAAGTGATTAGGATTCTGGAATATGAAAGGAGGTAGATGTTGAAGGACCAAGGCACGGTTCATTTCATAAAATTACAATGGTTAATGCAAATTAAATTTTTATTTTTTATTAATGGACATTTGCATTTACTCTTTAATATTTTTAATTTAATTTTTCTTTCTAACTGCAAAACCTGCATTTGCATCTCGTGTTTTTCGATTTCCATCTGCATTCTTCTGGCATTGTCGGACAATTTTTGCAGGTGCTCTTTTTCTGCCATCTGTAGCAGCTGCTCATCATACAATGATTTTTTACTGAAAAAAAAAAGCCAGCCATTAACTTTAGATTTATAGTTATTTCTCACGCCAGCTTTAATATTTATTCTATAACATTACAATAAAGAATGATAATATTGAATAATTAAATTCGGTCGGAACGTTACCTTGCTATAACACTTCTCTTTTCACTTTCATTTTCACTTCACTACTTCTGCTGCACGTGGACGCCACGAACTAAACAAACACGCCAGCTTTAATATTTATTCTATTACATTACAATAAAGAATGATAATATTGAATAATTAAATTCTGTCGGAACATTTACCTTGCTATAACACTTCTCTTTTCACTTTGACTTCACTACTTTTGCTGCACGTGGACGCCACGAACTGAACACTCACCAGAACACAACTACACACAACAACGACTGAAGGAAAATCCGCGAGGAAAACAGAGGACGAGCGAAATGCGCATACACAAAGGCAGCGTTGCCAGACCGATTGAGGAAACCATGGCTTGAAAACGGGGTCTCGCCAGACGGCGTTGAAACTCCGTCTTTGTAAGCCAACGCGAGTTGTGCCTACGACCGGGGTTTCAGAACTACGGTTTGAAACGGCGTTTTAGACCCAATCTTAGAAAGTGACCCTACGAGTCGCGTCCTGACTACTTCGACTCTGGGAAAGTCTTTTCCCAAACTCGCGTCCCGATCGTAAGTGATTGAATAATTAAGCACATTTAGCTACCAAGAAGTATCTTGGAATTCTCTCGAAGTAACAAAAAATTAGCTCTCAAAAAAAACTCTTAGAAGCGTTCCAAAAATTCTAAGAAGTCTCGCCGGAAAATCTTAGCAGAAGTCTCGAAGTAACAAAAATTTAGAAGTGTTTCCGAAGAAATTTTAGAAAGTCTCTCTGAAGAAATTTTAGAAGTGTCCTTATTCCCACTGTGCATCACGTTTATAAAAGAGCTCCCTTTCCCCTTCCCAAAATGTTCCTGGCTCTGAATTTCTCCCTTCCCTTATGGCAAAGCTTCCCATTGGTCGAGGGTGGCTGCGTCGCAGAATTCTGATTAACCAATCTCGTGTCGATTTTTCTGTATTTTTCCGTAAATGTTCTCTGTCTGTCCCTGGCTTCGCTCTCTCGCTCGCTTCCCTTTGTCAGTTGTTCCGGGCGCTGATCGCAGCTGTCTGGACACGTGTGCGCGCAGAAGCGCATTTCACGGATTCTCGACGGCCGGCATGGGCTAATCGACAGCCTGCTGTATTTAGAGAGAAACAGCTCCTGCGGGACTTCTGGTGCCTAGCCCGGACGCGTGCCAGAACGAGCGTGGGGAGTTAGCATTGTTCGAGAAGGGATCAGTTTGATGGCCAAGAAAGGTTTCGCTCACGACGTGTTGTAAATGTGTCGTCGTGGTCTCTAATTGACACCCGGCCAACCCTTCCTTCGAGGTTTGGCACCCCCCGGTCGCGCGGCTGAAGAAAGGACGCGAGGGTGCGCTTTGTCCCAAAAGAGGGCCGGCGGACGGCCCGAAAACTAGAATGGACTTTTATGAGTGCAATAAACCAGTTGCCTCTGGAAAAAAGGCCGGCGCGCGGTCGGGGCGGGCCTCCCTGTCTAGCGAAAGGAACCGTCGCGGTGGCGTCCCCTGACCCACTTATTTCTCGACGCGAGCTATTTCCAGATGCAGAAATTATTTGTTATTGGCGATGCTATAATAGAATTATATTAATTAATTGGTGACGCCACAATATAAACTTCAGAAATTTACAAATTTGAATCTCTCGCGTTTTAATTTTATTTGATTTAGCTTGTCAAAGAACAGTAAATACTATATGTGACGTATGGAAGAGAAGTACAATCATTTGTAGCCGGTTCTTTCGGTAATATGAGACCTTTGCATGATAGGTTTAGTTCGTAACAATCCGCAATAAGATAAGAGAATGGGAATGCCGCGAACTTGCATTGTAAAATATTTGAATGTTAAAATACACTTAAGGCGTACGCCGGGATGGTCCCTTGTCTTGCACTTCCAGACATAAATGTACAGCTTGTCCCCCCTCTCAATCTTTCTTCATTCTTTTTCGGATTTTTATTTTCATTTATGTTTCCCTTCTCTTCCACTTTTCTCCGTAAATTGATAATGTTCGGCCCTAAGCCACTGTAATGGTAAATGCACCTATGTACGTATGAAGTATTGCGTAATCGAACCAATGGATATTTCTCTCAAATATGTACGCGAGTACGCGATTTTCAAAGTTATTTAAATTAGGGTCGCGTCTGAAGCAGGCGCTCTGCTTATCTGTCATGTGTGATAGGACACCCCAAACTGCTGTCAACGCTTACATGGATTCAGATAGTGGAAGCGGGGATGTTTAAGTACTTATGAGACAGTGATTTCAAAAGGTCAAAAGTCCTCTGACAGTAATGTCAGTCTATTGCGTCCAGGACATGTCGAGCTCTGGCGGGGGTAGCGTAATGGCCTCATTAATTTCCCTGTTTTCCATATAAGGATCCTCTAGAGTTGATAACGGGCAGACATCCCAGAGACTTTTATCAACATCATGCTGCTCTACAGATCTACTTTTTCAATTAAACTTTTCATACTTCATCGGACTTGGTCTCCGTACTTGATACCTCGCTCACCATCGCGCTCCTCCAGGGAACTTAGCTTCCCTGCAAACTCAGTATTTTTGTATCTTACTGGAAGCATTTGTAATTGCCTGCAATCACTGCTAATAGCACAACACCTGAAGACAAAGGCATTACACCACCATCCTGATTGGGATTTTCTGGGTTTACTCAATCGCTTAAGGAGTATGTCGGGATGGTCCCTAGATTTGTACTTCCAGGCGTAAATGTACACCTTGCCTTCCCCTCTTGAAATGTTACTACTCTGAATTTATATAAATTCAGTGGTTAGGTTGAAGAGCAGACCCTATGGCCTGATCCTCGTCATTAATAAAGACATTATTATTATTATTATTATTATTATTATTATTATTATTATTATTATTATTATTGTTACTTATTATTTATAGATTTACAAGATCAAACATCCTTCTGCAGATTTGTAATCGTTCTATAGTTGGGACATCGCTTTGAAGTAATGGGGAAGCTTATGGTAATTATTCTTTTTTGTCTGTATAATGTGCTGCTAATTCTGCTTCCGTTATGATTTATACATACATGTTGATTTTGTAAAAGGGGGGAAAATGGCAACCATTTCTGACTGCCGATGTAAATTGCGCCTCATGCACTACGATTGGTAAAGATGTTTTCAGGAGAAGGTTTAGATTTATCAGTGCAGTCAAAATTACAGAATGATAATATTACTTAACTTTCACTAATGTGAGAAAGTACGTGCTGATGTAGCATCACTAGTTTTCTTCCCCTGTTTAGGTAAGACGTTTCTTGTGTAGGTCGTTTATTAATTATATCTTTTCTTAGGTCTTTTATTATTAGATCCTTTTCAAACCGATTTAACGAAAATTTACATTACTACAATAGTAAACAAATTAATTCTGTTGCTGCAGCACGTTAGTGCGATATTGTGGAGTGTTGCTTGCGATATATTTATTGAAAAAATATTCGTATACCGTTGTTTGAGAAATATAGATGCAAACCAGTCTCCTGATCCTAAAGATGCCTAAAGAAATACTTTTCGGTGCGGAAGCCGACTTTCAGTGCCAACACCTTCTCATCGTTAATAAACATGATTCGCGGAGAAGAGATTTTGGTGAAAAGCCAGAAAAATTAGGCTAATTTACCTAATATATATTTTTTCTAATTGTACTATTAATAATATCACAATTAACCAAACTTATCCCAAAAATTAATATGAGTTGCTTTTATTCTGAATTGTTTGAAATATGACTTGTTTTGTACACCATGTATTTTTTAATAAACAGATGACATGTGATGAATCGTTGGTTGTTGATTTCCATTGCTAGAATGTTAAATTTCTTAACAAACTGGTAGACACAAGTGAATTAATATAACAGTAGGATTGCATGTTACCAGGGGTTAAGGACGCATGTGATCGATAAACGTCTTCAACACCTTTATAAATCAAAACTATCGATTGAATAGAAAATTACAAAATTAAATATGAATTCTGTTATCATAAAAGAAACATGCCAGGGAAACTTGGATTACGAAGGGAAGATATCGTGGGAACAGATGTACGAATATTAATCTTCAATAAGCAGAATGTATATAAAATCAATAAGCAGAATGATGTAAACAATATTCAATGTGAGCCGTATTCGGTTCTTTTGCTGTAGAAGCAGTTTGTGTACGGAAAGTGTGAGGTTCTATTGAGTGGTGGTGTTTAAGGAACAGACTCCATTAAAGGAAAAAAAAACTCTCTCTTCATAATTGTAGGTGAAGGAAGTCGCCCCCCAAAAATTGAAATTTCACAACTTTCAATAAATTAGTTTTCAAAGAAAATGAGACCTGCATAATTATCTTAAACGTCCTTCACATTATCAAAAAACAAAATTTAATAAAAAACGATACAGACATTTTTTCAAAATTTTGAAAATGTTTCATGTGATTCATATAAAGAACCCTCAAATTTAAAATATCGGTTTGAAATTCAAGAGGCTGCGACATCAGCCAGATCGATTGGGGAATATCAATTTTGGAGAAATTCGGCTGAACGGTTTAGCAGCTAGCGTTGTTCACGGACGGACGGACGGACGGACGTTTTGTCGTCAATCGATTTTTCGGTATCAAGGACCCACAGTACATGGATTTGGGCTACACCACGTGATAGATGATTTTTTTTCTAAATTTAGCAGCTGGATTTATCCCATTTTTCGTTAGCACGCCTTGTAATAAGAGTCTTTCATCCGATAATTAGCCATTTTTACGCGCAGCATTACATAACTTTCTCTCTACTCCGTAGGGAGAAAGTAAAAATAAAATCTGACATGATCAATGACTACAAATTGTGCCGTTGATATCGTAATGTGTATTTACGGAGAAGTACTTGAAAATCACGCACGTGGTTGAAACTTAATATCTATATAGTAAATTGATACTTTGGACAAAGATTTTTGTTATTGTTGCGAAAATGGAATTATACTTTTTTATTATGTTATTTGGGATGTTTTATACATTTGTTTATTTACGTAATATAAAATGTACAAATCGTAAATATTTAATATTTTGTAATAATAATAATAATAATAACCAAAATAACCAATAATAACCAAAAACTCTCTGCAGATCGCTGGAAGAACTCTGCTTGGAGAAGAGCATTATCATCCGCCTCCTGAAGTCGGCTATAATCAGTACCTGCTCACTAGTCAGGAGATTCATGGGAGGACATGTTGGGTTTTGAAAGCTCACTCTTGAAATTGTATTTGTTATTAGCATTTGAAAACTGTTATTTTATGTTTACAATCTGAAAACAGATATTTTATGTTTATATGTTAGAATGCCCTAATTTGTTTGTAGATTTTAAATATGTCTGTGTTATCATGCTTTGACATTGTATCTGTGCGGTATCCATGTGAAACCAAAAACTTTGAGAATAAACAAAATAATAATAATAATAATAATAATAATAATAATAATAATAATAATAATGAAAATGATGATGATGATGATGATGATGTGTGGATGGTGTTCCGTATGAGTTTCGAATTGAATGTCATTGTTCGCATTTGAGGTCAATGCAGCGGAGATGGTTGTTCCAGACAGATAAACTCTTGCTACGTCAACAATGATAAGATAGGATGTCAGTGACGCAATCCTTTCTTACTGACTGACGTTGCATGAGTAAGTTTCAGAAATGGATTGGTCACTCACTATTTGTTTTACTTACCACGTACTGTAAGTTAATGACTAAGGGAGATAAAATTAAATAGTAAGTATTATTGTGAACATTTGAAATTTACTTGTTTGATATTTTGGGGGTATTGTGCCAGATATTTTCCCAAGTATTCATAACGAACAATTGGCTGTCCTGCAAATAGCACAAGATGCGCCCAATTTTATATAATTCTTATAATAAATTTAGATGAGCGGCGGAAATTGCGGTTCTCTGACAATTGTGTTATTAAACAATCGGCTTGCCATTGACTCATTACATGCTTCCGTGTGCAGTGCCCCATGCAATGGTCATGCCTCATTAAAATTTGTTGGGACATCGAGAAGGAGAAAGAAGAGAAAAATAAGACCTAGAAGGGAATTAAAGAGAAGGAAATTAAGACGAAAAATAAAACAAAAATTAGAATAAATATAAGTAAAGTAAGAATAGTGCTTCTCCAACAGCACATACTTTCTCGCATTATTTCTAACTGCACCGGAATATTGTACTACTACATAAAGCTGTAAAAGTGTTTTCAACCAGAACAATTATTTTTCCGCAACGAGACTCGAACTTATGTCCTGCGAGTTAACTCGCCCCAAAGGCCTTACCTCTACCCTACGGAAAGGCAGTGAGTTTCGAACTCGGACCGACGCTTAAAACACTAATTGTCTGCACCCAATATTTCCGACATTCATTTTTGAAATTTTAGAGATATCAACGAAAATTATACCTACACAATTCTTTTAAGCGTCCCTTGTTTAATACACGAAAAAAATAAGTCATATTTTTGAGAAAATGTTCTTTTTAAAATCGGCATTAATTTCAATCAGAAATTACGTGAAAATTACTCGTTTCTTAAAATTTTTGTATTTGACGTTCCTACAGGGGAGACGTTTGAGAACACATTTTGTTTATGGCAAAAATCTCGATATTATTTTTTTTTGTTTTTTGAAGTGTTAACTTTTTGCAGTTTTCGAAAAATAGAGGGTTCGCCGAAAATGAGCCCAGCAGAATATTTTTATACTGTGCTTTCTTACATATGAGGTGAAAATATAATGAAACAATTAGAGCGTTGTTGAGAAAATAATTTGTTTAAAAGCACCATAAATTCCAGTCACACATTAAGCGAAATTTATTGTTTTTTTTATAAAAACTGCATGATCGTCTCTAAAGAGCTGATTTTTTAGAACTGGCTTTAAGACAAAAGTCGCTATCATTTGGAGAATTTTATGAGAAAAAGTTGTTTTAAAAAAATGTCTATACTTCGCTCAAAAACTACTCATATTTTCAAAAAATTGTACTGGCCTTATTTCAAGATCTGACTTTAAAAACAGATTTCATATAGGAAAAAATCTCAATCTTTAATATTGTAGTTGTAGGAATCCGCTCCTAAAAAATTGCACTTTTGAATTTCTCGAAAAATCAGGGATTTTGACGATTATGAGAAGTGCACCATTCTCTTAAGCGTCCTTTACGCTTTCCAAGAGCAAATTGTAATCAAAATAATCGGCGCTATTTAAAAAAACTGGTTTAAACTCCGAAAGTTCTTCTCTAGTTCGTTCAAATCGATCGGGGAATATGTTTTGGAGAAATATGCTCAACGATTTAGGCCCTAGCCTGACCAAAGACAGACGACGAGACTGACACTTTGTCGTCCATTTTTTTAGATATCAAGGACTCACAGAACATGGATTCTGGCTACACCACGTATTAGATGAAGTAATTTATTATGTATAGAAACAGGATATATACACATTTTCGTTACCAGTGTCTGAAGTTTAGAGTTTTTTCGTCGAAAATTCGCCGTTTTCCTGAGCACGGTTGGTACTTTCTCTTCTTACATTCGTAAGGAGAGAGTAAAAAAAGAGAAGGCGAAAAAGAAAAGGAGAAGAAGACGAAGGAGAGCGAGAAATTGGACGAGAAGGAAGAGAAGCAGGAACAGAGAAGAGAAACAATGACGAAAGAGACTAAAAAGAACAGTACGAAAAATAGTAAATAAGACGAAGGAAGTGACGGACGGAATGAGGCCACGGAGAAGAATGAGGCGACGAAGAAAATGAGTGGACGAGGAAAAAGGTGAAGAAGATTCAGATGAAGTAAAGAAGCAAGCCGAAGAAGTAGAATGTGGCAAAGAAGAAGAGTAAGGCGGAGGAGACGAAGAAAAATTAGACGGAGAAGAAGGAAATAAGGAGTGGAAGTAGGAGACGAAGACGAAGGCGGAAAATATGGTGGCGAAGAAAATGGAGACGAAGAAGATGAAAAAGGAATCAAAGAAGTGGAAGACATAAAAGAAGGAGATGAAGAAGCTAGATGTGAAGAAAACGGTGACGTAAAAAGAGACGAAGAAGTTGGAAATGAAGAAAATGAAGACGAAAGAGATGGAGTCGAAGAAAATAGACATAAAGAAGAAGTCTTGCCTTGCCCTTTATTGTGTGTTCTGTATTGACTTTACAAATCATGCATTCTGCACATTCGGATATACTGCTTATAAAGCCTCGGTTCAGCGGAGTAACCAGAGCAAATGGAAAGTAAAATATTATAGCGTATAGCGCGAGACAACCAAGTCATAGGGGTAGCCATTTTATCTTTTGAACACAAAAGAAGTGATAATGCGATGGAATTGTGTAGAGACTTATGTTAAAGCATATTTATTCATGTCTCTGTTTTCATTAAGATAATATGTATTCAAATTTGATTTTTAAAAGAGAACTAGGTTCATTAAAACCTCTATAAACGTACACCTCTTCGTAGCAATTTTCTGGGTTCGGGGCGGAAACTTCTGGGTTGTCAGAACCTCTGTAAGGCCGCAACATCTCAAGAACGGACATTTTTCCTCGAGCCGAGCACGTTAATGTCTCATCTGGAGCGTGTGAAAATTTAATTGTGTTTAATTTGGCTTCAAAAGGGCTTAACAAGATACTTTCAAATCTTCAAGTGTCTTTTATACTTGTACATATATACATTATAATAAAAGGTTACTAATAATTTACAATTTTTAGAAAACATTTAACATTCTAAGAACTGAAAGAAAGAAAAGGGGACCACGATGGAGACAAGTCTACAACTACCTATATGATCGAAACGATTGTCGATAAATGGTTGCACGTTCTTATTTTGAGTTTGAGATGGCAAAAGGCTGTTGATAAAATACGTCCTCTGAGAATTACTTTTAAGTGTCCTTCACCTTCGATAAACATTTAGAAGTAAAAAAAAACTGTTCATGCTTCTCATTAATTTTCTTTCTCTCAGTTCTTAGAATGTTAAATATATTTTCTAAAAATTGTAAATTACTAGTAACCTTTTATTATAATTTTGTTGTCAAATCAAAAAATATTCACGTTTTAATGTTTATGTTTGTCTTCTTGTACTAGAAAACTGATGATGATGTCTACGCCATCGAAATCTGCTTTTTTAATAAATAATATTGTTGGCAATGACGACGCATATAATTATTTCAATGGAAATGCCAACGAAAATTCACCACAATACCTATAAAATACTCTTTGTTCAGCGCTGCGCTGAGGGTGCCTGCGCCCTTTCGCCGCCTTCACTGGCCCTGGCAGCCATTTGCCTCCGGTGCCGCTCACGCGAAGATCTGTCACTCGTCACGAATTTGCTTAACACTTCCATATTTTTGGTTTCTAATTTTTGAAGAGTTTAAAACTTTACAAACTCAGTCTGATAAGTGTTCACTTGTACTTCTGCAATTTCTTTATTAATAACTATGAGCAACGACAGTGCCGTGGTGAACATTGTGAAAGTGTTGAATGGATGGCATGAGCCTAGTGTAAAGAAAGTATGAACGTTGCATGTCTGAAAAATAACAATTATAAAAAAAATATAATTTTTTTTATTGCTAGCTGAATGTGGCATTGCCGACGCTGTGAACTGTTTTAAAAAGTATTTTGAGGTGTTGAAAATTTTGAGATATTTTGGCATGTGTAGCTTTCTTTAAATAATTTCTTACACTATCTAACATTGGACGTACCAATTTATCGTAGTAGCGGATCATTTTATACTTCCGTTCAAAAGTTCCCATCAGTCCTGCATGTTACTTCCATTCGCGATAAGAACAGATAATATTGCAATTTCAAAATTGTAATCGCCGTAAAAAACACTTGTACGTATGGATGATGCAAATAGTTAGAATTCATTACTGCTACATGATGAATGCTTATTTGCTAATGTCCCCAAAAATGCACATAAAAGATCATCTGTAAGCTATTCTCCAGCGTTATTATCTAATCCTAAAGTAAGATAATTCTCAATTTCTTCAGAAAATTCTGTCAAATCTTTTCTAACTATATTTGATTTTTACCCGAATTTGTTTAACACTTCCATATTTTTGGTTTCTAATTTTTGAAGAGTTTAAGACTTTACAAACTCAGTCTGATATGTGTTCACTTGTACTTCTGCAATTTCTTTATTAATAGTTTTGTAGGTGAATCTACATTAACTCTAAAATGCTACTGTTTTGTATGTTTATGTGAATGAGGTGTGAGTTATGTTTAGTCAGAATACGTTGCTAGTTACATTCATTTGAAAATCAGTACAGCTGGGCATGCATAAGAACGTAAATCTGAAAAGTCGAATAATTGTGCGCTTTTATTCTCCAGCATTACTCATAGTTCTCGTTTTCTCCATATTCACTTGAGTTTTTTTCATCTTTAATAAGTTCTAAGATAATACTGTACGCAGAGTTTTGCAAACTTTACTAAAAATGCTGATGAAATTCTTTACTTATGATGCATTTCAAAGCAGCGTCATTAATTGACAGTTCTACCACGCGATTCACTTTTTGCACATGGACGTGGCAGCAATCAGTGTTGCCATCCTCGTGGAAGAAAATTATGACCTCGTGGGGCGAAAATTGCCTTCGGGTGCTGAGGTTTAATCAACGCCACCTACATAGCTCTATTTAGGTGGCATTGGTTTACTTCTCCGTCTACCCATTAAGATCGCAGCGTTAAATCACGCAAAAACACGTTTCAGGAAATCTATTCAAATTTTGTTGCCGGATCCGAAAACAAGTTTCCTCTTCTCCATCAGGAGACCGAGCCGCGTCGAATAATACCTCATATGCCTAGATTGGGGCACGGGATGTCGTCTAAGCGTGAGTGACGGACGCTCGTACTAACGGACGCTTGAACGCACTGGATTTCTTTTAACAATTTACAACACTTCCTGGAAAATATTTGAAGCAATTCTTCAATATTCTTTGATTTATCGATTTATTAATCGAAACCTATCAATAATTATTATTTAATTAAAGTCTACTCGAAACGAAATCAGAACGTATCAAGTGAAACATATCGTACGAATTTCTTTCATTAAACAATTCTTGCCAAACTTATTGTTGCAGTGCGCACCACCAACTAATTCCCACGTTAATTATAATTTTTAATGTATAACACAATACAATTAATGCAATTCATTTGTGCTCTACAATTGAATTTTACATTTTGGAATTGGGGAGAATGTTAATAATAATTTCAATTAAATATAATTTCAAAATAACAATCTTTCTTTACTATATCTACCATTTGAATACTACTTATTCAAAATGTAAAAAGTTCAACGGGGTTTATGTTCTATTTCTATTTCATTTTCATAAAATATGAATGCGAATGGGGATCTTCCCAGCCCTGTTACCTAGAAGAATGCTTTCTTGTACTCTCGAGGGAAACCTAGCGGGATGCAATAGGGCTGTGCAAATTTTTGGGAAGGTCACCCAAGAAAAAATCTCTATCTTCAATATTGTAGTTGTGAGGAGACGCCGAGAAAAATTAAAACTTTTGTAACGTTCAAAAAATTAAAGTTAACACTAAACATCCCCCTTATGCCATTTTGAGAAGCATATTTCAGTCTATTCTCACAACAAATTTGAAGAAAAAAATTGGAGCCATTTTTGAGAAAATATAAAAGATGTCCCAGGGGCGTCAGGTTAAGTATCCCCAAATTTTAAACAATATTTTTCGAACTCGTTAAGCTTTGAGACAGGCCAGATCGACTAGTGAATATTCATTTTCGATAAAATTCTAGGCGTACTTGTAGATTCGGCTGTAGTGTTGTTCACAGATGGGCTGACACGTACGGCTGTTTTGAAAAGAATAAAAAGCAACACTTTTTGTGGGGGGCCCCAAAACATGCATTTCGTTGAAATCTCGAAATTGATCTTCCGCAACATTACATATTTTGTTTTTCTATACTACATACATTACTCAGTATATACGTATGCATATGAGATACGGAAAATACCGAAAGCATTATCTGACAAATCCCAGTCGGGCCACAAGAGAACCGCCTGCTTGCCTGCCTCACTCCCAGCCCGCTCCTCCTATCTCTTACGGAATGCTTCCGTGCCCCTAGGAGCCGGCGCCCCCATGCACGGCAGCGGTGGTGACGGCGGCAAAACATGGGGGAGGGGGGCATTGTATTTTGCCAAATTTCACTTTACGACGCGCCTATTCAGCCGATTTGGACGATTGATACGGCGTTGGATTCAGGAAACACTTTGCCATCGCGATATAAGCCCACATTTTTAAATTTCTCCCCAAAACTATTCCAAACAAATGTTCCAAAACTCATTTTTCAATGTTTTTTTCAAAGAGACTTCGTAGCGTAAATTCTATATTAAATACAAATCATATGTCGATTACTGATTGAACATCGGACAACATGTTCATACATTATTAGTAGTACAAGACTGTGAGCGCGCCGCAGCCCTTATTTTGCACAGAATGACGCTTTGGCCACTTCCATTAGTCTAAACATTGTTTAATTACTTTTTAAATAGTCGTAATAGTAAATAGTTCTAATTATGTGTTTGACCCATTTACTCACCATTTGACTCTCCCACTCGCACTTATTTACACAGGTTACGCAGAACATTCATAGGTTTAAATATACAGTACACAATATCTTCATTATATTTATTCCGTACGTCTCCTCTTCGTGCGGCGAAACAAAGGGGTTGACGGAATAAGGTCTCGTGATTTCGCTTCTTAACTGAGTGCATTTCCCGACGTCTTCATTCGGGAAATGATTCGTCTCGTATCGCTACTACTGCTCCACAATGGCGCAAATTTTCTAAACCGTCCGACTGCGAAGAACCGCTACCAACATAGACCAGGAACGATCACAGCGCCTGCGCAAATTCGCAGTTAGTACAATGCTGCTGCTGCTGCCGCCGCCGCCGAGCGACAAGTCGAGATAACAAGTTGCGCTCATTTGGAGTTGCAGGAAACGTGGTTTCAGAAGTATCGCACTACGCGTATCCACGTATCGCCGAGGCTGCTCGGTCTAACAGGGAGGGGGAGGCAGTGTTATCGTGGTCTGACGTGACGTAACATTCTCCAGCTCCAGCTCGAAGTGGCGACCCTGCATTATACTTTCACGAGTATCACACTGCCTGTATACAATACACGAAATGTATCGCTGAGTCCGCTCGGTCGAACGGTCATGGGGGGGGGGAGGCAGTGTTATGCTCGTGACCCGATGTGACGTAACATTGTCCAGCTCGAAGTGAGGATCCTGCATGTCGCCTTGTCTGGATGCAGTATGGGGCGGTATGGGGTGCTGGTGATGGGCTGGATGGCTGGCGGCCGCTTACAGTCGGTTCCGTAGTTTGTAGTCGTAAGTCAACGTTCGAATAATAATTGCATTCAAGTATAACATGTTGCTTAAGGGGAATACAGGCGTTCTTAACCTTATAGAATTTACGGTTCTCCAACCCAGAATCCTAAGAAGGCATATCAAATGTATTTATTTTTTGCTGCCTCGTTATAGCTTGTTATTGCCTTCGATACGGAGCTCAATATACACTCCGTAACGTACGTGCATCAAAAGGATCGTAGTTTCGGGAGAAATATAAAAACATTTGAATGATGCTACATGTTCTCTTATGGAGGGAATTACGAAAGTAAATTATAGGAGGGAAATATGAAAAGACACAACTAATCGAGTTAACATTTAGTGAATTAGTAAATAAGTAAATCTGAATCTATAAAATGAGGTAAAAAAAGAAAATTATGTTTGTACCACGGGCGTTTACTGGTTCTGATAATCGATCAGCGACAAAATGCCCGAGGGCGTTTGATGACGCTGATATCTTTGGTAGTCACTTCACGTTGCTGGGCTGCATTTTTATCATTAATTAAACTTGTTTTCCTCCTGCCTCGGATTTTGTTTCTGCTCTTACTCCTCGCTCGCCCCTACCCGACTCCTCTAGGAGTGGTAGCACTTCTCTGAACCTAACGTTTTTGCATTCTGTACGGGAGGCAGTGGCAGTGTTGTCTCCAGGTGCACTTATGTACTGTCGGTAGCGTAACATAGTGCCAGAAGAAGCCATTAGAGTTTACTGTCCAAATTAACAACTCGACAGTGCGCGAGACGGTTAAATGAGCGACAGTGCGCGACGACTCGGTTCGCACGTTAGATACTAAAGTTTTTATTTTGGGGGACTTCAGTGTAAGGAACAGATGGAGCGCTGCCTGGGAGCGAAACGAAGCGGTTTCCTCTTGGCCAACTTCGTTGGTACGAGACGTGGCGGATACGTAATTCGCCTCTAAGGAACCCACGATCTACCTGGAATGTGGAAATCAGGCAATTATCGACCTAGCAATCGCGAAGGAAATCAACTGTGTTGTTCCCTTTTCAATCCTCGTATCTAGTTTCCGTTCAAATGTCGATAGCGTTAGTGGTTTTATCTTTCGCCGCAGAGCGCCGAAAATAATTTAAAGTATATAGCGAAACAAATTAAGCCAATTTTACAAGCTCTTGCACGAAGGAGTACTCTGTTTCAGCTGAAACCGTTAATTCTGTTTTAAAATTGATTGCCTCATGTGTCCTCCGGAATTCAAACAACATTTAAACTATGCACGGCAATCACGCGTGAACCCACATCACATTTTAAACTCACACATGAGAAAAGAAGAATTGGCCTCCTCTGCCGGCCCTGTCTCAAAAAATTCTGCAAATAATTTCAAGACGAAAGAATCTCCAGCTGAAAAAAAGCGGTTCTAGACCTATTAGTCCTCTTTCTTCTTGGGAACGTGTTTCGAACGTCTGATCCTGGTACTTTTGCAACCGCTAATACAACGCTTAAAACTCCTTGGAGGGCTCTTCTTCTGTTTTTTTTTTTAAACTCAGTCTCACTTTTTCAGAAAAAGTTGGTTATCGGTTAAATTCAACAGGGCTCAACTATGCTGTGTCTAGGTAGATCCACTCCATCCCATCGATTGTGCAAACGGCATCTTCCTATGTTCTACATTTCAGAAGATTGAAGGCGTGTTAATACATTGTTGACTCATCCTGTATATCAGTAAAATATAGTAGTAGCCTTATATACAGGCTGTGGTCCACTGTGTGTGTGTGTGCGTGTGTGCGTGTGTGCGTGTGCGTGCGTGTGTGCGTGTGTGCGTGTGTGTGTTGTTTTCACTGCTAGACTTCTCAGCTCATCTGATCTGGTTTGACAGCACACAGGTCTTCACTCCATCGCAGCGCCCCCAGAAGAAACAAGATCTGCCACGAATAATGAAAAGTATGTGACGTCACGAGTTGTGGATTTACAGGACGAAGCCAGGCTTGCTGAAGCGCAAACTGCCATGGCCGAACAGGCACCTTTGAAGTTGCCGCCAGAGGGCGGTACCAACACCGCTCAAGAGAGAGCGCTGAGCGACGACTCGGCAGCTCCGTCACGCTTGGGCAGACATCGGCGCGCGAGAACTCACCCGTATCACCGGGCTGGCCAGCGGACCTTCGCCCCGAGCGGGCTATAAAAGAGCCGCTCGGGCAAGCAGCAGTCAGTCCTGATTCGGTCCGTGACCTTCGCAGGGAACGGACACATCTTGGAAGAGCTCCGGCCTACAGAGAAGCGAACAGTCCTTTTTAGGACTTGAGCAATTTGT
The DNA here is from genome assembly GCA_038098605.1 of Gryllus longicercus. Lineage (NCBI taxonomy): Eukaryota > Metazoa > Arthropoda > Insecta > Orthoptera > Gryllidae > Gryllus > Gryllus longicercus. Next base: position 8,691,585 of record JAZDUA010000003.1, on the reverse strand, counting down.
TTAGCCGCCCTTCTAGGGCAAAAAAGCGATGTCGACGCCCGCGTCGTCTCCCGCGCGGCCGTTTTTCACCCCACACGGGGATGAAAGCGGCGAGCGTGGTAGGGCCGCGGGAAGAGGCAGTGCTAGGGGAGCGAAGCGACGCCTTGGCTCCCCTTCAACTGATCGCATTTGCGATAATTCTTCTCCTGCTTCCAGGAGGAGAACAGAGGGCGGAGAGATGCCGGCCACCTGGCCGCGCCACACGCCGCCAGCTGCAGCCACGACGCCACCGCCAGCCGACGCAGCCACCGCAGCGGCCGCCAGCGAAGAAGAGGAAGACGGGTTCACGCTCGTCCAACGCCGCCGACGCCCACCCCCCATCTTTCTTTACGGGGTGGCGGACATCTTCGGGCTCCTCGAGGGCTTGAGATCGGCCTGCGGCGATGCCGAAATCACCGCGGAGGTGGCCGGCGACGCTGTCAGAATCCGGTGCGAGTCCCTCGGGGCGCATCGGGATGTTCTCGCCGCCCTGGACGGGAGAGACGTGGAATACCACACGTACTCCACGGGAAACGCGAGAGTGCTGAGGTATGTCCTGAGGGGCATACCTCTGGAACTCTCGCTCCAAAGTCTGCATGATAACCTTGATTTGATCGGTTTTCAGGTGGAGAAATAAGAGCGGCTCATCAGCCAGCGGCCGGGTAGAAGGGGCAGACCGCTGCCGCTCATCATTGCCACGCTGCAGGACACGGAGCGCCACCGGGCGCTCCGCGAGGTAACCAGCATACGTGGGCTCCGCGTGCGCGTGGAGATGTATCGCCCGCCGCGCGGGCCCACGCAGTGCCACAACTGCCTGAATTTCGGGCACGTGGCACGGAACTGCAAGCGCCGCACGCGCTGCAAGAAGTGCGGGGAACTGCACGACGCCGCGCAGTGCCCGCTGGGTGAAAACCCAGCCATAGAAGAGCGCAAATGCGCTAATTGCTGCGGCGAACGCCACGGCGCAAAATACAAGGGATGCCCCGAGTATAAGCGCCATTGTTTCAGGGGAAACAAGGCGCAGCAGCAGCGGCAGGAGAGGCAGCAGCGGGACCGCCAGCGACGCGCCCGCATCCAAGAAAGGAGAGCGGCCGACACGCAGTCGGAGGCGTCGCGCTCTCCCTCGCGGGAGCGCGAGCCTTCGCGCCGCCGCAGCCCTACGCCCACGCCGCCACCGCGGCCTCAGCGTTCGCCCAGACGCGAACGCAAACGCGCGCAGCAGAAGCAGCGACGCCAGGAGCGGTCGTACGCCGCCGCCCTGGACCAACGCCCCCGCCCCACCCGGGAGCGCCAGCCGACGGCCGCCGACGTGGCGCGAGAGGAGCGCGCTGAGCACCTTGAGCGCTGCAGGCGGACGGCGGAGAGCGTCCCTGTTCCCCCCTCCCTGAGCGAGCAGGAGCGCGTGTTACACCAGACGGTGGACGATCTCGCCCTAAACGGGATCGCCCCCGAAGTGGTGATGACGGCGATTATGCGATCCGTCACCGGATGCGATCCGGCCGAGTGGGCGTCGATCATGCTTAAGTGTGTGATAACAATATTGCTTATGCATGCACACGACACCGCAGCGGCGGAAGCAACGGGGGAGGTACGCTCGTCCTTACCCGTACCAAATCCCACCCACCCTTAAATAATGGCTAGCTCCGTTTTTTACAGGAACAGCGGCACCGTTGCATTTTGGAACTGCAACGGCATCTGCTCGCGAGAGAAGCAGTCAGAGCTCCACAGCTTTCTCGCTCGGCACAATATATCTGTAATGATGTTGGGGGAGACATGGCTTAACCCACATCTCTCTTTAAATATTCCAGGATTCTTCTGCTACAGAAACGACAGGGCGGCGCAAGCAAGGAATACGACAGCCGCCAACAGAGGAGGCGGAACCGCCATCTTAATTAGACGCAGCATAAATCATTATGTTACAGCTCTTCCGCAGCTGCAGCACGCCGAGGCCACTGCTGTTGTCGTTCAGACGGAGCGAGGGCCGCTGCGTCTTGTATCTGTCTACGCGCGTCCAGATCGCTCCGCGGAAACGTGCGCCCTACTAGCTGCAGATATTGCAAAACTAGTAGAGGCTAACACAACACCAACACTTGTGGCTGGCGATTTTAATGCCAAACACACGGCATGGAGCTCCCGCATTACCTGCCCCCGCGGCCGTAAGCTGAAAGCAACTGCCGATGCAAACGGCTGCGAGATCTACGCACCTAATACGCCCACCTATTATCCCTATAAAACGAATTGCAAGCCCGATATTTTAGATATTGCGCTCTGCAAGAAACTACACTACCCTCCCACATTAACCACTATCCAAGAACTCTCCTCTGATCATTTCCCAGTGATGGCAGATATGAGGCGCGGCGGCCTAACTCTGTCGGCTGCACCCACGACGCAGAGGAGGCGCACGGACTGGAAGAAATTCCAGACGGAGCTGCAGCAGCGCTTACCCGATGCATCTGCCCTGTCAGGACCGAAGCAGATAGAGACTGGAGCAGAAAAATTCGCCGAAGCTGTGACTGACAGCCTCAACGCAGCAGCGGAGAAGCAGCGTTCCTCAAAAAAGGAGCAACCACTAACCCCTTACCTCACTAATTTAATTTCCAGGAAAAACAGGGCGCGCAGATTGTGGCAGAGCACGCGACACCCATTTGATAAGCGGGAGCTAAATCGATTGAAACGCAAAGTTGAAATCGAATTGGCGGATTACCGCAATCAGAAATGGGCTAAATTGTTATCAGGTCTCAAACCTGAAGATAATTCATTGTGGCGAGTTACTCGCATGCTTTCCAGGAAGCCGATAACGGTGCCGCCGCTTCAAACCAGCACAGGAGAACTCGCAGAATCCAATAAAGAGAAAGCGGAACTCCTAGCTAATGTTTTAGAAACTCAGTTTCAGCCGGTCCAGGAGGCGCCGCCAATACCGCACGTTGTCGAAGTACAACAAACGGTGATGGCGGCCTTGCACGCGCCAGCCGACGAGCCGAGTTTCGCCACAGAGGCGGAAGTAAAGGCGGCCATCTCGGAGCTGAAGAGCAGAAAAGCCCCAGGCCCCGACGGCATCACTAATGACGTCCTGAAGCAGCTACCGCAGCAAGCCATAGTGTTTTTGGTCGCACTTTTTAATGCTATATTTGTGTTTCAGCATTTCCCGAGTCAGTGGAAACATGCGCATATTTTAACTTTTCACAAGCAGGGGAAAAATCCTAAAAAGCCCGAGTCTTACAGGCCCATTAGCCTATTAAACACGGTCGGGAAGCTTTGTGAAAAACTAATGCAAAACAGAATATTAAAATTTGTTTCAGATAACGCACTATTAAATAAGGAGCAGTTCGGCTTTCGCGCAGGGCATAGCACAACGCATCAGCTTGTGCGAATTACGGACCGCATAAGACGCAACTTCAATGAGCGCCGATTTACAGGTGGAGTTTTCCTCGATGTTGCCAGCGCCTTTGATAAGGTCTGGCACGTCGGCCTCCTCTACAAACTCCACTCCATGAACTTTCCTATGTACCTTATACACCTAATCCATTCATACCTCGCGGACAGAACGTTTCAAGTGACGCTTCTGAACGCAAAATCTACCCGCCGCGCCGTACGGGCCGGAGTGCCGCAAGGGAGCGTGATAGCTCCTACGCTCTTCAGTCTTTACGTGCGTGATATTCCCACCCACCCTCAAACAGAGCTCCCCTTGTATGCAGACGATACGGCTGTAATAGCCACGTCTAGAAGTATCGAGCTCCTCCAGAAGTATTTGGATCAGCATTTGTTACAGATCCAGGAGTGGCTGAAACTGTGGCGGGTCAAAGTCAATGTGAGTAAGAGTGCAGCTGTGCTCTTCACACGGAGACTGAGATTCGCGCGGCCGAGGCCACTCGCGCTATGCGGAGACGAGATTAATTGGTCAAAAAATGTCAAATATTTAGGAGTTACTTTAGACAGCTCTTTGACATTTGCAACGCACATAGAAAACGTGCGACAGAAAGCGCGGCAGACCCGAGGCAGATTGCGAAGCTTGTTTCACAAGCGGAGCAAACTGTCAACGGCAAACTGCCTCACGCTTTATAAAGCAA